>CM070631.1:15226984-16426984 GCA_036346255.1 Ampelocalamus luodianensis
GGTTGGTCGGCAAAGCAAGCTTTTCCACCATATCCATACTGCCAAATTGTTGCAACTCCACCATCAATAATTATGCGAATCGGCGTTCCTTGACAACGCCCTTGATTTGAAACAAATTATGGCGTTGATTTTGCTCAACCACGAAACTTGAGCACTTAGTGCAGCGTTGCACTATAATGCTCAAATACTTATCGGCATCTTGGCGCCAACATGTTCCTCCTCATGATCGATTCGTCATCAAGTCCTGCAGGTCGGTTGCAAGCATAGCATATGTTTCATCATCAAAATCACTAGCGAGGAATACCCACCATCATCGCGTATGATCGATGCAGCTTGTTTGGACAATCACGCATCATGTGTCCATAGCCTTTGCACGATGGCATTGAATATCCTTAGTTCGTCTGTCGAAGCAAGCGAAGAGAAGTTTTGTCGGCGCTTGTGGTGCTAATTTGGTTGCTTGAGGCTTCGTGGTGCTGAATTTGAAGTAGCGGGCGAGGCTTGTTGAAGGGTGGCGGTGGGGTGCAGCGATGGCGGGCGATGAGTGCGTGGTGTCCATGAGTTTGTGCGACCTGCGGAAGAGTTAGATCGTATCCTCGTCGGCGTCCACACTTCACGTTCGACTTTGCAAGCAAGATGAAACAATCTAGTAATGGAGTTGTATTCTTTATAATCAAGGATGTCTTGAATTTCTCGATTCAACCCTCCCAAAAACCTAGCCATTGATGCCTCCTCATTCTCATCTAAACCACAACGCAACATACCAATTTGTAATTCTTGATAGTAGTCTTCCACGGACTTTGTACTTTGTCTTAAGCGTTGTAATTTATTTAACAAATCACGAGCATAATATGAGGAACAAATCGATGCCGCATAAGCAATTTTAAAGCTTCCCAAGCGTTAGGTATGTTATTGGGATGTTGGCGGCAATGTTCTTTCCACCAAATAAAAGCAAAATCAGTAAATTCACTAGTAGCGACCCTAACTCGTCTAATCTCGGAACTTCATGGCAATCAAATTTTTGATCAACAGCTAGTTCCCAATTAAGATAACCATCGGGATCATATTTACCACTAAAGAGAATAGTGAATTTAACCTTAGCAAAAGAATCTTCGTGGTCACGTACCTCCGTCGTGGGGATCTCGTCGCATACCTTGTCGGTTAAAGCATAGCGTCGATGAGCTCGATCGTTGTTATTATTACCCATGTCATTGGCCTCGGTATCGATCACATAGTCGAATTCATCTTGTCCCTCTACCACCGGGCAGCGGGAACGGCGGTGGATGCATGGGCCATCTCGTCAAGCGCGCCATAATACACCGCCAAAGAAGTGTTAGTGGCGCGCGCTCTCTCCATCGCGTGCGTGGCGTTTGTCTCAATTTGGGCACCCTCAAGTTGAGCAAGTCGCTCATTGTGACCACGACATCTTCCTCAAGACCCTCCGTACAAAGGTCCATGAGGCGCGAAAATGTTGTCGATTCCCTTACGTGAGGAGTATGAGATGTATCCTCATCCAGATGCTCTGCGAACCTGCCATTGTTAGCAAATCACAAGTATATGTCCCTATCGAATTCTTACCAATTCTTACCAAGCAAGCAGGGGTTATCGGCAGCTTGCGGTATCAATGTATCTCGAAGATTGGATGGAGCGATTGCGGTGAAGTTCAGCACATGCGGTTGTAGAAAAGGTGTAGGCTGGGAAGGCTCAAGTATGGTAGCAATGGATTAGCAACTATCAAATCGAGAAAGCAAGCTGAAAAATCGTTCAACGCCGGTTAGTCTTTGGTACTAGGCTAGGCAGTACTAGAGGCGAGCCTAGAACACAAGCGAAAGCACGATCGTGAGCTCGAAAAAGAATGCCGTCTTCACGGGAACCTTAGAATCACTTACAAAGGGCTATGTCAATTTTGAGCAAATTTTGAGAAACTTTTTTTAGCTCCTTTTTTTTTGCTCCTCTTTTTTTTTTTTTGGCAAATATGCACCTCACTCAATACTCTTCAAAGTCCTCTTCGAGCCTAGGAGGTATATGGGTCACAAACTCTCTCTCTCTCTCTCTAAACTTTGATTTTTTTTATCGCGTTGAAGTCGGATGAATCTTATGTTTCCTTTTGGCGTACGAAAACAACCTCTCTTTTCTTTTTCTTTTCTTTTCTTTTTTTCTCTCTTTTTTCTTTGTCACAAACCAAGCGAACTTTTGTTCTTGGTTAGGGTTTCCCTTGGTGTGGCGGTGGCGGGGATGGTGGCTTGCGCGGCGGAGGGTGGTGGCTACGGTGGGGCGCGACAGGGATGGTGGCGTGGCGGTGGTCGCGGCAGCGGCTCTGGTGGTCGTGGCGCGTGAAGGCAAAACAAGGGCGGCTCTGCCGCGCGGCAGGGCGCAGCGATGGAGTAGCGATTGAACCCAAGCGCGGTGCGACCAAGCGTGAGCGAACTCGAAACTCAAAGGAACTAGACACTAAGACCCGACAAAAGACACGGCGATGCACTCGAAAGTTCAACAATGCAATGCCTGAAAAGAAAGATGCAATGGCGCAATTGGTCTTGGGCGGATAGGTGATCTAATCCTATAAAAAAATTTGGCTTTTTGGACTTTCGAATTAAGCAACCTAACTACGAAAAGCGATAAATTCTCACCGAGCAACCTTGAGCTCGATACCACTTGATGGAGGCGGGGTGCCCGATCTTTCGATCAGATTGATAACTATCGATTTTGGGTGGGGTGACTCTCGCGATCCGACTACAACCGTGCGGCGGCGTTTGCGCCTTAGCAATCGTTGAACCAACTCCGAGACGTTATTGACCGTGGTGGAAGCGATCAACTGAACACGAGTTCAATTCCTGCGAGCAATCGAAGAACTAGCAAGATAATGTATGCAATCGATATTGCGAATAAGATTGTAGTATAGATGGTATTGAAAACAAAAGTGGGATCCAGAAATTTGTCTTGACAGTGGTCGTCGAACACAAGCGAAGAAGCAGTTTGCACAATGGCTAAACCTAAATTCAACGAAATCCCGATTCTAGCCGGGGCGGCTCCTATATGGGAAGACGACCAGGGGTGGCGGTCGGGAAGTGGGCGCACGCCCTAGGGTTACAAGGCCCATGGGCCCAAGAGGAGTGGCGCGACACCCTTTTGACTCGATAAAAAAACATACGTGGATTGTTTTGTTTATTGTGGTCAGCTCAGTTGGAATTTGAAGCTGAGGTTGGATCCATTGGAAATTAGACTTGATAAACTTTCAATGAAGTCGAAAACATCCCAAACGGAGTCCGTATGAAGAAGTTACGGCCGTTTGAACTTAGTCTTGTCGCGCAGATCCGAACTCGAATTGAACAGGCCCAACTCGAACTCTTGCTTGGCTCGGACCCAAAGTGACGTGATGTCCTTCATTATGCCTCCTATGCTTGTCCATGATTCCACATACCTCTCCTTGGTCCTTTCCCATGTTCCTAAGCACAATTAAATCACTTGCATTAGGTAGCAATCTATTCTCGATAATATATAACCCTATGAGCAGATGCACGGTGATTAAGTTGGCGAGCACGAGCTCGAGTAATTGGTCTTTGTAACATTGGTTGTGGATCAGTGTGTGTAGGCGGTTGTATCAAATTAGGGATGTCCTCATCAGTTCCTCAAACCGATATCTGGCGAAGGCTGCAAAGTGGCGAATAATCTAAGAAAAACCTAACCCTAAAGTGTGTGGGCTGTTGTATATATATAGGGGCGTGAGGTGGTTGACCTAGGGTTGTGCGGCCACGGGAGGCGTACACAACCTAGGATTTGACCCGACACGCTTACAAAGCCCAATTAGGCCCAAAGCGGTGTCAGCGACACCTAATGATGAGTCGTGAGAGCTTGAGACACAGTCGTAGTCTTTGGCGAGTGCAGTCGTAGCACTGGCAAACGGTGTCGTAGCACCTAATGACTGGTCGTAGACCTTGAGACCTAGTCGTAGTTGTAACATCCCAATTTTGGACTTGTGTTTCAAATGTAAGAAAATGAGTGGAATTTAAAAAAATTTCTTACATCATGTATTTTCAGTATGTTGTAAACAATTCCCGTACAAGAATTATGGAAATACAAAGTCACAAGTCTTTAGATCCAAAACCTTGTCTTCCAAAAACATTCTTGTCAAATCTTGTGATCATCGTTTGAAAATATTTTTCCTAAGTTCCTGGGATGGTATGTGACCCCTCTGAAAAATTTCACAATTTTTAGAAATTGTTTGAATATTTTTCAGAAGGAAGTCAAACCTATTTGACTGTCAGTCAAACCTTAAACCAGAGCCTTGCAGAATTTTTGGAGAAAAATGCATTGCACAAAAACCTATGAAAATTTTACACAAGGTTAATGTCTAAGTTAGCAAGCTCCAGTAAAAATTTCAGAATTTTTGGAGTTGTTTTGCTATCTCAAATAAAACCTCAAATCCCAGCTCGTTTAAAACCCACAATCCGATTTCACTGTTGCGTTGGCTCTGAGTGGACTCGGACTCGAGGCACTTGACTTGGTCGATCAACTAATCGCACACGATACGGCTTAAAAGCGCCTCTCAATCTCGGCCGTTGGATCCTAATCGCTCGGCCCATGTTCGCGTGAACATTCGGACATCGCGAATCGCTAATCCTTCGGACGTTAGATCTTGATCAACCGTCGAGATTATCTAAAACGTTCGGACCTCGGAAGACACCTTTAATTGTGACCATTCATTTCGATCCAAGGATTCACGATCTTCTCTGTTGATTCAAACATCGGGAACCTTGGGTGAACCTTAGTCGTTGGATTAAAATCGGACCGTATAGATTCGGACCTCCGATTGTTTCGTTCAATCTTAGCCGTTGGATTAAATCCGCGCTCACAATCTCCTCCGTTGTATTTAAACCTCTAGAGCCGAAAATCGGCGTCCATTTTAAATCTAGCGATTCCGGTGACCCACTTTTCTCTGGTCATCTTCAACCTCGAGCCGTGCGTGAAGCAGGGTGGCATGGCTTGGTCAAATCGTGCTCCCGGCAACGTCCCCAGTCGGCATTAAGTGCTTGCATGTGCTTTCAGCGAGAGGCATGCTGCCTACTCCTACATCTCCATCATTTTCTTTTGGTCCATGGTTGTGTCATGCACTTAGCTCACCCGTGGAGCTCATTTCGCCCCAACCCTAGTTTTCTAAGCTATATAAGGCTCCCCAAACCCCTCCTAGTAATCTTTTACACCTCCCTGAGCTCCTCCTTGCTTGTGGAGCTCAAAACAATCCAAAATAGCAAAACCACCATTGTTGACCCGTGGAGCTCGATTGTGGGTCTTGGTGCTCTAGTGGTTCTCCTTTAAATCTCTTTGCACCCTTTTAAGCTCCTTACTACCCTAGTCATTTCCCCTCACTCAATTTTGGGATTCATTCACAGGGTTTGTCAAATTTGGGGTTTGTTCAAATTCGGCCGGATTTGCCCCTTTTCTTCCTCAGCTCCGGTGAGTGCTCCATCTCTCAATTATTCGCTCATGAAGCTTATATGGGCTATAATATAGCTATTTTGACCACCAGTGGTGTTCATTTTGGCTCAGGTCTCTCATTTCATATCTTCTTCCTCGGGTCCGGCAAGCTCCACCGTGGTTAGACCTTCTCCGGCCATCTTTGAAGCTCTTCTTGACCAAGGTAGCTTCTATTTAGTCCCTAGATGCTTGGCACACGCTTCTTTGGACTGTTGCGGAGCATTTGAGCTAATTTCGTTTTCAGCCGTTTTGGTCACCATCGCTATTTTCCGGCTAGCCGGCGTTCTAAGCCGTTGCCGCCGGCGAGGTCACCACCATTGGGACCGCAAGCCTATTGCGAACCCATTTTGGTACCTAGTGGGAGCTGCGTGGCCGGAGCCGCCGTCGACGAGCCAATCTTTGCGCTCGGTTTTCTTTGGATGGAACTCCTTTACTGCGATTATCGTTAAGACACAATTAATGCTCTAATCATTGGTAATCATTAGGATAATTAATATGTCTTGTTACGGTTATTGTGCCACTAACATGTGGACCGGTCATTAAACCCATCGGCGCATTTAAACTCACGTGGGTGAGTGCGTAGCGCTTTGTTTAGCGTGGGCCGTCGATTTTGTGATCAACGGCCCAAATCTATGGGACTTCGGACCCTCTGGATTTCCTAATCACTCTGATCGTCCATCTCGCGATGAAAGGCGAGATTCGTATCTTTGTTCGGACTCCCAGAAGAAAGTGCGCTCTGAGCGCTCATCTCGGATCTTGGTGTGGATGGCGAGGCATTCGCTCTGTCCGAAAGTTTCCATCCACGTGGGCGTAAGATTTTGATCAACGGTGGGCTCCTTTGCAATCGCGCGTGCGCTATTCCAGTGTCGTGGGCGTTAGATTTCCGATCAAGGGCCATAGCCGATCACGTCTTTTAGTTACGATAAGTTTGTTTATATTTGATGAAGCATTTATTTATCGACTAAAAATTGTATTAAGACATAAAAGCTCATAACTAATTCATTTTAAATCCTTTTAGTTAATTCTGTTAGGGTAAATTCATGTTTAACTAAAGTTTAATCTAAAATGCATTTAGATAAGTTTCGTAATAGAGAGTTTTACAATCACTAATAACTTGATATCACCATTTTAGAATATTCCAAAAGTGAATCAAACCTTGTAAAATGCATATCTTTTCCAGTATAATTCCAATTTGTGCAAAATCAATTTTGTTAAATTTCTCTGTTAGTGTACTTTAATATAAAATAGGTTTAAACATGGTTATAATTCTGTAGAGTGACTTGTGTTAGGTTTACAACTTAGAAAAATCATAAGTAAATCATTATAACTCCAAATTTAGTAAACTCAACTTTGTTGACGTTAGGATGTCATAATCTACACTGCTATAAAAATTTTGGGACTTAGATCATTCTAGAAATTTTTGCAATGAACAGTACCGATAATTAATTTAGTTGAGTTAATAGGCTGAAAGAGTGTATTTTAGCTGTAACTTTTTCTTACTAAATCCAAATTGCATTATTCTTGTTCCTAAAACTGTCTAAAATCATCCCCTAGCTGCTGTATAAATTTCATGAGGTCTTGGATATCTTTTGCTGCTGAAGTTATTTGGTGTTCTTCGTTCTTATTGATTTTATCGCCTTTTCATGTTATGTTCCGAAGATATTATTGATATTGATTCTGAGCCACAGCCATCAGACCCTGCACTCCAGCAAGGCAAGCAGATGTAGCATCATTTGATCATGTTGTTCCTACTATTTTCAAATTCTAATATGTTGTTTGCAAATTCTTTGTATGCATTGCTATGTTGTTTTAACTATTGGCGATAGTTAACCCAGTAGATGCATTACCAGTAGGCAAATATTTATCCTCTACTACTGAGCCTAGTTTATCTTGTTGTGATTTTGGGTTCATTGGATGGACCCTTGTCACTTAGTAGTTTACGAGTTTGTTGCTTAGTCATGTTTAGCTATCGGTAGAAATGGGCGGTTATCGACTCGTCGATAACCTTGGTCACTCAAACTTATTATGATCTCTATATTTCAGTTTTGTGCTATGTTTAAATTGTAAAATTAAAACTGAAAATAAAACAATTTGGACTTGGACACATTGGTAAGATGGTGTGATTTTTTGTGTGTGACTGGAATGGTGCCCGAGTCAACAAGGACTGAACATCTTGTTACACTAAACCAAGCATTCTTGCGTGCTAATCACACTAGAGGGTATGGGAGCTCTCTTGACTTAGAACTTTGGCGTGTGTCAAGCTCAGTCGCAGAGATGGGCGTGTGTGTGTTGTGTTGTGGTAAGATGAAGTGATTTATATGTGGGAGCATTGTAGTTGTCAAAGAGCTTTACCCAGTGAGTACTTGTCTTTGGCTTTACAATGTAAGTCTATGGGTTTCTATCCATCACGAGTGACTCGTAGTTGAGTCACAATATTGGAAATGTCTCGTAGGACTTAGCCGTCTTGCATACCTTTGGAAGTGTGCTAATCTTGTGCCTTAAAGGCGATGCAGAGTGTGGGTACATTAGTACACCTGCGAGGTTAAAACTATTCGAATAGCCTCGTCTAGGTTATGGACACGCTTGAGAAGTCTTTCGAGAGTTAGACTACAATATTTTAAATTAAAACTTGGAATGGTATGAATCGAGGATTCATGCTGTGTGTGGTGGCTTCGGGTTAGTCACTTCTAGGTGGTTACTTGATAATTATTGTTACTCATTGTTATTTCAATGCTTAAAACTGATTTGTTAAATTACTTTCAATCTATTACATTATTGCAAATGAAAATTGCTTTATGCGTCCAAATAACCATATAACCAATTTCCTTTGATACAACTTTCATGTAGCTATGTATAGGCTTGTTACGTAAGTCTTGCGAGTGCATTATTGTACTCTTCGCATTACTTGTTGTGTGCAGAGGAAGAAGAGTGAGCCCAAAGGGCCTCACTTTGTGAGTTGTCTTGTGGCGATGTGTGATTAGCTTGGCGGCCCGGTCGGTTGCCCGGTGGTGTTATGTGGCTAACCGGTCGTTTTTGGTTTAAGCCATCTTATGGCACCTTTGCTTCGTGATACTTAATACTTGTCATTTGGCGGTTGGCATTACGTAATAACTTATTATTATGTATGTCTTTTGCTAGACTTGTTATACTATCTTGTATGGAATTGATGCATGCTTTTGTATGATGTATGTGTGCTGCAATTTAGGGAAGCACATGTTCATCGATCACGCGGTGTATTTTGTTTGTGATGCTAGAGCCAATGGAAGGCTAAGTATTACAAGCTAAATAAACCGGGTCTCTAAAGTTAGTATCGAGCCATCTTGTGTAGAAACCCCTAGCTTGAGTCGTCCCTAGTATATTTTGAAAACTTACTTTTCAAATATCAAATGTTTCATGAAAATCTTAAGTAAGTTCTCAGGTTTTGCTTCTTATCTGTCTTAGCTTGCTTATCTCACCTTATTCTAGATTGAACTTAAAATGCTGATTTTTCTCTTATCTCCTTTCAAAAGATAGTTGTTTAATCGATTAAGTTGGTTTGGAAAAACCATGAGAGCTTCAAATCGAAGTGTGGCTGTTTGGAGTGAAGATTAGGAGCTCCTGAAGATAAAGAATTCGGCCAGGAACCTGGAAGATGAAATCTGGACAGCAAGCTAGTAGATAGTAAATAGTGCTGAAAATGAGAGGTTAATTTAACTAAAACTTGTGGGAATAAAGGGTAAGAAGTGATATGAGTTAGTTAAGTGTCTAACCTTTCTTTAGGTAATTTTCACCTTGTTTCCTAGCTATTTGAACCAAGGGGCATGTCTTTGAAACTTGCCTTCCTAAAAGCGATTACTCGTTCTTCCATACGAGTTAGTCATATTGGGAAGTTGGATTTTTTGTGGTCTTGCTGCGATTTTATCTGGTTCTCAAGCTGTTAGAGTTTATTTTGTAGAGTGTTTAATTGTCTTTCTTTGTCTCTGCTCCCTGGACTTATTGCTGACCTAGCTTTGTGGAATAGGATGGCAAGAATAACTTGCGATGGTCGTGGGTGGTCTGATGAGGAGCTCGCCTCCTCAGACCATGGTGAGGTTCTTGCTCAGGATCGTCGGGCCGCATGGATCATGCTCGGATTAGGAGGTCATCGCGAGAACACCTCCACTCCCTCCGGTGCCTCGGGATCGGAGGTGGTGGCCACCAGATCTCGTGGGGACTCGCGGAGTTCCTTCGCCGCAGCCACCTACTTCCTCCGGTCCGAGGATCCCACAGGCGCGAGATGATTGGTTGCGTGTCCGGTTGGCGAACTCAACATCGCTCATTGCTAGGAGCGAGGAGCGGGCACTCTTTGCATCCCATCAACGAGGGTGCGATGCGCTCTTGGTGGGAGAACTTTCTCGCCATGCGGCCCGCGAATGTGTGGTCGTGGGAGGCGTTGAGTCTGCTTTCCGTCGGGCCCACATCCCGATGTCTGATGAAGCTAAAGAAGAAGGAGTTCCTTGCGCTCAAGCGGGCGCAAGTCGTGTCAGTACTTATACAAGTTTAATCACTTAGATCGTTATGCTCGGGTGAGGTGGCCACTAATGAGGCCAGCGGGAGAAGTTCATGGAGGGCTTGTCTAAGGAGTTGCGGGACAAGCTCTCTATTGTTGACTTTTTGACTTCGGGCCTTGGTGACAAGGCCATCGTCACCGAGCACAAGGTGAAGGCTGGATGAGTCCATAGCGCAAGTGGGAGGCCCACAGTGCCTGAGCCATGATGGAGCAGGGTGCGATCTTTCGATGAGATTGATAACTATCGATTTTGGGTGGAGGTGGCTCGCAATCCGACTACAACCGTCTGACGGCGCTTGCACCTTAGCAATCGTTGAACCAACTCCGAGGCGTTATTGGCCGTGATGGAGCGCGATCAACTGAACACGAGTTCAATTCCTGCGAGCAATCGAAGAACTAGCAAGAATAAGATGTATGCAATCGATATTGCGAATAAAATTGTAGTATAGATGGTATTGAAAACAAAGTGGGATCCCGAAGGCTTGTCTTGCGGTGGTCGTCAGACATAGCTGAAGAGCAGTTTGCACAATGGCTAAACCTAAATTCAACGAAATCCGAGTTCTAGCCGGGGACGGCGGCTCCTATATGGGAAAGGCGACCAGGGGTGGCGGCCAGGAAGTGGGCGTACGCCCCTAGGATTACAAGGCCCATAGGCCCAGAGGAGTGGCGCAGACACCCTTTTTGACTCGGTAAAAAAAGCAGGACGTGGATTGTTTTGTTTATTGTGGTCAGCTCGGTTGGAATTTGAAGCTGAGGTTGGATCCATTGGAAAGTAGACTTGATAAGATTTCAATGAAGTCCAAGAACATCCCAAACGGAGTCCGTATGAAGAAGTTACGGTCGTTTGAACTTAGTCTTTGTCGCAGCAGTCGAACTCGAATTCAGAACAGGCCCAACTCGAACTCTTGTAGCTCGGACCCAAAGTGACGTGATGTCCTCCATTATGCCTCCTATGCTTGTCCATGACTCCACATACCTCTCCTTGGTCCTTTCCCATGTTCCTAAGCACAATTAAATCACTTGCATTAGGTAGCGATCTATTCTCAATAATATATAACCCTATGAGCGAATTCACTGGTGATTAAGTTGGCGAGCACGAGCTCGAGTAATTGGTCCTTGTAATATTGGTTGTGGATCAGTATGTATGCATAGGCGCAGTTATATCAAATTAGGGATGTCCTCATCATCTTCCCTTCTTGCATTTGAGTCGTCCTCGACTCAAGCTCATCCTCTTCTCCCAAGTATGGTTTCAAATCTGCAATGTTAAATGTGGGATTAACCCCAAAATCTCTGAGCGAGTCAAGTTTGTATGCATTATCATTAATCTTTTCTAACACTTTGAAAGGACCATCAGCTCGAGGCATCAATTTTGACTTTATCAATTTTGACTTTCTCAATTTTGACTTTTCTCAAGTGCAACCAAACAAGATCTCTGGTTCAAAAGTTAAATGTTTTCTCCCTTAACTACCAGCAAGTTTATATTTAGCATTCATGCGCTCTATATTCTCCTTAGTTGTCTCATGCATTTTTAAAATCAATTCAACGTTGGTTAGCATCAAAGTTCAATTTATCAGAAGATGGAATAGGCATTAAATCAATAGAACACGAGGCACAAAACCATAAACAACTTCAAAAGGGCACATCTTTGTAGTAGAATGCAATGAGCGATTATAAGCAAACTCAATATGAGGCAAGCATTCTTGCCACAATTTTAAGTTCTTTTTCAACACCGCCCTAAGCATTGTAGATAAAGTTCTATTCACAACTTCAGTTTGTCCATCAGTTTGGGATGACAAGTAGTAGAAAATAACAGTTTAGTCTCCAATTTAGCCCATAAAGTTCTCCAAAAGTGGCTAGGAATTTAGCATCACGATCTGAAACTATAGTATTAGGCACACCATGCAATCGAACAACTTCACGAAAGAATAAATCAGCAATATTGGCAGCATCATTGCTCTTATGACATGGTATAAAGTGAGCCATCTTAGAAAATCTATCAACAACCACGAATATACTATCGCTCCCTTCTTTGTTCTAGGCAATCCTAAAACAAAGTCCATCGAAATATCTTCCCACGAACCTGAGGAGCTGCTAGAGGCATGTATAAACCATGAGGATTAAGTCGTGACTTAGCTCTTTGACATGTAGTGCGCGAGCAGCGTAACGCTCGGCGTCTCGTCTCATCTTTGGCCAAAGAAATGATCGACAAGTATATCCTCCGTTTTCTTCACGCCAAAGTGTCCCATCAGCCGCCTCCATGCGCTTCTGTAACAACAACAAACGACGGAGCTAGTGGAATGCATAGCTTGTTAGCTCTAAACACAAACCCGTCATTAATGACAAATTTGTTCCACGTTTTCCTTCTTTACAATTCAACAATATATCACGTAAAATCAGCATCATGCACATATTGCTCTTTAATAGTCTCAATCCAAAAATTTTGAAGTCAAGTTGTGAAAGCATGGTATATCTCTAGACAAAGCATCAGCAATAACATTCTCCTTTCCCTTCTTGTGTTTTATGACATAAGGAAAAGACTCAATAAATTCAACCCACTTTGCATGTCTACGGTTCAATTTACTTTGACTTGAATATGCTTTAAAGATTCGTGATTAGAATGTATAACAAATTCTTTGGGCCATAAATAATGTTGCCATGTTTCCAAAGTTGAAATAGTGCATATAATTCCTTATCATAAGTAGAATAGTTCAAACTAGGCCCACTCAATTTCTCAGAAGTATGCTATAGGTTTACCCTCTTGTAGCAATACGCCACCTAAACCAATTCCGCTAGCATCACATTCTAGTTCAAAAGTCTTATTAAAGTCGGGAGTTGGAGTAGTGGTGCATGTGTTAACTTATCTTTCAATGTGGTGGCGTTCTCACATGCGGCGCTCCAAACAAATGGCGCCCTTCTTGGTGAGCTCATTCAATGGTGCGGCGATGGTGCTGAAATCCTTCACGCGAATGGCGGTAGAATCCGGCAAGTCCTAAAAGCTTAGTGCACGTGTGGCAGTGTTAGAGTCGGCCAACTCTATATTGCTTCAATCTTGGCTTGATCAACTTCAATTCCTGTGGAGTCACAACATATCCAAGAAAGCGCGACTCGATCGGTGCAAAGGTGCACTTCTCAAGGTTACCAAATAAGCGTGCATCACGTGGGCATTAAAACAGCACGTAAATGGTCAAGATGTTCCTCTAAGTTTGCTATATATCAATATATCATCAAAATAAACCACCACAAATCTACCAATGAAAGCACGCAAAATCTCGTTCATTAGTCTCATGAAAGTGCTAGGTGCATTAGTTAATCCAAAAGGCATTACTAACCACTCATATAACCTGAACTTTGTTTTAAATGCTGTTTTCCATTCATCGCCTAATTTCATGCGAATTTGGTGATATCCACTCATAAATCAACTTTCGAGAAAACAACAGAGCCACTCAATTCATCAAGCATATCATCTAATCTAGGAATAGGATGACGATACCTAATGGTGATATTATTGATTGCTCTACAATCTACACACATGCGCCATGATCCATCTTTCTTAGGCACTAAAATGGCCGGAACAGCACAAGGACTAAGAGATTCACGCACATACCCTTTAGCAAGCAATTCTTGTACTTGGCGCTGAATTTCTTTAGTTTCTTACGGATTGGTCCTATATGGTGCGTGGTTGGGCGATGATCTGCGGAATTAAATCAATTTAATGTTCAATCCCTCGAAGTGGTGGCAACCCGCGGTATGTCCTTGGAAAGACATCGTTGTACTCTGCAAAATGTTAGTGACGGGGAGGCAAAGAAAAGTGTATCCTCAAATGAAAACAAAGCTTCTTCGAAACTAATGCATAGCAAATAGAATTACTAGCATCCAGTTCAGTCATATCAGATTTGGTAGCAAGAAAACTAGCACCTTTCAATTTAATTCCTTTATTATTCACATGAGTAGATTTAGGTTCTTTCTATTTATGTTGCTGAAGTTCTTTTGCTACAATCTGATTTTCGCTCTTAGCATTCTCCTGATTCTTCTCTCTACTAGCTCTAGCAAGTTCATCTTTAACAATTTGTTCAGGAGTCATAGGATGCATCACAATTATCTTTCCCTTGAACATGAGAGAGTATTGATTATTCCTACCATGATGCACACAATCAGTATCGTATTGCCAAGGTCGTCCTAATAACAATGAACAAGCTTGCATAGGAACAACATCGCAATCAACATAATCATGGTATGAACCATTAGAAAAGTTTACTCTCACCATTCGTGTTACCTTCAACTTACCAGCATTGTTGAACCATTGAATATGGTATGGGTGGGGATGAGGTTGGTCGGCAAAGTAAGCTTCTCCACCATATCCATACTCGCCAAATTGTTGCAACTCCACCATCAATAATTATGCGAATCGAGCGTTCGCCAGCAGCGCCCTTGATTTGAAACAAATTATGGCGTTGATTTTGCTCGGCCACGAGAAACTTGAGCACTTAGTGCGCGTTGCACTATAATGCTCAAATACTTGTCGGCATCTTGGCGCCAACATGTTCCTCCTCATGATCAGATTCGTCATCAAGTCCTGCAGGTCGATTTGCAAGCATAGCATATGTTTCATCATCAAAATCACTAGCGGAGGAATACCCACCATCATCGCGTATGATCGATGCAGCGCTTGTTTGGACAATCCGCATGATGTGTCCATAGCCTTTACGCGATGGCATTGAATATCCTTAGTTTGTCTGTCGAAGCAAATGAAGAGGAAGTTTTGTAGACACTTGTGGTGCTGATTTGGTTGCTTGAGCTTCGTGGTCTTGAGTGTGAAGTAGCGGGCGCGGCTTGTTGTTGAAGGGTGGCGGTGGGGTGCAGCGATGGCGGGTAGTAGATGTGTGTGGTGTCCATGAGTTTGTGCGACTGCGGAAGAGTTAGATCGTATCCTCGTCGGCGTCCACGCACTTCACGTTCGACTTTGCAAGCAAGATGAAACAATCTAGTAATGGAGTTGTAATGTTTATAGTCAAGGATGTCTTGAATTTCTCGATTCAACCCTCCCAAAAACCTAGCCATTGATGCCTCCTCATTCTCATCTAAACCACAACGCAACATACCAATTTGCATTTCTTGATAGTAGTCTTCCACGGACTTTATGCGTTATCGTAAGCGTTGCAATTTATTTAACAAATCACGAGCATAATATGAGGAACAAATCGATGCCGCATAAGCAATTTTAAAGCCTCCCAACTGTTAGGTATGTTATTGGGATGTTGTGGCAATGTTCTTTCCACCAAATAAAAGCAAAATCGGTAAATTCACTAGTAGCAGCCCTAACTCGTCTAATCTCGGAACTTCATGGCAAGCAAATTTTTGATCAACACTAGTTCCCAATTAAGATAACCATCGGGATCATATTTACCATTAAAAGAGGCATAATGAATTTAACCTTAGCGAAAGAATCATCGTGGTCACGTACCTCACGTCGTGGGGGGTCTCGTCGCATACCTTATCGATTAAAACGCAACTGTCGATGAGCTCGATCATTGTTATTGTTACCCATGTCATTGGCCTCGGTATCAATCACATAGTCGAATTCATCTTGTCCCTCTACCAAGGGCGGGGAACACTAGTGGATGCATGGGCCATCTCATCAAGGCGTGCCATAATACACGCCAAAGAAGTGTTAGTGAGGCCTTGCGCTCTCTCCATCGCGGCGGCGTGGCGTTTGCCTCACTTTGGGCGCCCTCAAGTTGAGCAAGTCGCTAATTCGTGACCACGACATCTTCCTCAAGACCCTCGTCACGAAGGTTCATGAGCGTCGAAAATGTTGTACGATTCCCTTACGTGCGAGAGTATGAGATGTATCCTCATCCGAATGCTCCGCAAATCCTGCCATTGTTAGCAAATCACAAGTATATGTCCCTAGCAACTACTAGGATGTGGTGGTTCAAAAAGTCGCTCACCTCAATCCTTCTATCGAATTCTTACCAATTCTTACCAAGCAAGCGGGGTGATCGGCGACCAGCGATGTCAATGTATCTCAGAAGATTGGATGGAGCGGTTGCTAGGTGAAGATCGATGCATGCGGTTGTAGAAAAGGTGTAGGTGGGAAGGCTCAAGTATGGTAGCACCATTAGCAACTATCAAATCAGAGAATGCAAGCTGAAAAATCGTTCAACGCCGGTTAGTCTGGTCCTAGGCTAGGCCCGGACTAGAGGCGAGCCTAGAACACAAGCGAAAGCACAGTGCGGCGAGCTAGAGAGCGTGGCACCACGGAGTTCGAGGCTCGAAAAAGGATGTCGTCTGCATGGGGAACCTTAGAATCACTTGGAGAGGGACTCATCAATTTTGAGCGGATCGAGAAACTTGATTTTTCTCGGTTTGCGGGCCGTTTGAGGCCCTAAACGACCTTTTGGGGTCGAAGTTGCTGCGCGTGTGCGATGGCTACTACGGATCTAAAATCCCAGTTGGAGTCGTATGCAAAAGTTGTGTTTTTCTTTTTCTTTTCTTTTTCTTTTTTTTTTTGATCGCGTTACGAAGTCAAATGAATCTCGGGTTTCCTTACGGCGGCTGAAAATTATCCTCTTTTTCTCTCTCTCTCTTTTTTTGTCACAAAGCCCAAACGAGCTTTTGTTTTTGGTTAGGGTTTTCCTTGGAGTGGAGGCGGCGGGAGGATTGTAGCTTGCCGCGACGGGAGGATGGTGGCCTGAAGGATGCGGCAATGGATGGCGGCGCGGTGGTCGTGGTAATGGCTCTGAGTGGTGGGCGGTGGCGATTGAACCCAACTACAGCGGTGCGACCAAGCGTGGCGCGAACTCGAAACTCTAAAGGAACTAGACACTAAGACCAGCAAAGGACACGGCGATGCAATCGAAAGTTCAACAATGCAACGCCTTGAAAAGAAAGATGCAATGGCGCAATTGGTCTTGGGCGGATAGGTGATCTAATCATATAGTTTTTGGCTTTTTCGGACTTTCGAAATAAACAACCTAACTACGAAAAACGATGAAATTCTCAGAGCAACCTTGGGCTCGATACCACTTGATGGAGCGGGGTGCCCGATCTTTCGATGAGATTGATAACTATCGATTTTGGGTGGAGGTGACTCGCGATCCGACTACAACCGTCTGGCGGCGCTTGCGCCTTAGCAATGGTTGAACCAACTCCAGAGGCGTTATTGGCCGTGATGGAAGCGCGATCAACTGAACACGAGTTCAATTCCTGCGAGCAATCGAAGAACTAGCAAGAATAAGATGTATGCAATCGATATTGCGAATAAAATTGTAATATAGATGGTATTGAAAACAAAAGTGGGATCCTGAGAAAATTGTCTTGACGGTGGTCGTCAGACACAAGCGAAGAAGAGAGTTTGCACAATGGCTAAACCTAAATTCAACGAAATCCGAGTTCTAGCCGGGGGCGGCTCCTATATGGGAAGACGACCAGGGGTGGCGGCCAGGAAGTGGGCGCTGCGCTCCTAGGGTTACAAGGCCCATGGGCCCAAGAGGAGGTGGCGCGACACCCTTTTGACTCGGTAAAAAACAGATGTGGATTGTTTTGTTTATTGTGATCAGCTCGGTTGGAATTTGAAGCTGAGGTTGGATCCATTGGAAAGCAGACTTGATAAGCTTTCAATGAAGTCCAGAACATCCCAAAGCGGAGTCCGTATGAAGAAGTTACGGCCGTTTGAACTTAGTCTTGTCAGCGGTCCGAACTCAATTCAGAACAGGCCCAACTCGAACTCTTGCTTGCTCGGACCCAAAGTGACGTGATGTCCTCCATTATGCCTCCTATGTGACCATGACTCCACATACCTCTCCTTGGTCCTTTCCATGTTCCTAAGCACAATTAAATCACTTGCATTAGGTAGCGATCTATTCTCAATAATATATAACCCTATGAGCGAATTCACTGGTGATTAAGTTGGTGAGCACGAGCTCGAGTAATTGGTCCTTGTAATATTGGTTGTGGATGAGCGTGTGTGTAGGCGCGTTTATATCAAATTAGGGATGTCCTCATCAGGCCGACCTCTCCCGTCCCGTGTTGGGCCTACACGGGGGCCCGTTCTTTGGCTTCACCACCGCGGCCGCGTCGGCACCACTCCACGTCCCCGGGCCGTGTTTCGACCACGTGCACTGCGGCCCGGCCAGAGGTTGATGAGGCATCCCTAACACTTATACATCTTTCCCTATTGGTGGTCATACACATCATTTGAGGTGGGCGCCATACGTGGCCTACAAATAATTCAAGTGCAGTGCATATTGGTCCTTGGCGAGCAAGAGCTAAACTTCTAAATCAACGAGTGCTTTTGTTTCTTAATGAATCTTCTATTGTTATTGATGAGAATTGGGTATTACCTCATGCAAATGTTTTGTGCATTCTCGAGTTTGAACATTGTGAAGCCTTTGGAACCAAGAGGAGGTGAGTCAAAGCAATGGAGGAGAAGCTCACGTGGGTCAACCAAGGGAAAAAGCCCAAGAATTCCAGCCCAATTCGGATCTTCCACAAGTGCAACCGAAATTCATCTCGGAATCAACTCAGAATTCAATTCGGATTCGGTTCAGGACAGCCAACAGGGCTGTAATAAAAACCATAACTTTTGCATACGGAGTCCGATTGGGGTGTTCTTGGACTTGTTTGAAAGCTTATTCAAGGCCCACACAATGGTTTTGGCCCCAGCTTCAGAAGACTTACGGTCGCGCCGTTATGGCCGAAACAATGTGACGGACTTAAGTTAGGTTTTCCTTTTTGTGTGTTTTAGGTCTTAGCCGAGTTAGAGTTTGATTCGGCATGTGTGGCTGGCCCTAGGCCGTGCGTGAGTCGTGGAGGGCGCCTTAAATACCCTTGCCCCTCCCTTGTATCCATTAGACCATTTTATGCATAAGAATTGAAACATAGCTATTGCTTGTTCTTTCTAAAACGAGTTCATGCGAGGACTTTGAGAGGACTAGGCGATCCATTTGTTTGTTCTGCAATTCAAGGTCAAGCCGTCGTTCCATTGGGAATTGGGGACTTGGCGTTAGTGGTTCGTGGTCTCGCGACGAACAACTACCGGTGTGTTTTGGCGTATTCCGAAGAGTTGAGGTTCGTGCATTGGCGCGAGTGTTCATTAGCGACATCGTCTACCATCAACTATCCACGGTTTCTCCGAGAAGATCGGGCCTCCCGTATCATGTGGTATCGATTCTAGGTTTACTCGGTGAGAACTTCTTTACCGTAGTTAGATTCGTTTTCTTTCCTATCGTACAATAAACCAAAAATTGCGATTACCAAACCGTAGTTTAATCTGTTATTTCTTGTGCGTTTAGTTAAGTTTTCATCCATTAGAGTTTTGTTTTAGTGCTGATCCTTGTGTTTCCATTGCGTAGCTTAATCTTTATCAAAAAAAAAAAAATTTGCTGATTGAACTCCCTCAATTAGCACCCAAAAACCATCATCCGATCTGTCCGTGCGCTGTCTTGCCAGCAATGTCAGAGCAGTGTTGTTTCCTTATCCGAACTCCTTGGTGGGACTAGAGTCCTAATCAACCTCTAGCTCAAACACAATCCGACTCCAATTGCTCGATCTTGATTTTCGACCACTACATCATAGCCGGCCGAACCACATTTGGTGTCCTTTTATATCCTTTCATCTTGAGACTAGCTATTGATATTGCACCTAGGGCTGCTCATTCAAGTTGATTACGTTCTTTGTGTTGTGAGGTTCTTGTGATTCCACGAGAGCAAGCGAGAGGAAAAAGAAGGAAAAGCGACGCATATAGAAAGAGCGCGGCAAAAAAAAAAAAAACGCTAACTTTGCATCGACCTCAGATTGGGCGTTTCTTGATCATTGGAAGAAGCGGGAAAATAGAACCGAAGTGCGGAAATCTGGGGTTTTACATCCGCGTAAGCCACGAGCTGCGTGTGCGGAAAAACCGACCCCAAAGGTCGTTTAGGGCCTCAAAGCGGGCCATAAGCCGAAAAATTCGATTTCTCGAATTCGCTCAAAATTGATGAGCCCCTCTGCGGTGATTCTAAGGTACCGTCTTGACGACATCCTTTTCCGAGTTGATCAGCGCATACTTTTAGCTACTACGATGCAGGGTCATCTTTTTAGCTTGTGTTTTCAATTTTGATTGAGCAATCTTGTGCCTAGTATATTCCTTTGCAATTGGCTAGCGTCTATCCCAGTGCTTGGTGCAAAACAGTGGTTTCATCTCTTTTTACTTTCGCTAGCTCGGTACTTTGTTTGCATTAAGTCTCATTTATCTTTGCGTGTGCGTTCATACACTTCGCTTAAACACATTGGATCAGCACATAGGCAAAATACTCTAGCTTGGATCATTACTTAGCTTTACAATACCTTGAATATCAGTTGCATAGGATATACACATACAAGTCAAGCTCCACCTACACCGTTTGTGTACTCCCTTGCTCTTAGTTACGCTCCTACATTCACGGGTTAAGGTCGTTATTTATCTGGCTGTCGTTTTGCCATCCTTGATTCACTTTGGAGCAGTAAGCTTGTCTTGTTTTCGGGACAGTGAGTTGCGGCGTAATAGCGAGCTTTTGTTTTACTAACGGATATAACCTCGTTTCTTGTTTTTGAGTTGTTGCTATGTCGAGTCACGAGGAGGATCCACCTAATCCGGGGCGCCGTTACGTGGACCAGTACACGGTTTCGGTTCGCGAGATGCTACAAAAACAACTTCAAGATGGTGACAATGGCGTGCGCGATGAACTTCGGGAAGTTGGTGGATGAACACCCTCGGGAGGAGGTCACACAATTGCGTCTGACCATCAACAATAACTTCCACGAGCTACAGCGCCATGTTAAGCTCAACACAATCTCGTGGGGTGCATGAGTGATGACACGCAGTGTGCCGCGGCCCTCGGCCGTTTTGCACAATGAGGCCAGGATGGCGTGCTATTCGTGTGGATGAGGAAGCGGCGGCAGCGGCGGCGCGTCGCATGGCGGTGCCGTAAGCGTCGGGATGGCGGCCGGCACCCTCGGGCTCATGGGCGTGGCCGAGCAGCGGCGGCGGCCGGTGGGCGCACCCGGGGTGTCCACGGAGGAGGTGTGCATCGTGCACCTCGTGGCTTGATTGATGGTCGAGCAATGGGATGGCGATTTCCCGTCGATGGCGATGACCGGCAGCGCCACCACGCAACAACGTGCGGCGTCATCGACACGATGGCGCAGGATTTGTCGCTAAGCCCAAATTTACTCTCCTATATTTTGGTGAAGTACGGATGTCGAACAATACCTCACTTGGGAGGCGAAAGTTGATAAGTTGTTCGGATGAACAACTATTCCAATGAAGAAGAAAGCATTGCTTGCGTCCAATGGCTTGGATGATTATGCCACACATTGGTGGAAGCGGTTCATCGTAAGCGCATGGGCGTCATGACTTGCCGATTATAACGGGAGCGGATGAAGCGGCATTTGCGGGCGCGCTTTGTACCTCCACTACAAGCGCTCACTATTTGAGAAGTTGCGGGGTTGCGACAAGGTATGAGGTCAATTGGCGAATATCATAAGGAGATGGAAACTATCATGATACATGCAGATGTCACGAGAATGAAAAACAGACCATGGCGAGATTTCTAGTGGCATGAATCATCTTTATCAAGCGCATTGTCAATCACCATCCCTATAATGATATGATTGAGTTCTTTGCACCAAGCACGCGACGGCGACAAGTGATTGAAGATGCGGTTCGCTACCGTTCCACGTCCTTGGCCGATCCGGGACAGCCATATAACAACGGCCGGCCAAACAAGAGCACTCCGTGGAAGCAATTCGGCAATCGCGATTCATAAGTAAGAAGCGAAGAGTACACACGGCCGCCGTGCGTCGACCTGCGGCGCCCGCGCTAGTGCGACCTGCGTCTATGGGGTCAACGGGGCGTTCACGTGACATCATTTGCCACAAGTGCAAGGGTGTTGGCCATTTTGAAGGGCGCCCCAATGTCGAACTATGCTTATCACGAGGATGGCGGTTATGTTTGACTAGTGATGATGAGTCGCTTTGATGCCACAGATCTTGCACACGATGACATAGAGCAATGTGAGTGTGATCACGAGTTCCCTAACAACGGCGGTATTCTATTGTTTGCACACCAAAGGTGCTTAGTGTAATGCGTCACCGTCACTAGAAGCAGCGGTGCAATTTATTTGAACTTAGGCAAAACTTGATAAGGGTAAGGTGTGCAAAGTGATAATTGATGGTGGGAGTTGTCATAATCTGGCTGCAGGATATGTGTCATAAGTTGGGTTTGAAGTACTTGCGCATCCACGTCCTTATCATGTGCAATGGTTGAGCGACAAAGAGGAAGTGAAGGTGAACTATATGGTGCGAGTGGCGTTTTCTATTGGGAAGTACACCGTCATCGTGGACTGCGATGTTGTGCCTATGACGGTGTGTCACTTGCTCTTGGGGCGGCCATGGCAATATGACCGTTCTGCTGTTCACGATGGGCGTACAAATCGCTACACATTCCGATGGAATAATATGGATATCATCTTGAAGCCCCTTACACATAGCAGTTGTGAATTCTTCAATGCGAAAATTGAGATGCGTTGAGGCGCCAAGGCGAGAGAAGAATTTAGTGATGTTAGCCACCAAATCGAAATGAGAGAATTCGAAGATCCCAATTTGGTGCACTTTGTACTATTGTACAAAGGCGCCTTGCTTCGACTAACGACTTGTCTTCTCTTCCAAGTGGTGTTGCTTGTGTTTTGCGGGACTTGACGTCTTTCCAAGCGAGGTACCGGTGGGCTACCACCAATTCGTGGGATAGAACATAAGATCGACTTGATTCGGGGGCGTCATTGCCAGACCGACCACCGTGCCGCACCAATCCAGGAAACAAAAATTCAGAAACAAGTACAGAGCTTCTCTCCAAAGGGTATATGCGTGAAAGCTTAAGCCCTTGTCTGTTCTGTTATTTTAGTTCCTAAGAAAGATGGTTCATGGCGTATGTCGTAGATTGTCGACGATTAATAATATCACAATTCGATATCGTCATCTATACCTCGCTTAGATGATATGCTAGGCGAATTGAGTGGTGCTTATTATTTTCTCGAGATAGATTTCTTGTGATGGTTACCATCAAATTAGGATGCATGAAGGGGATGAGTGGAAAACAGCATTTAAAACAAAATTTGGGTTGTATGAGTGGTTAGTCATGCCTTTTGGTTTAACTAATGCACCTAGTACATTCATGCGCAATGAATCATGTTTTAAGGCATTTGATTGGTAAATTTGTGGTTGTGTACTTTGATGATATTCTGATTCTGATCATGTGAATCTGAACACATAGACCATCTTAGACAAGTTCTACAAGTTTTGCGTGAGGCTAGGTTATTCGGTAACTTAGAAGTGTACCTTTTGCAAAGATCGTGTCATCTTTTTGGGCTATGTTGTTTACACTTGAGAGTTGAAGTAGATGAGTCTAAAATTGAGCGATTAAAAATTGGCCAACTCACATGAATGTAAGTCGATTAGGAGCTTTCATGGTCTCGCTGGTTTTATCGGTAGCTTTGTGAAGGATTTTAGCACCATAGCTGCCTTTGAATGAACTTACTAAAAGGGTGTTGAATTTGTGTGGGGGTAGCGCAAGACAATGCTTTTGCTGAACTTAAGCGCTTGGTGAAGCACCGTTGCTTGTTTACTGATTTCACTAAAAATTTTGAAATTGAGTGTGATGCTAGTGGATTGGGTATTGGCTGTGTTTTAATGCAAGAGGAAGACCAGGTAGCTTATTTTAGTGAGAAACTGAATGGTGCTCAATTGAATTATCAGGTCTATGACAAAGAGCTTTATGCTTTAGTGCGTGCATTAGAAACTTGGCAACACTATTTATGGCCTAAAGAGTTTATTATTCATTCTGATCATGAGGCATTAAAGTATTTAAAGGGCCAAGCAAACTGAACAAGTAGACATGCCAAATGGGTCGAATTCATTGAGTCGTTTCCTTACATTGTAAAATATAAGAAGGAAAGGAAAATGTGGTAGTGATGCTCTCTCTAGGAAAAGTGTGCTTTTAACTCAATTAGGAGTGCAAGTTCTGGTTTAGAGAGTTTGCGTGATTTATATGCTCATGACCATGATTTTTCCGTTCATATGCACATTGCAAAGAGGAAAAAGGCTGGGATAAATTTCACATCCATGATGGGTTTTGTTTCGCACTAACAAATTATGCGTTCCAGGACTCCTCCGTGCGTTTGCTATTCTGCAGGAATCACATGCGGTGGGTTGATGGGACATTTTGGGCGTGAGAAGGCGTTATCTATCTTTGAGCGATCACTTTTATTGGCCTAAGATGAGGCGAGATGTAGAGAGGTATGTGCAACGATGCATTACTTGCCACAAGCGAAATCAAAATTGAATCCACACGGTTTGTATACCCCTCTACATTTCCCAATGCACCATGGGAGGATATTAGTATGGATTTTGTTTTAGGATTACCTAGAACTAAGAGGGGAGTGATTCTATTTTGTCGTTGTGGATCGTTTTTCAAAGATGGCACACTTTATTCCGTGCCACAAGAGCGGCGATCGTGCATATTGCTAACTTGTTTTCGGGGAGATCGTGAGGCTACATGGCGTGCCACGCACTATTGTGTCGGATCGTGGCGTGAAGTTCATGAGCTACTTTTGGAAGACACTTTGGGGTGGCGGGGCGAAGTTGTTATTACCGCGACTTGTCATCCCCAAAGCGATGGTCAAGCGGAGGTGGTGAACCGCACACTTCCGATGCTACTTGGACCATGATCAAGAAGAATCTGCGCGAGTGGGAGGATTGTTTGCCGCCGCGTGGAATTCGCTTATAATCGGGCGTGCACTCCACTCTGTGATTGTGTCCTTTTGAAGTGGTGTATGGTTTCAAACCGTTTACGCCGCTTGATTTCTTTGCCACTTCAAGTCAACACCGTGTTCATATGGAGGCATCCAAGCGAGCTGAGTATGTGAAGAAATTGCATCTCAAAACAAAGAGGAGATGAGCGCAAGGTCAAGTCATATCTGAGAAAATAATAAGCGGAAGAAGATGATTTTCAACCGGTGATTTGGTTTGGGTGCACTCATGAGATCGTTTTCGAGCGCGCAAGTCTAAATTGCTGCCACGGGTGATGGACCTTTTAAGGTGCTTGCGAAGATCAACGACAATGCCTACAAGATAGAGCTTTCGGCGATGACTATGGCGTGAGCTCTACTTTCAATGTCGCTGATTTATCACCTTTCTTTGGTGGTGATGATCGTCGAGGGCGGCGCCTTTTCAGAGGGGAGGATGATGAGGGCATCCTAACACTTATACATCTTTCCCTATTGGTGGTCATACACATGCGAGGTGGGCGCCATCGTGGCGCTACAAATAATTCAAATCTGAAGTGCATATTGGTCCCTTGGCGAGAGCAAGAGCTAAACTTCTAAATCAACAGTGCTTTTGTTTCTTAATGAATCTTCTATTGTTATTGATGAGAATTGGGTATTACCTCATGCAAATGTTTTGTGCATTCTCAGGTTTGAACATTGTGAAGCCTTTGGAACCAAGAGGAGGTCGGTCAAAGCAATGGAGGAGAAGCTCACGTGGGTCAACCAAGGGAGAAAAGCCCAGAATTCCAGCCCAATTCGGATCTTCCACAAGTGCAACCGAAATTCATCTCGGAATCAACTCAGAATTCAATTCGGATTCGGTTCAGGACAGCCCAACAGGGCTGTAATAAAAAACCATAACTTTTGCATACGAGTCGATTGGGGTGTTCTTGGACTTGTTTGAAAGCTTATTCAAGGCCCACACAATGGTTTTGGCCCCAGCTTCAGAAGACTTACGGTCGCGCCGTTATGGCCAGAAACAATGTGACGGACTTAAGTTAGGTTTTCCTTTTGTGTGTTTTTAGGTCTTAGCGAGTTAGAGTTTGATTCGGCATGTGTGGCTGGCCTAGGCCGTGCGTGAGTCGTGGAGCGCCTTAAATACCCTTGCCCCTCCCTTGTATCCATTAGACCAGTTTATGCATAAGAATGAAACATAGCTATTGCTTGTTCTTTCTAAAACCGAGTTCATGCGAGGACTTTGAGAGAGGACTAGGCGATCCATTTGTTTGTTCTGCAATTCAAGGTCAAGCCGTCGTTCCATTGGGAATGGGGACTTGGCGTTAGTGGTTCGTGGTCTCGCGACGAACAACTACCGGTGTGTTTTGGCGTATTCCGAAGAGTTGAGGTTCGTGCATTGGCGCGAGTGTTCGACTAGCGACATCGTCTGCCGCATCAACTATCCACGGTTTCTCCCAGAGAAGATCGGGCCTCCCGTATCAAGGGTGGCCTCCGTAATCCGGCTACAGGGTTACCTTAGCTGCAACAAGAAGGGCCACTCGCCAGCGATTGCCCTCGAGAGGGTAGGGCGGCCCCTCGTCCTAATGGAGGGCGGGCGAGGAATGGTCACCCACGACGGAAGGTGGTCGGAAGACTCGGGTGTAGGAATTGGCGAGTCAACCACATCCTACTGAGGAAGCGAAGAGGCACCGACGTTGTGTTGGGTATGCTTCTTGTCAATTATCATCCTCTGCGGTATTATTTGATTCGAGAGCATCACATTCTTTTATTTGAGATCATTTCTTCTGCTTGTGACCTTCACTTTGTTCCTTTGGGATTCACTTGCTCGTTCGCTCTCGGGTTCGGAAATGAGGCGATCAAGAATGTCGGGGCGTTCCCATTGATATTGAAAAAGTGGGATTCTTGGCGAACCTCATCCTACTCGACTCGCGCTGGACGTGATTCTTGGCATGGATTGGTTGTCCCAACACTTGGGGCAAATCGATTGTGCCGAGGAAAGGTCTACCTCACTGACCCCTCGGTAGTAGGTTGGGATTTTCACCAGTGCAGGGCCACATCTTTGTGCCCTTGAAGCAAAGCAAGCTGGAGATTCGGGATGTGCCCACAGTATGTGACTTTGTGGATGTCTTCCACGAAGATTTGCACAGGATGCCTCTAGTTTGAGACACTGGAGTTTGTTGTTGAGTTGCTGCTCGAGCTGCTCCAATTTCAAAGCGCCGTGAATGCCTCCTAATGAGTTGGAGGAGCTGAAGAAGCGATTAGGTGAGCTTCAAGCAAAGGGCTTTATCCGTCTAGCTCATCTCCATGGGGTTGTCGATTATTTTTGTGAAGAAGAAGGGTAAGAGCTGCATATGTGTGTTGATTACCGTCAAGCAATGAAGTGATGGTGAAGAAAAATATCCTCTGCCTCGTATTGATGATCTCTTTGACCAGATTGATTGGAGCTCGTGTGTTCTCCAAGATTGACTTGAGATTGGGGTATCATCAAGTCGGATCGGTGAGGATATTCCAAAGCGACTTTCACTACTCGTTATGGTCTTTACAAGTACAAGTCATGTCATTTGGCTTAACCAATGCTCCAGCTTTATTCATGAATCTTATGAACTCGGTGTTCATGGAGTATTTGGATAAGTTCATTGTGGTCTTCATTGATGACATTCTTATCTACTCCAAGAGTGAAGAGGAGCATCTTGAGCATCTGCAGATTGTATTGGGGAAGCTGCGTAAGCACCAGCTGTATGCCAAGTTCAGCAAGTGTGAGTTCTGGTTGAAGGAGGTGGCATTCTTGGGCCATGTTCTTTCAACGAGGCGTGGTGTGGATCCTAGCAAGGTCAGCGATGTTTTATCTTGAGGTCGACCAAATCGATCCGATGTGTCTTGGTTTACCGGGTTATTACCATCGCTTTATCGAGAACTTCTCCAAGATTACGAAGCCGACGACTGAGCTGCTCAAGAAGGACAAGAAATTTCTGTGGTCCTCTACTTGTGATGAGAGTTTTCGGGAACTCAAGAGCGTTGACTTAGTAGTAGTGCTTGTTCTCCCGATGACCACAGAGCTTTGACATCTATTGTGATGCCTCTCGAGGACTTCGGTTGTGTTCTTATGCAAGAAGGCAAGGTAGTGGCCTATGCATCAAGCGATTGAGCCCTCACAATTGAACTATCCTACCCATGACTTAGAGTTAATTGCGATGGTCCATGCACTCAAGATTTGGCGGTATTACAGGTTGGTAACCGTTGTGAGGTGTTTACGACCACAAGAGCTTGAAATATTTGTTCACCCAGTAGGATCGAACCTCGGGCAAAGAAGATGGTTGGAATTGATCAAAGATTATGATATGAGCATTGATATCACGGGCAAGGCCAATGTGGTTGCGGATGCACTTAGTCGAAAGGTGTATTGCAATCCTTTGATGCTCAAGAGCAACAACCTGCCCTTCATTAAGAATTTCAGCGGCTCAATTTGAGTTTGATTGAGCATGGTTCTCTTGCTACCTTGGTTGTGCAACCAACATTGGTGGATCAAATCAAGGCTGCACGGTAGATAGATGTGGTGTGAGCCAAATCAAGCGAGAACATCAAGGATGGGTTGGCCAAGTGCTTATCGGAGGATGAGCATGGTGTTGAGTGGTTTGGGCAGCGCCTTGTGGTTCAAAGGTCATGGAATTGCGGGATTTGATTCTCATGACCGCAGCTCCCCCTTGTCCATTCATCCAGGGGCTACCAAGATGTATCGGGATCTTCGTCGAGAAATACGGTGGACCGTATGAAGCGTGAGTTGCCAAGTTCGTTCTGGAGTGCGGCGTGTGCTATCGTGTTAAGGCCAAGCATCGCGTCGATGGTCTTCTTGACCTTTGCGGTGCTCGAGTGGAAGTGGGATTCCGTTGGCATGGATTTCATCACCGCCTGCCGCTTCGTCCAAAGGAATGATGCCATTTGGGTCGTGATTGATAGGTTGACCAAAGTGGCACATTTTCTTCTGTCAAGACTCGGCCGTGTGGGACCCTTGGCGAACTCTATGTTTCGAGGATCGTGAGTCTTCATGATGTCAGAAGGCGATTGTTTACGATCGTAGTGCGCTCTTTACCTCTCGGTTTTGGCATAGTGTGCAAGAGGCTATGGGTACCGTCTTACTTTCAACACGACTTTTCATCCTCAAGCTGGTCGACGGAAAGAGTCAACCATGTTTGGAGGATATGCCGTGCTTGTGTTCTTTCCTATGGGAAAAAGTGGGAGAAGTGCTTGCCATTTGCTGAGTTTTCTTACAATAACAGTTTCCAAGCCAGTCTTGGTATGGCACCTTTTGAGGCATTGTATGGGAGAAGGTGTAGAACCCCATTGAAGCTGGTGAAACGGTGGCAGCAGGTTCTTGGCCTGGACTCAATCAATGAGGCTGTAACACCCCAGCCCGCCATGAGCCTGGAATGCTACCAAAATACACTAAACAACAATAAACCAAAGATATTCCACCAAAAACTTCCGGCAGAACCTCCCCTGTAATAGTAGCTAGCTGGAGGTTCCAACAAATAATCAAGAATCATAACTTCAAAATCTTCCATCCAAAATTCTCATAGGTAACTATCACACGAACATGATGTCTAAGGATATCAATTCATCATTATTACAAAACTCTTTGCATGAAACCTAACCAAACCGACTTAGCGGTTTGCTCATTATTTAGCTAATAGTCCAAATGTTATCAAATGTAATGGTTGGGTGGCAGTGTGTGCAACCGGATCAAGCCTACTTTCCCCCATGCATGGCGTTCTTGCAACGATACCTAAAAACACAATGAAAACAAGGGTGAGTTCAAGAACTTCAGCAAGTACCACATAAGAGACACTACAACATAATTGAAACATCAACCTTCAATTCTACACATTATTCAAAATTTCAACACATGGAGCATGAATGGGCATGCAATGCAACCTTTCACTTTTCACTCTTTTGCGCATTACACATGTAATGCGGAGCAAGCTTAACCGTCGCTGCGAGCCCATGCACGTGCTCATAAGCACGGGGACCAGTGCCCTATACTCCACAAGTATAGGGGACCTCAACCCACACTCGCAAGTGTGGGGATCTTTACCATCGTTACACGATGGGGATCCCTCTCAATTACCCACATTCCACGAATGTAGGGATCTCAATCATGCATCTTTATCTATGCTCCAATTGTACATATAAACCATAACATGGTTGAAAGATGCATGAACAACACTAGTACTGTACATGAAGTACAACCAATCATAGCATAAGTGTCATCACTTTTAACCATCATCTCACACTATCTATTGCATGTATCAAAACATTCATCATCTTTAACAAACACGTCATATTACCAATAGCATGTATCAAGCACATTTATTATCTTTAACAAACATATCACTCTATCAATCAACCACTGCTATCAATTTCCAATTACTAGCAAACATTGTCAACCATCCATAGTTACTTTACTTGTTAGGGTACTTGCCTCAACCGCGTGAGAACGGTGGGCCAGCAAGTAGGTGCTGCCTCGGAACCAGTCCCCACCTAAGAATACATTTAAAAGCTTTCTAAGACAATGACAATATACCAAATAAACCATAATAGCAAGCACGAGATAGCCAAAAGCTTGAAGCGTGACCCGACTCCACTTTCCTACATGCTGAATTGACCCTACGTAAACAGTTATATTGTAAAATTCGTAACTTTTAGTACAGAGATCCACATTAGGTGATCTTGGACTTCATTGAAAGGTTATCAAATTCCCCATCTAAGCCTAGTTGGTGGGACTTCCTGATTCGGCCATTCACTGCCCTAATATGCCTTCTAACAGGACATCGTTTTCACGTCAGGTTTTCTGGACAGTACACTAAAAACACCATAACTTTTGCTACGAAAGTCCAAATCTTGCGTTCTTTATCTCTCTGAAAAGGTATGGCAATTACCTACATTTTTTGTTATATTGAGATCTTCTGATTTCAAATTTAACTAATAGTTTTATCCAGTTTCATACAATCTGTCCGAAAGCTGGCAGATCAGTAGGACAGCGATACTAAAAAAATCATAACTTTCTGACCGTTAATCAGTTTGGGTGTTCTTTGCGGCCACGTAAACCTAGAACAATCCCACATATCTCTAGGAGATGGGATCTCAGATTCTTCCTCTAAGGACACGAAAACTGCCGCCAAAACTCGGACAGAATGCAATCTACCGGCAGATTAATGATCGATCTACTAAACGAATTTGTAAGCGTCTAATACAAAACATACAGCGATGAAGTCTCTTCGTTACCCTTGAAGAACCCGCTGTCGAGCGCCTTGAACACCACGATCCCTCCCTTCCTTTCTTCCTTCTTCCTTCCTCTTCTTCTTCCCAGTGGTGGCTGGCCGTGAGAGGATGGCGCTGGGAGAAGGAGGCGCGAGGAGTGGCGCTAGCAACTTGTGCTTGTTCATGGTGGCGGCTACTATAGCACCGCGGTGCTGTAGCATATTTAGGGTTCCCCCTTTTGGGCCTTGGTCTTTGTGGGCCAAGGGCCCATGTGATTTTCAATAAATTTCATAAAAACCCTATAACTATTTTGTTTTCTCTCTAACACGTTTGGAGTATTACAGGCCAGAAAGCGAGTTCGATTGATTCGTGAGCATTTGCGCGTGGCGATCCAGTGAAAAGAGCTATCACGGATCGTCGTCGTAGAAGTTGAGCTTTGAGCCCAATGACTTTGTGTATCTCAAAGTCTCACCTTTGAAGGGCCATCGCGATTTGGCATCAAGGGCAGATTAGCTCCTCGTTATGTTGGGCCTTATCGTATCATCGAGAAAATTGGAGCTATTGCATACAGATTGGAGTTGCTAGCTACACTTGAGGGGTGCTGATGTGTTCCATGTATCACACCTAAAGAAGTGCCTCGTGTTCAGTGAAGAAACTCAGTTGGAAAATCTCGATGTGCGAGAATTTGACCTACCATGAGTATCTGTTCGTATTCTCAAAGAATGCGAGCGGAGAACTAGGAAGCAGTGTCATCAAGTTCCTTAAGGTTCGATGGTCGAATCATTCGAAGATGAGGCAACTTGTGAGTACATTATTGTACTCATCACGCATTACTGTTGTTATCAGAGGAAGAAGGTGAGCCGAAGGGCGACTTTGTGAGTTGTGTTGTGGCGGTGTGTGGGGCGATGCTGGCGACGGTCGGTTGCCACTGTGGTGTTATGTGGCTAACCGGTCGTCTTTTGGTTTAAGCCATCTTATGGCACCTTTGCTTCAGCTGATACTTAATACTTGTCATTTGGCGGTTGGCTGTTATGTAACTTATTATTATGTATGTGTTTTGCTAGACTTGTTATACTATCTTGTATGGAATTGATGCATGCTTTTGTATGATGTATGTGTGCTGCAATTTCTAGGAAGCACATGTTCATCGAGCAGCGGTGTATATTTGTTTGTGATGCTAGAGCCAATGGAAGGCTAAGTATTACAAGTTAAATAACCAGGGGTCTCTGATGGTTCTGTGTGAGTGCAGTGTGTGTTTGTGAATCTGGTCGAAGATCTTGAGACACAGTAATGTGTATGGCGGCGGTATCTGATCGTATAACTTGTGAACTGGTCATAGCTATTTGGTAGATGCAGTGCATTTATGGCTTGTGGGCACAGTCGTAGATCCTCCCCATTATTCCTAAGTAACAAAAGATAACAATTACTAGGTAGTATACCATTGCATAGATAAATTGTTAGCACCTAGAAACAGCTCGACTCATAATTTAAGTGGCGTGCTGCGAGCTCTTGTCATAGGACCTTGTTGTTTAGCAGCTGGATCGCCGGAGGATTTTGTGTAGTGCGTGTATCAGGAAGGAGTGATGTCCTCATCAATGCATGCAGGGATGATAGGCTGTCTTGAAATTGAGTTTGGTCCATAAAGCTTCATGCAAACTCGCCAAAATCTTTATGTAAAGCTAGGAACCCCATGCCAGGACACGATCTTCTTGGGTACTCGTGTAGACCGGACGATCTGGCCACATACAACTACGCTAGCGGCGTATGTACTATAGGTAGTCTCATGGGATGAAATGAGCTACTTTAGTCAGCGGGTCAATTATCACGGATAGAATCATATCTGATTGGGTCCTAGGAAGTCGGTGATGAAGTCCATACCAATTTTCCCCACTTCCATTACGGAATTGGTAATGGCTGCGCAACAATCGGTGGTCTCGATGTTACGCTTAACTCGCGACGACAGATCACGGTAGGCGGCAACTCGGCAATCTCACTTCATGCTGACCCACGATATTTTCCTTTAGATCTGGTACATCTTGGTACTTCCACATGAATGGAGTAAAGGCGATTCATGGGCCTCCTTGAGAATCGACTATTTTAAGTCATGCTTGGTCGAGTACACAGATCACGGTTCCCAAACCATCTTGTTCCTTGCTCATCTTGGAAAATCACGGGGCCTTGCCTCTTACGCATATTCTTCTTGATTCCTTTGATATATTTCATCTTCTAGTTGTTTTTCATCTTGGCGGGCGCATTGATACGGGAGGCCCGATCTTCTCGATGAGAAACCGTGGATAGTTGATGCGAAGTAGACGATGTCGCTAGCTGAACACTCGCGCCAATGCACGAACCCTCAACTCTTCGAATCGCCCAAAACACACCGGGTATTTGTTCGTCGCGAGACCACGAGCGATGAGCGCCAAGTCCCCAATTCCCAATGGAGCAGCGGCTTGACCTTGGATTGCGAGAATAAAACAAATGGATCGCCTAATTCTCTCTCAAAGTCCTCGCATGAACTCGGTGTTGAAAGAACAAGCAATAGCTATGTTTCAATCTTATGCATAAACTGGTCTACCTCTATGGTGCGGGCCATGGGGTTTATATAGCCTCCACGCAAGCACAAAACTCGGATGAAACGAACTGGCAAAGTGCTCTGATAATCCGAGTCCGAACAAGTCGCGTCATTGCTCTGATATCCGAGTCCGATTCTGTTCACGTGAACATAATCCGATTAAAAAACGCCTACTTTAATTTGGAAATTTAAACTAGTCCAGAACACCCCAATCCTCTCGGTTCCCCTTGTATTGTGAGTTTTCCTTCTCTTAGCTTTGCTTCCGAATTTGTTCGATACACTTGATGCTTCTTTTGATGCCAATGTAACCCTTGTTGGCCACATGTGTTTCTCCTCCATGAATTTGTTCCCGGCCTCCCTCTCCTCCAAAGGCTTCACAATGTTCAAACCTGAGAATGCACAAAACATTTGCATGAGGTAATACCCAATTCTCATCAATGACAATAGAAGATTCATTAAGAAACAAAAGCACCTGTTGATTTAGAAGTTTAGCTCTTGCTCTCGTTAGTGGACCAATATGCACTTCTGTACTTGAATTACTTGTAGCGTCATGTATGGCTTCCACCTCAGTATGTGTATGACCACCAATAGGGAAAGATGTATAAGTGTTAGGGATGCCCTCATCATCCTCCCCCTCTTGAAAAGGCGTCGTCCTCGACGCTAGATCATCACCACCAAAGAAAGGTGATAAATCAGCAACATTGAAAGTAGAGCTCACGCCATAGTCATCGCCAGAAAGCTCTATCTTGTAGGCATTGTCGTTGATCTTCGCAAGCACCTTGAAAGGTCCATCACCTCGTGGCAGCAATTTAGACTTGCGGCGTTCTGGAAAACGATCCTTGCGGTAGTGCACCCAAACCAAATCACTGGTTGAAAAATCATCTTCTTAGTTTCTTATTCGTATTCTCAGCATAGGACTTGACCTTGCGCTCTATCTCCTCTTTTGTTTTGAGATGCAATTTCTTCACATACTCACTCGCTTGGATGCCTCCATATGAACACGGTGTTGACTTGGAAGTGGCGGCAAATCAAGCGGCGTAAACGGTTTGAAACCATACACCACCTCAAAAGGACACAATGCGTAGTGGAGTGCGGCCCGATTATAAGCGAATTCCACGTCGGCAAACAATCCTCCCACTCGCGCGATTCTTCTTGATCATGGTCAAGTAGCATCGAAAGTGTGCGGTTCACCACCTCCGTTTGACCATCGGTTTGGGGATGACAAGTCGTCTTTGAATAACAACCGTCCCGGTTTACCCCAAAGTGTCTTCCAAAAGTAGCTCATGAACTTCACGTCACGATCGACACAATAGTGCGTGGCACGCCATGTAGCCTCACGATCTCCACGAAAAACAAGTTAGCAATATGCGACGCATCGTCGCTCTTGTGGCACGGAATAAAGTGTGCCATCTTTGAAAAAGCGATCCACAACGACAAAAAGCAGAATCACTCCCCTCTTAGTTCTAGGTAATCCTAAAACAAAATCCATACTAATATCCTCCCATGGTGCATTGGGAGCAGGTAGAGGGTATACAAACCGTGTGGATTCAATTTTGATTTAGCTTTGTGGCAAGTAATGCATCGTTGCACATACCTCTCTACATCTCGCCTCATCTTAGGCCAATAAAAGTGATCGCTCGGCATAGATAACGTCTTCTCACGTCCAAAATGTCCCATCAACCCACTGCATGTGATTCCTGCATGTGATTCCTGTGATAATAGCAAGCGCGGAGGAGTGCGGAGCGCATAATTTGTTAGTGCGAAACAAAACCCATCATGGATGTGAAATTTATCCCACCTTTTCCTCTTTGCAATGTGCATAAGGAGCGGAAAAATCATGGTCATGAGCATATAAATCACGCAAACTCTCTAAACCAGAACTTGCACTCCTAATTGAGTTAAAGCACACTTTTCCTAGAGAGCATCAGCTACCACATTTTCCTTTCCCTTCTTATATTTTACAATGTAAGGAAACGACTCAATGAATTCGACCCATTTGGCATGTCTACGGTTCAGTTTGCTTGGCCCTTTAAATACTTTAATGCCTCATGATCGAATGAATAATAAACTCTTTAGGCCATAAATAGTGTTGCCAAGTTTCTAACATGCGCGCACTAAAGCATAAAGCTCTTTGTCATAGACCGGATAATTCAATTGAGCACCATTCAGTTTCTCACTAAAATAAGCTACCGGTCTACCCTCTTGCATTAAAACACCGCCAATACCCAATCCACTAGCATCACACTCAATTTCAAAATTTTTAGTGAAATCGAGTAAAACAAGCAACGGTGCTTGATCAAGCGTTTCTTAAGTTCAGCAAAAGCATTGTCTTGCGCTACCCCCACACAAATTCAACACCCTTTTAGTAAGTTCATTCAAAGGGCAGCTATGGTGCTAAAATCCTTCACAAAGCGCCGATAAAACCAGCGAGACCATGAAAGCTCTAATCGACTTACATTCACGGGAGTTGGCCAATTTTTAATCGCTTCAATTTTAGACTCATCTACTTCAACTCCTGTGCGAAACAACATAGCCCAAAAGATGACACGATCTTTGCAAAGGTACACTTCTCTAAGTTCCGAATAACCTAGCCTCACATAAAACTTGTAGAACTTGTCTAAGATGGTCTATGTGTTCGACTCGGTCATGATTGTAAATCGAATATCATCAAAGTACACAACCACAAATTTACCAATCAAATGCCTTAAAACATGATTCATTAAGCGCATGAATGTACTAGGTGCATTAGTTAAACCAAAAGGCATGACTAACCACTCATACAACCCAAATTTTGTTTTAAATGCTGTTTCCACTCATCCCCTTCATGCATCCTAATTTGATGGTAACCATGCAGCAAATCTATCTTAGAAAAATAACAGCACCACTCAATTCGTCTAGCATATCATCTAAGCGAGGTATAGGATGACGATATCGAATTGTGATATTATTAATCGCTCGACAATCTCGCACATACGCCATGAACCATCTTTCTTAGGAACTAAAATAACAGAACAGCACAAGGGCTTAAGCTTTCACGTACATACCCTTTGGAGAAAGCTCTTGTATTTGTTTCTGAATTTCCTTTGTTTCCTCGGGATTGGTGCGATGCGGTGGTCGGTTCGGCAAATGACGCTCACGGAATCAAGTCGATCTTATGTTCTATCCCACGAATTGGTGGTAGCCCACCGGTACCTCGTTTGGAAAGAGCGTCATTGAAGTCCCGCAAAACACAAGCAACACCACTAGGAAGAGAAGACAAGTCGTTAGTCGAAAGCAAGGCGTCTTTGTACAATAGTACAAAGTGCACCAAATTGGGATCTTCACTGAATTCTCTCATTTACGATTTGGTGGCTAACATCACTAAATTCTTCTCTCGCTCTTTGGCGGTCTCAACGTGCATCTCAATTTTACGCATTGAAGAATTCACAATGCATTTGCGGTGTAAGGGGCTTCAAGATGATATCCATATTATTCCATCGAAATGTGTAGCGATTTGTCGCCCATCATGAGCAGCAGAACGATCATATTGCCATGGCCGTCCCAAGAGCGGTGACACACCGTCATAGGCACAACATCGCGATCCACGTTGTCGGTGTACTTCCCAATAGAAAACGTCACACGCACCATATAGTTCACCTTCACTTCCTCTTTGTCGCTCAACCATTGCACATGATAAGGACGTGGATGCGGCAAGTACTTCAAACCCAACTTATGACACATATCCTTGCTAGCCAAATTGTGACAACTTCACCATCAATGATCACTTTGCGGACCTTACCCTTATCAAGCTTCGCCCAAGTCTGAAACAAATTGCACCACTGTTCGAGTGGCGGCGATGGCATCACACTAAGCACCTTGGGCGTGCAAACAATGGAATCTTGCTCGGTGTTAGGAAACTCGAGATCGCACTCACATTGTTCTATGTCATCGATGTGCAAGGCCCAGTTGCGCATCGGCGACTCGTCATCACTAGTGAAACATAACCGCCATCCTCGGTGATAAGCATAGTTACGACATTTGGCGATCCCTCGAAAATGGCCAACACCCTTGCACTTGTGGCAAATGATGTCACGTGAGCGTCTGTTGACCCCATAGGCGAGTCGCACTAGCGGCGGCGCCGCAGGTCGACGCCGGTCTTTGGTGTACTCTCGACTTCTTACTTGCGGGCTGCGCATTGCCGAATTGCTTCCGCGGAGTGCTCTTGTTTGGTGGTTGTTGTTATATGGCTGTCTGGGTGGTGAAGGACGTGAGCGGGTAGCGAATCGTGCATCTTCAATCACTTGTCGTTCGGCCGGCGTGCTTGGTGCGACAACTCAATCATATCATTATAGGGATGGTGATTGACAATGCGCACAAAGACATGATTCATGCCGGCTAGAAATCTCGCCATGGTGCATTTCTTCATTCGCGGACATCCGCATGTATCATGATAGTTTCCATCTCCTTATGATATTCATCAATTGACCTCATACCTTATCGCACCACATCAACTTCTCAAATAGTGGCGCTTGTAGTGGCGAGGTACAAAGCGTGCCGCAAATGTCGCTTCATCGCTCCCGGTGATGTCGGCAACTCATGGCGCTCCATGCGCTTCTGAATGAATTGCTCCCACCAATGTGTAGCATAATCATCCAAGCCATTGGAAGCAAGCAACGACTTCTTCTCATTGGAATAGTTGTTCATCCAAACAACTTATCCACCTTCACTCCCAAGTGAGGTATTGCTCCACATCTGTACCACACGAAAATATAGGAAGAGTAAATTTGGGCTTAGCGACAAAATCGTCGGCGTCGTCGTGTCGACGCTGCACGTTGTTGCGATGGTGGCGCTGTCGGTCATCGTGTCGTCGGCGGGAAATCGTCATCCCATTGCTCGGCCTCATCGACCATGCTACGAGTGCGATGCACAACTCCTCGTGGACACCACGTAGTGCGCCTCCACCACGGCGCCGTTGCCTCGCCACGCCCATGAGCTCGAGGGCGTGCGTGGCTGCCATCCCCACGTTTGGCGGCACCGCCATGCGACGCGCTGCCGCCGCCGCGCTCCTCATCCACACGAATAGCACGCTCATCCTCGGTCTCATTGTACAAAAGCGGAGGGCCGTGCACACTCGTGTCATCGGCTGCGCGCACCCCACGTAGATTGTGTTGGCGAACATGGCGCGTAGCTCGGGAAGTTATTGTTGATGGCGTGCGCGGTGTGTGACCTCCTCCCGAGGGTGTTCGATCGATCGAACTTCCCGAGTTCATCGCGCACGCCATTGTCACCATCTTGAAGTTGTTTTTGTAGCATCTCGCGCAACAGAGTGTACTCATCCACGTAATCGGCGCCTCGGATTAGGTGGATCCTCCTCGTGACGACATAGCAACAACTTACAAACAAGAAACGAGGTTATATACGGGTTAGTAAAACAAGCGCTCTCGCTACTATGCTTGCAACTCATCGTCCCGAAAACAAGACAAGCTTACGTTCCAAAGTGAATCAAGGATGGCAAAGCAGCGGTTGTGACAAATAACGACCTTAACCGGTAATGTAGGAACGTAACCAAGAGCAAGGGAATACACAAGCGGGTGTAGGTGGAGCTTGGACAGTATGTGTATATCCTATGCAATCGATATTCAAGGTATTGTAAAGCTAAGTAATGATCCAAGCTAGAGTATTTTGCCTATGTGCTGATCCAAAAGGTTTAAGCAAAGTGTATGAGCGCACAAAAAGATAAATGTGACTTAATGCAAACAAAGGAATGAGCTAGTGAGAGACAAACTGAAAATGAGATGAAAACTAGCTCGTTTTTGCACCAAGTACTATGAGAGACGCTAGCCAATTGCAAAGATATCAATGTTAGGGCACAAGATTGCTCAAATAGATTAAATACACAATCTGAAATTGTGGACTAAGGTTTACTCTTCCCAATTTCGCCACCCCTTTTGTTTGTTTTTTTCCCCTCAAAACCGCATGAACAAAGCTCTTAGCCCTTCACTATTAAGGAAACCGAAAGGAAAAATTTGGTACTAGTATTTGCGGGTTTGATCTTTTGTTTTTTTAATACCTTTTCAAGCCGTGGCTTTTTCTTGTAACCTGCCTTTTCCTCTTTTCTTATTGCAATGGCCAAAATAGGGTTTGCTCCTCTTGATTGCACAAGTCTCACAATTCAACAACGTGTAAATAAACCAAAGAACAGCCCTAGTGCAATGTACAAAAGCTAGTCTCAAGGATGAAAGGATATAAGTGAAGCTCAAGAAACCCAAAGTGTTTGGCCGGCTATCTCTTTTGGGTGCTAATTGAGGAGTTCAATCAGCAATTTAGTGCGGTTTATGTGAACACAACGATTAAGCAACGCAAAAAGGAACACAGGGATCAGCACTAAAAACAAAAACTCTAATGGATGAAAACTTAACTAAACGCACAAGAAATAACAGATTAAACTACGGTTTTGGTATTACAATTTTCGGTTTATTGGACGATAGGATAAAAACGAATCTAACTACTGAGTAAAGAAATTCTCACCGAGTAAACCTAGAATCGATACCATATGATGCGGGGAGGCCCAATCTTCTCGGTGAGAAACCGTGGATAGTTGATGCGAAGTAGACGATGTCGCTAGTGAACACTCGCGCCAATGCACGAACCCTCAACTCTTGAATACGCCCAAAACACACCGGTATTTGTTCGTCGCGAGACCACGAACGATTTAACGCCAAGTCCCAATTCCCAATGGAACGACGGCTTGACCTTGGATTGCGAGAATAAAACAAATGGATCGCCTAATTCTCTCTCAAAGTCCTCGCATGAACTCGGTGTTGAAAGAACAAGCAATAGCTATATTTCAATCTTATGCATAAACTGGTCTACCTCTATGGTGCGGCCATGGGGGTTTATATAGCCTCCCACGCAAGCACAAAACTCGGATGAACGATGGCAATCGAGTGCTCAAGAATCCGAGTCCGACAATCGCTTCATTGCTACGATCCCAGTCTCGATCATCGTTCACGTGAACATAATCCGATTCAAAAAACGTCCTACTTTAATTTGGAAATTTAAACTAGTCTCCTCTCGGTTCCCCTTGTATTGTGAGCTTTCCTTCTCTTAGCTTGCGCGAATTTGTTCGATACACTTGATGCTTCTTTTGATGCCAATGTAACCCTTGTTGGCCACATGTGTTTCTCCTCCATGAATTTGTTCCCGCCTCCCTCTCCTCCAAAGGCTTCACAATGTTCAAACTGAGAATGCACAAACATTTGCATGAGGTAATACCCAATTCTCATCAATGACAATAGAAGATTCATTAAGAAACAAAAGCACCTGTTGATTTAGAAGTTTAGCTCTTGCTCTCGTCAGTGGACCAATATGCACTTCTGTACTTGAATTACTTGTAGCGTCATGTATGGCTTCCACCTCAGTATGTGTATGACCACCAATAGGGAAAGATGTATAAGTGTTAGGGATGCTCTCATCACGCATCCTACGTCGAGAAATACATAACGGCAAGATTGCTTGCTCAAAACTATGCGGACTACATAATGGTGCCCTACAACCAGAAGTAAGTGCTTCACTACTTGCTATACAAATTTCATTTGTACTTTATACGCAGTATGAACTTAGGTTTAATGACTATAGCGACATACATGAGTAGGCACCACTGGATCCTTTTAGTCATCATAGCAAAGAGGAATCAGGTACTATACCTTGATTCCCTAATGAAAAAAGGTCACGACTTCACCCTTGTGCAAGAAGTACTCGACAGGTGTGCTCATTTCCTCCATACATAACTCTATTGTAGTCTTCCTTCGTTTGAAATGGCCGAGGTTAACTTTTTGGAAACATGTAGGTCGTTCATCTCCTATATTGCCGAGGGAGGGCTATACAAGGGAACGAACGCCACACTTAATCACAGGACGCGATTTTCGGTACGTGCTACAACACAATAATCCTATATCATACTTCGTAATAATGCGTCTCGAACTGACTATACCTATATATGTAATTCTATTTTTCATGCCACCAAAGAAAAGCGTAAAGAATGTGCATTCTACGTTTGCCATCATATGCAGATTCTCATGAGTGCTAGGTTGCCGGATCCCGAGGTTGGTCAATCTCGCAATAATTGCTAATTATAAATTTAAATATATATGTGTAACACTTTACTCTTGTTTGTAGGTTTTGAATTTGGATTTAGATTCACTCGTTCAGAAAGAGATCTCGGATGTTCGAGGGAGGCTCTCCACCTTCATCATGACGGATATCATTGCGGCCAACGGAGAGTTTCACTACTCAACGACCTTGAAACAATTAATATATATTTGATATAGTTGTAATTCACTTTGAATAGTTGTAATTCAATGGTACACTAGCGACAATATTTGATATATGTTCGTTTGTAATTGACAATGATCACTTTGGGTTGTCAACGATTGATATCTGTGATGTATCTATTTTCTGTCTGCTTATTTTCAGAGGGCATGGCTAGCAATCCTGAGGCTAGCCGAAATTTTTTAAAAAATAGATAGGCTGAAATAACTATCACAGACGGTTTATCAATCAAACCGTCTGTGATATGTATATCCCAGACGGCTCTATTTAATAACCGTCTGTGATATACACATATCCCGACGGTTAAGAATAGAACTGTCGTGATATCGAGCAGTTCTATTACGAACCGCCGGGATATGTGCATATCACAGACGGTTACATAATTAGAACCGTCTGGGGATATGTGCATATCACAGACGGTTAGTAAATAGAACCGTCTGTGATATAAACATATCCCAAACGGTTTGTAAATAGAGCCGTCTGTGATATGCGTCTATAACAGACGGTTCTTGAATAGAGCTGATGAGGGCATCCCTAACACTTATACATCTTTCCCTATTGGTGGTCATACACATACTGAGGTGGACGCCATACATGACGCTACAAATAATTCAAGTACAGAAGTGCATATTGGTCCACTGACGAGAGCAAGAGCTAAACTTCTAAATCAACAGGTGCTTTTGTTTCTTAATGAATCTTCTATTGTCATTGATGAGAATTGGGTATTACCTCATGCAAATGTTTTGTGCATTCTTAGGTTTGAATATTGTGAAGCCTTTGGAGGAGAGGGAGGCGGGAACAAATTCATGGAGAAGAAACACATGTGGCCAACAAGGGTTACATTGGCATCAAAAGAAGCATCAAGTGTATCGAACAAATTCGCGCAAGCTAAGAGAAGGAAAGCTCACAATACAAGGGGAACCGAGAGGAGACTAGTTTAAATTTCCAAATTAAAGTAGGCGTTTTTAATCGGATTATCTGTTCACGTGAACGAATCGGACTCGGATTATTGTAGCAATGAATAGTGTCGGACTCGGATTGTTTGTAGCACTCGGTTCTTGTTCATCGAGTTTTGTGCTTGCGTGGAGGCTATAAACCCCCATGGCGCACCATAGAGGCGACTCGGTTTATGCATAAGATTGAAACATAGCTATTGCTTGTTCTTTCGACACGAGTTCATGCGAGGACTTTGAGAGAGAATTAGGCGATCCATTTGTTTTGTTACGCAATCCAAGGTCAAGCCGTCGTTCCATTGGGAATTGGGGACTTGGCGTTAAATGTCGTTCGTGGTCTCGCGACGAACAACTACCCTGTGTGTTTTGGGCGTATTCGTAAGAGTTGAGGGTTCGTGCATTGGCGCGAGTGTTCAACTAGCGACATCGTCTACTTCGCATCAACTATCCACGGTTCCTCATCGAGAAGATCGGGCCTTCCCCGTATGATATGGTATCGATTCTAGGTTTACTCGGTGAGAATTTCTTTACCGTAGTTAGATTCGTTTTCTATCCTATCGTCCAATAAACCGAAAATTGCAATACCAAAACCGTAGTTTAATCTGTTATTTCTTGTGTGTTTAGTTAAGTTTTCATCCATTAGAGTTTTTGTTTTTAGTGCTGATCCATGTGTTCCTTTTGCGTTGCTTAATCGTTGTGTTCACATAAACTGTACCAAATTGCTGATTGAACTCCTCAATTAGCACCCAAAAGAGATAGCCAACCAAACACTTTGGGTTTCTTGAGCTTCACTTATATTCTTTCATCCTTGAGACTAGCTTTTGTACATTGCACTAGGGCTGTTCTTTGGTTTATTTACACGTTGTTGAATTGTGAGACTTGTGCAATCAAGAGGGGAGCAAACCTTATTTCGGCCATTGCAATAAGAAAAGAGGAAAAGACAGCCGGTTACAAGAAAAAGCCACGGCTAGGGCATCCCTAACACTTATACATCTTTCCCTATTGGTGGTCATACACATACTGAGGTGGACGCCATACATGACGCTACAAATAATTCAAGTACAGAAGTGCATATTGGTCCACTGACGAGAGCAAGAGCTAAACTTCTAAATCAACAGGTGCTTTTGTTTCTTAATGAATCTTCTATTGTCATTGATGAGAATTGGGTATTACCTCATGCAAATGTTTTGTGCATTCTTAGGTTTGAATATTGTGAAGCCTTTGGAGGAGAGGAGGCGGGAACAAATTCATGGAGAAGAAACACATGTGGCCAACAAGGGTTACATTGGCATCAAAAGAAGCATCAAGTGTATCGAACAAATTCGCAAGCTAAGAGAAGGAAAGCTCACAATACAAGGGGAACCGAGAGGAGACTAGTTTAAATTTCCAAATTAAAGTAGGACGTTTTTAATCGGATTCTTGTTCACGTGAACGATGAATCGGACTCGGATTATCAGTAGCAATGAACGATGTCGGACTCGGATTCTGTAGCACTCGCCATCTGTTCATCCGAGTTTTGTGCTTGCGTGGGAGGCTATATAAACCCCATGGCGCACCATAGAGGCGACCGGTTTATGCATAAGATTGAAACATAGCTATTGCTTGTTCTTTCGACACCGAGTTCATGCGAGGACTTTGAGAGAGAATTAGGCGATCCATTTGTTTTGTTCGCAATCCAAGGTGAAGCCGTCGTTCCATTGGGAATTGGGACTTGGCGTTAAATGTTCGTGGTCTCGCGACGAACAACTACCCGGTGTGTTTTGGGCGTATTCCGAAGAGTTGAGGGCTCGTGCATTGGCGCGAGTGTTCAGCTAGTGACATCGTCTACTTCGCATCAACTATCCACGGTTCCTCACTGAGAAGATCGGGCCTCCCCCGTATCAAGAGCCGTCTGTGATAATTAGATAGCACAGACGGTTATATAATTAGAACCGTCTGTGTTGTGACTTATCACAGACGGATTTTTAACCGTCTGTGATAACCGCCAGCTTATCACAGACGTACAAAAACACAGACGGCTCGGAACCGTCTGTGATGACTGTTGAGAACCGTCTATGATGAGGCTGTGTGTAGTAGTGACACAATCTACGTGGGGCTGCGCAAGCTGATGACACGAGTGTGCACGGCCCTCCGGCCATTTTGCACAATGAGACCGAGGAGGAGCGTGCTATTCGAGTGGAAGAGGAGCGACGCCAGCGGCAGGCGCGACGCATGATGGTGCCGCCAAACGTTGGGATGGCAGCCGCAGCACGTCCTCAGGCACATGGGCGTGGCCGAGGCAACGGCGGCCAGGGTGTCCACGGAGGAGGTGTGCATCGTGCACCTCGTAGCTGGGTTGATGAGGTCGAGCAATGGGATGACGATTTCCCCGTCGATGGCGATGACCGATGCAGCCACCACCACGAACAACGCACGCGTCCTCGACACGGCGACGCCGAGGATTTTGTCGCTAAGCCCAAATTTACTCTCCTATATTTTCGGGTGAGTACAGATGTCGAACAATACCTCACTTGGGAGCTGAAAGTTGATAAGTTGTTTCGGATGAACAACTATTCCAATGAGAAGAAGTTGTTGCTTGCGTCCAATGGCTTGGATGATTATGCCACACATTGGTGGGAGCAGTTCATCCGTAAGCGCATGAAGCGTCATGAGTTGCCGATTATCACCTGGGAGCAGATGAAGCAGCATTTGCGGGCACGCTTTGTACCTCGCCACTACAAGCGTTCACTATTTGGGAAGTTGACAGGGCTGCGACAAGGTATGAGATGAATTGATGAATATCATAAGGACATGGAGACTATCATGATACATGCAGATGTCCGCGAGAATGAAGAACAGACCATGGCGAGATTTCTAGCTGGCATGAATCATGTTGTCAAGCGCATTATCAATCACCATCCCTATAATGATATGATTGAGTTGTCGCACACAAGCACGCCGGCCGGCGCCAAGTGATTGAAGACGTGCGATTATTTGCTCGTTCACGTTCTTGACCCGATCGACAGCCATATAACAATAGCCAGCCAAACAGGAGCACTCCTCCGGCCAGAAGCAATTCGACAATTCGTAGTTCCGCAAGTAAGAAGCTGGAGAGTACACCATCACTGGTGCGTCGACCTGCGGCGCCCGCTGCTAGTGCGACCTCGTCTATGGGGTCAACAGGACGTTCACGTGACATCATTTGCCACAAGTGCAAGGGTGTTGGCCATTTTCAAAGGGATTGTCCAAATGTCAGAACTATGCTTATCACCGAAGATGGCGGTTATGTTTCAGCTAGTGATGATTAGTCGCCTGATGCACAGCCAGTCTTGCACACCGATGACATAGAGCAATGTGAGTGAGATCCTGAGTTCCCTAACACTGAGCAATATTCTATTGTTTGCACACCCAAGGTGCTTAGTGTGATGCCATCACCGTCACTCGAGCAGCGGTGCAATTTATTTCAGACTTTGGCAAAACTTGATATGGGTAAGGTGTGCAAAGTGATTATTGATGGTGGGAGTTGTCACAATTTGGCCATTAAGGATATGTGTCATAAGTTGGGTTTGAAGTACTTGCGCATCCACGTCCTTATCATGTGCAATGGTTGAGCGACAAAGAGGAAGTGAAGGTGAACTATATGGTGCGTGTGACGTTTTCTATTGGGAAGTATACCGACACTGTGGACTGCGATGTTGTGCCTATGACGGTGTGTCACTTGCTCTTGGGACGGCCATGGCAATATGACCGTTCTGCTGTTCACGATGGGCGTACAAATCGCTACACATTTCGATGGAACAATATGGATATCATCTTGAAGCCACTTACACCGCAACAGATTGTGAATTCTTCAATGCAGAAAATTGAGATGCACGTTGAGACTGCTAAAGAGCGAGAGACGAAATTTAGTGATGTTAGCCACCAAATCAGAGATGAGAGAATTCAGCGAAGATCCCAATTTGGTGCACTTTGTACTGCTGTACAAAGACGCCTTGCTTTCAACTAACGACTTGTCTTCTCTTCCTAGTTGTGTTGCTTGTGTTTTGCAGGACTTCAGCGACATCTTTCCAACCGAGGTACCAGCTGGGCTACCACCAATTCATGGGATAGAACATAAGATCGACTTGATTCCAGGAGCGTCGCTGCCGAACCGACCACCGTACCGCACCAATCCTGAGGAAAAAAAGGAAATTCAGAAACAAGTACAAGAGCTTCTCTCCAAAGGGTATGTACGTGAAAGCTTAAGCCCTTGTGCTGTTCCTGTTATTTTAGTTCCTAAGAAAGATAGTTCATGGCGTATGTGCGTAAATTGTCGAGCGATTAATAATATCACAATTCGATATCGTCATCCTATACCTCGCTTAGATGATATGCTAGACGAATTGAGTGGTGCTGTTATTTTCTCTAAGATAGATTTGCGCAGTGGTTACCATCAAATTAGGATGCATGAAGGGGATGAGTGGAAAACAGCATTTAAAACAAAATTTGGGTTGTATGAGTGGTTAGTCATGCCTTTTGGTTTAACTAATGCACCTAGTACTTTCATGCGCTTAATGAATCATGTTTTAAGGCATTTCATTGGTAAATTTGTGGTTGTGTACTTTGATGATATTCTGATTTACATTCGCATTGAATTTGAACACATAGACCATCTTAGACAAGTTCTACAAGTTTTGCGTGAGGCTAGGTTATTTGAGAACTTAGAGAAGTGCACTTTTTGCAAAGATCGTGTCATCTTTTGGGCTATGTTGTTTCTGCATAGGGAGTTGAAGTAGATGAGCCTAAAATTGAAGCGATTAAAAATTGGCCAACTTCTGTGAACGTAAGTCAGATTCGAAGCTTTCATGGTCTCGCTGGTTTTTATCGGCGCTTTGTGAAGGATTTTAGTACCGTCGCTGCCCCTTTGAATGAACTTACTAAAAAGGGTGTTGAATTTGTGTGGGGGGTAGCGCAAGACAATGCTTTTGCTGAACTTAAGAAATGCTTGACTGAAGCACCGTTGCTTGTTTTACCTGATTTCACTAAAAATTTTGAAATTGAGTGTGATGCTAGTGGATTGGGTATTGGCGGTGTTTTAATCCAAGAGGGTAGACCGGTAGCTTATTTTAGTGAGAAACTGAATGGTGCTCAATTGAATTATCCGGTCTATGATAAAGAGCTTTATGCGTTAGTGCGTGCGTTAGAAACTTGGCAACACTATTTATGGCCTAAAGAGTTTATTAGTCATTCTGATCATGAGGCATTGAAGTATTTACAGGGCCAAGCAAACTTGAACCGTAGACATGCAAAATGGGTCGAATTCATTGAGTCGTTTCCTTACATTGTGAAATATAAGAAGGGAAAGGAAAATGTGGTAGCTGATGCTCTTTCTAGGAAAAGTGTGCTTTTAACTCAATTAGGAGTGCAAGTTCCTGGTTTAGAGAGTTTGCGTGATTTATATGCTCATGACCATGATTTTTCCGTTCCTTATGCCGTTGCAAAGAGGGAAAAGGCTGGGATAAATTTCACATCCATGATGGGTTTTTGTTTCGCACTAACAAATTATGCATTCCAGAATCCTCCGTGCGTTTGCTATTACTACAGGAATCAATGCAGGTGGATTGATGGGACATTTTGGACGTGAGAAGACGTTGTTTATGCTGAGCGATCACTTTTATTGGCCTAAGATGAGGCGAGATGTGGAGAGGTATGTGCAGCGATGCATTACTTGCCACAAAGCGAAATCGAAGTTGAATCCACACGGTTTGTATACCCCTCTACCTGTTCCCAATGCACCGTGGGAGGATATTAGTATGGATTTTTTTTTAGGACTGCCTAGAACTAAGAGGGGAAGTGATTCTGTTTTTGTTGTTGTGGATCGTTTTTCAAAGATGGCACACTTTATTCCATGCCACAAGAGCGACGATGCGTCGCATATTGCTAACTTGTTTTTCAGGGAGATCGTGAGGCTACATGGCGTGCCACGCACTATTGTGTCGATCGCGACGTGAAGTTCATGAGCTACTCGGAAGACGCTTTGGGTAAACTAGGGACGGTTGTTATTCAAAGACAACTTGTCATCCCCAAACCGATGGTCAAACGGAGGTGGTGAACCGCACACTTCGATGCTACTCGGACTATGATCAAGAAGAACTCGCGCGAGTGGGAGGATTGTTTGCCGCACGTGGAATTCGCTTATAATCGGGCCGTGCACTCCACTACGCAGTTGTGTCCTTTTGAGGTGGTGTATGGCTTCAAACCCTTTACGCCGCTTGATTTGTCGCCACTTCCAAGTCAGCACCTTGTTCAAATGGAGGCGTCCAAGCGAGCTGAATATGTGAAGAAATTGCATCTAAAAACAAAAGAAGAGATAGAGCGCAAGGTCAAGTCCTATCTTTGAGAAGGCGAACAAGAAGAGGAAGAAGATGATTTTCAACCAGTGATTTGGTTTGGGTACACTATCGCAAGGATCGTTTTCCGAACGTCGCAAGTCCAAATTGTCTTTGCGAGGTGATGGACCTTTCAAGGTGCTTGCGAAGATCAACTACAATGCCTACAAGATAGAGCTTTCCGGCGATGACTATGGTGTGAGCTCTACGTTCAATGTCGCTGATTTATCACCTTTCTTTGGTGGTGACGATCCAGCGTCGAGGACGACGCCTTTTCAAGAGGGGGAGGATGATGAGGGCATCCCTAACACTGATACATCTTTCCCTATTGGTGGTGACGCACATACTGAGATGGACGCCATAAGTGAAGCTACACATAATACAAGTGCAGAAGTGCATGTTGGTCCACTGACTAGAGCAAGAGCTAAACTTCTAAATCAACAGGTGCTTTTGTTTCTTAATGAATCTTCTATTTTCATTGATGAGAATTGGGTACTACCTCATGCAAATGTTTTGTGCATTCTCAGGTTTGAACATTGTGAAGCCTTTGGAACCGAGAGGGAGGAGAGGAAGGTCGGAGCCAAAGCAATGGAGGAGAAGCTCACGTGGGTCAAGCAAGAGGAGAAAAACCCAAGAATTCAAGCCCAATTCGGATCATCCACAAGTCCAACCGGAATTGATCTCGGAATCAACTCAGAATTCAATTCGGATTCGGTTCGGGACAGCCCAACAGGCTTGTAATAAAAAGGCCATAACTTTTACATACGAAGTCCGATTGGGGTGTTCTTGGACTTGTTTGAAAGCTTATTCCAAGGCCCACACAATGGGTATGGCCCCAACTTCAGAAGACGTACGGTCACGCCACTATGACCGAAACAATGTGACGGGTTTAAGTTAGGTTTTCCTTTTTGTGTGTTTTTGGGTCTTAGCCGAATTAGAGTTTGATTCGGCGTGTGTAGCTGGCCCTAGGCCGTGCGTGAGTCGTGGAGGGCGCCTTAAGAACCCTTGCCCCTCCATTGTATCCATTAGACCAATTTATGCATAAGATTGAAACATAGCTATTGCTTGTTCTTTCGACACCAGAGTTCATGCGAGGACTTTGAGAGGGAATTCGGCGATCCATTGTTTTGTTCTGTAATCTAGGGTCAAGCCGTCGTTCCATTGGGAATTGGGGACTTGGCGTTCGTCGTTCGTGGTCTCGCGACGAAGAACTACCCGCTGTGTTTTGGGCGTATTCCGAAGAGTTGAGGGTTCGTGCATTGGCGCGAGTGTTCGGCTAGCGACATCGTCTACTTCGCGTCAACTATCCACGGTTCCTCACTGAGAAGATCGGGCCTCCCCCGTATCACTTCCCTTCGGTACTAAACCAAACATCCTGCATACATCACACGGGACTCTTGTTCTAACTCTCAATCAAACTCTTCACCGAAACAAGGATCACCACCTTTAACGAGGGACACACAACAAAACAAGCTTTGAACAAACTCTACTATAAACAGAGTCAATTAAAGAAAAGGATTCTCATCGTAACCACGCAATACCAACTCCTCACCAAAAGGGTCAAATCCAAAATAGAAGATTCATCACGAAAACCATTCCACTTTCTAATTAGACAATTTGCAAATGAACACCACGAAAGCCAAAGGAGAAATCACTCGAATGCCCAAACCGTAATATTTTTTTCTTTCTGAACTGGAAAGAACTACCCATGCCAACATAGCGCCAACTCAATTTACGGAAGACATCAGTCATAAACACATGGATCAAACAAGAATCAAGGGAGCGTTTCATTACCCGAGGGAACATTCTTTTCTCAATTTCTCTTTTAGGAATAAAACTTCTCTCAAATTATGGAATCCTAATTTATCGCATGACACACTAACTTATTTCTCTTAATTTGGCAACCTCAACGTCATGCTCAAACTGAATACATTAACCACACCTTGGAAAAGAGGCGCTATTAACTCCATAAAAGCATACTCTAGCCAACTCCTCTACCGACGGAGTTACTTTGAAAGATGACTCCCAATGCATCTTAAAAAAGATCTCACCTGCAATCGCATCACCTCAATCCTTTAAGAATAAACAACTCAGAATTCACATCATACACTCTCATGTACTACATCAGAAGGGTGCTATCAATGATCATCTCATTGTTCAGAATCTACCCTTATTCTACTTCTATATACTGTTGCAGAGTGAATTGATGGATATCGAATTATAGATATATAATTGATATAGATATATAATTGATGGATATCGGATTATAGATATATTATTGTTGGAGATTGAATTATAGATATATAATTGATATAGATATGTAATTGTTGGAGATTGGATTATGGATATATAATTGTTGGAGATTGGATAATAGGATTAGATTGTTATTGATAATGGATTATTATTGAAGGTTGGATTGTTGGATGTTGAATTATTAGAAAAAAATATTGTTGGATTATTGGATTACGATTCTAATTCTGATGGTTCCCTTACTAACCTCAGAGTTGACAATTCTTGGACACCAAATGTAACACCCTGGCTATGCGGAAGCCAATATATTACTTACAAGTCTAGCATATATCAATAATATGAAATAATTTCAGCAATCTATCAGCTAATAACAGGTAAGTTTCAACAAATAATAGTTTGGTTCTAACAATTGATGTAATACCCCAAAAGTGTTAGGAAGAGTTATCTGAATTAAGAAAAAGAACCAAATAGAAAATAGATAATTAAGCAGTTAAAGAGGGGGTTCTTAGCAAATTCGAGACAACCTGGGCTTTGTCTTTGGCCCATGTGGGCAGGTGGTGGCCAGCCATAGGGGGGCAGGCGCCACCCTCCCCCAAAACCCTAGCCGCCACCCCCCTTTCTCCCCTCTCCCCCTCCCTTGGCCGCACCCCCCCTCCTCCCCCTTGGCCGCCCTCATCCCCTCTTCCCCCCTGCGCCTCCCCACTTCCAGCAGCACCTCCTCCTCCATTGAAGCCCCTTACTGCTGTCCAAGAAGCCGTTTCCCTGCTGCCGGTGTCAAGGAGGAAGAAGGAGAATCACCCGGGAGATTGATTAGCCAAGAAGGAGAAGAAGAAGAAGAAGAAGAGGAAAGGGGAAGGGAGAGATCGTGGCCTGGGGTGGGTTTCCATCATGTTCGGTGGCGGTTTGTCAAGCGTAACCCCCCTGTTTTCCCCGGAATAGATGCATACTTAATTGTTGTGGCAATGTCGGTATTATGGTCTGCTCAGTACAGATTTCGTTAAACAGTCATTTTGATGTGGTTAAGTGCGGGTTCAGCCCTGGGCCTCTCCTAGAGTATTGTAGAGGATGTCGTCATCTTTCGATGAAGTGCTAGATCACATTATTTGGACCTCTGTAGCAGAAGTTACGAATTTATTAGTGTGACTGTTCTGCAAATCTGTCGGTATTCCGACAGGTTTTAGTTTTCTAACTTGAGCGATCAATAAAAGGAAAATTAGAGGAGCTCAGTATAACAAAAGTTGTAGATAATTGTCATAGTTTTCAGGGAAGCTCAACAACGCGAAATTTGGACAACCGTACTAAAAGTTATAGTAGTTTTAGTGTACTGTCCAGAAACTAGACGTGAAATTGATGTTCTATTAATTAGCTTGGTAGGGGTATTAGATGGCCGAATCAGGGAGGCCCTTCAACTAGGTTTAGTTGGAGAAACTGATAACCTTTCAGGGAAGTCCAAGAACACCTCATTTGGACTCGTGTACTAAAAGATATCAATTTTACAACGCGACTATTCACAGAGGGGACAGATCAACATTTAGGAATTAGAGTTGGGATCGCGTTAAAAAAAACTATTGCGATTTTGTTTTTGCTTATATAGTTTGTTTGGTCCATTACTGTTGTCTTAGTATGTTTTTAAATTAATTTTAGGTGGGGGATTTGATGAGGACATGAACCCTGTGGACACAACTATATTTGCTATGCTTACTGTTCCAAGTATAAGAGCTCGTACGCTTCACTTAAATTGTTAGGTAAGCTCGTTTTTAGGAGTGTCTGTATATTATATGAAATATATGATGCTACCTAATGATGAAATATATATATGTGCAACGCCATGTCACTTTTGGTCTAAGACAAGCAAGCAATTCGAGCTGGACCCGTTTTGGAATCCAGTTCGGCCTCTGGAATCAGCCTGACAACAACAACTTAAAACAGGCATAACTTTCACATATGGAGTCCGTTGGAGGTCCACGAGTACTTGATTGAAAGCTTATTTCGTCCTCTTTCTAACGATATCCAGCCTCACCTCTAAATTCCTTGTGTCCTAATCGTAATCATCAAAAGAAGACGTCATATCACTTGTTTGGGCCAATTTGGGCTTTGTAATCATACTGAACTTGGCCCATCTGCTGGCGGCCCACCTAGGGGTGCGGTTACTATTTATGCGAACAGTAACCACGAGTTTTAGTCCCGCCCCTCTATATCTTTTAGATTTTTGGCTCCTCATCCCCTATTTAAGGAGGACGCACCCCCTCTAGTTTCCTTGGATTTTGTTTATGTTTAGTTTGCCTTCGTTGCAACTTGTATCTTTTGCGTGTGTCGACTAGACCACCCAATTAAGATCCTTATTCAGAATCCCAACTCAATTCAAATATTTCAATTCCTATTTGTAATTTCAGATTATTTTATCTTGTTCTTGTGTGCTTCTTCGGTGTATGCAGGAATCGACCTTCGTGGTCAGGTCAACCAGGTATTCGTGTACGGTTGATAATGACTTGTCGAGCAGTTCAGCGATTGCGTGGTTTCGGGCCTTGCGAGTTCGTAGCCAGGATCGTGAGACTTGAGCGACTACTACCGAACTTATCTTCTCATCGAAAGATCAGGCCAAATCAGGACCTCCGTGGTTCATCAAGTGGTATCCGAGCTTCAATTGATCGGTGAGAATTTTCAGTTTTCTAATAGTAGATTCGTTTTTCATACCTAGAGACTACAAAATTGTCCAAAAAATTTTTATTGCATCTATCATCCGTACCGAACCCCTTTGAGCCATTGCAATTTTCTTTTCGGTATTTTGCTTGTTGAATCATTGGTTGCATTGTTGTGTCTAATTGCTGTTCTTTAGTTCTAGTTATTGTCTAGTTGGTCGTTGTCTAGATTGCTTCTCGTGTTTTCTTTCGCGTTGCTTGATCGTTCGTTTAGGGTTCTTAATTTTTGCATCTAAAACAGAAAATTCGTGGGTTAGAACTCCTCTAATCCGCACCAAAAAATAGAAAATCCGTCCTATTGTTAATTTAAAAAAACTAGAGGATCGCTGTGATATTTTGGGAGAGTTTATGTTATTTGCGACTTGCGGTAAACTCTAGGGTCGGTCAGATAGTAGAAGAAGAAAGAGGCAACCGCAAGAACAAAAGCCGCGGTAGAGAAAAAAAGAGAAAATAAAAGTGCATGAAAATTGGAGGAGACCTTCTACATATAACCAAAAGCTTCCACAAAACATTTCAGCAAGTTTGCCCCACGGGTTTGAAAGATATAGTAGTTTCAAATTTAAACCCGAGACGGTTTTGAGTCCGAGTAGGATTCTGTATCCGAGACACTTTCAATAAAACGGGCATAACTTTTGCATACGGTGTCTGTTTTTGACGTTCTTGTGCTTGTTTTGAAGCTAATGACGAGGTGCATCTTTTCCATGTAAGCCTTTGGTCGCCCTGCAAGTGCCCCAAAATCGGCCATCTTCTGCTTGAAATTCGCGTCGCAAGTTTTCGGTTTATGTTTTTGCCGTTTCCTTCGATCTTCCTTTCGGAATTTGGATTTTGGCTCAACTGCAAAGTTGTAGATCTCGTCGAATCCTTTCAAACAAGCATATATAAGCCATATAAAACTTTGCTTTTTCATCGTAGACTAACTATTGTTTCTGCTTAATCTAGAGGGTTGTTTGCATTGTACCGATATTGCTGTCTTTTGTACTCTACATCGTGCGAACAATCTTTTGCCCCTTACAGAAGTTTGAGTAGTTGGCTAGCGTCTCTCCTAGAACTTGTTGTGAGGTTCTCCTTTGCTTACATCAAGTCATATTGATCGTTGCGTGTGCGTACATACACTTCTCTACATCGGGCTTTGATTAGCTTGCTTTGATTAGGCTAGGATCAACAACATTGACTAGTACTTTGAATAATTTTTCAACTACCATTATTGATTTGATTGTTGCTAATCCATACTACCATATTGAAGTCTTCCAAGCTCCACTTCCTACTAACTCAGCAGGTGTCATTCCTCGCAATCGTTGGACTATTCACAGGTGAGAGTATCACGAACCAGCCACCGGTTGTACCACTTCCTTGCTACATTGGTAAGAGCTTGTAAGAACTTGGTAAAAGTTTGAGTGTGAGCGACTTTGAACCTCCAGATCCTAGTAGCTCATAGGAACATATACTTGTGATTTGTTTTCTTGTTTTCTACTAACTATGACAGGTTCACGGGATGATTATGAGATAGATCAACATCTTCTTCGAGCCATTGAACGGGAGTACAAGAAAGTCCATGAGAAAGATGCAAGCTTGAGCCGAGTTTCTCCACCACAGAAGGTACACGATCGTGATAGTACGCTTGCACTAAGTAAAACTAAACTAACTTTGCCAGCCTTTGCTGGTAAATTTGATCCTGATGCCTATGTTGACTGGGAGATAGCTTTAGATAAACAATTTGAATACTATGAATTGTCTGATAGACAAAAGATTAAAGCTGCCACTAGTGTTTTTGTTGAAGATGCAATACTTTGGTGGAAGTATTTATGTAGACATGGAAGAGTGCCTCAAACTTGTCATGCATTAAAGAAACTTTTGAGAGATGAATTTATCCCTAAATATCATGCCGATTATTTGTTAGCTAGATTACAACGTTTAAAACAACGTAGTGGAACTATAAGGGAATACTATCATGAATTGAACATACTGAAGCTACAAAGAATAGATTCTTAAGTGGGCTTAATCAAGAAATTCAGGACATTCTTGTTCACAAAGAATATAATTCCCTCCCTCATTTGTTTATACTTGCTTGTAAGGTTGAACGTGAGATTGAGGAGAAATTGAGAATGCTTGATGATAGAGAACATGAGAACAAACCTATGTTTGTGTCTTTTTCTGTGATTAACAATTTGCAGAAAGTTGAGAACCATGCCAAAGAGGAGAATGAGCTGATTGAACCATCGACTCTATTGGTTGAGAAGGAAGATGAGGAGATGGATACACCTACATCTTCTGAGGAGAGCCAAAAAGGTAAAAATCATGGTGCTGTCATTACTCAAGGTGAGTATGCTTGTGAAGAACTACAATTGTCCACTGTTCATGCTATTTTAGAGCAAAAATTAGTGGAAAACAATTCTGATATACACATATTTTAAGTAGAGAATACATACTGCATTGATTTGAGTGCACCATGTGATAAAATTGTTGATTTTCCTGCCGACTTGAGTGCACCATGTGATGAAATAATTGAATTGCCTGCTGTTTTGAGTGATTCATGTGATGAGTTAATCACATATAATGATCGCGTGGAATTGGTTAGACATAAAGAAATTTTGACTAGAATTTCTCCTATTGATTCTTTGTGTTACATTATGTTGGATTCACCTATAAAATTGTCACATGCTATGGAGAAAGTTTCTGAAATCACATATTCAAAATGCTTGTCTAGTGCCTACACCCCTCGGTATAAGTTTAATTTGATTGAAGATTATGGTGTAGACAATCAATTTCTGGTTTATCGAATATGCATAACTTGTGATTACATGGATGAATTGAAGCTTGTTGTTTTGAACAACAATTCTTATGTGCCGAATCTTGTTCATTATGAGAGAAAATTAAAATTTAGTGATCATTCAATACCCATGTGTTTATCTCTTATTGCACCATCTAGTATGGACAATCTGCATCAAGATGTTGAAAGTATGGAAGAATTTACACATCCTTTCACCCTTGCTAGATGAATTTGCTATTGCTCGATTGAAATCTGATAATATGGATGAACTTTATTTGATTCCAAAAGTTGTAGATTTGCCCATATGTGCTACCACTGCAAGTTTACAACTTCAGAGAGTTGAATTGCACTAATACTTCACTTATATTTGCAAAACTAATTGCAATAATTGCTATGTGAGAAATTTTGTTTTGCTCATTAACATATATGATTATTTTTGGGGTAATAATACACTGATCTTTTATGATCACTACTGTCGTCTAACATTAATAGTGCAACAACGAAGAACCGTTAAAACAGATGACACATACATATACCTTGCATACACTTTGGCTTCTTTGTTACCCTATTTTCAGCTTATCAAAAGCCGAGGCGGCTTTATACAACCATATTTGCTATGTTTACTATTCCAAGTATAAGAGCTCGTATGCTTCACTTAAATTATTAGGTGAGCTTGTTTTTAGGAGTGTCTGTATATTATATGAACTATATGATGCTACCTAATGATGAAATATATATATGTGCAGCGCCATGTCACTTTTGGTCTAAGACAAGCAAGCAATTCGAGCTGGATCCGTTTTGGAATCCAGTTCGGCCTCCGGAATCAGCTTGACAACAGCAATTTAAAACATGCATAACTTTCACATATAGAGTCCGTTGGAGGTCCACGAGTACTTGATTGAAAGCTTATTTCGTCCTCTTTCCAACGGATCTGACCTCACCTCCAAATTCCTTATGTTCTAATCGTAATCATCAAAAGAAGACGTCATATCACTTGTTTGGGCCAATTTGGGCTTTGTAATCATACTGAACTTGCCCCATCCGCCGGCGGCCAACCTGGGGGTGTGGTTACTGTTCACGTGAACAGTACCACGAGTTTTAGTCCCGCCCCTCTATTTCTTTTATATTTGTGGCTCCTCATCCCCTATTTAAGGAGGACGCACCCCCTCTAGTTTCCTTGGATTTTGTTTATGTTTATTTTGCCTTCGTTGCAACTTGTATCCTTATTCAAAATCCCAACTCAATTCAAATATTTCAATTCCTATTTGCAATTTCAGATTGCTTTATCTTGTTCTTGCATGCTTCTTCGGTGTATGCAGGAATCGACCTTCGTTGTCAGGTCAACCGGGTATTCGTGCACAGTTGATAACGACTTGTCGAGCAGTTCAGCGATTGCGTGGTTTCGGGCCTGGCGAGTTCGTATCCAAGATCATGAGAGTTGAGCGACTACTACCGAACTTATCTTCTCATCGAAAGATCAGGCAAAATCAGGACCTCCGTGGTTCATCAAGATTGGTCCCAGAGGCAGCACCCTCTTCACATCCTCCGTTTTCACGCGGTTAAGGCAAGTACTCTGATTGATAGAGTAATTGTGAATATTTGACAGTGAGTGCTACTATTTTGATACATATTAGCTATGCTTGGTTGAAAGTGTGATATGTTTGATTAAAGATGGTGAATGTTTATGATACGAATGATTGTTATTCATGTATGGTGTAATGCTCTTCATGTTTATTGAGAAATTGTAATTGTTCATATGCACAATGAGAGCATATTGAGGACTTGGTCACATGGTGACCAAGCATTTGTTGAGGTCCTCGTCATGAATTTGACGGGCTTATGGTCCCCACAGTTGTGGAGTGTGGGCTTGAGGTCCCCTATACTTACAGAGTATTGGGCAATTGGTCCTTGCGCTTGCGAGCACAGGCATGGGTATACAGCGACGGTTGCATACCTCGCATTACTGGTAAAATACGAAAAGAGTGAAAGAGAAAAGATGCATTGAACACTTGCATTCATACAACTGGTTAATGTTTCATTATTGGTACTTGCTGAGTCTTTGGGCTCACCCCTTGCTTTTGTTGTGTTTTAGGTACCTTTTACAAAAACGGTATGTATAGGAGGGAGTAGACTTGTGTTGGAGTCACACCCTGCCACAAATCTTTAATAGTTGATTAATCTTTTTAGAGTGTCCATTAATAATTAAGCGAACTAATTAAGAAATGATCATGGTTAGGTCTCATGCATTGATATTATTTGTAATAATGATGAGTAACGTACTTTGGTTATCTTTGAATATGTTCTAGCTGAATAGCATGTTTTAATGCTTAGTGATGATGATATTGGATGTTGGAATATTTAGATATGATATACTTTTTATCTTTTGGGAACCTCTGTATAGTTAGCTATACAAAGGATGTTCTGCCAAAATTTAGCAGATTGTCCTAATTTAGCTTTGTTTATTGTTTCTTTAGTAACATTCCAGACTCATGTTGGGCTGGGGTATTACAGTTGGTATCAGAGCAGGCTTTAGATCCGTGGTGAATAGATTAATTAAAATTTGCTAGTGTCTTATCAACTTAAAAAAAAATTGACGCACTAGTGCACAGTAGGATGGGAATGCGCAAAGCATTGCATTTACGTTTCCGCTATATCATATTGATGATTGCTGATATGAATTGAGTATGATTGCTCATTAATTGATTATATAATTATTATGTGTGGGGATAACCCATGTTGAGAGGTTGAGGTCGTGGTTGTGACCTTGGGTTTTACCAGGTTACACCACCGTTCGCGGTATGAGAATAGGAAAGTGGTTACCTTGGATATCTTAGTAGATGTGTTGATAGTGAGTATCTTTAGAAAAGTTGTTCTCTTCCTTGAATTTGAATTTGGTCAACTCTTATCCAGTTGTGATTGATGAGTTTCTCTTGGGTTATTATCTCATTGCGGTTGATGGGTTACTTTGAAAAAATGTTGTTATGTTTCCATTGGCTTTAATTTGTCCCGTAAATCAATTATTGTTTTCCCAACGGTTGAGTTATTCTCGCGGTTGGTGAACTTTGTTAATTGTCAAGATTGACTTTTGTATTGGAGTTTTGTCTTTCTTATTGGAAAACTTGACCCATTTATTCGCTTGATGTTTTTGGTTAATGAAAGTTTCCTTTTGCAAGTCCTTTAGTACATGGAGGCTTTGACTCAATGTATCTCTCTTTGGTATTTTGAGTGTTGACGATTAATGGTTCTCTTTTATGAAAAAAGATATTAAACCCTGTAGCAATGTTTTCTCTTGGTTAAGTAAGAGATTATAATCAAAACAATTAATGGATATGATATGGATTATCAGGTTAGGTCTGCAATGTGTGCATGATCGATCATAATTAAGATCCTTGAAAGGAAAGTTGATAAATTTGAAAGTGTCTTGTAGTAGTTTTTGTTGAGCCGTGATTAAGAGTACGGCTATGTAACAGCCCAAATTTCAAATTCTAGTTGAAAATAAAATTTAATTATTTTTGTGGGATTTTCTGAACTTTTTAAAAGCTTTTACTTAAATGATTCAAAGCTAAACAAATTTATTTGCAAAATCTATTACTAAATAATAGTTGGGAAATTTTTATTTAAGTTCAAAATGCCCCAGATAATTTCTGTGAATTTTCTCAAAAAATTTTGAACTCAATCTGCTATTTTCCAAAGCCTAAATGAATTTTCGGCATTTAATTAATTGGAAAATCAAAAGAAAACCTCAAACTGGCATTGGGCCGAATCCTAACCGGCCCAATTCGCTTTTCGCGCGTGCGTAGCCCAACACGGCCCGCTCTCCCGTGCTTTAACCCCCCGCACGCATCTCACGCGTTGGATTGAAATACAACGGCCAGGATTCAATGAAACGTTCGGGCGACCGAACGCTTCTTTTGGTTTGCACCGTTGGATCTAAATCGGGCTGCTCATGTTGACCGTTACTTTCCTTTACACGCGCACTGTTGTTGACCGTTCGATCAAAATCGGACGTGCCCCCGTCATCTCCTTCCTTTCCTTTCTTCTCCACTGCTCCTTCCTTTTCTTCACCGCACGACCGCCATTGATGCGGGCTCGGACCTTCCAAAACTCGGTACAATCCCCGTTAAATCCCCGCGTTTCCGCGCGCATTAAGACGGCCACATCAAATCACGCCCGTTTCGGTCTTTTTCCTTCCATCTCTGGCCCCGATTCCCCTAATTTTCCCTCGGACACCGGCGGGAGCTTCTTGCGCGCCACGATGAACCCCCGTCGCCCTCGACCTATAAAGGGGCGCCCCAGCAACGCCTCCCAGCACTAAATCCAGCACCACCATTCACCTCGCCCCTACCCCTCGAGCTCGCCGGATTTGGCATTTCTTCGCCGACGGCCAAACCTCCTTCAACCACCATTTGCGTCGCCGTCGTCGACCTCCCGGCCACTTCGATCCCACCGATGGCTTCGCACGAACACGCTCTACCTCGTGCGCACCTTCTTGCCACCGGAGCACCGCTGGAACACCATCGCCGACACGAGCCCATGCGCGCCTCCGCTTCTGTGCGGTCGCCGGTCGCCGCAGTCAACCCCTGGCCGCCCGCGTTAGGTATAAATGCTCCCCGTTGTCTTCTCTACCCGCTGGTATCCTCGCCAAGCAACGCCGTGCCTCCAGTCGCCGGCGACCATCGGTCATTGTGCGCCGCCGCCGGCCTTGTGCTGGCGTGGCAGCCATCTCGGTGCCACCTGGCGCCACGTCGCCGTTATCGCCCATGTGGCGCCCGCGTGTCACGTCGGGTCAGCGCTCGCGTGGCACGGTTCACCCCCCTCAGACCTAGTCACCGTAGACCCAGTCCGTGTGAGCCGAGCCACTTATAGTGGCCCGCACTCGTCAGGAATTATTTTAATTCCTTTAAAATTCCGAAATTCCTCGCTGACGTCAGCATTGCGCAGTAAATAGATTTTCCTTTAGAAAAACAATTCGGGAAATTCATTTAAATTTCAGATTTAGGTTTTAAACTTCAAAAATTCATATCTTTTGCATCTGAACTCCAAATTGGGTGATTCAAGTTACAAAATTTGTATGAATTATAATCTAGCTAACTAAACCAAAATATTTCAATTTAGAGTTAATTTGAGTTGTCTTTGTGAATTTATTTGAATTTGAATTGAATTTATCGTATTTTCGCGTATAGACTTCGACGACTCCGGAGAGTTTGACCATCCCGAAGACCTAGATTTTCAGGACGTCAACGAAGGCAAGTTATACCATTGATCATGTTGATCCCATTAATTTAACTGTATTTTCAGTTTTTAAATTACTTAATGCATGCATATGTTTATACAAGTGTTTGAATGCCCTGCTTTTGTATATAGTTATTCCAATCTTCATTGTTTGGCCAATTTGAATATTGAATATGAATGCCTTGTCACCCTTAGGCAAAATGATACTAAAATTTGTCATATGCTTAGCCATGCTTAGATCACACTTATGAATTTGGGAAGGTTTAGCCAAATCTTTTATAAACTTGGTTTAAATTTGGTTCTGTCGTATTGTTTTACCACAAAAGGTTTATAAAGAGGATTTTACTCTAAATAAAATCAAAAATGGGTTTGGACTTGGGCAAATTGGCTGAATGGTGGGTGCAAGTTCATGCACGGGTTTAGTCTGGTTAGGACTAAGGCCCAGGGTTTTATTTGGAAGATGCCCAAGTTGATTGAGGACCGGTCTTTGAGCCGCTTTTTGCTATTGCTACGCCTTACCGTACCACCACATGTCTTGTATGGGCAGGATTTGGCTAAATAATTTGTGGCGTCTCAGTGTTATTTGTGCTATGTTGTTGGTGTGGGGGTCGGTTAGACATTAGTCCCACCTGCCGCAAGAGGGGGCTCCTAGAGGATGGTTAGTCCAATGGTAGCGAAACCTTAGCTGGCATAAATACATTAAGACATTGCATTGTAAAGGCCTCATGATAATTGCTTAGTCACACGCCTTCGGAAGCGTGCATTGGCCGACATTAAAAACAAATTATCTCGTGTGGGTAAAGCTGTACAAACTCTGCAGAGTAAAAACTATTCGAATAGCCGCGTCCGTGGTGATGGACATGCTAGCAAAGCCACTCTAAGTTAGACTTTGTTTTTGGTTTATAAAATGATTTCCACAGATGATTTTAGGATGGTTAATCCTATGGTAAAAATTGGGCGGCTAGCCAAGTGATAGGAGGGTATCCTTCACCATTCAACTAATGGAGGTTATCCATTATACAACTGTCATTTTAAACACTGATTTTAGTTATAGTATAAAAAACTGGCCTTAGAATTTAATAGGTGTATTTAACCTGAAAATGCTGTTTATGCAAAATGAACCCTACCAACATCCTTGGTTTACCTTATGCATGCATTATCTTTCAATATTGGGTATAACTTGCAAGCACGGAAGTTGTGCTTACTCTTGCTGAATAATCTTTATTCAGGAGAAGACCTCTATCAGGACGGTGAGGATCTCGATGACTAGGCCTACGGCCCCAAACGATTGCCTGTGGCAAGTCGTGTGGTCTAGTACTATTTTGCTTTCCGCTGTGTTATTTATTTGGCCTCAGGCCCCTTTTGTAATAAACTCTAAGTTATTATTAATAAAGTGCGAGATATGTTTGTGCTATCACTTTTGTTTGACTGTGTACACTAGAAATCCTGGACTAGTGTATGAATACAGAGAATTCGGGATCCTTCGTTCCCGGGTTCGACGGGCTATACCTAATTGTAAACAATAGAGTTAATAAGAAGTGTGGAACATTGATGAATTGAGTTGATCATTAAGAGTGATACATTTGGTAAACTTTTTGGGAAATTGGATTAACAGATCTCAATGGATTAATCTAACCGTTTGGGATGGTTAAGCTCAAAAGGAGTTAGATTATTGTCTTAGTGGATATTAATCTTGGAGTAACCTTTGGTGGATACTTAGTGATTATATGTAATTGCTAGGTGCAATTATTGTCTATTAATGTTTGGTGTTGAGCATCACTAAGAGATAAATTGATGGGATTTAATGGATGAACAATGTGTAATACCCCAAAAGTATTCGAGAATATTCGAAAGAGTATTCGGGAGTGATTATGTGAATTCGGAGAAGGACCAAATATAAAATAGATTTAGCAGCAATTAGATGGGTTGTTTTCTGCAGTTTTTCGGCAACTTGGGCCTTGGGCCTTGGCCCAGGAGGCCCATGAGGGGCCGATCACCTAAAAAAGGAGGGGGAAACCCTAGCTGCTACAATACCACACCCCCGGAACTGTAGAGCCGCACTGTAGCAACCCCCTACTGCTATGCCAAGAGGAGAAAGGGAGGAGAGGAAGGAAGAAGAAGAAAAGAAAAGGGAGAGAGGAAAATAAGAAGAGAGGGAAGGGGAAGGTTCGTGGGCTACATCGTGGTCTACAGTGGTTCGTCAAGGGTAACCTCAATTTTCCCCTTGTTTAGATGCATTACGGCTTAATTGATCTATGTCGGTAATTAGGTCTGCTCAGGACAGTTCGTGTTAGACCGATGTTTTGATATAGTTACGGGCAGATTCAGTTCTGGACGTCTCCTAGAGTTTTGTAGAGGACGTCAATAGCTTTCTATGAAGTGCTAGATCACATTATTTGGACCCATGTAGCAGAAGTTATGAATTTATTAGCGTGACTGTTCTGCGAATCTGCCAATACTCTGACGGGTTTTAGTAATCTGACTTGAGAGAATAGTTATATGGAAAATTAGAGGATCTCAGTATAACACAAGTTGTAAATAATTGTCGTAGCTTTTAGTGAAGCCCAAGAACGCGAAGTTTGGATAAATGAGCTAAACGTTATGATAGTTTTAATGTACTATCCAGAGAATCTGACATGAAATTGATGTGTTGTTAATCAGCATAAAAGGGATATTAAATTGCCGAATAAGGAAGGCCTACCAACTAGGTTTAGTTGGAGAATTTGATAACCTTTCAATAAAGTCCAAGAACACCCCATTTGGACTCATCTACTAAAATATACGAATTTTAGAACACGACTGTTTCCAGAGGGTACAGATCAGCATTTAGGAAATTGGAGTTGGGATCGCATTACAAGGTTTTGCTAGTTCATGTTTGCTTATATAGTTTTTTTGGTCCATTACTGTTGTCTTAGTAAGATTTTAAATTAATTTTAGGTGGGGGAGTGATCCCGGAGGCAGCACCCTCTTCACATCTTCCGATCTCATGCGGTTAAGGCAAGTACTTGTTTGCTAGTATTGTGAATAAATGTGATATCTATGGATGCTATAGTGTTACAGATGTTGTTGATCATGATTATTAATGTTGTGAAAATATGTATCATGCATGGTTGCTTTAGTGTATGAACATGAATGATAGAAGTATGAATGAGTTAAATTCATAGGTGATGTTGCTGAGGAGGTATGATTATGATGATTCATGGTTTGTGCATATGCATCATGTTGACAAAATGAAAGACTTAGTCATGTGGTGACCAAGCATTTGTTGAGATCCCCGTCATGTATTTGACGGACTTGAGGTCCCCACACTTGCGAAGTGTGGGCTTGAGGTCCCCTTTACTTGCGGAATATTGGGCAATTGGTCCCTGCGTTTGCGAGCATAGGCATGGTATGCGGCGACGGTCGCATATCTCGTATTACCGGTGAAATACGAAAAAGAGTGAAAGAGAAAAGTTGCATTGCATATTTGCATTCATACATCATGAGATATGTTTTTGAGTAAAGTATTGGAATGGAATGTTGACGCTGTAAATGTGAGTTTAATGTTTCATTATTGGTACTTGCTGAGTCATTTGGCTCACCCTTGCTTTTGTTGTGTTTTAGGTACCTTTTGCAAGAACGGTATGCATGGGACGGAGTAGACTTGAATTGGATTCACACACTGCCATCCACCTTTAAAGTTGATAAATTTTCTTTTAGTTCGTACCTTAATAAATGAGCAAACTGCTTAAGGATTGATAATGATTATGCTTCATGCATTGGATTAGGTGTAATAATGATGAGTAGTGTCTTTTGAATACCTTTGGATATGCTAGGTACCTACCTGATTTAAATGCCTATTGATGATTTTGGATGTTGGATTATTTATATATGTTTCATTCAAATGTTAGAACCTCCTAGTAGCTACCTTTACGGGGGAGGCTCCGCCGAAATTTGGTAGAATGTTTTGGCTTAGAATCGTTTAATGTTAGTTTGGTAGCATTCCAGGCTCATGTTGGGCTGGGGTGTTACAGTTGGTATCAGAGCGGACTGTAGGTCCGTGGTATTTGAATTATTAAACTTACCACATTAATCACAGTAGGTGGGTTTTGGTTATTGCATTTACACTTCCGTTATGTTCTATTGATCATTTCTGCTATGAGAAGATTTGATATATCTATATTATAATACTATGGTTATTATGTGTGGGGATAACCCATGTTGAGAGGTTGAGGTCGTGGTTATGGCCCTAGGCTTTGCTAGGCTACACCACCGTTCACAGTATGATAATAGTGAGTATCTTTGGAGAGGTTGTTCTCTTTCCTGGATTTGATTCAGTCAACTCTTGTTCAGTTGTGTTTGATGAATTTCTCTTGGATTAGTAGTTCATTCCAGTTGATAAGTTTCCATTGATTTAATTTGACCCTTAAACCAAACATTGTTTTTTCAACTGTTAAGCCGCTTGCGGTTGATGAACCTTCTTTTGATAATGGTTACAATGCAGTTGATGGGTTTCAATTGGTTTGTATTTACAAAAAAAAAAAAATTTACTCTTGAGCTATTCTTGCTACTTGTAAACATCGTCATTGGCAATATTGTTCCTTGTCATGAGAGTTCTACCTTCTTGTTGGCAGACTTGACCCATTCATTCTCTTAGTGTTTTAGATAATGGAAAGTATCATTTACAAGCTTCATTGAAATACGTTTCCACTTTATGCAGTTCTTTCGGAGTAGTTGGAATATTGAAGTTTAGTGCCTCTTCTTTGAGACGGAAGGTATCAAACTCTTTTGAGATGTTTTGTTGTGTTTTGTGAGAGGTTTTAAGTATAAAGGATAGATTGATAGTGTATGAGATATCAAGTTGGGTCGGTAATGTGGTGCGTAATCGATCTTAACCAATATCGTTGGAAGTGAAGTTCATAGATTTGATGCTGTCATGGAGTTGTTACATGATGAACTTGTTAAATGGTATGACCATTAAAACTAGGAATCCAAGACTTACTAAGAGGTGTGGTGTATCGATTACTTGGTCTGATCATTAAGACGATGGAATTTGATAGATTTATTGGATAATTCAGAGTAAAGTATCTCAATGGATTTGTCTGCCCATTAGTGATGATTATGTTAAGGATGTGTTTGACGTTGCCTTAGAGGATATTAATATGGAAATTTTCATAAACTGACTACTTGGTGATCATACATAATTGCTAGATTGAAACATGTATATCGGATTAGATGGATGTTGAGGTAGTACCTTGTGAAGCCCGGTGATTAAAGGAGATGATGTTATTAAATATTTAATTGAACTCTGAGCAAAAGTGGAATGATGACTATGTGTTTCTAAATAGACAGATGTTTGTAAATAGCAGTAGGACCCCATTTGCATAAATGATAAATACAATTGTCAATTGTTAATGATAGTTGAAGTGTGTGTTGAGCAGCACTAATGGTTGAATGGATGAAAGAATAAGTGATATCTGAAAACATGCATGGCGAAGTTGTTATTTGATAGTATGGTCTTGTTAAAAGATGTTTGTTTCGACCTTGTGGCTGGTGCTTCATTTGGAGATATTTATGATGGGATAAGAGGCTACGATGATTCTGTAACACCCCAGCCCAACACGAGCCTGGAATGCTACTAAACTATCAACCAAGCAGATTAAAACCAAGGCACCTTACTAAATTCCAGCAGAACCTTGTCTCTTTAGTTAACTTTACCAAGGATTCCAACAATTACATGTATCCAATTTAAACAATCAAACATTCAGTATAATCAGTAGGCATTCATGACATACTAAGTGACTAAAGCATAATCACCACTATCCAAATATGCTAGTCTTCATTATTACAAATAATCCAACACGAAAACATGATCATATAAAATCCTTTAAGCAATTCGCTCATTTATTAAGGCATGGTTTGAAATTTAATCAACTTTAGAAGGTTCATGGTAGTGTGCGTGTGAACATAGAGCTACTCCCTCCCATGCATGTTGTTTTTGGATTGGGTACCTAAAACAACAATAAAAGCAAGAGTGAGTCCACCGACTCAGCAAGTACAATTCATGGCATCAACAGCATACATAAGGGTAAATCGTCAATTATTATCCATCCAGCTACACACCAAAAGTATCACATGCTCATGCTATGCAAATGCTCAAATGCTCTTTATCTTTCTCTTTCTCTTTTGCGCATTACACCAGTAATGCGAGGTATGCAACCGTCGTTGCGTACCCATGCCTGTGCTCGCAAGCACAGGGACCAATTGCCCAATACTCCGCAAGTATAGGGGACCTCAATCCCACACTCCACAAGTGTGGGGACCATAAGCCCATCGTTTACATGATGGGGACCTCTTCTCAATGCCCACATTCCACGAATGTGGGGGACCTCAAGCCCGTCATCTACGTGACGAGGACCTCAAATATGCATTCCTGGTCACCACGTGACCAGGTCTTATGAATGCTCTCATGGTGCACATGAACAATTACCGTTTTACGATAAGCATAAACAACATCAATGCCATACATGATTAACAGTCACCCGTATCATAAGCATTCCTCATCTTTAACCAGCATATCATACTATCAATAAAACACGGCTAATATATCAATACTAGCATGTATCATAGACTTCATAACTTTCAAACATCCATGAATAACACGTAACTCATATCGCTAGAAACCATGAACAATACCACCATAACAATCATGGATAACACAAATACTCCTGGTATTTATTAAACAATGGCATGCAATGTTTTCTATCATATCCATCACTATACTTGCCTTAACCGCGAGAGAACGAGGGATGTGCAGAAGGGGCTGCCTCCGGGAACAAACCACCACCTGAACATATTTATAACGCACGCTAAGATAATAGTAATAGGCCAAACAACTATAAGAGTAAACGCGAACTCGCAATAGATCCTTTAGCGCGAACCCTACCCCAAATTCTAAGTGTTATTCTGTCCCCTCTGTGGACAGTCACGTTCTAAAATTCATAACTTTTAGTACAGAGGTCCAAATGAGGTGTTCTTGGACTCTAATTAAAGCTTAACAAAAACTCCATCTAAACCTAGTTGGTGAGTCCTCCTGATTCAGTAATCTAATAATCCTATCGAGCTAATTAAAAGACAACAAAATTCACGTTGGGTTCTCTGGACAGTACACTAAAATCACCATAACTTTTGATACAAAAGTCCAAATCTTGCGTTCTTTATCTCTCTGAAAAGGTATAGAAATTACCTACAGTTTTCGTTATAACGAGATCCTCTGATTTCCACTTTAACTAGCAGTTTTATCCAGATTACTACGATCTGCCCGAATGCTGACAGATCAGCAGGACAGCGACACTAAAAAATTCATAACTTTCAGACCGTTAATAGGATTTGGATGTTCTTGGCGGCCACTGAAAGCTAAGAACATTATCTACAAAACTCTAGGAGATCAAAACTCCTAATTCGGCCTCTAAAGACACGAAACTGACCGCATAATAATCTGGGCAGAACGCAATCTATTAAACTGACGCAAATCAATCTACCAAACGACATCAACCGCAACCACTACGCATCAACCAACGAAGAACACGCGACATTACCCTTGTAGAATCGCAGCAAGATGATGAATTGGCCCCGTGAAGATGATCTCCTCTCCTTTCTTCACTTGATCGGCAACAAAGAGCACCGACGGCGAGGAAAGGAGGCACCAAAGGAGGATGGGGTTGCTTGGGGAGGGGAGGGGGTGGTTACTGTAGCAGCGGCGGTACTGTAGCAGGTCGCAAGCTACAGTAACCCTAGGGGTTTTGACTGCCCCTAATGGGCCAAGACTAAGGGCCTTTGGCCCAAGATTTAATCCGCTTCAAGAGAAATTCTAAAATCCTTTTTTTAAATCCTGAAAAAATGGTTGAAATTCAAATAACTCTCTCCTGTTAATTCTTTCTAATACTTTTGGGGTATTACAGATTCTCGCTAGGAGTGTATTATTTCTTTGTTAGTGTGATTGTCAGTAAGGGATTATGACGATAATATTGAATATTTTGTATAAAGGAATTGGATCGCTCGCCTGATATTGATTAAGCGAAATAGTTTCGCAATTGTGATCTTTCAGACCTCATGTTGATGTGGTAGCTGAAATTGTTTTGAGCAAAGTGACGTGATGAGAGGTTTTATTAGTTTCTAAGTAGTTTATATGTGGTAGTCTTCAAATCTCTTTTTGTTGGAGTTGGCATGGTGATGCTGTAACCAACGAAAGTCGTTTTCTTTGTTAAAGGTAAGAGTGAAGTAGAAGTATTTGAGATCAAAGTCAAGTTTTGTAACTTGCAGTTTTTTGAATTTTGCTTAAACTTTCTGTTTTGCCCATCAGAGTTTCCTGAATTCCAAAAGTAATGTTCTATTCTCATTTGAGGTTGGCTATTCTCTGCTCGTGGGACTTGTGCCCTCATCTATGATCTCATCTTTTGTTTTCCGAGATCATTACTATTTGATTATTTCTCTTGATCTTGTAACTACCGTAAGTAGTAACGTTTTCCGATGTGTTAAAATTTACTTCTATTTGCCTCTTCTTCTAAGAAAGGGTTAACCGAATTGTGTTGCAAAGTCTTTTCAGTTTGTTTTGGCAACTAGTTAGTGGTGGTCTAGTAGATGACTTTGTGAGCCCTTGGGTGTCAGGTTGTTTGAGAGGTATTGAGGAATAAAATGATTTATTAGAATAACTCTTGGAGAGGATTTGATTTAAATAGAGTGTTTGACTTTGGAGCTAGCAGATTTCGTTGTCGCAACTAGTAGGGCCTATAGCGAGATGTGGCCCAAGATCTTGTGTTCATTTTGACAGAACATTAGAATTAGCAAGTATGGAGACCTTGAACAGTTTTTTTAGAATATCGCAACTGGGTACTCGATAAGATTGTGTAGAAGAATTATGATAGTGTAGTTTAATGAGAGTAGCAGTGTACAGAAATCAAATAGTCGTGTTATTTAATGGGATAACAGGAATTGTTGAGTTATTGTCAAGTATGACTCGGCCTCAGTGAGTAACACTATGGGAGTTAGATTATCTGTAAGGATAACATGATCAAAAATATATTTATTTATTGACGTTAGTGATTGAGTATGTTTGAATCCTGATCAATCAGTTAGGGTATTGTGAATGGGTATTTTGTAGTCGAGTAGCTACATTTGATTGGTGTGGGTTGGAGAAGGTCTATGATTAGTGAATCGAATCGCCTTGGGTGGTCACTTGGTTAGTGAGGGATGTTAACAATAATGATTGAAGTTATTGTTGAGCTATGTGAAATTTTAGTCATCAGATTTGAGGATTACCTATCAGGTATACCAGACATTCTTTGTAGGATTCTCAAAGGTTGAATTTGGGCTTTGCATTTTTATGCTAACATCTTGGTTTCCTATGATTAGGTTCCAAGAGTTATAATGATCTTTGATAGAATCCTTTGAATGCAGTAAAAGAGTGTGAATGCGGTGAATTTCAAGTTGTTTATCCTTAAAAGATTGAGGCGATATGATTGTGGTTGAAATCTATATCGAGTTGTGTTGGAAATTATTTGTCAAAGTAATTTCCTTTTGCAGAGAAGTTGACCAGAGTATGCTATTGTGGATTAAAAAAGTCTCTTTACATAGGTGTGGATTTTGTGTTCAGTTTGAGCATAGCTTTGAGGTTGCCAAACTAAAAGAAATGAATTAGTGTGTTATGCGATGATTTGGAATCTCATGGTTTAAGATAAAGTTGAATTCTAAAAAGAAAGTTTGAGAAAAGGTTATGTTCTCAGATAATGATGTATTCTCTTGGTTTTATTTGAGCTTTGTCTCTAAGACATATGCTAATTATAAATTGAGTTGATTCTTCTTGGTATGCGTGATTCTTTTTGGGTAAGAAAAAGAAAGGAAATGGTTATTTTGGGCATTTGAGTGATTTCGCCTCTGGCTTATGTGGTGTTTGTTGGCAAACTGCCTACTTGGAAAGTGGAGGAGTTTCATGATGAATATTTTGGTTTTGGATTTAACTCTCTTTGGTAGGGAGTTGGTAATGCGTGTTTGCAATGAGAATCATTTATTGTCAGTTGAGTTCTGTTGTGCGTCCCGGGTTAAAGGAGGTGCTCATTGTTAAAGTGAAGAGATCGATTGATATAAGGAACAAGAGTTTTATATGTTATGTGTAGGTTGTGTGGTTTGGTACTAAAGGGAATTTTGACCAAAGGTACGTTGGTTATTCCCGAAAGTTGCGGAGATTTGAGAGATAACGTATCACTAGGACCGTCTTGAGTCTTGGCGTGGGGGCACAAATCATTTTGTATGACCTAGTGTCGAGGGAGACATATGGAGTGTGAAGTTTCGTTTGGGCCGTTGACCCACGAGTAAGATCATGCCTTCGAGTCATGTCAGTGGAGTGACACGTGACAGGTTGGGACGAGTAATAAACCGTAACACGTCAGTTACGTCAAAGTGCGGTGGTCACATAATTCCGAGAGGAGAACGATTTGAAAATTGGAGTCTCACTTGCGCTAGCAATATCTGGTATTGATCACAGCAGGTGCATGGTTTTGTGGTAAATTCTAGCTGTGATTGTTCCTTGACGTTAAACATGATTAGAATTCGGGGTCAAATTCTGTTTAAGGTGGGTAGAATGTAATACCCCAAAAGTATTAGAGAATATTCAAAAGAGTATTCGGGAGTGATTATGTGAATTCAGAGAAGGACCAAATATAAAATAGATTTAGCAGCAATTAGATGGGGGTTTTCTGCAGTTTTTCGACAACCTGGGCCTCGGGCCATGGCCTAGGAGGCCCATGAGGGGCCGGCCACCTAAAAAAGGAGGGGGTAACCCTAGTTGCTACAGTAACGCACCCCTGGTACTGTAGCGCCGCACTGTAGCACACCCTACTGCTATGCCAAGAGGAGAAAGGGAGGAGACGAAGGAAGAAGAAGAAAAGAAAAGGGAGAGAGGAGAAGAAGAAGAGAGGGAAGGGGAAGGTTCGCGGGCTGCATCATGGTCTACGGTGGTTCGTCAAGGGTAACCTGAAACCCTTGTTTAGATGCATTACGACTTAATTGATCTATGCCGGTAATTAGGTCTGCTTAGGACAGTTCGTGTTAGATCGATGTTTTGATATAGTTAAATGCAGATTCAGTTCTGGACATCTCCTAGAGTTTTGTAGAGGACATCGATAGCTTTCGATGAAGTGCTAGATCGCATTATTTGGACCTTTGTAGCAGAAGTTATGAATTTATTAGCGTGACTGTTCTACGAATCTGTCAATACTCTGACAGGTTTTAGTAATCTGACTTGAGAGAACAGTTAAACGGAAAATTAGAGGATCTCAGTATAACGAAAGTTGTAAATAATTGTTGTAACTTTTATGGAAGCCCAAGAACGCGAAGTTTGGACAAACGAGCTGAAAGTTAGGATAGTTTTAATGTACTGTCCAGAGAACTGGGCGTGAAATCGATGTTTTGCTAATCAACATAAAAGGGATATTAGATTGCCGAATCAAGAAGACCCACATAACCTTTCAATCCAGTCCAATAACACCTCATTTGGACTCACGTACTAAAAGATACGAATTTTAGAACATGACTGTTTCCAGAGGGTACAGATCAGCATTTAGGAAATTGGAGTTGGGATCGCATTACATGTTTTTCGAGATCAATGATGTTTGACTATTTCTCTTGGTCTCGTGCTCACTGTGAGGAGTAGTGTTTCCTCGTGTGTTAAAACTTGTATTTGTTTGCTCTTTCTTATTGAGAAAAGATTAACCGACTTGGGTTGCAAGGTCTTATAGAGTGTAATGTGGCGATTGGTTGGTGGTGGTCAAGTAAATAATCGTAGTGAGAATTATGGAGGCCAAGCTATTTGAAGACCAGTAGAAAATGATTTGGTTTCGTCCTATAAGTATCGGAAAGAATTGGATTTAAATGGAATGATTGTCATTGAATTAAAACAGATTAGTGTTACAACTACTGGAATCCATAGCGAATTGTAATCCAAGAACCTTCATTCATGTTGGAATATCGGGATTATCGAAAGTCTGGAAGCTTGATTAATATGTTAGAGTATCGCGATTGGGTAATTTTGCAAGGTTGGGTAGGTGATATATGACGGCGTAGTTTAATGAGAGTAGGATTAGCGAAGTAATCTAATCGTAATGTCAAATGATGGGATAGTAGGTAAGGTTGAGTTGTCGGCAGTATACTCTGGCTCTGGTGAATAACCTTCGGGGAGATAGAATTCTTCTAAAAGATAATTTGGTCGAGAAAATATTTACATGTGGATGATAATAATTGAGTATGTTTAGAGTGTGGGAATTTTAGTTAATCAATCTGAGGATTTCTCGATCTTTTATACGAGAAGTTTGTTGTAGGAGTCTTGGAGGTTGAATTTGGGGCTTTGCACTTTTATGTTAGAACCTTGGTTGCCAATGATTATATGTAAAGTAGTGGAATAAGAGTGGATTCTGAGTAGTGGGATGATCATTGATAGTATCCTTTGGGGATAGTAAATGAGAGAGTGTGATGTGAATTTCAAATTGTTTATCCTTAACGGATTGAGGGATGTGATAGTAGGTGAAATCTATATTGATTGTGTTGAGAATTATTTTGTCAAACTAATTCATTCGGTAGAGAAGTTGGCTATAGTGTGGTATCGTGGAGTGGAAGAGTCTCCCTGTATAAGTGTGGATTTTGTGTTCGGTAGAATATAGCTTTGACGTTGCCAATTTAAGATAAATGAGTTAATGTGTTATGCGAAGATTTAGGATCCTATGGTTTAAGAGAAAGTTAAATTCTTAAAAGAAAGATTGATGAGGACATCCCTAACTAGGATACAACCGCGCCTACACTTACAGCTGATCCACAACAAATGTTACAAGGACCAATTACTCGAGCTCGTGCTCGCCATCTTAATCACTAGGTGAATTCGTTCATACGTTTATATATTATTGAGAATAGATCGCTAGCTAATGCAAGTGATTTAATTGTGCTTAGGAACATGGGAAAGTACCAAGGAGAGATATGTAGAGTCATGGACAAGCATAGGAGGCATAATGGCGGTCATCACGTCACTTTGGGTCCGAGCCAAGCAAGAGTTCGAGTTGGGCTTGTTCTGGATTCGAGTTCGGACTACTACGACAGCACTAAGTTCAAACGACCGTAACTTCTTCATACAGACTCCGTTTGGGACGTTCTTAGACTTCATTGAAAGATTATCAAGTCTACTTTCCAATGGATCTGACTTCATCTTCAAATTCCAACCGAGCCGGCCACAATAAATAAAACAATCCACATTTATTTATTTTTTGTTCGAGTCAAAAAGGGTGCTACACCACCTCCTCTTGGGCCCATGGGCCTTGTAACCCTAGGGGTGTGCGTACACTTCCCTGGCCGCCACCCCTGGTCATCTTCCCATAAGGAGCCGTCGTTCCCTTGGCAAGAACTCGGATTTCGTTGAGTTCAGGTTTAGCCATTGTGCAAACTTCTGTTCTTTAGTTCTATCGGACAACCACCTGTCAAGAGACAGCCTTCGGGATCCCACATTTGTTTTTCAATACCATCTATACTACAATTCCTATTTACAATATCAGATTGCCAGTATTTTATTCTTGCTAGTTCTTCGATTGCTCGCAGGAATTGAACCTCGTGTTCAGGTTGATCGCGCTTCTAGCACGGTCAATAACGTCGCGGAGTTAGTTCAACGATTGGTAAGGCGCAAGCGTCGTCCTACAGTTGTAGTCGGATCGCGAGAGTCACCACCACCAAAATCGATAGTTATCAATCTCATCGAAAGATCGGGAACCTCGTCTCCATCAAGTGGTATCAGAGCACAAGGTTGCTCGGTGAGAATTTACTGTTTTTCGTTGTTAGGTTGCTTAATTTCGAAAGTCCAGAAAAAGCCCCAAAAAAATTATAGGATTAGATCATGATGAGGATATCCCTACTACTTATGAGGTTATTCGTGAAGCAGGAGCTAAACTTCTCAAACAACAGATGCATTTGTTTCTTAATGAATTTCCTTTTGTTGCCAATGAGAATTGGTTACTACCTAAAGCAATACTTGGTGCATTCTCAGGTTTGACAAATTTAAAGACTTTGGAACCGAGAGGGAGGAGAGGGAGGCCGGGAACAAATTCATGGAGGAGAAACACATGCGGCCAACAAGGGAGAAGAAACCCATGTGGCCAACGAGAGGGAACGTGCTCTCAGGATAAAACCCTAGCACATGCGGGCGGTCAAGAAAGACATGTGGTGACATGGCAACAAGGGTTACATTGGCATCAAAAGAAGCATCAAGTGCATCGAACAAATTCGCGCAAGCTAAGAGAAGGAAAGCTCACAATACAAGGGAAACCGAGAGGAGACTAGTTTAAATTTCCAAATTAAAGTAGGGCGTTTTTGAATCAGATTATCGTTCATGTGAACAGTAATCGGACTCGGATTACTGTAGCGATGAACAGTGTCGGACTCGGATTACTGTTCATCCGAGCTTTGTGCTTGCGTGGGAGGCTATATAAACCCCCATGGCGCACCATAGAGGTAGACCGGTTTATGCATAAGATTGAAACATAGCTATTGCTTGTTCTTTCGACACGAGTTCATGCGAGGGCTTTGAGAGAGAATTAGGCGATCCATTTGTTTTGTTCGCAATCCAAGGTCAAGCCGTCGTTCGCTGGGGAATTGGGGACTTGGCGTTAAATCGCTCGTGATCTCGCGACGAACAACTACCCGTGTGTTTTGGGCGTATTCAAGAGTTGAGGGTTCGTGCATTGGCGCGAGTGTTCAGCTAGCGACATCGTCTACTTCGCATCAACTATCCACGGTTCCTCACTGAGAAGATCGGGCCTCCCCCATATCATATGGTATCAGATTCTAGGTTTACTCAGTGAGAATTTCTTTACCCGTAGTTAGATTCGTTTTCTATCCTATCGTCCAATAAACCGAAAATTGCAATACCAAAACCGTAGTTTAATCTGTTATTTCTTGTGCGTTTAGTTAAGTTTTCATCCATTAGAGTTTTTGTTTTTAGTGCTGATCCATGTGTTCCTTTTTGCGTTGCTTAATCGTTGTGTTCACATAAACCGTACCAAATTACTGATTGAACTCCTCAATTAGCACCCAAAAGAGATAGTGACCAAAACACTTTGGGTTTCTTGAGCTTCACTTATATCCTTTCATCCTTGAGACTAGCTTTTGTACATTGCACTAGGGCTGTTCTTTGGTTTATTTACACGTTGTTGAATTGTGAGACTTGTGCAATCAAGAGGAGCAAACCCTATTTCGCCATTGCAATAAGAAAAGAGGAAAAGGCAACACACAAGAAAAAGCCACGGCTTGAAAAGGTATTAAAAACAAAAGATCAAACCCGCAAATACCAGTACAAATTTTTTCCTTCGGTTTCCTTAATAGCCGAAGGGCGAAGAGCTTTGTTAATGCGGTTTTGAGAAAAAAACAAACAAAAGGGTGGCGAAATTGGGAGGAGTAAACCTTAGTCCACAATTTCAGATTGTGTATTTAATCTATTTGAGCAATCTTGTGCCCTAACTTTGATATCTTTGCAATTGGCTAGCGTCTCTCATAGTACTTGGTGCAAAAACGAGCTAGTTTTCATCTCAATTTCAGTTTGTCTATCACTAGCTCATTCCTTTGTTTGCATTAAGTCACATTTATCTTTGTTTGTGCGTTCATACACTTCGCTTAAACCTTTTGGATCAGCACATAGGCAAAATAATCTAGCTTGGATCATTACTTAGCTTTACAATACCTTGAATATCGATTGCATAGGATATACACATACCGTCCGAGCTCCACCTACACCCGCTTGTGTACTCCCTTGCTCTTGGTTACGCTCATACATTACGGGTTAAGGTCGCCATCTGTCACAATCTCGATTTGCCGTCCTTGATTCACTTTGGAACGGTAAGCTTGTCTTGTGTTCAGGACAGTGAGTTGCGAGCGTAGAGAGCAAGTTTTTTTTTTTACTAACCCAGATATAATTTCGTTTGCTATTTGTGAGTTGTATCCATGTCAGGTCATCAGGAGAATCCACCGGTTACGTGGACGGAGTATACACGGTTGTGTGGGACGCTACAAAAGCAACTTCATGATCGTGATAATGGTGTGCGCGATGAGCTCGGGTCCGTTCGGACTGGATTGAACAACCTCGGAGAGGAGGTTACGCAACTACGTACGGACATCAACAACAACTTCTTGGAGCTGCACGCCATGTTCAATCAACCAAACGTGCATCGTAAGGATTTTCACGATAAGCCCAAATTTTCTATCCCTATATTTTCTGGTCGCATGCGGATGTACAAGAATATCTCACTTGGGAGCTAGAAATTGATACTCTATTTCGGATGCACAACTATACCAATGAGAGAAGCTCTTACTTGCGTTTAGTGGCTTGGTGATTATGCCACACATTGGTGGGAGCGATTTATTCGTAGCGTATGGAGCGCCATGAATTGCCGATTATCACGTGGGAGCAGATGAAGCGAGCATTTCGCACGCGTTTGTACCTCGCCACTACAAGCGTTCTCTACTTGACAAGTTGACTTGTCCACGAAAAGGTTTAAATGCCGTTAGTATATCACATGTGAAGGCGACCAGAGCATGGGACATTCCCTTCGGTACATGTTTAGTGTAGTGCTGCCCCATTGCTTCATGAAGAGTTTGTGGTTACTGGTAATTGCTCAATTCTCGACCCACAATCTTTGGGGACGGGATGTATCCAAACCCATATGAGAATGAGTGCCACATAGCCAAATTGAGTGAGAATGATAAAGAGAGTGAGCTGTGTGATTCCACCATATGTGAGGTTGAGAGCATCTCTATTGAGTGTGAGAAAGATGCACCAACAGAAAAGAGAGAAGTAGATGATAGTCAAAGTGAGGTTACTACTGAAATTCACGATTTATTTTCTACTTTTAGTGTTGTTTCTCACATTGTGCAAGTTGATATTAAAGAAAATGAGTTGAAAGTTGAACAACCAAAGACCGTTGGACGTGAAAGACGAGGAGATAACCACGGTGGGGATAGAGTGCTTGCGATCCAATGGTTTCATGATGATGATTTGATATCTACAACACCTCCCACAACTAAGGAGGATGGTAAAGGTACTTGATAATGGTGTTGAATTGCATACTCATCAAGAAGAGGTACGTCGAGTTCGATCTCTAGTGTTCCTTTGAATATTCCATGTTATGAAATTTGTGCGCTCAATTTACATAATGTGGAATTGATTACCCATAAGGACGTTCTTACTAAAATATCTTTTGATGATCTTTTATACTATATCATGTTCGATGTTCATAGAGAGCTATCTAGTGTGATTGAGAATCTTGCTAAAGTTTCATGTTTAAAATCACTCGTTAGTACTTATGCCTACACATATACATTCAATTTGATTGGAGATTATGGTGTAGATGACAAGTTCTATGTTTATCGAATATGCATTACTGTGATAATCTTGCTCATTTAAACTTGCATGTTTTATAAACCATCTATTGAGAAATATCATGATCATTTTGAGATGGATTTTAATACAAGTGCCTATTGTTTAGAACGCAATATGATGCCTACTTGTTTCTCCTATACATGTAAACAACGTAGTCGAGTTGAAGCATGGAAGAAACTAAAATTTTTCTCTCAATATTTGAACAACTTGATCTAGTGGGTCCCTCTTATATCTTGCCCATGTACTTACCAAAGTCGAGGACGATTTTTCTCATGGGAGGAGAATGATGTGATTGAAAGTATCGCAATGTATATATCAAATACATCCTATGACTGCTATGATCCTAATTATTTTGTGCGCAACAACGAGAATGTCACAACAATTGATGCATACATATACCACGTATATACGTTGTTCTTTTTGTTTATTACACTTTCAGCAAATCATCATGTGCTAAGCGAAAGGAGTTTGGATGATAAATATAAATACCATGCATATACGTTGTATTATTTGTCTAGCACATCTTCACGCTATCAAAAGCCGAGGACGGCTTTTCTTGAAGAAAGGGAGGATGATGAGGATATCCCTACTACTTATGAGGTTATTCGTGAAGCAGGAGCTAAACTTCTCAAACAACAGGTGCATTTGTTTCTTAATGAATTTCCTTTTGTTGCCAATGAGAATTGGTTACTACCTAAAGCAATATTTGGTGCATTCTCAGGTTTGACAAATTTAAAGACTTTGGAACCGAGAGGGAGGAGAGGGAGGCTGGGAACAAATTCATGGAGGAGAAACACATGCGGCCAACAAGGGAGAAGAAACCCATGTGGCCAACGAGAGGGAACATGCTCTCAGGATAAAACCCTAGCACATGCGGGCGGTCAAGAAAGACATGTGGTGACATGGCAACAAGGGTTACATTGGCATCAAAAGAAGCATCAAGTGCATCGAACAAATTCGCGCAAACTAAGAGAAGGAAAGCTCACAATACAAGGGAAACCGAGAGGGAGACTAGTTTAAATTTCCAAATTAAAGTAGGGTGTTTTTGAATCAGATTACTGTTCATGTGAACAGTAATCGGACTCGGATTACTGTAGCAGAGTTCATGCGAGGGCTTTGAGAGAGAATTAGGCGATCCATTTGTTTTGTTCTGTAATCCAAGGTCAAGCCGTCGTTCCATTGGGAATTGGGGACTTGACGTTCGTCGTTCGTGGTCTCGCGACGAACAACTACCCGGTGTGTTTTGGGCGTATTCCGAAGAGTTGAGGGTTCGTGCATTGGCGCGAGTGTTCAGCTAGCGACATCGTCTACTTCGCATCAACTATCCACGGTTCCTCACTGAGAAGATCGGGCCTCCCCCGTATCAGATCACCTATCTGTCCAAGGCCGATTGCGCTATTGCATCTTTATTTTCAGTGCATTGCACTGTTGAACTTTCGGTTGCATCTCGTGTACTTTGCTGGTTCTAGTGTCTAGTTCATTTAGAGTTTCGAGTTCTGCTTACATTTGATTGCACTGTTGCAGTTGGGTTCAATCTGCCGCCTACTCCACCGTTGCCCATCCTTGCCGCGCCGACAGAGCTGCTGTTGTCTCTACCTTCGCGCTGCCGCGACCACCAGCGCTGCCACCATCCCTTGCCGCGTCCTACCGTGGCCACCATCCTCCTATCGCGGTAAGCTACTATCCTCTAGCCACCGTCACACCAAGAGAAACCCTAACCAAGAACAAAAGTTCGTTTCGGTTTGTGACAGAGAAGAAAAAGAAAAGAAAAAAAAGAGGTCGTTTTCATGCTGCCAGAAGGAAACATAAGATTCATCTGACTTCGGTAACGCAATTAAAAAAAATCAAAGTTCTGACTTCGGCAACGCGATTAAAAATCTTTTAATTACCTTTTTACCCCTACATTTTAGAAAAAGTTTGTGACCCATATACCTCCCTAGGCCCGGAAGAGGACTTTGAAGAGTTTTGAATGAGGTGCACATTTGCAAAAAAAAAAGAGGAGCAAAAAAAAAAGAGCGACAAAAAAAAGTTTCTCATAATTTGCTCAAAATTGACAGAGCCCTTTTGTAAGTGATTCTAAGGTTTCCCGTGAAGATGGCATCCTTTTTCAGAGTTTCTGCCGCATCGTGCTTTCGTTTGTGTTCTAGGCTCGCGTCTCTAGTATGGTCTAGCCTAGGACCAACACTAACCAGCGATGAACGATTTTTCAACTTGCATTCTCTAATTTGATAGTTGCTAATCTATTGCTACCATACTTGAGCCTTCCCAGCTACACCATTTTTACAACCGTACGGGCTGAACTTCACTTGGCAATCGCTCCATCCAATCTTCGGAGATACATTGACACCGCTGGTTGCCGATCGCCCCTGTTTGCTTGGTAAGAATTGGTAAGAATTCGATAGAAGGCTTGAGTGTTAGCGACTTTTGAACTACCACATCCTAGTAGTTGCTAGGGACATATACTTGTGATTTGCTAACAATGACAGGTTCTACGGAGCATTCGGATGAGGATACATCTCATACTCCTCGTATGAAGGGAATCGTACAACATTTCCGACGCCTCATGAACCTTCGTACGGAGGGTCTTGAGGAAAATGCCAGGGTAACGAATGAGCGACTTGCTCAACATGAGGGTGCCCAAATTGAGACAAACGCAACGCTCGCCGCGATGGAGAGAGCGCAAAGCATCAGTAACACTTCTTTGACAGGTATTATGGCGCGCCATGACGAGATGGCCCATGCATCCACCGCTGTTCCCCCTGCTGCCCCGGTGGTAGAGGGACAAGATGAATTCGACTATGTGACTGATACCGAGGCCAATGACATGGGTAACAATAACAACAATCAAGCTCACCGACAGTTACGTTTTAATGGACAAGGTATGCGACGAGACCCCCCACGATGTGAGGTACGTGACCACGATGATTCTTTTGCTAAGGTTAAATTTACTATGCCCTCTTTTAATGGTAAATATGATCCTGATGGTTATCTTAATTGGGAACTAGCTATTGATAAAAAATTTGCTTGCCATGAAGTTTTTGAGATTAGACGAGTTAGGGCTGCTACTAGTGTATTTACTAATTTTGCTTCTATTTGGTGAAAAGAACATTGCCGTCAACATTCCAATAACATACCTAACACTTGGGAGGCTTTAAAATTACTTATGCAGCATCGATTTGTTCCCTCATATTATGCTCGTGATTTGTTAAATAAATTGCAACGCTTACGACAAAGTACAAAGTCTGTGGAAGACTACTATCAAGAATTGCAAATCTCGAAGACTACTTCTGCTCGTGATTTGTTAAATAAATTACAACGCTTACGACAAGGTACAAAGTCTGTGGAAGACTACTATCAAGAATTGCAAATCATGAGATGAACATCTAGAACTATAAACTGACAGACAGAATAAACAGCCGTATAAGAAAATTCATAACTTTCGAATAGATGAACCAAAATTCATGATTTTTATCAATATAGAAATCTTAGAACAATACCTACAAAAGTCTAGTTGGACAGACTCTCAGATTTTACCTTCAACAAAATCTAGCCCACGGCTCAAAACTACTTATGTATTTCGTCCGGATTTCTAAGCAGCAGTAAAGAAATCAACGTAACTTCTAGACCATAACTCCAAACTGGGTGATCTTTGAACCTATGGAAAGCTGAGAACGAACCCCACAAATCTCTAGGAGACGAAATCCTCCAATTCGGAATCGATCTACACGAAAATAGACGAGCAAGAAGGTACGGAATACTGATTCTAATCGCAGTAGTTCAACGATTATCTAATTGAGGGCAACTACGGATCTAACTTGATTCAAAACAGTGGGGAGACAAATCATTACCCTTGAAGACCCTAATGAAACTCGCTAGAGATCCTGATGAGGATATCCCTACTACTTATGAGGTTATTCGTGAAGCAGGAGCTAAACTTCTCAAACAACAGGTGCATTTGTTTCTTAATGAATTTCCTTTTGTTGCCAATGAGAATTGGTTACTACCTAAAGCAATACTTGGTGCATTCTCAGGTTTGACAAATTTAAAGACTTTGGAACCGAGAGGGAGGAGAGGGAGGCCGGGAACAAATTCATGGAGGAGAAACACATGCGGCCAACAAGGAGAAGAAACCCATGTGGCCAACGAGAGGAACATGCTCTCGGGATAAAACCCTAGCACATGCGCGATCAAGAAAGACATATGGTGACATGGCAACAAGGGTTACATTGGCATAAAAGAAGCATCAAGTGCATCGAACAAATTCGCGCAAGCTAAGAGAAGGAAAGCTCACAATACAAGGGAAACCGAGAGGAGACTAGTTTAAATTTCCAAATTAAAGTAGGGCGTTTTTGAATCGGATTATCGTTCACGTGAGCGATGTCGGACTCGGATCTCGTAGTAATGAGCGATGTCGGACTCGGATTCTTGTAGCACTCGATTCTTGTTCATCCGAGTTTTGTGCTGCGTGGGAGGCTATATAAACCCCCATGGCGCACCATAGAGGTAGACCAGTTTATGCATAAGATTGAAACATAGCTATTGCTTGTTCTTTCGACACGAGTTCATGCGAGGACTTTGAGAGAGAATTAGGCGATCCATTGTTTGTTACGCAACTCGAGGTCAAGCCGTCGTTCCATTGGGAATTGGGACTTGGCGTTCGTCGTTCGTGGTCTCGCGACGAACAACTACCCGGTGTGTTTTGGCGTGATACGAAGAGTTGAGGGTTCGTGCATTGGCGCGAGTGTTCAGCTAGCGACATGGTCTACTTCGCATCAACTATCCACGGTTCCTCACTGAGAAGATCGGGCCTTCCCCCGTATCATATGGTATCAGATTCTTGGTTTACTCAGTGAGAATTTCTTTACCCGTACATGTTTCATGTAGTGCTGCCCCATTGGTTACTACCTAAAGCAATACTTGGTGCATTCTCAGGTTTGACAAATTTAAAGACTTTGGAACCGAGAGGGAGGAGAGGGAGGCCGGGAACAAATTCATGGAGGAGAAACACATGCGGCCAACAAGGGAGAAGAAACCCATGTGGCCAACGAGAGGGAACATGCTCTCAGGATAGTGAGTTGCGAGCGTAGAGAGCAAGTTTTTTTTTTACTAACCCAGATATAATTTCGTTTGCTATTTGTGAGTTGTATCCATGTCAGGTCATCAGGAGAATCCACCGGTTACATGGACGGAGTATACACGGTTGTGTGGGACGCTACAAAAGCAACTTCATGATCGTGATAATGGTGTGCGCGATGAGCTCGGGTCCGTTCGGACTGGATTGAACAACCTCGGAGAGGAGGTTACGCAACTACGTACGGACATCAACAACAACTTCTTGGAGCTGCACGCCATGTTCAATCAACCAAACGTGCATCGTAAGAATTTTCACGATAAGCCCAAATTTTCTATCCCTATATTTTCTGGTCGTATAGATGTACAAGAATATCTCACTTGGGAGCTAGAAATTGATACTCTATTTCGGATGCACAACTATACCAATGAGAGGAAGCTCTTACTTGCGTCTAGTGGCTTGGCTGATTATGCCACACATTGGTGGGAGCGGTTTATTAAATAGCGTATGGGCGCCATGAATTGCCGATTATCACGTGGGAGCGGATGAAGCGACATTTCGGACACGTTTTGTACCTCGCCACTACAAGCGTTCTCTACTTGACAAGTTGACTTGTCCACGAAAAGGTTTAAATGCGCTAGTATATCACATGTGAAGGCGACCGAGCATGGGACATTCCTTCGGTACATGTTTCGTGTAGTCTTGCCCCATTGCTTCATGAAGAGTTTGTGGTTACTGGTAATTGCTCAATTGCTGACCCACAATCTTTGGGGGACGGGATGTATCCAAACCCATATGAGAATGAGTGCCACAAGCTGTGTGATTCCACCATATGTGAGGTTGAGAGCATCTCTATTGAGTGTGAGAAAGATGCACCAACAGAAAAGAGAGAAGTAGATGATAGTCAAAGTGAGGTTACTACTGAAATTCACGATTTATTTTCTACTTCTAGTGTTGTTTCTCACATTGTGCGAGTTGATATTAAAGAAAATGAGTTGAAAGTTGAACAACCGGCACCGTTGGGCGTGAAAGACGAGGAGATAACCACGGTGGGGATAGAGTGCTTGCGATCCAATGGTTTCATGATGATGATTTGATATCTACAACACCTACAACAAGCGAGGAGGATGGTAAAGGTACAAGATATGGTGTTGAATTGCATACTCATCAAGAAGAGGTGCGTCTGAGTTCGATCTCTAGTGTTCCTTTGAATATTCCATGTTCTGAAATTTATACGCTCAATTTACATAATGTGGAATTGATTACCCATAAGGACGTTTTTACTAAAATATCTTTTGATGATCTTTTATACTATATCATGTTCGATGTTCATAGAGAGCTATCTAGTGTGATTGAGAACCTTGCTAAAGTTTCATGTTTAAAATCACTCGTTAGTACTTATGCCTACACATATACATTCAATTTGATTGGAGATTATGGTGTAGATGACAAGTTCTATGTTTATCGAATATGCATTACTGTGATAATCTTGCTCATTTAAACTTGCATGTTTTGCAAACCATCTATTGAGAAATATCATGACCATTTTGAGATGGATTTTAATACAAGTGCCTATTGTTTAGAACGCAATATGATGCCTACTTGTTTCTCCTATACATGTAAACAACGTAGTCGAGTTGAAGCATGGAAGAAACTAAAATTTTTCTCTCCAATATTTGAACAACTTGATCTAGTGGGTCCTCTTATATCTTGTCCATGTACTTACCAAAGTCGAGGACGATTTTTTCTCATAGGAGGGAGAATGATGTGACTGAAAGTATCGCAATGTATATATCAAATACATCCTATGGCTGCTATGATCCTAATTATTTTGTGCGCAACAACGAGAATGTCACAACAATTGATGCATACATATACCACGTATATCGTTGTTCTTTTTGTTTATTACACTTTCAAAGAAATCATCATGTGCTAGCGAAAGGAGTTTGGATGACAAATATATATACCATGCATATACGTTGTATTATTTGTCTAGCACATCTTCAGGCTATCAAAAGCCGAGGACGGCTTTTCTTGAAGAAAGGGAGGATGATGAGGATATCCCTACTACTTATGAGGTTATTTGTGAAGCAGGAGCTAAACTTCTCAAACAACAGGTTTGGTTACTACCTAAAGCAATACTTGGTGCATTCTCAGGTTTGACAAATTTAAAGACTTTGGAACCGAGAGGGAGGAGAGGGAGGCGGGAACAAATTCATGGAGGAGAAACACATGCGGCCAACAAGGGAGAAGAAACCCATGTGGCCAACGAGAGGAACGTGCTCTCGGATAAAACCCTAGCACATGCGGGCGGTCAAGAAAGACATATGGTGACATGGCAACAAGGGTTACATTGGCATAAAAGAAGCATCAAGTGCATCGAACAAATTCGCAAAGCTAAGAGAAGGAAAGCTCACAATACAAGGGAAACCGAGAGGAGACTAGTTTAAATTTCCAAATTAAAGTAGGGCGTTTTTGAATCGGATTACTGTTCATGTGAACGATGTCGGACTCGATTATCTGTAGCAATGAACAGTGTTGGACTCGGATTCTCTGTAGCACTCGGTTCTGTTCATCCGAGTTTTGTGCTTGCGTGGGAGGCTATATAAACCCCCATGGCCGCACCATAGAGGTAGACCAGTTTATGCATAAGATTGAAACATAGCTATTGGTTGTTCTTTCGACACGAGTTCATGCGTGGACTTTGAGAGAGAATTAGGCGATCCATTGTTTGTTCTCGCAACTCGAGGTCAAGCCGTCATTCCATTGGGAATTGGGACTTGGCGTTAAATCGTTCGTGGTCTCGCGACGAACAACTACCCGGTGTGTTTTGGGCGTATTCCGAAGAGTTGAGGGTTCGTGCATTGGCGCGAGTGTTCAGCTAGCGACATCGTCTACTTCGCATCAACTATCCACGGTTCCTCACTGAGAAGATCGGGCCTTCCCCCGTATCAGATCCCTCATGAAGAACTCCTTCCACTTCTCATTCCTTTCTTCTTCTTCCTTCCTTCCTCTCCTTCCTTTCTCCTCTCCTCCTCTTTGCAATGTAGCAGGGAATGATGAATGCTATAGTAGCTGATGAGGGCATCCCTAACACTTATACATCTTCTCCTATTGGTGGTGATGCACATACTGAGATGGACGCTGTAAGTAAAGCTACAAGTAATACAAGTGCAGAAGTGCATGTTGGTCCAGTGACTATAGTGAGAGCTAAACATCTAAATCAACAGGTGCTTTTGTTTCTTAATGAATCTTCTATTGTCACTAATGAGAATTGGGTACTACCTCATGCAAATGTTTTGTGCATTCTCAGGTTTGAACATTGTGAAGCCTTTGGAACCGAGAGGGAGGAGAGGGAGGCCGGAGCCAAAGCAATGGAGGAGAAGTGCACGTGGGTCAACCAAGGAGAGAAAAGCCCAAGAATTCAAACCCAATTCGGATCTTCCACAAGTCCAACCGAATTCATCTCGGAATCAACTCAGAATTCAATTCGGATTCGGTTCGGGACAGCCCAACAGGGCTGTAATAAAAATGTCATAACTTTTGCATACGGAGTCCGATTGGGGTGTTCTTGGACTTGTTTGAAAGCCTATTACAAGGCCCACACAATGGTTTTGGCCCCAGCTTTAGAAGTCGTACGTACGGTCGCACCGCTATAGCCGAAGCAATGTCATAGATTTAAGTTAGGTTTTCCTTTTTGTGTGTTTTTGGGTCTTAGCCGAATTGGTGTTTGATTCGGCATGTGTAGCCGGCCCTAGGCCGTGCGTGAGTCGTGGAGGGCGCCTTAAGTACCCTTGCCCCTCCATTGTATCCATTAGACCAGTTTATGCATAAGATTGAAACACAGCTATTGCTTGTTCTTTCGACACCAGAGTTCATGCGAGGACTTTGAGAGAGAGCTAGGCGATCCATTGTTTTGTTCTGCAATTCAGGGTCAAGCCGTCGTTCCATTGGGAATTGGGGACTTGGCATTCGTCGTTCGTGGTCTCGCGACGAACAATTATCCCGTGTGTTTGGGCGTATTCCGAAGAGTTGAGGGTTCGTGCATTGACGCGAGTGTTCAGCTAGCGACATCGTCTACTTCGCATCAACTATCCACGGTTCCTCACTGAGAAGATCGGGCCTCCCCCGTATCAGTACCGATCGGTGCTACAGTAGTCACACTACAATACAAGGGTGCTAGGGTTTAAGGGGTGGGGCACCCCCTCCTCTTGGGCCTCTTAAGACCGGCCCATAAGGAAGACAAAGCCTTGGACCGGAAGCCCAAGGTCCAAATCCCTCTCAAATTCTGAATTTTTAACTTAACTCCCTCTCTAAACTTTATTGCAATCGATATTGAATAATCGAGATATTACATTCTACCCCCCTTAAATAGGATTCGACCTCAAATCTACTCACCGATCTACTCGATAGAACTGTGACTGGAATGTAACAATGGTAAACACGTACTCGTTGCGAACAAATCCGAATAACGCTCACGAATGCGAAACTCCAATTCCCAAGTGGCCTCTCTCTCGGACTAATGAGACCAAAACCCACTGAAGGGAAATGATGTCTGCCCTAACACTTAACCCGACATTTCTAGGTACACTCATCAGAAGAGACTTGAAGGTAAGATCCTACTCGATGGTCAACGACGTTAACAAAAACTCAAACTCCAGATCTCCCAGGCACTCACTCGGCACCAGAACTTACCAAATGATGTGAACTCTATGTGTGGACCCAAGACAATCCTAGCGATACGCCATCTTCCAAAATTCCCGCAATTTTCGGAAATAGCCACCTTAGCCCAACTTCCCCTTTGGTTCTAAAGCACACAACATGCACAACATACACGGAACTCTTGTCCCATTTCTCAATCAATCTTTTCATCTTAACAAGGAGTACCTCCTTTAACCAGGAACACACAACAGAACTCGCTTTGAACAACCCTTTTATAAACAGTATCCAATTGAAAATAACGAATTCTCATCACAACCACGAAATGGCAACTTCACACCAAAGGGTCAAATTCAAAAGCAAAGATTCATCACGAAATCCCTTCCGCTTCCCAAGTAGGCAGTTTACAAATAAACACCACATAAGCCGAAAGAGAAACCACTCAAATACCCAAATCAAATTCTTCTTGTATTCTTTCTGAATTGATAAGAATCACACATGCCAATTATGAAGTCAAACTCAATTTGCGAATGACCTTTGTCATAAACACACAGCTCAACCAATAATCAAGAGAGTGTTTCATTACCTAAGGAAACTTTTTTTTTCTCAAATTCTCTTTTAGGAATAGAATTTTTCTCAACTTATGGAATTTCAATCATCACATACACACTAACTTATTTCTCTTAAATTGGCAACCCCAACACCATGCTCAAACTGAATACATCATCCACACCTTTGTAGAGAGGCTCTATTGATTCCACAAAACATATTCTAGCCAACTCCTGTATTAACGGAATTACTTTGACAGATGTCTCCCATTGCATCTCAAACACAATCACATCACCTTAATCCTTTAAGAATAACAACTCGGAATTCACATCATACACTCTCATGTACTACATCAGAAGGGTATTATCAATGATCATCTCATTGTTCGGAATCCACCCTTATTCTACTTCCTCTACACATAATCATTGGGCAACCAAAGTCCTAGCATAAAAATGCGATGCCCAAATTTTTTAACTTCCGAGACTCCTACAACGAACTTTTCATATAGAAGATAAGGAAATCCTCAAATTAAATCCCTAAAATTCGTACAATCCAAACATACTCACTCATTAGCATCAACATGGAAATATTTTCTCAACCAAAATTATCTTTATAAAGAATCTAACTCCCAGAGGGTTAATCACTAATGCCAAGTGATACTCGACAATAATCCAACAATCTCTGCTATCTCATTGATTGCTTTAATGATTAGATTACTTCGCTAATCTTACTCTCATAACACTACACCATCATATTTCACCTACACAACCATGCAAATTACCCAGTCGCGATACTCTAATATCTGATCACAATTTTCATTCTTTCGATGATTGTAATGTTCCACCCAAAATGAACAAAAGATCTTGAACCACAAATCATTATGGGTTCTATTAGTTGCCACAATGCAATCAGTTTAGCCCCAAAGACAAACATTCTTCTTAAATAAAATTCTCTCCAAGAATTATAACACGAAATCAATTCATCCTCCAATGTTCTTCAAATAACTTACAACCCAAGGTCTCACAACAACAAATAATAAACACCTCGAAAAACCCATATGAAACGAATCAGTTGATTCTTTCTAAAAAAAAGGCAAATGAAAATATTTTTCACCACCTAGAAGAACATTTACTACTCGTAGTGAACACAGGACCAGCGAAATTGTCAATTAGGCAATAAACTCAAAAAACATAAGGGGAGTCCACAGTTGAGGGCACATGTACCGCACGAAGAGAATATTAAACCTCAAATGAGAAGAAGGTATTGCCTTTGGAAATTGGGTAGCTCTTATGGGGCAAAAGCAGAAGATTCAGACACTCTCAAATAAACCGCAAAGTTACAAAACTTGACTTCAATATCAAATACTTCTACTTCACTTTTTCGTTTAACAAAGAAGGTTACTTTCTATGATTACTTCATCACTTTGACAGCTCAAACAAGATAAGCTCTTAAGGCCAAACCACATGAAACACTTAAGAATCAAATAAAACTTGCCAACACATTGCTTTGCTCAACAATTTCAGCTACCACAAGTATCACAACTCCAAAAGATCACAAATGCAAAACTCCACCCTTTTTCATTTAACCGACATTACAAAAGGCGATTAAATTACTTTCTTTCTAAAAGAATCATCACCACTCCCACAAGTCACAATCACATGCAGACAATCTTACTAACATCAAGAATAATTCACTCTTAACTCGAATTGCCGGCGTCTACTCTTCCATTATAAAGCCCCAAAGGCTCACCAAATTGTTACAGACTAGTTTGTCATCTCATCCTCAAATTGAGAGTATACCAAAAAAAAACTTACAACCTCACTACAACAACCATTTATTCTAGAGGGAATCTACTACATAATTTAAAAGGTTATACCAAAACCCTTTCATCATAGACATGCTATCATCCGACTATTCCACAATCATGTAACCATAAGTCACCTATTAAATCATATCAGTTCGACTCTTATAGGTGCTCAACACCACGGTCAACACACAACAGTTGCACCCCAACCAGTGTTGCTATCAATTGGCTTCATTATGAAGTCAAGTTGTTACCTACTTTCCTTTGCGAATCACATGAATATTTATAAACACATATTCAACTGTTCCTCCTCACGTTTAGATTTCAGCAAAGTCACACTAAAACTTCAAGAATCCAAATCTTCCATCGACCAAAAGTCTCAACAATACTACAACCAAATTCGTTGCGTCATTCTATATAGAAGAACTATGCAGAAACCCTCCCATAAATTCTAGATCCACCGATATTCAATCCCTTCAACCTTTTGTACACAATTCCAATAATTAATCATAGTAAGGAATATGTAAATCTAGCATTTCCTCTAGTTTCCTTTTCCATACATTTAGATTAATCCATTAGGACCAAAGAACCCAACAAGTTTAGCAACTTAAACAATTTGAATGACCAGACCAGCTCATCAAGAACTAGTAGAAGACAACATCAACTTAATCAATCTCACTTCTAAGGTTACTAATTAATATGGATCATGCACCACACCAATGACTCAACTTGTTATCCATACCATATCAATTTATTTGATTACAAACTCGGACTTAACCACAACAAGGCATCACAAAAGAATTTTAACCCTTTCTTTCAGAAAAGGGGTGCATTCAACTTCAATACTCGAAATAATCCAAAATAAATACATAGAGCAAAAGTTTTCTCATGTTAACGAACTTGCAACAGAAAACTTTCATTATCCAAAATATCAAATGAATAAATGAGTCATATTTTCCAATAAGAAAGAGGAAAAAACAAAGAAAATATCAATCTCGCCAATTAACAATGATCACAAGTAGCAAAAGCAATTCAACAATCGAAAAACAATAATTGTTTTAGAGAACAATTAGAGACCTATTGAAACCCATCAACTACAATGAACCACGAACCCAAGAGAAATTCATCAACCACCACTAGACAAGAATTGGCCAAATTCAAAAATCAAGGAAGTGAACAACTTTTCTAGAGCAACTCATGCTCAACACCTGTAACTATGGTACTCAGGGTAACTACTCCCCTATCCACATACCATGAACGATGGTGTAACCTGACAAAGCCTAGGAATACAACCACGACCTCAACCTCTCAACCTCAACTATCACCACGCATAACCAATATAATCAATTATGAGTATACAAAATCATCTCATAACAATCATAGAATAATAAATTCATAGGTATAGAAGATCATATCATATCAAAGATTCACAATGCAACATAATGGAGACATAAATGCATTGCTTGACCCATCCCATCCTATTGTGCACCAGTGCATCAAATTTTAGGTTAATTAACCATTAATAAATTTTAGTAAATTAACTTACCTAAGTTGTTAACTTATTCACAACAGACCTAAAGCCTGCTCTGATACCAACTGTAAAACCCTAACTATGCGGAAGCCAAGATATTACTTAAAAGTCGAACATACATCAACAATACAAAATAATTTCAGCAATCTATCAGCTAATAACAGGTAAGGATCAACAAATAATAGTTTGGTCCTAAGAATTGAATTAGGTTTCAGCAACATATCAAACTTGAAAGTATTCAATTCTATTGCACTATTCAAGATAAAACTAACAAGAGTCCATACCAAGAATATTAAGCATTCACTAGTTCAACTAAGTCATAATGAAAGGTAACCTCAACCATCAGAACTCCATTATTGCACTCTAATATTATCAAGTGAAAATAACAAGTACATTAATTATTAATGAAATGTGATGTGAATGAAGTGCTCTGTGACTAATCCCTCCCAAGCATGCCGTCATCTGTGTTTACCTAAAACACACAAAAAGACAAGAATGAGTCCACGACTCAGCAAGTACAACAGAATAACATGGAAAAATACTGAATCAGGAACATAACATTCACAATGTTGAATATGAATCAAAATGCCATAAATCTTGAATATGAATCAGAATGGCGGAAATCTTATGCAAGAATGGAATGCATGCTCTTCTGATACGGGGGAGGCCCGATCTGCTTAGTGAGGAACCGTAGATAGTTGATGCGAAGTAGACGATGTCGCTAGCTAAACACTCGCGCCAATGCACGAACCCTCAACTCTTCGGAATACGCCCAAAACACACCGGATAATTGTTCGTCGTCAGACCACGAACGACGAACGCCAAGTCCCCAATTTCCAATGGAACGATGGCTTGACCCTGAATTGCAGAACAAAACAATGGGTCACCTAGCTCTCTCTCAAAGTCCTCGCATGAACTTTGGTGTCGAAAGAACAAGCAATAGCTGTGTTTCAATCTTATGCATAAATTGGTCTAATGGATACAAGAGAGGGGCAAGGGTACTTAAGGCGCCCTCCCTAACTCACGCACGGCCTAGGGCCGGCTACACATGCCGAATCAAACTCCAATTCGGCTAAGACCCAAAAACACACAAAAGGAAAACCTAACTTAAATCCGTCACATTGTTTTGGCCATAACGGCGCAACCGTACATCTTCTGAAGTTGGGGCCATACCCATTGTGTGGGCCTTGGAATAAGCTTTCAATCAAGTCCAAGAACACCCCAATCGGATTACGTATGCAAAAGTTATGGCCTTTTTATTACAGGCCTGTTGGGCTGTTCCGAACCGAATCCGAATTGAATTCTGAATTGATTCCGAGATGAATTCCGGTTGGACTTGTGGAAGATCCGAATTGGGCTTGAATTCTTGGGCTTTTCCCCTCTTGCTTGACCCACGTGAGCTTCTCCTCCATTGCTTTGGCTTCGGCCTCCCTCTCGGTTCCAAAGGCTTCACAATGTTCAAACCTGAGAATGCACAAAACATTTGCATGAGGTTCTCATCAATTAAAATAGAAGATTCATTAAGAAACAAAGGCACCTGTTGATTTAGAAGTTTAGCTCTTGCTCTAGTCAGTGGACCAACATGCACTTCTGCACTTATATTATTTGTAGCTTCACTTATGACGTCCATCTCAGTATGTGCATGACCACCAATAGGGAAAGATGTATAAGTGTTAGGGATGCCCTCATCATCCTCCCTCTCTTGAAAAGGCATCGTCCTCGACGCTAGATCATCACCACAAAAGAAAGGTGATAAAGCAGCGACATTAAACGTAGAGCTCACGCCATAGTCATCGCCGGAAAGCTCTATCTTGTAGGCATTGTCATTGATCTTCGCAAGTACCTTGAAAGGTCCATCACCTCGCGGCAGTAATTTGGACTTGCGGCGTTCTGGAAAACGATCCTTACGATAGTGTACCCAAACCAAATCACCTGGTTGAAAAGTCATCTTCTTCCTCTTCTTGTTCGCCTTCTCAGCATAGAAACTTGACCTTGCGCTCTATCTCTGCTTTTGTTTTTAGATGCAATTTCTTCACATATTCAGCTCGCTTGGACGCCTCCATATGAACACGGTGTTGACTTGGTAGCGGCAGCAAATCAAGAGGTGTAAAGGGTTTGAAGCCATACACCACCTCAAAAGGACACAACTGCGTAGCAAATTCCACATGCGGCAAATAATCCTCCCACTCACGCAGATTTTTTTTTATCATGGTCCGCAGTAGCATCGAAAGTGTGCGGTTCACCACCTCCGTTTGACCATCAGTTTGGGGATGACAAGTTGTGTTGAATAACCACTTCGTCCCCAGTTTACCCTAAAGCGTCTTCTAGAAGTAGCTCATGAACTTCACGTCACGATCTGACACAATAGTGTGTGGCACGCCATGTAGCCTCACGATCTCCCGGAAAAACAAGTTAGCAATATGCGACGCATCGTCGCTCTTGTGGCACGGAATAAAGTGTGACATCTTTGAAAAATGATCCACAACAACAAAAATAGAATCGCTCCCCCTCTTAGTCCTAGGCAGTCCTAAAACAAAATCCATACTAATATCCTCCCATGGTGCATTGGGAACAGGTAGAGGGCTATACAAACCGTGTGGATTCAGCTTCGATTTCTCTTTGTGGCAAGTAATGCATCGCTGCACATACCTCTCCACATCTCGCCTCATCTTAGGCCAATAAAAGTGATCGCTCAGCATAGACAACGTCTTCTCATGACCAAAATGTCCCATTAATCCACCTGCATATGATTCTTGCAGTAATAACAAACGCACAGAGGATTCTGGAACGCATAATTTGTTAGTGCGAAACAAAAAACCATCAGAGATGTGAAATTTATCCCAGCCTTTTCCCTCTTTGCAATGTGCGTAAGGAACGGAAAAATCATGGTCATGAGCATATAAATCACGCAAACTCTCTAAACCAGGAACTTGCACTCCTAATTGAGTTAAAATCACACTTTTCCTAGAAAGAACATCAGCTACCACATTTTCCTTTCCCTTTTTGTATTTCACAATGTAAGGAAACGACTCAATGAATTCGACACATTTTGCATGTCTACGGTCAGGTTTGCTTGGCCCTTTAAATACTTGAATGCCTCATGATTAGAATGAATAATAAACTCTTTAGGCCATAAATAGTGTTGCCAAGTTTCTAACGCACACACTAATGCATAAAGCTCTTTGTCATAGACCGGATAATTCAATTGAGCACCATTGAGTTTCTCACTAAAATAAGCTACTAGTCTACCCTCTTGCATTAAAACACCGCCAATACCCAATCCACTAGCATCACACTCAATTTCAAAAAATTTAGTGAAATAAGGTAAAACAAGCAACGGTGCTTCAGTCAAGCGTTTCTTAAATTCAGCAAAAACATTGTCTTGCGCTACCCCCCACACAAAATCAACACCCTTTTTAGTAAGTTCATTCAAAGGGGCAGCGATGGTGCTAAAATCCTTCACAAAGCGCCGATGAAAACCAGCGAGACCATGAAAGCTCCTAATCTGACTTACGTTCACAGGAGTTGGTCAATTTTTAATCGCTTCAATTTTAGACTCATCTACTTCAACTCCCTGTGCAGAAACAACATAGCCCAAAAAGATGACACGATCTTTGCAAAAAGTGCACTTCTCTAAGTTACCAAATAACCTAGCCTCACGCAAAACTTGTAGAACTTGTCTAAGATGGTCTATGTGTTCAGATTCAGTGCAACTGTAAATCAGAATATCATCAAAGTACACAACCACAAATTTACCAATCAAATACCTTAAAACATGATTCATTAAGCGCATGAATGTACTAGGTGCATTAGTTAAACCAAAAGGCATGACTAACCACTCATACAACCCAAATTTTGTTTTAAATGCTGTTTTCCACTCATCCCCTTCATGCATCCTAATTTGATGGTAACCACTCAAAATCTATCTTAGAGAAATAACACACCACTCAATTCGTCTAGCATATCATCTAAGCGAGGTATAGGATGACGATATCGTATTGTGATATTATTAATTGCTCGACAATCTACGCATCGCCATTAACCATCTTTCTTAGGAACTAAAATAACGAGAAGCACAAGGGCTTAAGCTTTCACGTACATACCCTTTGGAGAGAAGCTCTTGTACTTATTTCTGAATTTCCTTTGTTTCCTCGGGATTGGTGCGATGCGGTGGTCGGTTCGGCGGTGGCGCTCACGGAATCAAGTCGATCTTATGTTCTATCCCACGAATTGGTGGTAGCCTAGCGGTACCTCGTGCGGAAGACGTCGAAGTCTGCAAAACACAAGCAACGCCACTAGGAAGAGAAGACAAGTCGTTACTCGAAAGTAAGGCATCTTTGTACAGTAGTACAAAGTGCACCAAATTGGGATCATCGGTGAATTCTCGCATCTCTGATTTGGTGGCTAACATCACTAAATTCTTCTCTCGCTCTTTGGCAGTCTCAACATACATCTCAATTTTCTACATTGAAGAATTCACAATCTGTTGCGGTGTAAGCGGCTTCAAGATGATATCCATATTGTTCCATCGAAATGTGTAGCGATTTGTCCGCCCATCGTGAACAGCAGAACGGTCATATTGCCATGGCCGTCCCAAGAGCAAGTGACACACCGTCATAGGCACAACATCGCAGTCCACAGTATCAGTGTACTCCCAATAGAAAACGTCACACGCACCATATAGTTCACTTTTACTTCCTCTTTGTCGCTCAACCATTGCACATGATAAGGACGTGGATGCGGCAAGTACTTCAAACCCAACTTATGACACATATCCTTCCTGACCAAATTATGACAACTCCCACCATCAATAATCACTTTGCACACCTTACCCTTATCAAGTTTTGCCCAAGTCTGAAATAAATTGCACCGCTGCTCGAGTGACGGTGATGGCATCACACTAAGCACCTTGGGTGTGCAAAAAATAGAATACTCCTCAGTGTTAGGGAACTCAGGATCGCACTCACATTGCTCTATGTCATCAGTGTACAAGACTGGCTGTGCATCAGGCGACTCATCATCACTAGCTGAAACATAACCGCCATCCTCTGTGATAAGCATAGTTCTGACATTGAGGCAGTCCCTCTGAACATGGCCCACGCCCTTGCACTTGTGGCAAATAATGTCACGTGAACGCCCTGTCGACCCCATAGACGAGGTCGCACTAACAGCAGGCGCCGCAGGTCGACGCACCGGTGGTGATGTACTCTCCAGCTTCTTACTTGCGGAACTGCGCATCGCCGAATTGCTTCCGGCCGGAGGAGTGCTCCTGTTTAGCGGGCTGTTGTTATATGGCTGTCCCCGACTGGCTAAAGAACGTGAACGTGCAGCGAATCGTGCATCTTCAATCACTTGTCACGCCCGTGGGCCTGAGGGTGTGCCGCAGCTGCCATCCCGACGTTTGGTGGCACCGCCATGCGACGCGCCTGTCACTGTCGTCGCTCCTCATCCACACGAATAGCACGCTCCTCCTCGGTCTCATCGTGCAAAACGGCCGCCGGGCCGTGCACACTCGTGTCATCAGGGTGCGCACCCCCACGTAGACTGTGTTGTGCGAACATGGCACGCAGCTCCAGGAAGTTATTTTTGATGGCCGTACGCAATTGTGTGACCTCCTCCCCGAGGGTGTTCAGTCCAGTCTGAACTTCCCCAAGCTCATCGCGCACGCCATTGTCACCATCATGAAGTTGTTTTTGTAGCATCTCGCGCAACCGAGTGTACTCTGTCCACGTAACCGGCGCCTCCGGATTAGATGGATCCTGACATGGCAACAACTCACAAACAGGAAACGAGGTTATATCTGGGTTAGTAAAACAAAAGCTCTCTCTACTACCCTCGCAACTCACTGTCCTGAAAACATGACAAGCTTACCGTTCCAAAGTGAATCAAGGACGACAAATCGACAGTTGTGACAACGAACGACCTTAACCCGGCAATGTATGAGCGTAACCAAAAGCAAGGGAGTACAAAAACGGGTGTAGGTGGAGCTTGGGTAGGTTTGTGTATATCCTATGCAATCTGATATTCAAGGTATTGTAAAGCTAAGTAATGATCCAAGCTAGAGTATTTTGCCTATGTGCTGATCCAAGAGGTTTAAGCGAAGTGTATGAACGCACACGCAAAGATAAATGTGACTTAATGCAAACAAAGGACTGAGCTAGTGAGAAGCAACACTCAATTGAGATGAAACGAGCTCGGTTTGCACCAAGTACTAGGATAGACGCTAGCCAATTGCAACTGAATAGGGCACAGGATTGCTCAAACAAAATTGAAAAACACAAGCTGAAAATATGATCCGGTACTGTAACAGCACAAATTAGGCGCGGATCAACTCGAAAACGGATGCCGTCTTCACGGGGATCCTTAGAATAACTTGTAGAGGGGCTCTGTCAATTTTGAGCGAATTCTGAAAAATTTGAATTTTTCTCAGTTTGCGAGCCCGTTTTGAGGCCCTAAACGACGTTTTTTGGGGTCGAAGTCGCTGCGCGTGTGCCCGAGTGCTTACGCGGAGCTAAAATCCCCAGATTTCCCAGACTTCCCTCCAATCGGAGGTCGTATGCAAAAGTTAGCTTTTCGCACACCCTTTTTTTATGCCACAACTCTACCAAAAGTGTTGTACTCCCCGCGGAAGTGCGCAACCCTCAGAAAACAGCAAACTGTAATAATCAACTTCAGTGAGCAGCCCTAGGTGCAATATCAATAGCTAGTCTCAAGATGAAAGGATATAAGTGACGCACAAAGATACCAAAGTGCTTTGGCTGGCTATGATGTAGAATTCGGCCACACCGAAAGAGATAGCACACGCCTACAACCAACTCGGATTAGGGTTTCGGTAGAGTTTGATTTCAGACTCTTTTTGGGGTGCTAATTGAGGAGTTCAATCAGCAATTTTTTTAACAACAATTAAGCAACGCAAAAGGAAACACACGGATCAGCACTAAAACAAGAACTCTAATGGACGAAAACTTAACAAAACGCACAAGAAATAACAGATTAAACTACGGTTTTGGTATTGCAATTTTCGGTTTAATGGACGATAGAAAAGAAAACGAATCTAACTACGGGTAAAGAAGTTCTCACCGAGTAAACCTAGAATCTGATACCACATGATACGGGGGAGGCCCGATCTTCTCAGTGAGGAACCGTGGATAGTTAATGCGAAGTAGACGATGTCGCTAGCTGAACACTCGCGCCAATGCACGAACCCTCAACTCTTCGGAATACGCCCAAAACACACCGGATAATTGTTCGTCGCGAGACCACGAATGACGAACGCCAAGTCCCCAATTTCCAATGGAACGACGGCTTGACCCTGAATTGCAGAACAAAACAATGGGTCGCCTACCTCTGTCTCAAAGTCCTCGCCTGAACTCTGGTGTCGAAAGAACAAGCAATAGATGTGTTTCAATCTTATGCATAAACTGGTCTAATGGATACAAGAGAGGGGCAAGGGTACTTAAGGCGCCCTCCCTGACTCACGCACGGCCTAGGGCTGGCTACACATGCCGAATCAAACCCCAATTCGGCTAAGACCCAAAAACACACAAAAGGAAAACCTAACTTAAATCCGTCACATTGTTTCGGCCATAGCGGCGCGACCGTACGTTTTATGAAGTTGGGGCCATACCCATTGTGTGGGCCTTGGAATAAGCTTTCAATCAAGTCCAAGAACACCCCAATCGGACTTCGTATGCAAAAGTTATGGCCGTGGATAGTTGATGCGAAGTAGACGATGTCGCTAGCTGAACACTCGCGCCAATGCACGAACCCTCAACTCTTCGGAATACGCCCAAAACACACCGGGTAGTTGTTCGTCGCGAGACCACGAGCGATTTAACGCCAAGTCCCCAATTCCCAATGGAACGACGGCTTGACCTTGGATTGCAGAACAAAACAAATGGATCGCCTAATTCTCTCTCAAAGTCCTCGCATGAACTCTGGTGTCGAAAGAACAAGCAATAGCTATGTTTCAATCTATGCATAAACTGGTCTACCTCTATGGTGCGGCCATGGGGGTTTATATAGCCTCCACGCAAGCACAAAACTCGGATGAACGATGGCAAAGTGCTACGGTAATCCGAGTCCGACATCGTTCCATTGCTACAATGATCCGTGTCCGATTCTGTTCATGTGAACGAGAATCCGATTCAAAAACGTCCTACTTTAATTTGGAAATTTAAACTAGTCTCCTCTCGGTTTCCCTTGTATTGTGAGCTTTCCTTCTCTAGCTTACGCGAATTTGTTCGATGCACTTGATGCTTCTTTTATGCCAATGTAACCCTTGTTGCCATGTCACCATATGTCTTTCTTGACCGCCCGCATGTGCTAGGGTTTTATCCTCGAGAGCACGTTCCTCTCGTTGGCCACATGGGTTTCTTCTCCTTGTTGGCCGCATGTGTTTCTCCTCCATGAATTTGTTCCGGCCTCCTCTCCTCCCTCTCGGTTCCAAAGTCTTTAAATTTGTCAAACCTGAGAATGCACCAAGTATTGCTTTAGGTAGTAACCAATTCTCATTGGCAACAAAAGGAAATTCATTAAGAAACAAATGCACCTGTTGTTTGAGAAGTTTAGCTCCTGCTTCACGAATAACCTCATAAGTAGTAGGGATATCCTCATCAACTTCCCTTTCTTTTCTTCTTATTCTTCCTTCCTCTCCATCCTTTCTCCTCTCCTCCTCTTTGCAAAGCAGCAGGGAATGATGGATGCTGCAGTACATAGACGTGCTATATAGTAGCTGTCGCGCTATAGTACAAGGGTGCTAGGGTTTAAGGGATGGGGCGCCCCCTCCTCTTGGGCCTCTTAAGGCCGGCCCACAAGGAAGACAAAGCCTTGGGCCGGAAGCCCAATGTCCAAATCCCTCTCAAATTCTGAATTTTAACTTAATTCCCTCTCTAAACTTTATTGTAATCGATATTGAATAATCGGGATATTACACCAAACCCTCACAACTGTCGCCGTAGATAAAACTCTAGTTAATACAATAGTATTGACAAGATGCTTTGTTCAAAAACTTGATACTTAGACATGCTTAGACCAAAAATGGAATTTGGGGAATTTTAGCCAAAATGTTCAACTATGCTTTAACTTGATGCTATGGTATTGCTTTTACCATAGAAATTTTGGAAAATGATGTAACTTGAAAAATAAAATAAAAATTGGTTTGGACTTGGGCGAAATGGATGTTTGGATGGTGCACGTTGATGCACGGGATTGAGTCATTTCTATAATCGAGGCCCGTGGGTTTTGTGCAAAGTCGCCTAAGTCTGTTAAGGACTGGTTTTCGAGTTGCATCTTGCTAAGCCCCAACATACTACCACATGTCCTGAATAGGCAGAACCTGGCTAAATAATTTGTAACATTTCACCGTGGTTGTGCCTATTTGCGTGGGTGTTAGAATGACCTACTTTTATGTATTCCCACATGGCGCAAGAGGGGGCTTAAATCCAGCGGGTTTCTAACCAAAGGAAGCGAATCCATAGCGAGGCGGGACTACGGTGGGATGATGCTTTGTAAAGGCATTGACACGTGCTCTAGACTGCTTACCTAAGGTAGTAAGTGGTGCTATCGACGGATGCCAAACAAACTAGAGAAGTCGTGTCATGTGGGTAAAGTTGTACAACCTCTGCATAGTGTAAAACTATTCGAATAGCCGTGTCCACAGTCATGGATATGCTAGCAAAGCCACTCAAAGTTAGACTTTGGTTTTGATTTTAAAAAACTTTATCAAATGTTTCTGGATAGTTTATCCAAATGGAAAATTGGGCAAGTAGCTATGTGATAGGAGGGTATCCTTTACCGCTCTTGTGGAAATGTTATCTAATTATAAAACTTGAGGATTTAGAAAATGAATTTTAGTTATAGAATAACTGCTTTGGACTTAGTACAAATATTTAAAGAAAATTTTGCTTTATGCAAATTCAACCAATAAGCCTTCCTTTGATATATCCCTACATGTATTATAATATGTTATTTGGTGTAACTTGCGAGTACGGAAGTTGTGCTCACCCTTACTTAATGCAAATAAATTTTAGAGGAGAAGGACTTCACTACCGGTGTGGATCTCGACGACTAGGCTACTACCCTAGTCGATTGCCTGTGGCAGATCAACTGGACTCCACTACTTCTTTTTCATCTTCCGCTGTGTTTGTTTATTATTGGCTTGTAAGCCTTTCTTGTATTAAACTCTGATTATTAATAAAGTTATGCGATTTATGGATGTTACCATATATGTTTATTGTGTGCACTAGCTACTGATCATGTGACTAGTTCAGAAATACACAGAGGATTTCGGGGTGTTACTCTCCGATCCGACAATTTTCGACCTACATGGGACTTTCTATAACTGAAGGAGTAACCTTAAATTAAATCCAGAGAAGTGTGTGTTCGGAGTTTTTTTTTCTAGAAAGCTTCTTGGGTTCCTAGTTTCGGCTAGAGGAATTGAAGCAAACCCAGCAAAGATATCGGCCATCAACCAGGTGCGCCCTCCAACCACAAAGAAGGAAGTCCAAAATCTAACCAGTTGGATGGCAGCGTTAAGTCATTTCATAGAACGATTAGGAGAAAAAGGATTACCTTTCTTCAAAATTCTTCAGAAACACAGAAGTTTCGAGTGGACTAAAGAAGCAAATGATGCCTTTGAAGAGCTCAAGAAGTACCTTACGAGTGCCCCGATCTTAGTATCTCCAAGATCGCGAGAAACATTGCTGATATACGTGGCTGCAACGCCACAAGCAGTTAGTGCACTACTGGTCGTTGAGCGTGTCGCATCCAATGACCAGTATATTACGTAAGTGAAGTCTTACATGAACCAAAGGAACAATATTCATAGGTACAAAAGTTGCTCTATGATCTCCTTATGGCTTCAAGAAAACTAAGGCATTACTTTCAGGCTCATAGAGTGGTCGTACTAACCGGATATCCCCTAGGCTAAGTTCTCAAAAACAGGGAATCATCAGGACGAATAGCAAAATGAGCAGTCGAGCTTGGGGCATTTGACCTCCATTTCATCTCACGAATGGCAATCAAGTCCCAGGCTTTAGCATAATTCATTGCCGAATGGACGAGCCCTGAACCCACCCAAGGGCCCAAGTACGAACACCATGATGAGTGAACAATATACTTTGATAGTTCATTGATGCTTAAAGGCTCGGGGGCTGGAGTCGTCTTGATATCCCCTACTAGAGAACATATCAAATACGCTATTCAGTTAAACTTTTCTGCCACAAACAATATGGCAGAATACGAAGGTTTACTGGCAGGACTTCGAGCAACCAGAGCACTCAGGATACGCAAATTACTAGTGAAAGGTGATTCTCAACTAGTAGCAAATCAAGTCGGGAAAGAGTATCAATGCTCGAGTACCAAGATATCATCTTATTTGGCGGAAGTACGAAAACTCAAAAAGCACTTCTTCGGTTTTCAGATCCAATATATTCCTAGAAAGGAAAACTTTCTAGCAGACCAGTTGGCACGGATGGCCTCCACAAGGTCACCTGTCCCGCCTGGAGTTTTTCTCGAGTAACTCGATTCAGCCTCGGTGGTCGAGCATTCCGAGGACATAGATGTTCCATTGGAGGTCGTACAAATTGATCCCGAGAACATGGATGCTCCACACGAGGTCGTAAAGCATGATCCCGGTAGAGATTGGACAACGTCGATCTACAATTATTTTCAGCATGGCATTATTCCTAAAGATGATGTAGAGGCTGATCGTACAGCTCGAAAAGCTAAATCATACACTCTGATCGAACGTACCTTGTATAAACGAGGATATCACGGCATGTTGATGAGATGCATATCTCAAACGGATGGCATTAAGTTGCTATCCGACATTTCATGGAGGAGTCTGTGGAGCACATCATTCCTACAGAACACTAGTCGGTAAAACCTTCAGGCAAGGAAACTACTGGCCAACTTCTCTTCATGATGCAAAAGAGCTCGTGACAAAGTGCGTACAATGTCAGTTTCAAAGTCGACAAGTACATCAGCCAGCACAAGCTTTGCAAACAATACCTCTTTCTTGGCCTTTTGCAACCTAGGGACTAGACATTCTGGGACCTTTCCCAAGAGCACCCAGGGGCTTTGAATTCCTTTTCATCATGATTGACCCGTTTACATAATGGATAGAATCCAAGTCAATTATTAAAACAACAACTGAAGCCGCTAAGAGGTTCCTCACAAAAAATATGATCACACGATTTGGTATACCTAGTCGTATTATCACAGATAACGGTGCCGAGTTCTCTAGCAAAAAATTTTAGGAATTCTGCAAGGATCTAGGTATCAAGATACATTTTGCTTATGTCGCTCATCCGCAGAGCAACTGAGCAGTCAAGCGAGCTAATGGTATCACAATGCCAGGAGTGAAACGCCGAGTGTTAGACCAGTTAACAAAACGATCAGGAGCTTGGGATCAAGAACTTTCCTCTATGTTATGGGCCGTTCGAACCACGACCAGTCGTGTGACAGGTGAAACACCATTTTTTCTGGTTTATGATGCTGAAGCCATGCTTCCTTGAGAACTAAAAATTGGCTCTGCTCGAACTGATTGTTTCATTGAGAACGATGAGGTAAAACGAAGACTCGACGACATCAATTTCCTTGAAGAACAACGACACCAAGCCCTGATACGATCGGTGGTTTACCAACAATCCATGCGAAGGTACCATAGTCGTAAGGTGCAACCTCGCAACCTAGCTATAGGTGATCTAGTTCTTAGAAAAATTCAGAGCCAAGCAAATCGCAACAAACTTTCTCCCAAATGGGAAGGTTCATACACTGTGGTCGAAGTCACCAGACCTGGCTCGGTACGACTAGCCATGTCAGATGAGAGTGTTTTGTCAAATTCTTAGAACATTGACCAATTGCGTAAGTTCTTTGTATAAATGTATTTTACATTCTTTTAATTTCAATAAAAAATTATTATTTTTCTTTTTGATGAGTGATATTGTTTATATGTCTGTCATCCGTAATCTGGTCACATACTATTTGTAATACACCAAATGTAATTCGAGATGGAATGATTCGAGGGAGAATAATCCGGGAGAAGATGACTGAAAAACGAGATGGACAAATTATAAAATAGATTAAACAGCAAACAGAGGAGGGGTTTTCTGCTAAAGTTAGGCAACCTGGGTCTGGGCCTTGGCCCAGTTGGCCTTGTAGTGGCCGACCAAGGCTGGGGGGGAGGCGCCACCCTCCCCCAAACCCTAGCCGCCACCCTCCTTTTCCCCCTCTTGCCACTTGTGGCCGCCACCTCCCCTCTCCTCCACACCCCTTGGCCACCTCCCCCGGTTCCCTACGCCCCTCCCTGCTGATCCTCCATTGCTGCCGGCCATAGAGGTGTGCGCCCCGCTGCCGATATGGAGGAAGACGAAGGAGGAGCTCCCGGGAGACTTGCCGGCCAAGAGAAAGAAGAAGGAGGAAGGAAGAGAAGGGGGGAGAAGAGAAAGGAGTGGGATCACCAGTGGGTGCTGGTGTTCTTCAACGTTCATCAAGCGTAACCTCAATTTCCCCTTTTGTTTAGATGCCTTATGGCTTAATTGATCAATATCGGTATTTAGGTCGGTTCAGGACACATTGGGTTAGACAGACGTTTTGATTTGGTTAAGGGCAGAATGAGTCCTGGATGCCTCCTAGAGAATTGTAGCCGACGTCGATACCTTTCTGCAGAATACAAGATCACGTCGTTTGGATGAGCGGTTCAAAAGTTATGAATTTCGTAACACTGTTGTTTTGCAAATCTGTTATGTTTCAAACAGTTTTTAGTAATCAGGCTTAAACTTACAGTTAAATGAGTTTCGTGGAGGTCTCACTATAACGAAAGTTGTAGATAATTATTGTAGCTTTCAGTGAAGCTCAATAACACGACATTTGGACAAACGTACTGAAAGTTATCATAGTTTTAGTATACTATTCAGAGAACCTGACGTGAAATTGATGTTCTGTTAATTAGCTTGGTAGGGTTATTAGATCGCCGAATCAAGAAGGCCCACCAACTAGTTTTAGTTGTAGAAATTGATAACCTTTCAAGGAAGTCCAAGAGAACCTAATTTGGACTAATGTACTAAAAGATATGAATTTTAGAACGTGACTGTCCACAGAGGGGACAGAACAACATTTAGGAATGAGAGTCGGGATCGCGTTAAAACCTATTGCGAGTTCGTGTTTGCTTATATAGTTTGTTTGGTCTATTACTTTTGTCTTAGTATGCTTTAAAATGAATTGGTCTAAATCAAGCTCAAGAAGAGAACAAAGGAATTCAACCACAACACCTGTAGCTATGGTATTCGGGGTAATCACTTCGCTAATCTCAAACTACGAACGGTGGTGTAACCTGGCAAAGCCCAGGACCACAACCACGACCTCGACCCCTCGACAAACTATACCATTACTCATAAGAATCATAGAATCATATTATAGGTATATAAGATCATCCCATAACAGAAATCATCAATACAACATAACAGAAGCGTAAATGTAATGCTTGACCCATCCCATCTTACTATGCACTAGTGTGTCAAGTTTTAAGTTAATTAATCACTAACAAATTTTAAAAAACTAAGTTACCTAAGTTTTGAATCTATTCACCACGGACCTAAAGCCCGCTCTGATACCAACTGTAACACCCTAGCCCGACAAAAGCCTGGAATGCTACCAAACTAACACTACAACCATTTTAACACCGATACAATTCTCTAAAATCCGACAGAACCTCCTTTGTTTAGTTACTAAACTGAAGGTCCCAATATTTAAATAAACATAGTTAAATAATCCAACATCCAGCATAATCAAGAGACAACCAAAGCTATGCTAATCATCACTATATCACCCATAGCATGCTAAACCACTAAAGCATAAACAAAAGGACATCCATAATCCTCTAATCAACTATATTACAAATTACTCCAAGCATAGTGAGTAATCATAAAGAATTCTTTAAAAAGATTTCTCATCTACTAAATTATCATTCTATCAATTCAAATGTGAGTAGTTCGTGCCATCGTGCAACCACTCTAAGTTTTACTCCCTCCCATGCATGTCGTTCTTGTAAAGGGGTACCTAAAAACACAACAACAGCAAGAGTGAGTCCAAAGACTCAGTAAGTACAATAAATGGCAACAACAACATAAACAACTGTAATCATCAAAATCCATCTACAATCTCTATTATAAACATGTCATATGCTCATGCTATGCAAGATGATCAAGTGCACTTTCTCTTTATCTTTCTCTTTTGCATTTTACCGGTAATGCAAAGTATGCAACCGTCGCTGCATACCCATGCCTGTGCTCGCAAGCGCAGGGACCAATTGTCCAATACTCCGCAAGTAAAGGGGACCTCAAGCCCATCATCTACATGACGGGGACCTCAAATCAATGCCCACACTCCACGAGTGTGGGGACTACAAGCCCGTCATATTCATGACGGGGACCTCAATCAATGCATAGTGACCACGTGACCAAGCCTCCAATATGATAGCATGATGCACATGAACAAAACTTTACACCATCATAAATATGTATTCACAACAACGTCATACATGAATAAACTTATTCATACTTCTAGCATTCATCATGATTGACATTCATAGCATTCTAGCATCCATGAATAGCACATATATTCATAAAACTAGCAAACATGAACAATCACTCATGAATAACAAATTAATCATATCTCAAGCGTTCACCATCCTTAATCATACATATCACACTATCAACCATTCATAGCTAATATGTATCAAAATACTAGCACTCTCTATCAAGCATTCATAATTATTCTATCAATCAGAGTACTTGCCTTAACCGCGAGAGAACGGAGGATGCGAAGAGGGTGCTGCCTCCGAGACCAATCCCCCACCTAAATTCATTTAAAAGCATACTAAGACAATAGTAATAGACCAAACAATCTATATAAGAAAACACGAAAATGCAATAGTTTTTAACGCGATCCCAAGTCAAATTCCTAAATGTTAATCTGTCCCCTTTGTGGACAGTCATATTCTAAAATTCATATCTTTTAGTACAGGAGCCCAAATGAAGTGTTCTTGGACTTCCTTGAAAGATTATCAATTTTTCCAACTAAACCTAGTTCATGAGCCTTCCTGATTCGGCATTCTAATACCCTACCAAGCTAATTAACAGAACATCGATTTCACGTGAGGTTCTCTTGACGGTATACTAAAACTACCATAACTTTCATTACGTTTGTCCAAATGTCGTGTTCTTGAGCTTGCCTGAAAGCTATGACAATTATCTACAACTTGCGTTATATGGAGATCCTCTAATTTTTCCTTTAAATGATCGTTTAAATCAGATTACTAAAACTTGTCAGAATACTGACAGATTTGTAGAACTGTCACACTAATAAATTCGTAACTTTTGAACCGCTCGTCCAAACGACACGATCTTGTACTCTACAGAAAGTTGTCAACGTCGTCTACAACTCTCTAGGAGACGGTCAGATCCGATTTCACAATTATCATCCTCAAAACAGTCGGCCACTAAAGACTGCCCTAAACCGATCTAATAACACCGACATTGCCAAAATACAATGCGATACGACTAATCGAGCGGGATTGGGGGGTTACCCTTGGAGAACGAGATGACGAACGCGGAGACCTAGCAGGGTTCCTTCCTTTCCTTCCTCTTTTCCTTCTCCCCTTCTTCTTCCTTTCTTCTTCTTCCTCCCTCTTCTTCCTTTCTCCTCTTGGCATGGCAGTAGGGAAGGGGATTGCTACAGGACCTGTGTGCTACAATGGCGGTGTGTGACTGTAGCAGGCATGCTACAATAGAGAATAGGATTTTCCCCTCCTTTTATTAGTAGCTAGCCCCTCATGGGCCTCCTGGGCCAAGACCAGAGGCTCAGGTTGTCGAAAAACTGCAGAAACCCCCTTTTTCTTATGTCTAGTTTCTCTTTTGAACGCTTTCTTTCTTAGAATAAATCGGAGTATTACATTCTACCCCCCTTAAACAGGATTCGACCCCGAATCCTCACACCGACCTATGCAAAAGGTCAGATGCAGCTGAAGAACTAATAACGATAACACGTACCTGCTGCGAACAAAACTCGATACTGCTCGTCCATGCAAGACTCCGGTTCCCATGTCGATTCTCGCTCATACTGATGCGACCATAGCAGTTCGATGAAAACCAATATCTTATGCCTTAACGCTCGTTCCGACCTGATACGGGGGTAGGCCCGATCTTCTCAGTGAGGAACCGTGGATAGTTGATGCGAAGTAGACGATGTCGCTAGCTGAACATTCGCGCCAATGCACGAACCCTCAACTCTTCGGAATACGCCCAAAACACACCGGGTAGTTGTTCATCGCGAGACCACGAACGACGAACGCCAAGTCCCCAATTCCCAATGGAACGACGGCTTGACCTTGGATTGCGAACAAAACAAATGGATCGCCTAATTCTCTCTCAAAGTCCTCGCATGAACTCGGTGTCGAAAGAACAAGCAATAGCTATGTTTCAATCTTATGCATAAACTGGTCTACCTCTATGGTGCGCCATGAGGGGTTTATATAGCCTCACACGCAAGCACAAAACTCGGATGAACAATGGCAGAGTGCTACAATAATCCGAGTCCGACACTCGCTCATTGCTACAAGATGTCGAGTCCGATTCGCTCACGTGAACAGTAATCCGATTCAAAAAACGTCCTACTTTAATTTGGAAATTTAAACTAGTCTCCCTCTCGGTTTCCCTTGTATTGTGAGCTTTCCTTCTCTTAGCTTGCGCGAATTTGTTCGATGCACTTGATGCTTGTTTTTATGCCAATGTAACCCTTGTTGCCATGTCACCATATGTCTTTCTTGACCGCCCGCATGTGCTAGGGTTTTATCCTGAGAGCACGTTCCCTCTCGTTGGCCACATGGGTTTCTTCTCCCTTGTTGGCCGCATGTGTTTCTCCTCTATGAATTTGTTCCCGGCCTCCCTCTCCTCCCTCTCGGTTCCAAAGTCTTTAAATTTGTCAAACCTGAGAATGCACCAAGTATTGCTTTAGGTAGTAACCAATTCTCATTGGCAACAAAAGGAAATTCATTAAGAAACAAATGCACCTGTTGTTTGAGAAGTTTAGCTCCTGCTTCACGAATAACCTCATGAGTAGTAGGGATATCCTCATCATCCTCCCTTTCTTTAAAAAAAGCCGTCCTCGGCTTTTGATAGCCTGAAGATGTGCTAGACAAAAAATACAACGTATATGCATGGTATATATATTTGTCATCCAAACTCCTTTCGCTTAGCACATGATGATTTGCTGAAAGTGTAATAAACAAAAAGAACAACGTATATACGTGGTATATGTATGCATCAATTGTTGTGACATTCTCGTTGTTGCGCACAAAATAATTAGGATCATAGCAGCCATAGGATGTATTTGATATATACATTTCGATATTTTCAGTCACATCATTCTCCCTCCCATGAGAAAAAATCGTCCTCGACTTTGGTAAGTACATGGACAAGATATAAGAGGGACCCACTAGATCAAGTTGTTCAAATATTGGAGAGAAAATTTTTAGTTTCTTCCATGCTTCAACTCGACTACGTTGTTTACATGTATAGGAGAAACAAGTGGGCATCATATTGCGTTCTAAACAATAGGCACTTGTATTAAAATCCATCTCAAAATGATCATGATATTTCTCAATAGATGGTTTGCATAAAACATGCAAGTTTAAATCAGCAAGATTATCACGAGTAATGCATATTCGATAAACATAGAACTTGTCATCTACACCATAATCTCCAATCAAATTGAATGTATATGTGTAGGCATAAGGACTAACGAGTGATTTTAAACATGAAACTTTAGCAAGATTCTCGATCACACTAGATTGCTCTCTATGAACATCGAACATGATATAGTATAAAAGATCATCAAAAGATATTTTAGTAAGAGCGTCCTTATGGGTAATCAATTCCACATTATGTAAATTGAGCGTACAAATTTCAGAACATGGAATATTCAAAGGAACACTAGAGATCGAACTCGTACGTACCTCTTCTTGATGAGTATGCAATTCAACACCATTACTGTTACCTTTACCACCCTCCTCAGTTGTTGTAGGTGTTGTAGATATCAAATCATCATCATGAAACCATTGCATCGCAAGCACTCTATCCCCCACCGTGGTTATCTCCTCGTCTTTCACGTCCAACGGTGCCGGTTGTTCAACTTTCAACTCATTTTTTTGACTATCATCTACTTCTCTCTTTTCTGTTGGTGCATCTTTCTCACACTCAATAGAGATGCTCTCAACCTCACATATGGTGGAATCACACAGCTCACTCTCTTTATCATTCTCACTCAATTTGGCTATGTGGCACTCATTCTCATGTGGGTTTGGATACATCCCGTCCCCAAAGATTGTGGGTCACAATTGAGCAATTACCAGAACCACAAACTCTTCATGAAGCAATGGGGCAGCACTACACTAAACATGTACCGAAGGAATGTCCCATGCTCGTCGCCTTCACATGTGATATACTAGCGGCATTTAAACCTTTTAGTGGACAAGTCAACTTGTCAAGTAGAGAACGCTTGTAGTGGCGAGGTACAAAACGTGCCGGAAATGCTTGCTTCATCCGCTCCCACGTGATAATCGGCAATTCATGGCGCTCCATACGCTACGAATAAACCGCTCCCACCAATGTGTGGCATAATCGCCCAAGCCACTAGACGCAAGTAAGAGCTTCCTCTCATTGGTATAGTTGTGCATCCAAAATAGAGTATCAATTTCTAGCTCCCAAGTGAGATATTCTTGTACATCCGTGCGACCGGAAAATATAGGGATAGAAAATTTGGGCTTATCGTGAAAATCCTTACGATGCACGTTTGGTTGATTGAACATGGCGTGCGGCTCCAAGAAGTTGTTGTTGATGTCCGTGCGTAGTTGCGTAACCTCCTCTCCGAGGTTGTTCAATCCATCCGAACGGACCGAGCTCATCGCGCACACCATTATCACGATCATGAAGTTGCTTTGTAGCGTCCCACACAACCGTGTATACTCCGTCCACGTAACGGTGGATTCTCCCGATGACTTGACATTGATACAACTCACAAATAGCAAACGAAATTATATCCGGGTTAGTAAAAAAACTTGCTCTCTCGCTTGCAACTCACCGTCACGAACACATGACAAGCTTACCGTTCCAAAGTGAATCAAGGACGGCAAATCGACGGTTGTGACGGCGACCTTAACCCGTAATGTATGAGCGTAACCAAGAGCAAGGGAGTACACAAGCGGGTGTAGGTGGAGCTCGGACAGGTATGTGTATATCCTATGCAATCTGATATTCAAGGTATTGTAAAGCTAAGTAATGATCCAAGCTAGAGTATTTTGCCTATGTGCTGATCCAAAAGGTTTAAGCGAAGTGTATAAACGCACAAACAAAGATAAATGTGACTTAATGCAAACAAAGGAATGAGCTAGTGATAGACAAACTGAAATTGAGATGAAAACTAGCTCGTTCTTGCACCAAGTACTATGAGAGACGCTAGCTAATTGCAAAGATATCAATGTTAGGGCACAAGATTGCTCAAATAGATTAAGTACACAATCTGAAATTGTGGACTAAGGTTTACTCTTCCCAATTTAAGCCAGCCCTTTTGTTTGTTTTTTTCTCAAACCGCATGAACAAAGCTCTTCGCCCTTCGGCTATTAAGGAAACCGAAAGGAAAAAATTTGGTACTGGTATTTGCGGGTTTGATCTTTTTTTTTTTAATACCTTTTCAAGCCGTGGCTTTTTCTTGTAACCGGCTGCCTTTTCCTCTTTTCTTATTGCAATGGCCGAAATAGGGTTTGCTCCCCTCTTGATTGCACAAGTCTCACAATTCAACAACGTGTAAATAAACCAAAGAACAGCCCTAGTGCAATGTACAAAAGCTAGTCTCAAGGATGAAAGAATATATAAGTGAAGCTCAAGAAACCCAAAGTGTTTCGGTCAGCTATCTCTTTTTTGGTGCTAATTGAGGAGTTCAATCAGCAATTTGGTACGGTTTATGTGAACACAACGATTAAGCAACGCAAAAAGGAACACATGGATCAGCACTAAAAACAAAAACTCTAATGGATGAAAACTTAACTAAACGCACAAGAAATAACAGATTAAACTACGGTTTTGGTATTGCAATTTTCGGTTTATTGGACGATAGGATAGAAAACGAATCTAATTACGGGTAAAGAAATTCTCACTGAGTAAATGATACGGGGGGAGGCCCGATCTTCTCAGTGAGGAACCGTGGATAGTTGATGCGAAGTAGACGATGTCGCTAGCTGAACACTCGCGCCAATGCACGAACCCTCAACTCTTCGGAATACGACCAAAACACACCGGGTAGTTGTTCGTCGCGAGACCACGAACGACGAACGCCAAGTCCCCAATTCCCAATGGAACGACGGCTTGACCTTGGATTGCAGAACAAAACAAATGGATCGCCTAATTCTCTCTCAAAGTCCTCGCATGAACTCGGTGTCGAAAGAACAAGCAATAGCTATGTTTCAATCTTATGCATAAACCGGTGCGCCTCTATGGTGCGGCCATGGGGTTTATATAGCCTCCCACGCAAACACAAAACTCGGATGAACAATGAACCGAGTGCTACAATAATCCAAGTCCGACACTGCTCATTGCTACAGTAATCCTTGTCCGATTCTCGTTCACGTGAACAGAATCCGATTCAAAAAAACGTCCTACTTTAATTTGGAAATTTAAACTAGTCTCCTCTCGGTTCCCCTTGTATTGTGAGCTTTCCTTCTCTTAGCTTGCGCGAATTTGTTCGATACACTTGATGCTTCTTTTGATGCCAATGTAACCCTTGTTGGCCACATGTGTTTCTTCTCCATGAATTTGTTCCCGGCCTCCTCTCCTCCAAAGGCTTCACAATATTCAAACCTAAGAATGCACAAAACATTTGCATGAGGTAATACCCAATTCTCATCAATGACAATAGAAGATTCATTAAGAAACAAAAGCACTGTTGATTTAGAAGTTTAGCTCTTGCTCTCGTCGGTGGACCAATATGCACTACAGACTTGAATTATTTGTAGCGTCATGTATGGCGTCCACCTCGATATGTGTATGACCACCAATAGGGAAAGATGTATAAGTGTTAGGGATGCCCTCATCAGTAAACCTAGAATCTGATACCATATGATACGGGGGGAGGCCCGATCTTCTCAGTGAGGAACCGTGGATAGTTGATGCGAAGTAGACGATGTCGCTAGTGAACACTCGCGCCAATGCACGAACCCTCAACTCTTGGAATACGCCCAAAACACACCGGGTAGTTGTTCGTCGTTTCTTATTCGCCTTCTCAAAGATAGGACTTGACCTTGCGCTCTATCTCCTCTTTTGTTTTGAGATGCAATTTCTTCACATACTCACTCGCTTGGATGCCTCCATATGAACACGGTGTTGACTTGAAGTGGCAGCAAATCAAGCGGCGTAAAGGGTTTGAAACCATACACCACCTCAAAAGGACACAATCTGCGTAGTGGAGTGCACGGCCCGATTATAAGCGAATTCCACGTCGGCAAACAATCCTCCCACTCGCAGATTCTTCTTGATCATGGTCCAAGTAGCATCGAGTGTGCGGTTCACCACCTCCGTTTGACCATCGGTTTGGGGATGACAAGTCGTCTTTGAATAACAACCGTCCCAGCTTACCCCAAAGTGTCTTCCAAAAGTAGCTCATGAACTTCACGTCACGATCTGACACAATAGTGCGTGGCACGCCATGTAGCCTCACGATCTCCCTGAAAAACAAGTTAGCAATATGCGACGCATCGTCGCTCTTGTGGCACGGAATAAAGTGTGCCATCTTTGAAAAACGATCCACAACGACAAAAACAGAATCACTCGCCCTCTTAGTTCTAGGTAATCCTAAAACAAAATCCATACTAATATCCTCCCATGGTGCATTGGGAACAGGTAGAGGGGTATACAAACCGTGTGGATTCAATTTTGATTTCGCTTTGTGGCAAGTAATGCATCGTTGCACATACCTCTCTACATCTCGCCTCATCTTAGACCAATAAAAGTGATCGCTCAGCATAGATAACGTCTTCTCACATCCAAAATGTCCCATCAACCCACCCGCATGTGATTCCTGCAGTAATAGCAAACGCACGGAGGAGTCTGGAACGCATAATTTGTTATTGCGAAACAAAAACCCATCATGGACGTGAAATTTATCCCAGCCTTTCCCCTCTTTGCAATGTGCATAAGGAACGGAAAAATCATGGTCATGAGCATAGAAATCACGCAAACTCTCTAAACCAGAACTTGCACTCCTAATTGAGTTAAAGCACACTTTTCCTAGAGAGCATCACTACCACATTTTCCTTTCCTTCTTATATTTTACAATGTAAGGAAACGACTCAATGAATTCGACCCATTTGGCATGTCTACGGTTCAGTTTGCTTGGCCCTTTAAATACTTTAATGCCTCATGATCGAATGAATAATAAACTCTTTAGGCCATAAATAGTGTTGCCAAGTTTCTAACGACGCACTAAAGCATAAATCTCTTTGTCATAGACCGGATAATTCAATTGAGCACCATTTAGTTTCTCACTAAAATAAGCTACCGGTCTACCCTCTTTCATTAAAACACCGCCAATACCCAATCCACTAGCATCACACTCAATTTCAAAATTTTTAGTGAAATCGAGTAAAACAAGCAACGGTGCTTGATCAAGCGTTTCTTAAGTTCAACAAAAAGCATTGTCTTGCGCTACCCCACACAAATTCAACACCCTTTTTAGTAAGTTCATTCAAAGGGGCAGCTATGGTGCTAAAATCCTTCACAAAGCGCCGATAAAAACCAGCGAGACCATGAAAGCTCCTAATCTGACTTACATTCACAGGAGTTGGCCAATTTTTAATCGCTTCAATTTTAGACTCATCTACTTCAACTCCCTGTGCAGAAACAACATAGCCCAAAAAGATGACACGATCTTTGCAAAAGGTGCACTTCTCTAAGTGATACGGGGGAGGCCCGATCTTCTCAGTGAGGAACCGTGGATAGTTGATGCGAAGTAGACGATGTCGCTAGCTGAACACTCGCGCCAATGCACGAACCCTCAACTCTTCGGAATACGACCAAAACACACCGGGTAGTTGTTCGTCGCGAGACCACGAACGCATTTAACGCCAAGTCCCCAATTCCCAATGGAACGACGGCTTGACCTTGGATTGCAGAACAAAACAAATGGATCGCCTAATTCTCTCTCAAAGTCCTCGCATGAACTCTGGTGTCGAAAGAACAAGCAATAGCTATGTTTCAATCTATGCATAAACTGGTCTCCCTCTCGGTTTCCCTTGTATTGTGAGCTTTCCTTCTCTTAGCTTGCGCGAATTTGTTCGATGCACTTGATGCTTCTTTTGATGCCAATGTAACCCTTGTTGCCATGTCACCATATGTCTTTCTTGACCGCCCGCATGTGCTAGGGTTTTATCCTGAGAGCACGTTCCCTCTCGTTGGCCACATGGGTTTCTTCTCCCTTGTTGGCCGCATGTGTTTCTCCTCCATGAATTTGTTCCCGGCCTCCCTCTCGGTTCCAAAGTCTTTAAATTTGTCAAACCTGAGAATGCACCAAGTATTGCTTTAGGTAGTAACCAATTCTCATTGGCAACAAAAGGAAATTCATTAAGAAACAAATGCACTGTTGTTTGAGAAGTTTAGCTCTGCCTTCACGAATAACCTCATAAGTAGTAGGGATATCCTCATCATCCTCCCTTTCTTCAAGAAAAGCCGTCCTCGGCTTTTGATAGCCTGAAGATGTGCTAGACAAATAATACAACGTATATGCATGGTATATATATTTGTCATCCAAACTCCTTTCGCTTAGCACATGATGATTTGCTGAAAGTGTAATAAACAAAAAGAACAACGTATATACGTGGTATATGTATGCATCAATTGTTGTGACATTCTCGTTGTTTCGCACAAAATAATTAGGATCATAGCAGCCATAGGATGTATTTGATATATACATTGCGATACTTTCATTCACATCATTGTCCCTCCCATGAGAAAAAGTCGTCCTCGACTTTGGTAAGTACATGGACAAGATATAAGAGGGACCCACTAGATCAAGTTGTTCAAATATTGGAGAGAAAATTTTTAGTTTCTTCCATGCTTCAACTCGACTACGTTGTTTACATGTATAGGAGAAACAAGTAGGCATCATATTGCGTTCTAAACAATAGGCACTTGTATTAAAATCCATCTCAAAATGATCATGATATTTCTCAATAGATGGTTTGCGCAAAACATGCAAGTTTAAATCAGCAAGATTATCACAGGTAATGCATATTCGATAAACATAGAACTTGACATCTACACCATAATCTCCAATCAAATTGAATGTATATGTGTAGGCATAAGTACTAACGAGTGATTTTAAACATGAAACTTTAGCAAAATTCTCAATCACACTAGATAGCTCTCTATGAACATCGAACATGATATAATATAAAAGATCATCAAAAGATATTTTAGTAAGAACGTCCTTATGGGTAATCAATTCCACATTATGTAAATTGAGCTTACAAATTTCAGAACATGGAATATTCAAAGGAACACTAGAGCTCGAACTCGACGCGTACCTCTTCTTGATGAGTATGCAATTCAACACCATTATCATTACCTTTACCATCCTCCTCGGTTGTTGTAGGTGTTGTAGATATCAAATCATCATCATGAAACCATTGGATCGCAAGCACTCTATCCCCCACCGTGGTTATCTCCTCGTCTTTCACGTCCAACGGTGCCGTTGTTCAACTTTCAACTCATTTTCTTTAATATCAACTCGCACAATGTGAGAAACAACACTAGAAGTAGAAAATAAATCGTGAATTTCAGTAGTAACCTCACTTTGACTATCATCTACTTCTCTCTTTCTGTTGGTGCATCTTTCTCACACTCAATAGAGATGCTCTCAACCTCACATATGGTGGAATCACACAGCTCACTCTCTTTATCATTCTCACTCAATTTGGCTATGTGGCACTCATTCTCATATGGGTTTGGATACATCCCGTCCCCCAAAGATTGTGGGTCAGACAATTGAATAATTACCAAGAACCACAAACTCTTCATGAAGCAATGGGGCAGCACTACACTAAACATGTACCGAAGGAATGTCCCATGCTCGATCGCCTTCACATGTGATATACTAGCGGCATTTAAACCTTTTCGTGGACAAGTCAACTTGTCAAGTAGAGAACGCTTGTAGTGGCGGGTACAAAGCGTGCGGAAATGCTGCTTCATCCGCTCCCACGTGATAATCGGCAATTCATGGCGCTCCATACGCTACGAATAAACTGCTCCCACCAATGTGTGGCATAATCGGCCAAGCCACTAGGCGCAAGTAAGAGCTTCCTCTCATTGGTATAGTTGTGCATCCAAAATAGAGTATCAATTTCTAGCTCCCAAGTGAGATATTCTTGTACATCCGTATGCGACCGAAAAATATAGGGATAGAAAATTTGGGCTTATCGTGAAAATCCTTACGATGCACGCTTTGGTTGATTGAACATGGCGTGCAGCTCAAGAAGTTGTTGTTGATGTCCGTGCGTAGTTGCGTAACCTCCTCTCCGAGGTTGTTCAATCCATCCGAACGGACCCGAGCTCATCGCGCACACCATTATCGATCATGAAGTTGCTTTTGTAGCGTCCCACACAACCGTGTATACTCCGTCCACGTAACGGTGGATTCTCCCGATGACCGACATGGATAGAACTCACAAATAGCAAACGAAATTATATCCGGGTTAGTAAAAAAACTTGCTCTCTACGCTGCAACTCACCGTCCCGAACACAAGACAAGCTTACCGTTCCAAAGTGAATCAAGGACGGCAAATCGACAGATTGTGACAATGCGACCTTAACCGGAAATGTATGAGCGTAACCAAGAGCAAGGAGTACACAAGCGGGTGTAGGTGGAGCTCGGACAGGTATGTGTATATCCTATGCAATCTGATATTCAAGGTATTGTAAAGCTAAGTAATGATCCAAGCTAGAGTATTTTGCTTATGTGCTGATCCAAAAGGTTTAAGCGAAGTGTATGAACGCACAAACAAAGATAAATGTGACTTAATGCAAACAAAGGAATGAGCTAGTGAGAGACAAACTGAAATTGAGATGAAAACTAGCTCGTTTTTGCACCAAGTACTATGAGAGACGCTAGCCAACTGCAAAGATATCAATGTTAGGGCACAAGATTGCTCAAATAGATTAAATACACAATCTGAAATTATGGACTAAGGTTTACTCTTCCCAATTTCGGCCAGCCCCTTTTGTTTGTTTTTTTCTCAAACCGCATGAACAAAGCTCTTCGCCCTTCGGCTATTAAGGAAACCGAAAGGAAAAAATTTGGTATGGTATTTGCGGGTTTGATCTTTTTTTAATACCTTTTCAAGCCGTGGCTTTTTCTTGTAACCGCTGCCTTTTCCTCTTTTCTTATTGCAATGGCGAAATAGGGTTTGCTCCTCTTGATTGCACAAGTCTCACAATTCAACAACGTGTAAATAAACCAAAGAACAGCCCTAGTGCAATGTACAAAAGCTAGTCTCAAGGATGAAAGGATATAAGTGAAGCTCAAGAAACCCAAAGTGTTTCGGTCAGCTATCTCTTTTTGGGTGCTAATTGAGGAGTTCAATCAGCAATTTGGTACGGTTTATGTGAACACAACGATTAAGCAACGCAAAAAGGAACACATGGATCAGCACTAAAAACAAAAACTCTAATGGATGAAAACTTAACTAAATGCACAAGAAATAACAGATTAAACTACAGTTTTGGTATTGCAATTTTCGGTTTATTGGACGATAGGATAGAAAACGAATCTAACTACGGGTAAAGAAAATTCTCACTGAGTAAACCTAGAATCTGATACCATATGATACGGGGGAGGCCCGATCTTCTCAGTGAGGAACCGTGGATAGTTGATGCGAAGTAGACGATGTCGCTAGCTGAACACTCGCGCCAATGCACGAACCCTCAACTCTTCGGAATACGACCAAAACACACCGGGTAGTTGTTAGTCGCGAGACCACGAACGACGAACGCCAAGTCCCCAATTCCCAATGGAACGACGGCTTGACCTTGGATTGCAGAACAAAACAAATGGATCGCCTAATTCTCTCTCAAAGTCCTCGCATAAACTCTGGTGTCGAAAGAACAAGCAATAGCTATGTTTCAATCTATGCATAAACTGGTCTCCCTCTCGGTTTCCCTTGTATTGTGAGCTTTCCTTCTCTTAGCTTGCGCGAATTTGTTCGATGCACTTGATGCTTCTTTTGATGCCAATGTAACCCTTGTTGCCATGTGGTATGTCTTTCTTGACCGCCCGCATGTGCTAGGGTTTTATCCTGAGAGCACGTTCCCTCTCGTTGGCCACATGGGTTTCTTCTCCCTTGTTGGCCGCATGTGTTTCTCCTCCATGAATTTGTTCCCGGCCTCCCTCTCCTCCCTCTCGGTTCCAAAGTCTTTAAATTTGTCAAACCTGAGAATGCACCAAGTATTGCTTTAGGTAGTAACCAATTCTCATTGGCAACAAAAGGAAATTCATTAAGAAACAAATGCACCTGTTGTTTGAGAAGTTTAGCTCCTGCTTCACGAATAACCTCATAAGTAGTAGGGATATCCTCATCACTAAGTTACCGAATAACCTAGCCTCACGCAACACTTGTAGAACTTGTCTAAGATGGTCTATGTGTTCAGATTCAGTGCGACTGTAAATCAGAATATCATCAAAGTACACAACCACAAATTTACCAATCAAATGCCTTAAAACATGATTCATTAAGCGCATGAATGTATGAGGTGCATTAGTTAAACCAAAAGGCATGACTAACCACTCATACAACCCAAATTTTGTTTTAAATGCTGTTTCCACTCATCCCCTTCATGCATCCTAATTTGATGGTAACCATCTGCAAAAATCTATCTTAGAAAAATAACAACACCACTCAATTCGTCTAGCATATCATCTAAGCGAGGTATAGGATGACGATATCGAATTGTGATATTATTAATCGCTCGACAATCTACGCACATACGCCATGAACCATCTTTCTTAGGAACTAAAATAACGAGAATAAAGACAAGGGCTTAAGCTTTCACGTACATACCCTTTGGAGAAGCTCTTGTACTTGTTTCGAATTTCCTTTGTTTCCTCGGGATTGGTGCGATGCGGTGGTCGGTTCGGCGGCGCGCCCGGAATCAAGTCGATCTTATGTTCTATCCCACGAATTGGTGGTAGCCCACCGGTACCTCGTTTGGAAAGACGTCGTGAAGTCTGCAAAACACAAGCAACACCACTAGGAAGAGAAGACAAGTCGTTAGTCGAAAGCAAGGCGTCTTTGTACAATAGTACAAAGTGCACCAAATGGGATCTTCGCTGAATTCTCTCATTTCGATTTGGTGGCTAACATCACTAAATTCTTCTCTCGCTCTTTGGCGGTCTCAACGTGCATCTCAATTTTCTGCATTGAAGAATTCACAATCATGCTGCGGTGTAAGGGGCTTCAAGATGATATCCATATTATTCCATCGAAATGTGTAGCGATTTGTCGCCCATCATGAACAGCAGAGCGGTCATATTGCCATGGCCGTCCCAAGAGCAAGTGACACACCGTCATAGGCACAACATCGCGATCCACGATGTCGGTGTACTTCCCAATAAGCGTCGCCACTCGCACCATATAGTTCACCTTCACTTCCTCTTTGTCGCTCAACCATTGCACATGATAAGGGCGTGGATGCGGCAAGTACTTCAAACCCAACTTATGACACATATCCTTGCTAGCCAAATTGTGACAACTTCGCCATCAATGATCACTTTGCGGACCTTACCCTTATCAAGCTTCGCCAAAGTGCGAAACAAATTGCACCATGTTCGAGTGGCGATGGCATCACACTAAGCACCTTGGCGTGCAAACAATGGAATCTTGCTCGGTGTTAGGAAACTCGGATCGCACTCACATTGTTCTATGTCATCGGTGTGCAAGGCGGTTGCGCATCGGCGACTCGTCATCACTAGTTGAAACATAACCGCCATCCTCGGTGATAAGCATAGTTTTGACATTTGGGCGCCCCCTCGAAAATGGCCAACACCCTTGCACTTGTGGCAAATGATGTCACGTGAACGTCTGTTGACCCCATAGACGAGGTCACACTAGCGTGGCGCCGCAGTCGGCGCACCGTCTTTGGTGTACTCTCCACTTCTTACTTGCGGAATCTGCGCATTGCCGAATTGCTTCCGGCGGAGTGCTCTTGTTTGGTGTTGTTGTTATATGGCTGTCTGGGTGGTGAAGGGCGTGAGCGGGCAGCGAACGTGCATCTTCAATCACTTCGCCGGCCGCGTGCTTGGTGCGACAACTCAATCATATCATTATAGGGATGGTGATTGACAATGCGCTGCGGCATGATTCATGCCGGCTAGAAATCTCGCCATGGTCATTCTTCATTCTCGCGGACATCCGCATGTATCATGATAGTTTCCATCTCCTTATGATATTCATCAATTGACCTCATACCTTATCGCACCTACATCAACTTCTCAAATAGTGAGCGCTTATAGTGGCGGTACAAAGCGTGCCCGCAAATCTTTGCTTCATCCGCTTCCGGTGATAATCGGCAACTCATGGCGCTCCATGCGCTACGAATGAACTGCTCCCACCAATGTGTAGCATAATCATCCAAGTCATTGGAAGCAAGCAACGACTTCTTCTCATTGGAATAGTTGTTCATTCGAAACAACTTATCCACCTTCGGCTCCCAAGTGAGGTATTGCTCCACATCCGTACCACCAAAATATAGGAAGAGTAAATTTGGGCTTAGCGACAAAATCGTCGGCGTCGTCGTGTCGGCGCTGCGTTGTTGCGATGGTGGCGCTGTCGGTCATCGTAGTCGTCGGCGGAAATCGTCATCCCATTGCTCGGCCTCATCGACCATGCTACGAGGTGCACGATGCACACCTCCTCCGTGGACACCTGTGGTGTGCCTCCACCACGCCGCGTTGCCTCGGCCACGCCCATGAGCTCGAGGCGTGCGCGCTGCCATCCCAACGTTTGGCGGCACCGCCATGCGGCGCGCGCTGCGTGTCGTCGCTCCTCATCCACCACGAATAGCACGCTCATCCTCGGTCTCATTGTGCAAAACGCGGAGGAGCGTGCACACTCGTGTCATCGGCTTGCGCGCAATGAAGATTGTGTTGTGCGAACATGGCGCGTAGCTCGAGAAGTTATGGTTGATGGCGTGCGCAATTGTGTGACCTCCTCCCGAGGGTTTGATCCGATCGAACTTCCCGAGTTCATCGCGCACGCCATTGTCACCATCTTGAAGTTGTTTTTGCGGCATCTCGCGCAACCAGTGTACTCTGTCCCACGTAACGGTGCCTCTGGATTAGGTGGATCCTCCTCGTGACTCGACATGCCAACAACTCACAAACAAGAAACGAGGTTATATCCGGGTTAGTAAAACAAAGCGCTCTCTACTACGCTGCAACTCACATCACGAAAACAAGACAAGCTTACCGTTCCAAAGTGAATCAAGGACGGCAAATCGACAGTTGTGAATGGCGACCTTAACCCGTAATGTATGAGCGTAACCAAGAGCATGGGAGTACACAAGCGGGTGTAGGTGGAGCTCGGACGGTATGTGTATATCCTATGCAATCTGATATTCAAGGTATTGGAAAGCTAAGTAATGATCCAAGCTAGAGTATTTTGCCTATGTACTGATCCAAAAGGTTTAAGCGAAGTGTATGTACGCACAAACAAAGATAAATGTGACTTAATGCAAACAAAGGAATGAGCTAGTGATAGACAAACTGAAATTGAGATGAAAACTAGCTCGTTTTTGCACCAAGTACTATGAGAGACGCTAGCCAATTGCAAAGATATCAATGTTAGGGCACAAGATTGCTCAAATAGATTAAATACACAATCTGAAATTGTCGACTAAGGTTTACTCTTCCCAATTTCGTGCCACCCTTTTGTTTGTTTTTTTCTCAAAACCGCATGAACAAAGCTCTTCGCCCTTCGGCTATTAAGGAAACCGAAAGGAAAAAAATTGGTACTGGTATTTGCGGGTTTGATCTTTTTGTTTTTTTTAATACCTTTTCCTCTTTTCTTATTGCAATGGCCGAAATAGGGTTTGCTCCCCTTTTGATTGCACAAGTCTCACAATTCAACAACGTGTAAATAAACCAAAGAACAGCCCTAGTGCAATGTACAAAAGCTAGTCTCAAGGATGAAAGAATATAAGTGAAGCTCAAGAAACCCAAAGTGTTTGGTCACTATCTCTTTTGGGTGCTAATTGAGGAGTTCAATCAGCAATTTGGTGCGGTTTATGTGAACACAACGATTAAGCAACGCAAAAGGAACACATGGATCAGCACTAAAAACAAAAACTCTAATGGATGAAAACTTAACTAAACGCACAAGAAATAACAGATTAAACTACGGTTTTGGTATTTCAATTTTCGGTTTATTGGACGATAGGATAGAAAACGAATCTAACTACGGTAAAGAAATTCTCACTGAGTAAACCTAGAATCTGATACCATATGATACGGGGGAGGCCCGATCTTCTCAGTGAGGAACCGTGGATAGTTGATGCGAGTAGAAGATGTCGCTAGCGAACACTCGCGCCAATGCACGAAACCTCAACTCTTGAATACGCCCAAAACACACCGGTAGTAGTTCGTCGCGAGACCACGAGCGATTTAACGCCAAGTCCCCAATTCCCAATGGAACGACGCTTGACCTTGGATTGCGAACAAAACAAATGGATCGCCTAATTCTCTCTCAAAGTCCTCGCATGAACTCGGTGTCGAAAGAACAAGCAATAGCTATGTTTCAATCTTATGCATAAACTGGTCTGCCTCTATGGTGCGGCCATGGGGGGTTTATATAGCCTCCCACGCAAGCACAAAACTCGGATGAACAGTAACCGAGTGCTACAGTAATCCAAGTCCGACACTGTTCATTGCTACAGTAATCCTTGTCCGATTACTGTTCACGTGAACAGTAATCCGATTCAAAAAAAACGTCCTACTTTAATTTGGAAATTTAAACTAGTCTCCCTCTCGGTTCCCCTTGTATTGTGAGCTTTCCTTCTCTTAGCTTGCGCGAATTTGTTCGATACACTTGATGCTTCTTTTGATGCCAATGTAACCCTTGTTGGCCACATGTGTTTCTTCTCCATGAATTTGTTCCCGGCCTCCCTCTCCTCCAAAGGCTTCACAATATTCAAACCTAAGAATGCACAAAACATTTGCATGAGGTAATACCCAATTCTCATCAATGACAATAGAAGATTCATTAAGAAACAAAAGCACCTGTTGATTTAGAAGTTTAGCTCTTGCTCTCGTCAGTGGACCAATATGCACTTCTGTACTTGAATTATTTGTAGCGTCATGTATGGCGTCCACCTCAGTATGTGTATGACCACCAATAGGGAAAGATGTATAAGTGTTAGGGATGCCCTCATCAGTAAACCTAGAATCTGATACCATATGATACGGGGGGAGGCCCGATCTTCTCAGTGAGGAACCGTGGATAGTTGATGCGAAGTAGACGATGTCGCTAGCTGAACACTCGCGCCAATGCACGAACCCTCAACTCTTCGGAATACGCCCAAAACACACCGGGTAGTTGTTCGTCGTTTCTTATTCGCCTTCTCAGCATAGGACTTGACCTTGCGCTCTATCTCCTCTTTTGTTTTGAGATGCAATTTCTTCACATACTCAGCTCGCTTGGATGCCTCCATATGAACACGGTGTTGACTTGAAGTGGCGACAAATCAAGCGGCGTAAAGGTTTGAAACCATACACCACCTCAAAAGGACACAATCTGCGTAGTGGAGTGCACGGCCCGATTATAAGCGAATTCCACGTCGCGGCAAACAATCCTCCCACTCGCGCGATTCTTCTTGATCATGGTCGAAGTAGCATCGAAAGTGTGCGGTTCACCACCTCCGTTTGACCATCGGTTTGGGGATGACAAGTCGTCTTTGAATAACAACCGTCCCCGCTTACCCCAAAGTGTCTTCCAAAAGTAGCTCATGAACTTCACGTCACGATCGACACAATAGTGCGTGGCACGCCATGTAGCCTCACGATCTCCCCGAAAAACAAGTTAGCAATATCGACGCATCGTCGCTCTTGTGGCACGGAATAAAGTGTGCCATCTTTGAAAACGATCCACAACGACAAAAACAGAATCACTCGCCCTCTTAGTTCTAGGTAATCCTAAAACAAAATCCATACTAATATCCTCCCATGGTGCATTGGGAACAGGTAGAGGGGTATACAAACCGTGTGGATTCAATTTTGATTTCGCTTTGTGGCAAGTAATGCATCGTTGCACATACCTCTCTACATCTCGCCTCATCTTAGACCAATAAAAGTGATCGCTCAGCATAGATAACGTCTTCTCACATCCAAAATGTCCCATCAACCCACCCGCATGTGATTCCTGCAGTAATAGCAAACGCACGGAGGAGTGCTGAGCGCATAATTTGTTATTGCGAAACAAAAACCCATCATGGACGTGAAATTTATCCCAGCCTTTCCCCTCTTTGCAATGTGCATAAGGAACGGAAAAATCATGGTCATGAGCATAGAAATCACGCAAACTCTCTAAACCAGGAACTTGCACTCCTAATTGAGTTAAAAGCACACTTTTCCTAGAGAGAGCATCAGCTACCACATTTTCCTTTCCCTTCTTATATTTTACAATGTAAGGAAACGACTCAATGAATTCGACCCATTTGGCATGTCTACGGTTCAGGTTTGCTTGGCCTTTAAATACTTTAATGCCTCATGATCGAATGAATAATAAACTCTTTAGGCCATAAATAGTGTTGCCAAGTTTCTACATACGCACTAAAGCATAAATCTCTTTGTCATAGACCGGATAATTCAATTGAGCACCATTTAGTTTCTCACTAAAATAAGCTACCGGTCTACCCTCTTGCATTAAAACACCGCCAATACCCAATCCACTAGCATCACACTCAATTTCAAAATTTTTAGTGAAATCAGGTAAAACAAGCAACGGTGCTTCAGTCAAGCGTTTCTTAAGTTCAGCAAAAAGCATTGTCTTGCGCTACCCCCCACACAAATTCAACACCCTTTTTAGTAAGTTCATTCAAAGGGGCAGCTATGGTGCTAAAATCCTTCACAAAGCGCCGATAAAAACCAGCGAGACCATGAAAGCTCCTAATCTGACTTACATTCACAGGAGTTGGCCAATTTTAATCGCTTCAATTTTAGACTCATCTACTTCAACTCCTGTGCGAAACAACATAGCCCAAAAGATGACACGATCTTTGCAAAGGTGCACTTCTCTAAGTGATACGGGGAGGCCCGATCTTCTCGGTGAGGAACCGTGGATAGTTGATGCGAAGTAGACGATGTCGCTAAGCTGAACACTCGCGCCAATGCACGAACCCTCAACTCTTGAATCGACCAAAACACCGGGTAGTTGTTCGTCGCGAGACCACGAACGCACTGACGCCAAGTCCCCAATTCCCAATGGAACGACGGCTTGACCTTGGATTGCGAACAAAACAAATGGATCGCCTAATTCTCTCTCAAAGTCCTCGCATGAACTCGTGTCGAAAGAACAAGCAATAGCTATGTTTCAATCTATGCATAAACTGGTCTCCTCTCGGTTTCCCTTGTATTGTGAGCTTTCCTTCTCTTAGCTTGCGCGAATTTGTTCGATGCACTTGATGCTTCTTTTGATGCCAATGTAACCCTTGTTGCCATGTCACCATATGTCTTTCTTGACCGCTTGCATGTGCTAGGGTTTTATCCTCGAGAGCACGTTCCTCTCGTTGGCCACATGGGTTTCTTCTCCCTTGTTGGCCGCATGTGTTTCTCCTCCATGAATTTGTTCCCGCCTCCCTCTCCTCCCTCTCGGTTCCAAAGTCTTTAAATTTGTCAAACCCGAGAATGCACCAAGTATTGCTTTAGGTAGTAACCAATTCTCATTGGCAACAAAAGGAAATTCATTAAGAAACAAATGCACTGTTGTTTGAGAAGTTTAGCTCTGCTTCACGAATAACCTCATAAGTAGTAGGGATATCCTCATCATCCTCCTTTCTTCAAGAAAAGCCGTCCTCGGCTTTTGATAGCTGAAGATGTGCTAGACAAATAATACAACGTATATGCATGGTATATATATTTGTCATCCAAACTCCTTTCGCTTAGCACATGATGATTTGTTTGAAAGTGTAATAAACAAAAGAACAACGTATATACGTGGTATATGTATGCATCAATTGTTGTGACATTCTCGTTGTTTCGCACAAAATAATTAGGATCATAGCAGCCATAGGATGTATTTGATATATACATTGCGATACTTTCATTCACATCATTCTCCCTCCCATGAGAAAAGTCGTCCTCGACTTTGGTAAGTACATGGACAAGATATAAGAGGGACCCACTAGATCAAGTTGTTCAAATATTGGAGAGAAAATTTTTAGTTTCTTCCATGCTTCAACTCGACTCACGTTGTTTACATGTATAGGAGAAACAAGTAGGCATCATATTGCGTTCTAAACAATAGGCACTTGTATTAAAATCCATCTCAAAATGATCATGATATTTCTCAATAGATGGTTTGCGCAAAACATGCAAGTTTAAATCAGCAAGATTATCACAGGTAATGCATATTCGATAAACATAGAACTTGACATCTACACCATAATCTCCAATCAAATTGAATGTATATGTGTAGGCATAAGTACTAACGAGTGATTTTAAACATGAAACTTTAGCAAGATTCTCAATCACACTAGATAGCTCTCTATGAACATCGAACATGATATAATATAAAAGATCATCAAAAGATATTTTAGTAAGAACGTCCTTATGGGTAATCAATTCCACATTATGTAAATTGAGCTTACAAATTTCAGAACATGGAATATTCAAAGGAACACTAGAGCTCGAACTCGTACGTACCTCTTCTTGATGAGTATGCAATTCAACACCATTACTGTTACCTTTACCATCCTCCTCAGTTGTTGTAGGTGTTGTAGATATCAAATCATCATCATGAAACCATTGGATCATAAGCACTCTATCCCCACCGTGGTTATCTCCTCGTCTTTCACGTCCAACGGTGCGGTTGTTCAACTTTCAACTCATTTTCTTTAATATCAACTTTGCACAATGTGAGAAACAACACTAGAAGTAGAAAATAAATCGTGAATTTCAGTAGTAACCTCACTTTGACTATCATCTACTTCTCTCTTTTACTCATTGGTGCATCTTTCTCACACTCAATAGAGATGCTCTCAACCTCACATATGGTGGAATCACCACTCTCACTCTCTTTATCATTCTCACTCAATTTGGCTATGTGGCACTCATTCTCATATGGGTTTGGATACATCCCGTCCCCCAAAGATTGTGGGTCGAATTGAATAATTACCAGTAACTACAAACTCTTCATGAAGCAATGGGGCAGCACTACACGAAACATGTACCGAAGAATGTCCCATGCTCGGCCGCCTTCACATGTGATATACTAGCGGCATTTAAACCTTTTAAGTGGACAAGTCAACTTGTCAAGTGAGAACGCTTGTAGTGGCGAGGTACAAAGCGTGCGGAAATCTTTGCTTCATCTGCTCCCACGTGATAATCGGCAATTCATGGCGCTCCATACGCTTCTGAATAAACCTGCTCCCACCAATGTGTGGCATAATCACCAAGCCACTAGACGCAAGTAAGAGCTTCCTCTCATTGGTATAGTTGTGCATCCAAAATAGAGTATCAATTTCTAGCTCCCAAGTGAGATATTCTTGTACATCCGCATGCGACCGAGAAAATATAGGGATAGAAAATTTGGGCTTATCGTGAAAATCCTTACGATGCGTTTGGTTGATTGAACATGGCGTGCAGCTCAAGAAGTTGTTGTTGATGTCCGTGCGTAGTTGCGTAACCTCCTCTCCGAGGTTGTTCAATCCATCCGAACGGACCCGAGCTCATCGCGCACACCATTATCGGGATCATGAAGTTGCTTTTGTAGCGTCCCACACAACCGTGTATACTCCGTCCACGTAACGGTGGATTCTCCGATGACGACATGGATACAACTCACAAATAGCAAACGAAATTATATACGGGTTAGTAAAAAAAATTTGCTCTCTACGCCGCAACTCAACATCCCGAACACAAGACAAGCTTACCGTTCCAAAGTGAATCAAGGGCGGCAAATCGGCGATTGTGACAATGGCGACCTTAACCCAGTAATGTATGAGCGTAACCAAGAGCAAGGGAGTACACAAGCGGGTGTAGGTGGAGCTCGGACGGTATGTGTATATCCTATGCAATCGATATTCAAGGTATTGTAAAGCTAAGTAATGATCCAAGCTAGAGTATTTTGCTTATGTGCTGATCCAAAAGGTTTAAGCGAAGTGTATGAGCGCACAAACAAAGATAAATGTGACTTAATGCAAACAAAGGAATGAGCTAGTGAGAGACAAACTGAAATTGAGATGAAAACTAGCTCGTTTTGCACCAAGTACTATGAGAGGCGCTAGCCAATTGCAAAGATATCAATGTTAGGGCACAAGATTGCTCAAATAGATTAAATACACAATCTGAAATTATGGACTAAGGTTTACTCTTCCCAATTTATTGAGCCCTTTTTGTTTGTTTTTTTCTCAAAACGCATGAACAAAGCTCTTCGCCTTCGGCTATTAAGGAAACCGAAGGAAAAAATTTGGTCTGGTATTTGCGGGTTTGATCTTTTTTAATACCTTTTCAAGCCGTGGCTTTTTCTTGTAACCGCTGCCTTTTCCTCTTTTCTTATTGCAATGGCGAAATAGGGTTTGCTCCCTCTTGATTGCACAAGTCTCACAATTCAACAACGTGTAAATAAACCAAAGAACAGCCCTAGTGCAATGTACAAAAGCTAGTCTCAAGGATGAAAGGATATAAGTGAAGCTCAAGAAACCCAAAGTGTTTGATCGGCTATCTCTTTTGGGTGCTAATTGAGGAGTTCAATCGACAATTTGGTGCGGTTTATGTGAACACAACGATTAAGCAGCGCAAAAAGGAACACATGGATCAGCACTAAAAACAAAAACTCTAATGGATGAAAACTTAACTAAGCGCACAAGAAATAACAGATTAAACTACGGTTTTGGTATTGCAATTTTGGTTTATTGGACGATAGGATAGAAAACGAATCTAACTACGGTAAAGAAAATTCTCGAGAGTAAACCTAGAATCGATACCATATGATACGGGAGGCCCGATCTTCTCGGTGAGGAACCGTGGATAGTTGATGCGAAGTAGGCGATGTCGCTAGCTAAACACTCGCGCAATGCACGAACCCTCAACTCTTGAATCGACCAAAACACACGGGTAGTTGTAGTCGCGAGACCACGAGCAATGAACGCCAAGTCCCCAATTCCCAATGGAGCAGCGGCTTGACCTTGGATTGCGAGAACAAAACAAATGGATCGCCTAATTCTCTCTCAAAGTCCTCGCATGAACTCGGTGTCGAAAGAACAAGCAATAACTATGTTTCAATCTATGCATACCTGTGGTCTCCCTCTCGGTTTCCCTTGTATTGTGAGCTTTCCTTCTCTTAGCTTGCGCGAATTTGTTCGATGCACTTGATGCTTCTTTTGATGCCAATGTAACCCTTGTTGCCATGTCACCATATGTCTTTCTTGACCGCCGCATGTGCTAGGGTTTTATCACGAGAGCACGTTCCTCTCGTTGGCCACATGGGTTTCTTCTCTCTTGTTGGCCGCATGTGTTTCTCCTCCATGAATTTGTTCGGCCTCCTCTCCTCCCTCTCGGTTCCAAAGTCTTTAAATTTGTCAAACACGAGAATGCACCAAGTATTGCTTTAGGTAGTAACCAATTCTCATTGGCAACAAAAGGAAATTCATTAAGAAACAAATGCACCTGTTGTTTGAGAAGTTTAGCTCCTGCTTCACGAATAACCTCATAAGTAGTAGGGATATCCTCATCACTATGTTACCGAATAACCTAGCCTCACGCAACACTTGTAGAACTTGTCTAAGATGGTCTATGTGTTCAGATTCAGTGCGACTGTAAATCAGAATATCATCAAAGTACACAACCACAAATTTACCAATCAAATGCCTTAAAACATGATTCATTAAGCGCATGAATGTATGAGGTGCATTAGTTAAACCAAAAGGCATGACTAACCACTCATACAACCCAAATTTTGTTTTAAATGCTGTTTTCCACTCATCCCCTTCATGCATCCTAATTTGATGGTAACCACTGCGCAAATCTATCTTAGAAAAATAACGACACCACTCAATTCGTCTAGCATATCATCTAAGCGAGGTATAGGATGGCGATATCGAATTGTGATATTATTAATCGCTCGACAATCTCGCACATACGCCATGAACCATCTTTCTTAGGAACTAAAATAACGAGGAACAGCACAAGGGCTTAAGCTTTCACGTACATACCCTTTGGAGAGAAGCTCTTGTACTTGTTTCGAATTTCCTTTGTTTCCTCGGGATTGGTGCGATGCGGTGGTCGGTTCGGCGTGACGCTCACGGAATCAAGTCGATCTTATGTTCTATCCCACGAATTGGTGGTAGCCCAGGCTGGTACCTCGTTTGGAAAGACGTCATTGAAGTCTGCAAAACACAAGCAACACCACTAGGAAGAGAAGACAAGTCGTTAGTCGAAAGCAAGCGTCTTTGTACAATAGTACAAAGTGCACCAAATGGGATCTTCGCTGAATTCTCTCATTTCGATTTGGTGGCTAACATCACTAAATTCTTCTCTCGCTCTTTGGCGGTCTCAACGTGCATCTCAATTTTACGCATTGAAGAATTCACAATGCATTGCGGTGTAAGGGCTTCAAGATGATATCCATATTATTCCATCGAAATGTGTAGCGATTTGTACGCCCATCATGAGCAATGAGCGGTCATATTGCCATGGCGTCCCAAGAGCAAGTGACACACCGTCATAGGCACAACATCGCGATCCACGGTGTCGGTGTACTTCCCAATAGAAAACGTCACTCGCACCATATAGTTCACCTTCACTTCCTCTTTGTCGCTCAACCATTGCACATGATAAGGGCGTGGATGCGGCAAGTACTTCAAACCCAACTTATGACACATATCCTTGCTAGCCAAATTGTGACAACTTCGCCATCAATGATCACTTTGCGGACCTTACCCTTATCAAGCTTAGCCCAAGTGCGAAACAAATTGCACATTGTTCGAGTGACGGCGATGGCATCACACTAAGCACCTTGGGCGTGCAAACAATGGAATCTTGCTCGGTGTTAGGAAACTCGGATCGCACTCACATTGTTCTATGTCATCGATGTGCAAGGCGGTTGCGCATCGAGCGACTCGTCATCACTAGTCAAACATAACCGCCATCCTCGGTGATAAGCATAGTTTTGACATTTGGCGATCCCTCGAAAATGGCCAACACCCTTGCACTTGTGGCAAATGATGTCACGTGAGCGTCCCGTTGACCCCATAGACGAGGTCACACTAGCGGCGGCGCCGCGGTCGACGCACGGTCTTGGTGTACTCTCGACTTCTTACTTGCGGGCTGCGCATTGCCGAATTGCTTCGCGGAGTGCTCTTGTTTGGTGGCTGTTGTTATATGGCTGTCTGGGTCGGTGAAGGGCGTGAGCAGGCAGCGAACCGTGCATCTTCAATCACTTCTCGCTCGGCCGGCGTGCTTGGTGCGACAACTCAATCATATCATTATAGGGATGGTGATTGACAATGCGCAGCGGCATGATTCATGCCCGGCTAGAAATCTCGCCATGGTGCGTTCTTCATTCTCGGACATCTGCATGTATCATGATAGTTTCCATCTCCTTATGATATTCATCAATTGACCTCATACCTTGTCGCGACCACATCAACTTCTCAAATAGTGGCGCTTGTAGTGGCGAGGTACAAAGCGTGCCGCAAATCTTTGCTTCATCGCTTCCGGTGATAATCGGCAACTCATGGCGCTCCATGCGCTACGAATGAACTGCTCCCACCAATGTGTAGCATAATCATCCAAGTCATTGGAAGCAAGCAACGACTTCTTCTCATTGGAATAGTTGTTCATTGAAACAACTTATCCACCTTCACTCCCAAGTGAGGTATTGCTCCACATCTGTACCACACGAAAATATAGGAAGAGTAAATTTGGGCTTAGCGACAAAATCGTCGGCGTCGTCGTGTCGGCGCTGCGCGTTGTTGCGATGGTGGCGCTGTCGGTCATCGTGATCGTCGACGGAAATCGTCATCCCATTGCTCGGCCTCATCGGCCATGCTACGAGGTGCACGATGCACACCTCCTCCGTGGACACCACGTGGTGTGCCTCCACCACGGCCGCCGTTGCCTCGGCCACGCCCATGAGCTCGGGGCGTGCGGCCGCCATCCCAACGTTTGGCGGCACCGCCATGCGGCGCGCTGCCGCCGCTCGTCGCTCCTCATCCACACGAATAGCACGCTCATCCTCGGTCTCATTGTGCAAAAGCGGCGGGGGCCGTGCACACTCGTGTCATCGGCTTGCGCGCAATGAAGATTGTGTTGTGCGAACATGGCGCGTAGCTCCGAGAAGTTATGGTTGATGGCGTGCGCAATTGTGTGACCTCCTCCCGAGGGTGTTGGTCGATCCGAACTTCCCGAGTTCATCGCGCACGCCATTGTCACCATCTTGAAGTTGTTTTTGCAAAGATCTCGTGCAACCGAAGTGTACTCGCCCACGTAACGGTGCCTCTGGATTAGGTGGATCCTCCTCGTGACGACATGGCAACAACTCACAAACAAGAAACGAGGTTATATCCAGGTTAGTAAAACAAAGCGCTCTCTACGCTCGCAACTCAACATCCCCGAAAACAAGACAAGCTTACCGTTCCAAAGTGAATCAAGGCGGCAAATCGGCGATTGTGACGCGGCGACCTTAACCCGTAATGTATGGCGTAACCAAGAGCATGGGAGTACACAAGCGGGTGTAGGTGGAGCTCGGACGGTATGTGTATATCCTATGCAATCGATATTCAAGGTATTGGAAAGCTAAGTAATGATCCAAGCTAGAGTATTTTGCCTATGTCTTGATCCAAAGGTTTAAGCGAAGTGTATGAGCACAAACAAAGATAAATGTGACTTAATGCAAACAAAGGAATGAGCTAGTGATAGACAAACTGAAATTGAGATGAAAACTAGCTCGTTTTTGCACCAAGTACTATGAGAGACGCTAGCCAATTGCAAAGATATCAATGTTAGGGCACAAGATTGCTCAAATAGATTAAATACACAATCTGAAATTGTCGACTAAGGTTTACTCTTCCCAATTTCGGCCAGCCCCTTTTTGTTTGTTTTTTTCTCAAAACCGCATGAACAAAGCTCTTCGCCCTTCGGCTATTAAGGAAACCGAAAGGAAAAAATTTGGTACTGGTATTTGCGGGTTTGATCTTTTTGTTTTTTTTAATACCTTTTCCTCTTTCTTATTGCAATGGCCGAAATAGGGTTTGCTCCCCTCTTGATTGCACAAGTCTCACAATTCAACAACGTGTAAATAAACCAAAGAACAGCCCTAGTGCAATGTACAAAAGCTAGTCTCAGGATGAAAGAATATAAGTGAAGCTCAAGAAACCCAAAGTGTTTGGTCACTATCTCTTTTGGGTGCTAATTGAGGAGTTCAATCAGCAATTTGGTGCGGTTTATGTGAACACAACGATTAAGCAACGCAAAAGGAACACATGGATCAGCACTAAAAACAAAAACTCTAATGGATGAAAACTTAACTAAGCGCACAAGAAATAACAGATTAAACTACGGTTTTGGTATTGCAATTTTCGGTTTATTGGACGATAGGATAGAAAACGAATCTAACTACGGTAAAGAAATTCTCAGAGTAAACCTAGAATCGATACCATATGATACGGGGAGGCGATCTTCTCGATGAGGAACCGTGGATAGTTGATGCGAGTAGAAGATGTCGCTAGTGAACACTCGCGCCAATGCACGAAACCTCAACTCTTGAATACGCCCAAAACACACGGGTAGTAGTTCGTCGCGAGACCACGAGCAGCGAGCGCCAAGTCCCCAATTCCCAATGGAGCGACGGCTTGACCTTGGATTGCAGAACAAAACAAATGGATCGCCTAATTCTCTCTCAAAGTCCTCGCATGAACTCGGTGTCGAAAGAACAAGCAATAGCTATGTTTCAATCTTATGCATAAACCGGTGCGCCTCTATAGTGCGGCCATGGGGGTTTATATAGCCTCCCACGCAAGCACAAAACTTCGGATGAACAGATGGCAAGTGCTCTGAAATCCAAGTCCGACACTGTTCATTGCTACAGTAATCCTTGTCCGATTCTTGTTCATGTGAACAGATAATCCGATTCAAAAAACGTCCTACTTTAATTTGGAAATTTAAACTAGTCTCCTCTCGGTTCCCCTTGTATTGTGAGCTTTCCTTCTCTTAGCTTGCTGAATTTGTTCGATACACTTGATGCTTCTTTTGATGCCAATGTAACCCTTGTTGGCCACATGTGTTTCTTCTCCATGAATTTGTTCCGGCCTCCCTCTCCTCCAAAGGCTTCACAATATTCAAACCTAAGAATGCACAAAACATTTGCATGAGGTAATACCCAATTCTCATCAATGACAATAGAAGATTCATTAAGAAACAAAAGCACTGTTGATTTAGAAGTTTAGCTCTTGCTCTCGTCGGTGGACCAATATGCATACGTACTTGAATTATTTGTAGCGTCATGTATGGCGTCCACCTCGATGTGTGTATGACCACCAATAGGGAAAGATGTATAAGTGTTAGGGATGCCCTCATCAAGTAAACCTAGAATCGATACCATATGATACGGGGAGGCCCGATCTTCTCGGTGAGGAACCGTGGATAGTTGATGCGAAGTAGACGATGTCGCTAGCTGAACACTCGCGCAATGCACGAACCCTCAACTCTTGAATACGCCCAAAACACCTTTGGGTAGTTGTTCGTCGCGAGACCACGAGCGACGAGCGCCAAATCCCAATTCCCAATGGAACGAGCGGCTTGACCTTGGATTGCGAACAAAACAAATGGATCGCCTAATTCTCTCTCAAAGTCCTCGCATGAACTCGGTGTCGAAAGAACAAGCAATAGCTATGTTTCAATCTTATGCATAAACGGTCTACCTCTATGGTGCGCCATGAGGGTTTATATAGCCTCCCACGCAAGCACAAAACTCGGATGAACGATGGCAAGTGCTACAATAATCCGAGTCCGACATCATTCATTGCTACATTATCGAGTCCGATTCGCATTCACGTGAGCAAAGAATCCGATTCAAAAACGTCCTACTTTAATTTGGAAATTAAAACTAGTCTCCTCTCGGTTTCCCTTGTATTGTGAGCTTTCCTTCTCTTAGCTTGCAATTTATTCGATACACTTGATGCTTGTTTTTATGCCAATGTAACCCTTGTTGCCATGTCACCATATGTCTTTCTTGACCGCCTTGCATGTGCTAGGGTTTTATCCCGAGAGCACGTTCCCTCTCGTTGGCCACATGGGTTTCTTCTCCTTGTTGGCCGCATGTGTTTCTCCTCTATGAATTTGTTCCGGCCTCCCTCTCCTCCCTCTCGGTTCCAAAGTCTTTAAATTTGTCAAACCTGAGAATGCACCAAGTATTGCTTTAGGTAGTAACCAATTCTCATTGGCAACAAAAAGAAATTCATTAAGAAACAAATGCACCTGTTGTTTGAGAAGTTTAGCTCCTGCTTCACGAATAACCTCATGAGTAGTAGGGATATCCTCATCACGACCTCCCCAGCATACGTACCAGGCGAGACTCGGACGTGAGGTTGTTACTCGCTTTCCAACGTCTCAAACGAAACATCAAATCTCCGGATCTCCCAGGTGCTCACTCAGCACTAGAACATACCAGACGATGTGTACTCTGCGCAAGTACTCCAGACGGTCCTAACGATACGCCAATCTATAAATTCCCGTGACTAAGGAATCTATCCAACACACCTTTTGATACGGGGGGAAGGCCCAATCTTCTCAGTGAGGAACCGTGGATAGTTGATGCGAAGTAGACGATGTCGCTAGCTGAACACTCGCGCTAATGCACGAAACCTCAACTCTTCGGAATACGCCCAAAACACACCGGGTAGTTGTTCGTCGCGAGACCACGAACGACGAACGCCAAGTCCCCAATTCCCAATGGAACGACGGCTTGACCCTGGATTGCAGAACAAAACAATGGATCGCCTAATTCTCTCTCAAAGTCCTCGCATGAACTCTGGTGTCGAAAGAACAAGCAATAGCTATGTTTCAATCTTATGCATAAACTGGTCTACCTCTATGGTGCGGCCATGGGGGGTTTATATAGCCTCCCACGCAAGCACAAAACTCGGATGAATAGTAACCGAGTGCTACGATAATCGAGTCCGACAACATTCCTTTGCTCTGATAATCCGAGTCCGATTCTCGTTCATGTGAACAGAATCCGATTCAAAAACGCCCTACTTTAATTTGGAAATTTAAACTAGTCTCCCTCTCGGTTTCCCTTGTATTGTGAGCTTTCCTTCTCTTAGCTTGCGCGAATTTGTTCGATGCACTTGATGCTTCTTTTGATGCCAATGTAACCCTTGTTGCCATGTCACCACATGTCTTTCTTGACCGCCCGCATGTGCTAGGGTTTTATCCTGAGAGCACGTTCCCTCTCGTTGGCCACATGGGTTTCTTCTCCCTTGTTGGCCGCATGTGTTTCTCCTCCATGAATTTGTTCCCGGCGTCCCTCTCGGTTCCAAAGTCTTTAAATTTGTCAAACTGAGAATGCACCAAGTATTGCTTTAGGTAGTAACCAATTCTCATTGGCAACAAAGGAAATTCATTAAGAAACAAATGCACTGTTGTTTGAGAAGTTTAGCTCTGCTTCACGAATAACCTCATAAGTAGTAGGGATATCCTCATCATCCTCCTTTGTTCAAAAAAGCCGTCCTCGGCTTTTGATAACTGAAGATGTGCTAGACAAAAATACAACGTATATGCATGGTATATATATTTGTCATCTAAACTCCTTTAAGCTTAGCACATGATGATTTCTTTGAAAGTGTAATAAACAAAAGAACAACGTATATCGTGGTATATGTATGAATCAATTGTTGTGACATTCTCGTTGTTGCGCACAAAATAATTAGGATCATAGCAGCCATAGGATGTATTTGATATATACATTGCGATACTTTCAGTCACATCATTCTCCCTCCCATGAGAAAAAATCGTCCTCGACTTTGGTAAGTACATGGACAAGATATAAGAGGGACCCACTAGATGAAGTTGTTCAAATATTGGAGAGAAAAATTTTAGTTTCTTCCATGCTTCAACTCGACTACGTTGTTTACATTTATAGGAGAAACAAGTAGGCATCATATTGCGTTCTAAACAATAGGCACTTGTATTAAAATCTATCTCAAAATGATCATGATATTTCTCAATAGATGGTTTGCGCAAAACATGCAAGTTTAAATCAGCAAGATTATCACAGGTAATGCATATTCGATAAACCTAGAACTGTCATCTACACCATAATCTCCAATCAAATTGAATGTATATGTGTAGGCATAAGTACTAACGAGTGATTTTAAACATGAAACTTTAGCAAGATTCTCAATCACACTAGATAGCTCTCTATGAACATCGAATATGATATAGTATAAAAGATTATCAAAAGATATTTTAGTAAGAACGTCCTTATGGGTAATCAATTCCACATTATGTAAATTGAGCGTACAAATTTCAGAACATGGAATATTCAAAGGAACACTAGAGATCGAACTCAGTCGCATTACTCTTCTTGATGAGTATGCAATTCAACACCATTATCATTACCTTACCATCCTCCTCAGTTGTTGTAGGTGTTGTAGATATCAAATCATCATCATGAAACCATTGGATCGCAAGCACTCTATCCCCCACCGTGGTTATCTCCTCGTCTTTCACGTCCAACGGTCTTTGGTTGTTCAACTTTCAACTCATTTTCTTTAATATCAACTCGCACAATGTGAGAAACAACACTAGAAGTAGAAAATAAATCGTGAATTTCAGTAGTAACCTCACTTTGACTATCATCTACTTCTCTCTTTTACATTGGTGTATCTTTCTCACACTCAATAGAGATGCTCTCAACCTCACATATGGTGGAATCACACACTCACTCTCTTTATCATTCTCACTCAATTTGGCTATGTGGCACTCATTCTCATATGGGTTTGGATACATCCTGTCCCCCAAAGATTGTGGGTCAGCAATTGAGCAATTACCGAACCACAAACTCTTCATGAAGCAATGGGGCAGCACTACACTAAACATGTACCGAAGGAATGTCCCATGCTCGGTCGCCTTCACATGTGATATACTAGCGGCATTTAAACCTTTTAGTGGACAAGTCAACTTGTCAAGTAGAGAACGCTTGTAGTGGCGAGGTACAAACGTGCGGAAATCTTGCTTCATCCGCTCCCACGTGATAATCGGCAATTCATGGCGCTCCATACGCTACGAATAAACTGCTCCCACCAATGTGTGGCATAATCACCAAGCCACTAGACGCAAGTAAGAGCTTCCTCTCATTGGTATAGTTGTGCATCCGAAATAGAGTATCAATTTCTAGCTCCCAAGTGAGATATTCTTGTACATCCGCATGCGACCAGAAAATATAGGGATAGAAAATTTGGGCTTATCGTGAAAATCCTTACGATGCACGTTTGGTTGATTGAACATGGTGTGCAGCTCAAGAAGTTGTTGTTGATGTCCGTGCGTAGTTGCGTAACCTCCTCTCCGAGGTTGTTCAATCCATCGAACGGACCCGAGCTCATCGCGCACACCATTATCACGATCATGAAGTTGCTTTTGTAGTGTCCCACACAACCGTGTATACTCCGTCCACGTAACGGTGGATTCTCCGATGACGACATGGATACAACTCACAAATAGCAAACGAAATTATATCCGGTTAGTAAAAAAAACTTGCTCTCACGCTGCAACTCACTATCCTGAACACAAGACAAGCTTACCGTTTCAAAGTGAATCAAGGACGGCAAATCGACAGTTGACAATGAGCGACCTTAACCCGGTAATGTATGAGCGTAACCAAGAGCAAGGGAGTACACAAGCGGGTGTAGGTGGAGCTCGGACGGTATGTGTATATCCTATGCAATCTGATATTCAAGGTATTGTAAAGCTAAGTAATGATCCAAGCTAAAGTATTTTGCCTATGTGCTGATCCAAAAGGTTTAAGCGAAGTGTATGAACGCACAAACAAAGATAAATGTGACTTAATGCAAACAAATGAATGAGCTAGTGAGAGAAAAGCAAATCGAGATGAAAACTAGCTCGTTTTTGCACCAAGTACTATGAGAGACGCTAGCCAATTGCAAAGATATCAATGTTAGGCACAAGATTGCTCAAATAGATTAAATACACAATCTGAAATTGTGGACTAAGGTTTACTCTTCCCAATTTCGCCACCCCTTTTTTTTTTTTTTTTCAAAACCGCATGAACAAAGCTCTTCGCCCTTCGGCTATTAAGGAAACCGAAGGAAAAATTTGGTACTGGTATTTGCGGGTTTGATCTTTTGTTTTTTTAATACCTTTTCAAGCCGTGGCTTTTTCTTGTAACCGCCTGCCTTTTCCTTTTTTCTTATTGCAATGGCCGAAATAGGGTTTGCTCCCCTCTTGATTGCACAAGTCTCACAATTCAACAACTTGTAAATAAACCAAAGAACAGCCCTAGTGCAATATACAAAAGCTAGTCTCAAGGATGAAAGGATATAAGTGAAGCTCAAGAAACCCAAAGTGTTTCGGTCAGCTATCTCTTTTTGGGTGCTAATTGAGGAGTTCAATCAGCAATTTGGTACGGTTTATGTGAACACAATGATTAAGCAACGCAAAAAGGAACACATGGATCAGCACTAAAAACAAAAACTCTAATGGATGAAAACTTAAATAACGCACAAGAAATAACAGATTAAACTACGGTTTTGGTATTGCAATTTTCGGTTTATTGGACGATAGGATAGAAAACGAATCTAACTACGGGTAAAGAAATTCTCACTGAGTAAACCTAGAATATGATACCATATGATACGGGGGGAAGGCCCGATCTTCTCAGTGAGGAACCGTGGATAGTTGATGCGAAGTAGACGATGTCGCTAGCTGAACACTCGCGCCAATGCACGAACCCTCAACTCTTCGGAATACGCACAAAACACACCGGGTAGTTGTTCGTCGCGAGACCACGAACGCATTTAACGCCAAGTCCCAATTCCCAATGGAAAGACGGCTTGACCGGATTGCGAGAACAAAACAATGGATCGCCTAATTCTCTCTCAAAGTCCTCGCATGAACTCGGTGTCGAAAGAACAAGCAATAGCTATGTTTCAATCTTATGCATAAACTGGTCTACCTCTATGGTGCGCCATGGGGTTTATATAGCCTCCCACGAAGCACAAAACTCGGATGAACAAGATGGAGTGCTCAAGATTCGAGTCCAACACGTTTCATCGCTATAAGATCCGAGTCCGATTACGTTCACGTGAACGATAATCCGATTCAAAAACGTCCTACTTTAATTTGGAAATTTAAACTAGTCTCCTCTCGGTTTCCCTTGTATTGTGAGCTTTCCTTCTCTTAGCTTGCGCGAATTTGTTCGATGCACTTGATGCTTCTTTTGATGCCAATGTAACCCTTGTTGCCATGTCACCACATGTCTTTCTTGACCGCCCGCATGTGCTAGGATTTTATCCTGAGAGCACGTTCCCTCTCGTTGGCCACATGGGTTTCTTCTCCCTTGTTGGCCGCATGTGTTTCTCCTCCATGAATTTGTTCCCGGCCTCCCTCTCCTCCCTCTCGGTTCCAAAGTCTTTAAATTTGTCAAACCTGAGAATGCACCAAGTATTGCTTTAGGTAGTAACCAATTCTCATTGGCAACAAAAGGAAATTCATTAAGAAACAAATGCACCTGTTGTTTGAGAAGTTTAGCTCCTGCTTCACGAATAACCTCATAAGTAGTAGGGATATCCTCATCACCTTTAGTTAAACTTCCTTTTGGTACTGAAGTACACCGTCTGCACAAACACATGGAACTCTTGTTCCAACTCTCAGTCGATCACGTTACCTTTGCAAGCAGCATCTCCTTTACCAAGGGAAACACAAAGAACTCGCCTACCAACTCACTTATCCGAAGAACTCAACTGAAAACAAAGGAGTCAAAATGCATCCAACTCAAAACCATCTTCCCTTAGAAGAGCCCAATCCAAAATCAATGGATTTATCATGAAAACTTTTCCACTTTTCAAGTAGGCAATTTAGAGATAAATGCCACAAGCCAAAAGCGAAATCACTCGAATAACCAGATTAACCATTTTCTTTTATTTTTTCTTAACTGGATGGGACCACATATACCGACAAGAACCAACTCAATTTGTAACTGACACCCGCCATAAACACATGGTTCAAATAAGAACTAAGAGAATATCTCACCATCCAAGATCACACCCTTTTCCACAATCTTTCTTTTAAGAATTTAACTTTCTCTTCAACCATAGGATCCCAAATCATCGCATAACACATTAACCCATTTCTCTTAATTTGGCAACCTCAAAGCTATGTTCTACCGAACACAAAATCCACACTTATGTAGTAGGGAGACTCTTCTAATCCACAATATCGTACTCTAACCAACTTCTCTACCGAATGAATTACTTTGACCAAATAATTCCCAACACAACTCAATATAGATTTCACCTACCATCACATCCCTCAATCCGTTAAGGATAAACAATTTGAAAATTCACATCACACACTCTCATTTACTACCCCCAAAGGATACTATCAATGATCATCCCACTACTCGGAATCCACTCTTATTCGACCACTTTTACATATAATCATTGGCAATCAAGGTTCTATTATAAAAATGCAAAGCCCAAATTCAACCGCCAAGACTCCTACAACAACTTTCTCGTATAAAAGATTGAGAAATCCTCAAATTCACTCACTAAAATTCCCACACTCTAAACACACTCAATCATTATAATCTACAAGTAAATATTTTCTCGACCAAATTGTTTTTTAGAAGAATTCTATCTCCCCGAAGGTTTATTCACTAGAGCCAGGGTATACCTACCGACAACTCAACCTTACCTACAATCCGAACAACTGACATTACAATTAGATTACTTCGCTAATCCTACTCTCATTAAACTACACCGTCATAGATCACCTACCCAACCTTGCAAAATTACCCAATCGCGATACTCTAACACATTGATCAAGCTTCCAGACTTTCGATAATCCCAACATTCCAACATGAATGAAGGTTCTTGGATTATAGTTCTCTATGGGTTCCACTAGTTGTAACACTAATCTGTTTTATTTCAACGACAATCATCCAACTCTCTCCAAGAGTTATAGGTCAAAACCAAATCACTTTCTACAGCTCTTCAAATAGCTTGACCCTCAAAATTCTCACCGCGATCATTTACTTGACCACCACCAACCAATCACCACATTACACTTTATAAGACCATGCAACCCAAGTCGGTTAATCTTTTCTCAATAGGAAAGAGCAAACAAATGCAAGATTTATCACACGAGGAAACGCTACTCCTCACAATGAGCACAAGACTAAGAGAAATAGTCAAATAGCATTGATCTCGAAAAACAAAAGACGGGATCACAATTGATGGCACATGTCCCACCAGAAGGGAGTTTCACACATCAATAAATCACAATAAAACATTGCTATTGAAACCCAAGAAACATTTAAGCGGCAACGATAGAAAAGTTGTAGATTATAATTCTTAACTCCAACCTCAAATACTTATGGTACACCTTTTCCGTTAATAGAGAAAACAATTTTCTTTGATTAAACTGTAATACCCCGAAGGTGGGAAAAGTGATTTTCTGGTTCGGGAAAGAATTATTTGGATTTACGGGAAGGGCCAAGTAGAAAATGTGCAAATTAACAGTCGTAGAGGGGGGAAATCGCTGTCTCACCACAACTTGGGCTTGGGCCCATGGCCCATGAGGGTGGCCGGCCAAGTGAAGGGGGGGCACCACCTCCCCAAACCCTAGCCGAAATCCCCTCTCCCCTCCTTCCCCACTCCCCTTTCGGCCCCCTCCCCATCTCCACCCTTGCGCCCAAACCTCTTCCCCTTCCCCCTGGTTGCTCCCCCCTTGCGCCCTTGCCCTCCCCCCCCCTAGCCCTTGCTTCCGGTCAAGAAGTGGAGGGGAAAACCTCCATTGGTGCGGCCGGCAAAGAGAAGAAGAGAAGGGAAGAGGAGGAGGGAAGAAGAGGAGGAAGGACTTTGTCTTTGTGGGGCGGGTTCTTCTTCTCGCCGCGGCTCTACAATTCAGCACTTAGGATTGTAGGGTTGGGATCGCGTCGCAATCTGTTACTAGTTGAGTTCGCTCACTTAATTCATGTTTTTCGTCACTATGGTCTTAGTTTATATTCTTAATGTGTTAGGTGGGGGATTGTAACACCCGAGCTCCACATGAGCCTAGAATATTACAAGAATTAAACCAACCAGAACATTCTATAAATTTTTCGACAGAACTTCCTTTGTATGAACAACAAAATCGAGGTATTAACAGATGACCATGACATTTATTATTATTTCTATAATCCAAATCTTTCAAGCATAAGAAATAATCTAACGATTGTAAACAATTAACATCATTCTCATGACTATGAATAATCCAACAACCAACATCATAAAACATCCATAGATAGTCTCCACACAGTTATTTATTCCGAGGTGAAACTAAATAGCAATTGCATAAATGTGGTGAGGTAGTGCGTGCTTTCCAATGCCTACTCCTCCCATGCATGACGTTCTTGCCGAAGTACCTATAACCAAACAAAGCAAGGGTGAGCCATACGACTCAAAGCAAGTATCAACAAGGTTGCAACATTCACATAGACATAACATCTAAAAACAACTTTATTCAACACCGTTAAGACATTTCAAATATTTACATGATTATAATGCTATGCACACTTTGATCTTTATCTCGCCGCATTTTACGGTAATTCGGGTATTCATCCGTCAATGATTACCCATGCACGTGCCCTCTGCACGGGGACCAAGAGCCTATACATCACATGTATAGGGACCTTTGCCCGTCATCACAATGACGGGACCTCTGTATCCATTGCCCACATTCCATGAATGCGGGACCTCAAGCTGTCATTACAATGACAGGGACCTCAACAAAAACTCTTGGTCACAACGTGACCAAGCCTCGATATGCTCCAACATGCATAAATACTACAACATCATATTTTCAATATCATAACTCAATATGTAGTCAGGGTATGTAAACAATAGCATCATGAAGGAACCTTAAACATAACTCGCAAGCATCAACACAACTAGAATCATCTCCACAACACATTCACATGGCATTGATGAACAATACACCAACCAATTATGACATGCAACCAATTCTACACATAGACCGAATACTTGCCTCAACCGCGAGAACGCGGGCGCGAAGTGGGTGCTGCCCTTGGGATCTCGCTGCCACCTGGACAAGAAGATAACCCCAAACTAAGAATAGCATACTGGACCAAAATCATACATCACATTACAATCGAAATCGCTAATCTTCTTATCACGTCTAGCTTTTCTAATTTCTAGCGAACGGTCACTGCGGACAGCAGACTTCAAAAATCCATAACTTTCTGCTCAGGAGTCCAAATAGGATGATCTTGGACAATCTGAAAAGGTAATTGAAATGTCTAAATAAACTTAGTTGGGGAGACCCTCTGATTCGGCCATCTACCAGACCTACCAATCTAATTAATCAGAGCAAACATTTCACGTCGGGTTTCTGGACAGCGACAAACAAACTATCATAACTTTCTCTACGTTCGTCCGAATTCAGTGATCTTTACCTTCCCTGAAAGCTAAGAGGATTAGCCTCATTTTTCGTTATGGTGAGACCCTCTGGAAACCCATCTAAATAAGCGCTTCAATCAGGTTAACTAACACTAGCAAATCTGCTTCTCTCCAGAAACACAGAAGTACTAATAAATTCATAACTTTGGCTACCGAAGTCCGAATGACTTGATTCATGTCGGCAATGAAAGGTAACTACGATAGCTACAACTTTCTAGGAGACACCCAGACCCAAATCTGCCTCTAACCTAATCAAAACCGACAAACTTCACTGCTGCAGAATACCGACGAACTGACACCCGAAAATTAGACAACTAGAAAATGACCTAAAGCAAAGAACCACGGGTTACCCTTGCCGAAACGAAGAGAGCACGCAGCGGGGATGAAGACCACCACGCTTCCGCTGCGGATCCCTTCTTCTCCCTCTTCTTCCCTTCTCTTCTTCTCCTTCTTTCTCTTCTTTTCTCCTTCTTCTTCCTCCTTGGCCGGCTGCAAGGGAGCTCCTTCTCCTCCTTGGACAGCAGCAATGGAGGTGGTGGGGATGGAGAGCGCAAGGGAGGGTGGAAGGGAGGTGGAGAGGGGGGCGGGGAAGGGGCGGCCGGTTGGGAGTGGGAGGAGGAAAGGGGGAGGGGAGGGGGAGTAGGCTAGGGTTTGGGGGAGGGGAGCCCCCCCTTGGCCGGCCACCCATATGGGCCATGGCCCAGGCCTAAGTTGCCGCCAAATTGCTCTTTCCCCCCTCAAAAACTGCAGCACTGACAACAATCCAATTAGTCCCTCCCGACGTTCCGTTTGATCCTTCCCCGAATAATCGACCTCTCCCGAAATAAAAATTAATCTCTCCCGACTAATCGCTTAACACACTTTCGGGGTATTACATTCTACCCCCCTTAACAGGATTCGACCCCGAATCTAAGCGCCGATCTACACGAAAGTAACCCGCGACTAGAACTTAACAATAGATACCAACGCGATCAACTCTTGCTAAACTCGCTCACGCGAGACTCCAATCTTTCAAGTGGCCTCTCTCTCAAATAGATGAGACCACAACACCAGGGCGTAAAACGACGTCCGTACTAACGCTCAACTCGGCATTTCTGAGAATATTCATCAAAAGAGTCTCAGAGGTAAGATCCTGCTCGAAGGTCAACAACGTTAATGAAACTCAACCTCCATATCTCTCAGGTACTCACTAGGCACCAAACACGCCCGATGTTGCGTGCACCGCGTATGGACCGAGACGGTCCTAACGATACGCCAACTTTTGAATTCCCGTAGCTAACTAAAATAAACCAAAGTACCTTGGGCTAACCTTCCCCCTCAACTGAACCACACAACATGCACACAGAACACGGAACTCTTGTTCCACCTCTCAGCTGAACTTTTCAATGAAACAAGAATCACCTCCTTTAACCAGAAACACACAACCAATTCCCTTTAAGCAACTCTTTTACCGACAAAACCCATCTAAATAAGAAAGATTCACATCGCCATTATGCGTTACCAGCTCAAGTACTACAGGGTCAAATCTAGAAATTGGAATTTCATCAAGGAAACCCTTCTACTTTACAAGTGGCAGGTTGCGAATAAGCGTCCCGAAAACCAACGGAGGAATCATTTTAAATGCCCAAATCAAAAACTTCATTTATTCTTCCTGAACCGATAAGAACCACACATACAAAAATCAAGTCAAACTCAACTTACGAAAGACATTGGTCAACAACACAAAACTCAAACGAGAATCAAGGAAACGATTCACTTCTTAAGGAAACAACGATTTATCAGTTTCTCTTTTAGGACTAAAATCTCTCTCAACTTTGGAATTTCAGTTCAGCGCATAGCACACTAACTCATCTCTCTTAACTTGACATTCTCAACGTTACGCTCAAGTCGAAATACATCATCCACACCTCTGTATAAAGGCTCTAACGACTCCACCAAAACTTTCTCTCAACAACTCCTCTATCGACATGATTAATTTGACAGATGACTTCAATGCATCTCAAAATAGATCACACACGCAATCACATCACCTCAATCTTTTAGGAATAAACAACTTGGAATTCCCAGCTATCACATTCATATACTTCATCAAAAAGGGTTCTATCAACCATCATCCTATTGTTCGAAATTCACCCTTAATCTACTAACACCCTTAATCTACTTCCTCTACACATAATCATTGGGCGACCAAAGTTCTAGCATAAAAATAATGCAAGGCCCAAATTAAACTCCAAAACTCCTACAATGAACTTCTCATAAAGAAGATAGGGAAAACCTCCGATTAAAATCCCTAAAATTCTCACAGTCCATACATACTCGCGCATTAACATCAACATGAAAATATCTTCTTGACCCAATTATCTTTATAAAGATTCTAACTCTTAAAGAGTTACTTACTAAGTCCAAGTCTTTCCTGGCAATAATACAACCATCCCGTCTATCTCATTAATCGACATGACGATTCGATTACTTTGTAATCCCACTCTCATTAAACCACACCATCAAGAATATCCTTCGCAACCTCGCAATACTACCAAATTGCGATACGCTATATAGTTGATCAAGATTTCCATGTTTTCGATAATTCTAATGTTCCACCCGAAGTGAACAAAAGATCTTGGATCACAATCACTATAGGTTCTATTAGTTGTAACAATGCAATCAGTTTAACCTCCAAAGACAATCTTCTATTGAGATAAACTTCTCTCAAAGAACTATATTATGAAACTATTTCATCCTCCAATGCTCATCGAATAACTTCCAACCCAAAGTTTCACAACTTCATAGAATAAACACTTGAAAGACCCTTGTGAAACGAATCGATGAATCCTTCTCAAAAGAAAGACAAATGAAAATAATTTTCACCACATAGAAACATCTACCACTCGTAGTGAGCAGAGGACCAAGGAAATAGTCAGTTGGCAAAGAACTCGGACAACAAAGAGAAAGTCAACAGTTGAGGGCACAAGTCCCACACGAAGGAAAGATCGAACCCCAAAAAAGAAAAGGGTATTGCCTTTGAAAATTGATAAACTCTTATGAAACACGCATAAGGTTTAAGCATACTCAAATAAACGCAAGTTGCGAAATGACTTAAATCTCAAGCACTTAACTTCTCTCCTTCCTTTAACAAGGATAGTTATTCTCTGTGATTGCTATGTCACTTTGCCAGCTTAAACATGATAAGCTCTTAAAACCCAAATCACAGGAACCACTCAAGAGCCAATAAAATCTTTCATCATATCACTTTGCTTGAAACAACCTCAATCACCACATAACGCATGAGGTCCACTGATCACAAACGCATAAAACTCAAAACACTTTCACTAGATCAAAATTATGAAAGACTATCCAGTTACTTTATTTCTAAAAGAATCATCACCACACACACAAGTCACAATCTCTTACAGATAATCTTACTAACATCAAGAATGATCTACCCTTAACAAGACTCGTTATCGTCAACTCTTCCATTATCTGACTCTCCAAAAACTTAACAAACTATTCCATACTACTTTATCATCTCATCTCCTATTGAGAGTCCACCAAAACGTTACAACCTCACTACAACAACCACTTTATTCTAGCGGAGGTCTACTACACAAATCAAAAGGTTTTACCAAAACCCTTTCATCAATGACATGCTATCATCCGACAATTCTACAATCATGTAAGCATAAGCCATCTATTAAATCATATCAATTTAACTCTTAGCGATGCTCAACACCAAACTTCAACACACAACAATTGCACTCCAACCATTGTTGTTATCAACTGGCTTCATCATGAAAATCTAGATGCTACCTACTTTTCCTTTCTAAATCACATGAATATGTGCAACCACATATTCAACCGTTCCATCTCATGTTCATAATTTGGTGCAAAATCATACTAAAATTTCAAGAATCGAAATATTCCATCAACCAAAAGTATCAACAACACTAAAACCAATTTCATGACATCATTCTATATAGAAGAATTATCCATAACTTCCCCCATAATTCTAGATCCACCGATACTCAATCCTTTAAATCTTTTGTACACAAATCCAACAATTAATCATGGTAAGAAATATATATATCTAGCAGCTATATATGGTCACCAAGTATCTATAGAAAAATATAACTCCAAGATTAATATCTACTAGGGTAATTAATCTAGCAACTCCTCAACTTTCCCTTCCCACAGCTTCATTAATCCATTGAGACCAAATATTCCAACAAGTTTAGCAAACTAAACAATTCTAAGGGTCAACCCTTTCATCAATCTTCCACACTTCTTAATAACTCTACTGATTCCAATTAAGTGTGGTCATAATCCTGATCACAGCTCCTCAAGAACTGCTAGAGGACAACATCAACTTAATCAATTTCACTCGCAAGGATACTTGTTAGGATTTATTATGCACTACACTACAGTCCCACCTTGATAACTCATATCATATCCATCAACTACTTTGTTTAGAACCTCTGACTTAACCACGAGAAGACAACGCTAAAAGGTTTAACATTTTCTTTCATAAAAGAGAACCGTTCAACTTTAACACCCAAAATACCCAGAAGAGATTCATTAAGTCAAAGCCTCCACGTACTGAAGGACTTACAAAAGGAAACTTTCATTAACCAAAAACATCAAGCGAATAAATGGGTCATACTTTCTAATGAGAAAGACATATCTCCAATATAAAGGTCAAACTTGACAATCAACCAAGTTCACCAGCCGCAAGAATAACTCATCGGTTGGGAAACAATGATTGCTTTCTTGAACAAATCAAGCCAATGGAAACATATCAACATGAATAAAACTACTAACCAAGAAAGATTCGTCAAACCCAACCGGACAAGAGTGACCAAATTAAATTCAAGGAAGAGAACAACCGTTTCTAATGATAATCTCTATTATCAAACTACGAACGAGGGTGTAGCTTGGTAAAGGCGAGCCACAACACGACCTCAACCTCTCAACATGGGTTATCCCCACACATAATAATCATATAGTCACTTAATGAGCAATCATACTCAAATCAAATCAGCAATCAACAATAAGATAAAAGGAAACGTAAATGCAATGCTTTGCCCATCCCCATCCTACGTGCACTAGTGTGTCAAATTTTTAAGTTGATTAGCCATTAGCAAATTTTAATTAATCTAGTCACCACGGACCTACACCGCTCGATACCAATCAGAACACCCGACTCCACATGAGCCTAGAATATTACAAGAATTAAACCAACGTAACATTCTATAAATTTTTCGATGAACTTCCTTTGTATGAACAACAAAATCGAGGTATTAACAGATGACCATGGCATTTATTATTATTTCTATAATCCAAATCTTTCAAGCATAAGAAATAATCTAACGATTGTAAACAATTAACATCATTCTCATGACTATGAATAATCCAACAACCAACATCATAAAACATCCATAGATAGTCTCCACACAGTTATTTATTCCGAGGTGAAACTAAATAGCAATTGCATAAATGTGGTGAGGTAGTGCGTGCTTTCCAATGCCTACTCCCTCCCATGCATGACGTTCTTGCCAGAAGTACCTATAACCAAACAAAGCAAGGGTGAGCCATACGACTCAGCAAGTATCAACAAGGTTGCAACATTCACATAGACATAACATCTAAAAACAACTTTATTCAACACCGTTAAGACATTTCAAATATTTACATGATGATAATGCTATGCACACTTTGATCTTTATCTCGCTTCGCATTTTACCGGTAATGCGGGGTATTCATCCGTCAATGATTACCCATGCCTGTGCCCTCTGGCACAGGGACCAAGAGCCTATACATCACATGTATAGGGACCTTTGCCCGTCATCACAATGACGGGGACCTCTGTATCCATTGCCCACATTCCATGAATGCGGGGACCTCAAGCCTGTCATTACAATGACAGGGACCTCAACAATGTACTCTTGGTCACCACGTGACCAAGCCTCAGTATGCTCCAACATGCATAAATACTACAACATCATATTTTCAATATCATAACTCAATATGTAGTCAGGGTATGTAAACAATAGCATCATGAAGGAACCTTAAACATAACTCGCAAGCATCAACACAACTAGAATCATCTCCACAACACATTCACATGGCATTGATGAACAATACACCAACCAATCATGACATGCAACCAATTCTACACATAGACCCGAATACTTGCCTCAACCGCGAGAGCAGCGGACGCGAAGTGGGTGCTGCCCTTGGGATCTCGCTGCCACCTGGACAAGAAGATAACCCCAAACTAAGAATAGCATACTGGACCAAAATCATACATCACATTACAATCGAAATCGCTAATCTTCTTATCACGTCTAGCTTTTCTAATTTCTAGCGAACGGTCACTGCGGACAGCAGACTTCAAAAATCCATAACTTTCTGCTCAGGAGTCCAAATAGGATGATCTTGGACAATCTGAAAAGGTAATTGAAATGTCTAAATAAACTTAGTTGGGGAGACCCTCTGATTCGGCCATCTACCAGACCTACCAATCTAATTAATCAGAGCAAACATTTCACGTCGGGTTTCTGGACAGCGACAAAGAAACTATCATAACTTTCTCTACGTTCGTCCGAATTCAGTGATCTTTACCTTCCCTGAAAGATAAGAGGATTAGCCTCATTTTTCGTTATGGTGAGACCCTCTGGAAACCCCTCTAAATAAGCGCTTCAATCAGGTTAACTAACACTAGCAAATCTGCTTCTCTCCAGAAACACAGAAGTACTAATAAATTCATAACTTTGGCTACCGAAGTCCGAATGACTTGATTCATGTCGGCAATGAAAGGTAACTACGATAGCTACAACTTTCTAGGAGACACCCAGACCCAAATCTGCCTCTAACCTAATCAAAACCGACAAACTTCACTGCTGCAGAATACCGACGAACTGACACCCGAAAATTAGACAACTAGAAAATGACCTAAAGCAAAGAACCACGGGTTACCCTTGCCGAAACGAAGAGAGCACGCAGCGGGGATGAAGACCACCACGCTTCCGCTGCGGATCCCTTCTTCTCCCTCTTCTTCCCTTCTCTTCTTCTCCTTCTTTCTCTTCTTTTCTCCTTCTTTCTCTTCTTTTCTCCTTCTTCTTCCTCCTTGGCCGGCTGCAGGAGCTCCTTCTCCTCCTTGGACAGCAGCAATGGAGGTGGTGGGGAGATGGAGAGGCGCAAGGGAGGTGGAAGGGAGGTGGAGAGGGGAGAGGGGAGGGCGGCGGTTGGGAGTGGGAGGAGGAAAGGGGGAGGGGAGGGGGAGTAGGCTAGGGTTTGGGGGAGGGGAGCCCCCCCCTTGGCCGGCCACCCAGATGGGCCATGGCCCAGGCCCAAGTTGCCGCCAAATTGCTCTTTCCCCCCTCAAAAACTGCAGCACTGACAACAATCCAATTAGTCCCTCCCGACGTTCCGTTTGATCCTTCCCCGAATAATCGACCTCTCCCGAAATAAAAATTAATCTCTCCCGACTAATCGCTTAACACACTTTCGGGGTATTACAGGGATTGGTACCGGAGGCAGCACCGTCTTCACATCCTCCATTCGCACGCGGTTAAGGCAAGTGCATTGTTTGATTCGTGGTTGTGATTGATTGGTGTTTGTGTGCTTTTACGATATGTGATAGCCTAGTGAGATTGATGGCATGATGTTGGTTTAAGATTGGTGGATGCTCTAAATATGTTTATGCTCTATTGTCGTTTGATGTTATCGTTTTGTGGTAAATTGATGATTAAAGAATGAGCATGTGCATATTGAGATCATGTTGAGGCTTGGTCACGTGGTGACCAAGTATGTTTCCCTTTGAGATCCCCGTCATGAATGTGACGGGCCCGAGATCCCCACACTCGTGGAGTGTGGGCTTGAGGTCCCCAATACTTGCGGATTATTGGGCAATTGGTCCCTGTGCGTGCGCGCACAGGCATGGGTATGCGACGACGGTTGCATACTTTGCATTACCGGTGTAATGCACAAAGAAAGATAAAGAGAAAGAAACCTTGAGCATTGCATTTGCATGTGAGATGTGTTATTGTTGATTTTCTATATATGGGTGCTGTTGTTATAACTTTTATTCTGTACTTGCTGAGTCTGTGGACTCACTTTTGCTTTTATTGATGTTTTAGGTACCCGAGCCAAGAACGACATGCATGGGGGGAATTAGTCTGCTAGTCACACACATGCCACATGAACTAAATAAAGTTAGATGATCTTCAGATCGTAATTGTTTTTAGTAACTGGGCGAGTTGCTCAAAGATTTATTATGTTTTGTCTTATGCAATGGATTTAATGTAATAATGATGAGTAGTGGAACTTCATACCTCTCTAGTTATGTTAGATACTTAACATGTCTTTGTTTATCTTTTGATGTCTCTGGATGGAATTTTAGTTAATATTTGAATTATCTGTGTGTTGGAACCTTCGTGTAATTAACTTTACAAGGGAGGTTCTGCCGAAATTTATTAATACTGTCTAGATTAGAATTATTAGAGTTTGATTAGTAGCATTCCAGGCTCACATCAGTTTGGGTGTTCTGATTGGTATCGAGCGGTGAGGTCCGTGGTATTTGAAAAGTTAAATTTGACACACTATGCACGATGAGGTGGGAATGGGTTAATGCATTGCATTACGCTACTATTGAATTTATGATTACTCTTGTGTGATAGCTACTAGTTAGAGTTTACTTGTGGTCCTAGTTATTGTAAGTGCTTATTGTTTGATTGTTTTTGTTGTGGTGGTTAGAGATGGCAAGGGTGGAGGCCGCGGTCGTGGTCGTGGCCGGCGGGGCCGGCGAGGCGGACATAACGCCCCGCCAAGTTCGAACTCCGTAGGCGGGAGTTAGCCTGCGAGTCGAGAGAAGAGGTTTGCTTCAGCAGATGCAGAGAATCAGCCCCACCACTGTGCCGTTGTCGCTCCTATGGTGGCACTGCAGCGCACTGCGGTGTATGCCGGGATTACATCAGTGGAACGCTTTGAGGCCGGACACCTTCGACGGGTCAGGCACGCCGGTTGACGTAGCTAACTGGCTGCGGCACATGGAGAGGCACTTCGGAGCTCTGGGGGTGACTTCGGAAATGAGGGCTCAGTTCGTGGCTTTCCAACTGAAGGGGCAGGCAGATATCTGGTGGGAAGGAGTTCTGATGGCCAGGACAGCAGCACATGGACCTATTACCTGGGAACATTTTGTTGAGCATTTCAGGAAGAGGTTTTATCCAGCTTCATATGTGGAGCGAATGGAAGTCTCTTTACAGAACTACAAGCAGGGTAAGATGACAGTAACGGAGTATGAAGCGGGTTTTAATAACCTAGTTCGTTTTGTACCAGCTATGGCCACAAATGATGAAGAAAAAGCCAAGAGGTTTCGCAGGGGTCTCAGGCAAGAGTTCCGTCAGGTATTGGGAGCATTGGAGTTGCGGGATTTCAGTTCTCTGGTCGAACAAGCCAGGGGCATGGAACTGGAGATGCATCTTGGTGAGGAACTGTCAGGAGCGGGAGGCGTGGTGGTTTCTGAGGGTGCAGGTGGCAGCCAGAAGAGGGGTTTTGGCAGTGGGGGTGGGACCCTCCAGAAGCCCACTTCCAAGAGGTTCAAAGGGCCGCAGAAATCATTCAAGACCAAGTTCACAGGGGCACAGTCTTCTTCCACCTCACGAGCGTCGGCAGCTGCACCTAAGTTACGTCCGATCCCAGGGCAGGGCATGAAGTGCTTCAAGTGCGGCAGCGAGCATAGAGCTTCAGAGTGCAGCTAGTTCGGGTCTTGCCGCCATTGTGGTCAGGAGGGCCATAAGGCATTGGTTTGTCGGCGGAATCCCGCCAGCATCATCAAGTGGGAGCCTGTTCCAGTGTCAGCGCCAGCGCCAGCAGCTTCTTCTCGGGGGTCGGTGCAGATGTTAGCGGCTACTCCTACTCAGACTTGGGCACCGACTCAGCCATACCTTCCTGCTCCTGGAGGAGTCCCACCGCCAGGGTACTTTTGGCCGTCCCCTCCCGTGGCCCCATTTCCAGTAGTGGCGCCTTCAGCACCTCCAGCGATTGCCGTACCACCGTGCAGGGTGTCGAGCCCCTACGCCCAGCGGCAGCCTCTATGCTATGCCGACGGCAGAGTCGGTGGTCGCCCGATGTGGTGACAGTGCGCTCTTGGTGGATTCAGAGAGGCACTTGTTCTATTTGATTCAGAGCTACCTTTTCTTTTGCATCACTAGATTTTGTTAGTAAGGCGAATTTGAGTATGCGACCAATAGCTCACCGCTTCTAGTTAATTCTCCGGGAATTCTCTCTAGCTCTGATTTGTCCTGGTTGTGTGATTTCGTTAGATGGAGAAGAATTCATTGCTAATCTGATGGTTATGAAGATGGAGCCGTTTGATGTTATCTTGGGTATGGACTGTTGCATAATTACCGTCTTTGTCATTTCTGTTTTTGAAGACAATAACCACGCAAGCTCCGGATCAAGTGAGATAGTATTCCAATGTAGCGCCCATCTCACTCTCTTTTGTGATGGCTAGCCTTTTTCCCGGTGGCCGTCAATGAAGAGTGGGTTTCTTTTGTCTCTAGTGGAGAAGCCAGTTCGTCTTTAGCGTGAAGATATTTCGGTTGTTCGGGAGTTCTTGGATGTATTTCAGTGAGCTACCAGGATGCCACCACCTCGTCCGTAGAGTTCGAGAATTGATTTGGTACCAGTGTGCCCGACCTGTCTCCATGACCCCTTACCGGTTGGCCCGTCCGTTCCAGGAGGAACTAAAGAAGCAGTTGGATGATTTAAAAGCGAAGGATCTTATTCGTCCCAGTGTGTCTCCATGGGGAGCCCCTGTTCTTTTTACTAAGAAGAAGGATGGTAGTTGGCGCATGTGTATTTGATGAGGATATCCCTACTACTTATGAGGTTATTCGTGAAGCAGGAGCTAAACTTCTCAAACAACAGGTGCATTTGTTTCTTAATGAATTTCCTTTTGTTGCCAATGAGAATTGGTTACTACCTAAAGCAATACTTGGTGCATTATCAGGTTTGACAAATTTAAAGACTTTGGAACCGAGAGGGAGGAGAGGGAGGCCGGGAACAAATTCATGGAGGAGAAACATATGCGGCCAACAAGGGAGAAGAAACCCATGTGGCCAACGAGAGGGAACGTGCTCTCAGGATAAAACCCTACCACATGCGGGCGGTCAAGAAAGACATATGGTGACATGGCAACAAGGGTTACATTGGCATAAAAAGAAGCATCAAGTGCATCGAACAAATTCGCAAGCTAAGAGAAGGAAAGCTCACAATACAAGGGAAACCGAGAGGAGACTAGTTTAAATTTCCAAATTAAAGTAGGCGTTTTTAGAATCGGATACTATTCATGTGAACAGATGTCGGACTCGGATTCAGTAGCGATGGCTGATGTCGACTCGGATTCTTGTAGCACTCGATTCTTGTTCATCCGAGTTTTGTGCTTGCGTGGGAGGCTATATAAACCCCCCATGGCCGCACCATAGAGGTAGACCAGTTTATGCATAAGATTGAAACATAGCTATTGCTTGTTCTTTCGACACCAGAGTTCATGCGAGGACTTTGAGAGAGAATTAGGCGATCCATTTGTTTTGTTCTGCAATCCAAGGTCAAGTCGTCGTTCCATTGGGAATTGGGGACTTGACGTTCGTCGTTCGTGGTCTCGCGACGAACAACTACCCGGTGTGTTTTTGGCGTATTCCGAAGAGTTGAGGGTTCGTGCATTGGCGCGAGTGTTCAGCTAGCGACATCGTCTACTTCGCATCAACTATCCACGGTTCCTCACTGAGAAGATCGGGCCTCCCCCCGTATCATATGGTATCAGATTCTAGGTGATGAGGGCATCCCTAACACTTATACATCTTTCCCTATTGGTGGTCATACACATACTGAGGTGGACGCCATACGTGACGCTACAAATAATTCAAGTACAGAAGTGCATATTGGTCCACCGACGAGCAAGAGCTAAACTTCTAAATCAACAGGTGCTTTTGTTTCTTAATGAATCTTCTATTGTCATTGATGAGAATTGGGTATTACCTCATGCAAATGTTTTGTGCATTCTCAGGTTTGAACATTGTGAAGCCTTTGGAACCAAGAGGGATGCCGGAGTCAAAGCAATGGAGGAGAAGCTCACATGGGTCAACCAAGGGGAGAAAAGCCCAAGAATTCAAGCCCAATTCGGATCTTCCACAAGTGCAACCGAAATTCATCTCGGAATCAACTCAGAATTCAATTCGATTCGGTTCGGGACAGCCCAACAGGGCTGTAATAAAAGGCCATAACTTTTGCATACGGAGTCCGATTGGGGTGTTCTTGGACTTGTTTGAAAGCTTATTCCAAGGTCCACACAATGGTTTTGGCCCCAGCTTCAGAAGACTTACGGTCGCGCCGCTATGGCCGAAACAATGTGACGAACTTAAGTTAGGTTTTCCTTTTTGTGTGTTTTTAGGTCTTAGCGAGTTAGAGTTTGATTCGGCATGTGTGGCGGCCCTAGGCCGTGCGTGAGTCGTGGGGCGCCTTAAATACCCTTGCCCTCCCTTGTATCCATTAGACCAGTTTATTCATAAGATTGAAACATAGCTATTGCTTGTTCTTTCGATCCCAGAGTTCATGCGAGGACTTTGAGAGAGGACTAGGCGATTGTTCGTTCTTTCGATCCCAGAGTTCATGTGGTATCAGAGCCATGATATGGGGGAGGCCCGATCTTCTCAGTGAGAAACCGTGGATAGTTGATGCGAAGTAGACGATGTCGCTAGCTGAACACTCGCGCCAATGCACGAACCCTCAACTCTTCGAATACGCCCACAACACACGGGTAGTTGTTCGTCGCGAGACCACGAACGATTTAACGCCAAGTCCCGATTCCCAATGGAACGACGGCTTGACCTTGAATTGCAGAACGAACAATTGGATCGCCTAGTCCTCTCTCAAAGTCCTCGCATGAACTCTGGGGTCGAAAGAACAAGCAATAGCTATGTTTCAATCTTATGAATAAACTGGTCTAATGGATACAAGGGAGGGGCAAGGGTATTTAAGGCGCCCTCCACGACTCACGCACGGCCTAGGGCCGGCCACACATGCCGAATCAAACTCTAACTCGGCTAAGACCTAAAAACACACAAAAAGAAAAACCTAACTTAAGTTCTTAGTTAAACCAAAAGGCATGACTAACTACTCATACAACCCAAATTTTGTTTTAAATGCTGTTTTCCACTCATCCCCTTCATGCATCCTAATTTGATGGTAACCATCGCAAATCTATCTTAGAAAAATAACAAAGACCACTCAATTCGTCTAGCATATCATCTAAGCGAGGTATAGGATGACGATATCGAATTGTGATATTATTAATCGCCGACAATCTACGCACATACGCCATGAACCATCTTTCTTAGGAACTAAAATAACAGAACAGCACAAGGGCTTAAGCTTTCACGTACATACCTTTTGGAGAGAAGCTCTTGTACTTGTTTCGAATTTCCTTTGTTTCTCGGGATTGGTGCGATGCGGTGGTCGGTTCGGCAATGACGCTCCCGGAATCAAGTCGATCTTATGTTCTATCCCACGAATTGGTGGTAGCCCACTGGTACCTCGTTGGAAAGACGTCATTGAAGTCCCGCAAAACACAAGCAACACCACTAGGAAGAGAAGACAAGTCGTTAGTCGAAGCAAGGCGTCTTTGTACAATAGTACAAAGTGCACCAAATTGGATCTTCGCTGAATTCTCTCATTTCGATTTGGTGGCTAACATCTCTAAATTCTTCTCTCGCTCTTTGGCGGTCTCAACGTGCATCTCAATTTTCGCATTGAAGAATTCACAATGCATTTGCGGTGTAAGGGGCTTCAAGATGATATCCATATTATTCCATCGAAATGTGTAGCGATTTGTACGCCCATCATGAACAAAGCAGAACGGTCATATTGCCATGGCCGCCCCAAGAGCAAGTGACACACCGTCATAGGCACAACATCGCATCCACGGTGTCGGTGTACTTCCCAATAAAAACGCACTCGCACCATATAGTTCACCTTCACTTCCTCTTTGTCGCTCAACCATTGCACATGATAAGGGCGTGGATGCGGCAAGTACTTCAAACCCAATTTATGACACATATCCTTGATAGCCAAATTGTGACAACTTCCGCCATCAATAATCACTTTGCGGACCTTACCCTTATCAAGATTCGCCCAAGTGCAAAACAAATTGCACCACTGCTCGAGTGACGGCGATGGCATCACACTAAGCACCTTGGCGTGCAAACAATGGAATCTTGCTCGGTGTTAGGAAACTCGTGATCGCACTCACATTGTTCTATGTCATCGATCGCAAGATCAAGCGCGCATCGGCGACTCGTCATCACTAGTGAAACATAACCGCCATCCTCGGTGATAAGCATAGTTCGACATTTGGGCGATCCCTCGAAAATGGCCAACACCCTTGCACTTGTGGCAAATGATGTCACGTGAGCGTCTCGTTGACCCCATAGACGAGTCGCACTAGCAAGCGCGCCGCAGTCGACGCCGGTCTTTGGTGTACTCTCGACTTCTTACTTGCGAATGCGCATTGCCGAATTGCTTCCGGCGGAGTGCTCTTGTTTGGTGGCTGTTGTTATATGGCTGTCTGGGATGGTGAAGGGCGACGGCAACGGGCAGCAACGTGCATCTTCAATCACTTGTCGCCAAGCGGCCGGCGTGCTTGGTACAAAGAACTCAATCATATCATTATAGGGATGGTGATTGACAATGCGCTGACATGATTTATGCCACTAGAAATCTCGCCATGGTGCATTCTTCATTCTCGCGGACATCCGCATGTATCATGATAGTTTCCATCTCCTTATGATATTCATCAATTGACCTCATACCTTGTCGCACCACGCCAACTTCTCAAATAGTGAGCGCTTGTAGTGGCGAGGTACAAAGCGTGCCCGCAAATGTCGCTTCATCTGCTCCCGGTGATAATCGGAAACTCATGGCGCTCCATGCGCTACGAATGAATCGCTCCCACCAATGTGTAGCATAATCATCCAAGCCATTGGAAGCAAGCAACGACTTCTTCTCATTGGAATAGTTGTTCATTCAAACAACTTATCCACCTTCAGCTCCCAAGTGAGGTATTGCTCCACATCCGTACCACCCAAAAATATAGGAAGAGTAAATTTGGGCTTAGCGACAAAATCGTCGGCGTCGTCGTGTCGACGCCGCGTTGTTGCGATGGTGGCGCTGTCGGTCATCGTAGTCGCCGACGGGAAATCGTTGTCCCATTGCTCGGCCTCATCGGCCATGCTACGAGGTACACGATGCACACCTCCTCCGTGGACACCACGTGGTGCGCCTCCACCACGCCACCGTTGCCTCGCCACGCCCATGAGCTCACGAGGCGTGCGCGGCTGCCATCCCGCGCTTGGCGGCACCGCCATGCGGCGCGCTGCCGCCGCGTCGCTCCTCATCCACCACGAATAGCACGCTCATCTCGGTCTCATTGTGCAAAACGGCCGAGGGCGTGCACACTCGTGTCATCGGCTTGCGCACCCCACGTAGATTGTGTTGAGCGAACATGGCGCGTAGCTCCGTGAAGTTATTGTTGATGGCGTGCGCGGTGTGTGACCTCCTCCCGAGGGTGTTCACCGATCAACTTCCCGAGTTCATCGCGCACGCCATTGTCACCATCTTGAAGTTGTTTTTGTAGCATCTCGCGCAACCGAGTGTACTGTCCCGTGAACCGGCGCCTCGGATTAGGTGGATCCTCCTCGTGACGACATAGCAACAACTCACAAACAAGAAACGAGGTTATATCAGGTTAGTAAAACAAAAGCTCGCGCTACTATGCTCGCAACTCAACATCCGAAAACAAGACAAGCTTCTTGTTCCAAAGTGAATCAAGGACGGCAAAGCAGCCAGACAAATGACGACGACCTTAACCCGTAATGTAGGAGCGTAACCAAGAGCAAGGGAGTACACAAGCGGGTGTAGGTGGAGCTTGGGCAGTATGTGTATATCCTATGCAATCTGATATTTAAGGTATTGTAAAGCTAAGTAATGATCCAAGCTAGAGTATTTTGCCTATGTGCCGATCGAAAGGTTTAGCGAAGTGTATGAACGCACACGCAAAGATAAATGAGACTTAATGCAAACAAAGGACTGAGCTAGCGAGCGTAAAAGAGATGAAACCAGCTCGTTTTGCACCAAGCACGGGATAGACGCTAGCCAATTGCAAAGGAATATACTAGGGCACAAGATTGCTCAATCAAAATTGAAAACACAAGCTAAAAAGATGACCCGCATCGTAGTAGCTAAAAGTATGCGCGATCAACTCGAAAAGGGATGTCGCCGTCACGGGTACCTTAGAATCACTGCAGGGGGCTATGTCAATTTTGAGCGAAATCGAGCCGGAATTTTTCTCGGTTTGCGGGCCCGTTTGAGGCCCTAAACGACCTTTTTTGGGGTCGAAGTTTTCCGCACACGTGTGCCTGGTGGCTTACGCGGATGTAAAACCCCCAGATTTTGGCTCTATTTTCCCGTTTCCTTTCCAACGGATCAAGAAACGCTCCAATAGGAGGTCGTATGCAAAAGTTAGCGTTTTTTTTTATGCCGCGGCTCTTTCTATATGCGGCTGCCTTTTCCTTATTTTCCCTCTGCTTTGCTCCCTGTGGAACTGCGCAATCCTCACAAAACAGCAACGTGTAATCAACTTGAATGAGCAGCCCTAGGTGCAATATCAATAGCTAGTCTCAAGATGAAAGGATATAAAAGGACACCAAATGTGATTCGGCCGGCTATGATGTAGTGGCCGAAACTCAAGATGGAGCAATTGAACTCGGATTGTGTTTGAGCTAGAGGTTGATTAGGACTCTAGTCCCAACAAGGAGTTCGGATAAGGAAACAACACCGTCTCGGATTGTCTTGGCAAGGCAGTGCACTGACGCATCGGATGATGGTTTTGGGTGCTAATTGAGGAGTTCAATCAGCAAAATTTTTTTGATAAAGATTAAGCTACGCAATGGAAACACAAGGATCAGCACTAAAACAAAACTCTAATGGATGAAAACTTAACTAAACACACAAGAAATAACAGATTAAACTACGGTTTTGGTACTGCAATTTTTGGTTTATTGTACGATAGGAAAGAAAACGAATCTAACTACGGGTAAAGAAGTTCTCACCGAGTAAACCTAGAATCGATACCACATGATATGGGGAGGCCTGATCTTCTCGGTGAGAAACCGTGGATAGTTGATGCGAAGTAGGCGATGTCGCTAGCTGAACACTCGCGCCAATGCACGAACCTCAACTCTTGAATACGCCCACAACACACGGGTAGTTGTTCGTCGCGAGACCACGAACGACGAACGCCAAGTCCCCGATTCCCAATGGAACGACGGCTTGACCTTGAATTGCAGAACGAACAATTGGATCGCCTAGTCCTCTCTCAAAGTCCTCGTGATACGGGGGAGGCCCGATCTTCTCAGTGAGGAACCGTGGATAGTTGATGCGAAGTAGACGATGTCGCTAGCTGAACACTCGCGCCAATGCACGAACCCTCAACTCTTCGGAATACGCCCAAAACACACCGGGTAGTTGTTCGTCGCGAGACCACGAACGCAATGAACGCCAAGTCCCCAATTCCCAATGGAACGACGGCTTGACCTTGGATTGCGAACAAAACAAATGGATCGCCTAATTCTCTCTCAAAGTCCTCGCATGAACTCTGGTGTCGAAAGAACAAGCAATAGCTATGTTTCAATCTTATGCATAAACCGGTCTACCTCTATGGTGCGGCCATGGGGGTTTATATAGCCTCCCACGCAAGCACAAAACTTCGGATGAACGATAATCAAGTGCTAAAGTAATCCGAGTCCGACATCGCTCATCGCTAATAATCCAAGTCCGACATCGCTTCACGTGAAACGATAATCCGATTCAAATAAACGTCCTACTTTAATTTGAAAATTTAAACTAGTCTCCCTCTCGGTTTCCCTTGTATTGTGAGCTTTCCTTCTCTTAGCTTGCGCGAATTTGTTCGATGCACTTGATGCTTTTTTTTATGCCAATGTAACCCTTGTTGCCATGTCACCATATGTCTTTCTTGACCGCTCACATGTGCTAGGGTTTTATCCTGAGAGCACATTCCCTCTCGTTGGCCACATGGGTTTCTTCTCCCTTGTTGGCCGCATGTGTCCTCCATGAATTTGTTCCCGGCCTCCCTCTCCTCCCTCTCGGTTCCAAAGTCTTTAAATTTGTCAAACCTGATAATGCACCAAGTATTGCTTTAGGTAGTAACCAATTCTCATTGGCAACAAAAGGAAATTCATTAAGAAACAAATGCACCTGTTGTTTGAGAAGTTTAGCTCCTACTTCACGAATAACCTCATCATCCTCCCTTTCTTCAAAAAAAGCCGTCCTCGGCTTTTGATAGCCTGAAGATGTGCTAGACAAAAAATACAACGTATATGCATGGTATATATATTTGTCATCCAAACTCCTTTAAGCTTAGCACATGATGATTTGTTTGAAAGTGTAATAAACAAAAGAACAACGATATACGTGGTATATGTATGCATCAATTGTTGTGACATTCTCGTTGTTGCGCACAAAATAATTAGGATCATAGCAGTCATAGGATGTATTTGATATATACATTGCGATACTTTCAGTCACATCATTCTCCCTCCCATGAGAAAAATCGTCCTCGACTTTGGTAAGTACATGGGCAAGATATAAGAGGACCCACTAGATCAAGTTGTTCAAATATTGGAGAGAAAAATTTTAGTTTCTTCCATGCTTCAACTCGACTACGTTGCTTACATGTATAGGAGAAACAAGTAGGCATCATATTGCGTTCTAAACAATAGGCACTTGTATTAAAATCCATCTCAAAATGATCATGATATTTCTCAATAGATGGTTTGCGCAAAACATGCAAGTTTAAATCAGCAAGATTATCACGGGTAATGCATATTCGATAAACATAGAACTTGTCATCTACACCATAATCTCCAATCAAATTGAATGTATATGTGTAGGCATAAGTACTAACGAGTGATTTTAAACATGAAACTTTAGCAAGATTCTCAATCACACTAGATAGCTCTCTATGAACATCGAACATGATATAGTATAAAAGATCATCAAAAGATATTTTAGTAAGAACGTCCTTATGGGTAATCAATTCCACATTATGTAAATTGAGCGTACAAATTTCAGAACATGGAATATTCAAAGGAACACTAGAGATCGAACTCAGACGCACCTCTTCTTGATGAGTATGCAATTCAACACCATTCTCATTACCTTTACCATCCTCCTCGCTTGTGGTAGGTGTTGTAGATATCAAATCATCATCATGAAACCATTGGATCGCAAGCACTCTATCCCCACCGTGGTTATCTCCTCGTCTTTCACGTCCAACGGTGCGGTTGTTCAACTTTCAACTCATTTTTGACTATCATCTACTTCTCTCCTTTACATTTGGTGCATCTTTCTCACACTCAATAGAGATGCTCTCAACCTCACATATGGTGGAATCACACAGCTCACTCTCTTTATCATTCTCACTCAATTTGGCTATGTGGCACTCATTCTCATATGGGTTTGGATACATCCCGTCCCCAAAGATTGTGGGTCAGAATTGAGCAATTACCAGAACCACAAACTCTTCATGAAGCAATGGGGCAGCACTACACGAAACATGTACCGAAGGGAATGTCCCATGCTCGGCCGCCTTCACATGTGATATACTAGCGGCATTTAAACCTTTTAGTGGACAAGTCAACTTGTCAAGTAGAGAACGCTTGTAGTGGCGAGGTACAAACGTGCCCGAAATGCCGCTTCATCCGCTCCCACGTGATAATCGGCAATTCATGGCGCCCATACGCTACGAATAAATCGCTCCCACCAATGTGTGGCATAATCAGCCAAGCCACTAGACGCAAGTAAGAGCTTCCTCTCATTGGTATAGTTGTGCATCCGAAATAGAGTATCAATTTCTAGCTCCCAAGTGAGATATTCTTGTACATCCAGCATGCGACCGGAAAATATAGGGATAGAAAATTTGGGCTTATCGTGAAAATCCTTACGATGCACGCTTGGTTGATTGAACATGGCGTGCGGCTCAAGAAGTTGTTGTTGATGTCCGTGCGTGGTTGCGTAACCTCCTCTCCGAGGTTGTTCAATCCAATCGAACGGACCCGAGCTCATCGCGCACACCATTATCACGATCATGAAGTTGCTTTTGTGGCGCCCCACACAACCGTGTATACTCCGCCCACGTAACCGGTGGATTCTCCGATGACCGACATGGATACAACTCACAAATAGCAAACGAAATTATATCTGGGTTAGTAAAAAAACTTGCTCTCACGCTTGCAACTCACATCCCGAACACAAGACAAGCTTACCGCTCCAAAGTGAATCAAGGACGGCAAATCGACAGTTGTGACAAATGAGCGACCTTAACCCGTAATGTATGAGCGTAACCAAGAGCAAGGGAGTACACAAACGGGTATAGGTGGAGCTCGGACAGGTATGTGTATATCCTATGCAATCTGATATTCAAGGTATTGCAAAGCTAAGTAATGATCCAAGCTAGAGTATTTTGCCTATGTACTTACCAAAGTCGAGGACGATTTTTTCTCATGGGAGGGAGAATGATGTGACTGAAAGTATCGCAATGTATATATCAAATACATCCTATGACTGCTATGATCCTAATTATTTTGTGCGCAACAACGAGAATGTCACAACAATTGATGCATACATATACCACGTATATACGTTGTTCTTTTTGTTTATTACACTTTCAGCAAATCGTCATGTGCTAAGCGAAAGGAGTTTGGATGACAAATATATATACCATGCATATACGTTGTATTTTTTGTCTAGCACATCTTCAGGCTATCAAAAGCCGATGACGGCTTTTTTTGAAGAAAGGGAGGATGATGAGGATATCCCTACTACTTATGAGGTTATTGAGGATTAAGTAGTAGGGATATCCTCATCATCTCGCATGAACTCTGGGGACGAAAGAACAAGCAATAGCTATGTTTCAATCTTATGAATAAACTGGTCTAATGGATACAAGGGAGGGGCAAGGGTATTTAAGGCGCCCTCCACGACTCACGCACGGCCTAGGGCCGGCCACACATGCCGAATCAAACTCTAACTCGGCTAAGACCTAAAAACACACAAAAAGGAAAACCTAACTTAAGTTCGTCACATTGTTTCGGCCATAGCGGCGCGACCGTAAGTCTTCTGAAGCTGGGGCCAAAACCATTGTGTGGACCTTGGAATAAGCTTTCAAACAAGTCCAAGAACACCCCAATCGGACTCCGTATGCAAAAGTTATGACCTTTTTATTACAGCCCTGTTGGGCTGTCCCGAACCGAATCCGAATTGAATTCTGAGTTGATTCCGAGATGAATTTCGGTTGCACTTGTGGAAGATCCGAATTGGGCTTGAATTCTTGGGCTTTTCTCCCCTTGGTTGACCCATGTGAGCTTCTCCTCCATTGCTTTGACTCCGGCATCCCTCTTGGTTCCAAAGGCTTCACAATGTTCAAACCTGAGAATGCACAAAACATTTGCATGAGGTAATACCCAATTCTCATCGATGACAATAGAAGATTCATTAAGAAACAAAAGCACATGTTGATTTAGAAGTTTAGCTCTTGCTCTTGTCAGTGGACCAATATGCACTTCTGTACTTGAATTATTTGTAGCGTCACGTATGGCGTCCACCTCAGTATGTGTATGACCACCAATAGGGAAAGATGTATAAGTGTTAGGGATGCCCTCATCACTAGGTTTACACAGTGAGAATTTCTTTACCCGTAGTTAGATTCGTTTTCTATCCTATCTACCAATAAACCGAAAATTGCAATACCAAAACCATAGTTTAATCTGTTATGTCTTGTGAGTTTAGTTAAGTTTTCATCCATTAGAGTTTTTGTTTTTAGTGCTGATCCATGTGTTCCTTTTTGCGTTGCTTAATCGTTGTGTTCACATAAACCGTACCAAATTGCTGATTGAACTCCTCAATTAGCACCCAAAAAGAGATAGCTGACCGAAACACTTTGGGTTTCTTGAGCTTCACTTATATCCTTTCATCCTTGAGACTAGCTTTTGTACATTGCACTAGGGCTGTTCTTTGGTTTATTTACACGTTGTTGAATTGTGAGACTTGTGCAATCAAGAGGGGAGCAAACCCTATTTCGGCCATTGCAATAAGAAAAGAGGAAAAGGCAGCCGGTTACAAGAAAAAGCCACGGCTTAAAAAGTATTAAAAAAAACACAAGAAGATCAAACCTGCAAATACCAGTACCAAATTTTTTCCTTTCGGTTTCCTTAATAGCCGAAGGGCGAAGAGCTTTGTTCATGCGGTTTTGAGGAAAAAAAAACAACAAACAAAAAGGATTGGATCAGCACATAAGCAAAATACTCTAGCTTGGATCATTACTTAGCTTTACAATACCTTGAATATCAGATTGCATAGGATATACACATACTGTCAGAGCTCCACCTACACCGTTTGTACTCCCTTGCTCTTGGTTACGCTCATACATTACCGGGTTAAGGTCGCCGCTCATTGTCTGCTGTCGATTTGCCGTCCTTGATTCACTTTGGAACGGTAGCTTGTCTTGTGTTCGGACAGGTGAGTTGCGGCGTAGAGAGCAAGTTTTTTACTAACCCGGATATAATTTCGTTTGCTATTTGTGAGTTGTATCCATGTCGAGTCATCGGGAGAATCCACGTTTACGTGGGCGGAGTATACGCGGTTGTGTGGGGCGCTACAAAGCAACTTCATGATCGTGATAATGATGTGCGCGATGAGCTCGGTCGTTCGCATCGATTGAATAACCTCGGAGAGGAGGTTACGCAACTACGTCACGGACATCAACAACAACTTCTTGGGTGCACGCCATGTTCAATCAACCAAGCGTGCATCGTAAGGATTTTCACGATAAGCCCAAATTTTCTATCCCTATATTTTACGGTCGCATGCAGATGTACAAGAATATCTCACTTGGGAGCTAGAAATTGATACTCTATTTCGGATGCACAACTATACCAATGAGAGGAAGCTCATACTTGCGTCTAGTAGCTTGGTGATTATGCCACACATTGGTGGGAGCGGTTTATTAAGTAGCGTATGGGCGCCATGAATTGTCGATTATCACGTGGGAGCGGATGAGCGGCATTTCGCACGTTTTGTACCTCGCCACTACAAGCGTTCTCTACTTGACAAGTTGACTTGTCCACGAAAGGTTTAAATGCCGCTAGTATATCACATGTGAAGCGACCGAGCATGGGACATTCCCTTCGGTACATGTTTAGGTAGTGCTGCCCCATTGCTTCATGAAGAGTTTGTGGTTCTGGTAATTGCTCAATTCTGACCCACAATCTTTGGGGCGGGATGTATCCAAACTCATATGAGAATGAGTGCCACATAGCCAAATTGAGTGCGAATGATAAAGAGAGTGAGTGTGTGATTCCACCATATGTGATGTTGAGAGCATCTCTATTGAGTGTGAGAAAGATGCACCAACGAAAAGAGAAGTAGATGATAGTCAAAGTGAGGTTACTACTGAAATTCACGATTTATTTTCTACTTCTAGTGTTGTTTCTCACATTGTGCGAGTTGATATTAAAGAAAATGAGTTGAAAGTTGAACAACGCACGCACGTTGGGCGTGAAAGACGAGAGATAACCACGGTGGGGATAGAGTGCTTGCGATCAATGGTTTCATGATGATGATTTGATATCTACAACACCTACAACAACCGAGGAGGATGGTAAAGGTACTTGATAATGGTGTTGAATTGCATACTCATCAAGAAGAAGTGCGTCTGAGTTCGATCTCTAGTGTTCCTTTGAATATTCCATGTTCGAAATTTATGCGCTCAATTTACATAATGTGAATTGATTACCATAAGGGCGTTCTTACTAAAATATCTTTTGATGATCTTTTATACTATATCATGTTCGATGTTCATAGAGAGCTATCTAGTTTGATTGAGTATCTTACTAAAGTTTCATGTTTAAAATCACTCGTTAGTACTTATGCCTACACATATACATTCAATTTGATTGGAGATTATGGTGTAGATGACAAGTTCTATGTTTATCGAATATGCATTACATGTGATAATCTTTCTGATTTAAACTTGCATGTTTTGCGCAAACCATCTATTGAGAAATATCATGGTCATTTTGAGATGGATTTTAATACAAGTGCCTATTGTTTAGAACGCAATATGATGCCTACTTGTTTCTCCTATACATGTAAACAACGTAGTCGAGTTGAAGCATGGAAGAAACTGAAATTTTCTCTCAATATTTGAACAACTTGATCTAGTGGGTCCCTCTTATATCTTGTCCATGTACTTACCAAAGTCGGGGCGATTTTTTCTCATGGGAGGAGAATGATGTGGTGAAAGTATCGCAATGTATATATCAAATACGTCCTATGGTTGCTATGATCCTAATTATTTTGTGCAACAACGAGAATGTCACAACAATTGATGCATACATATACCACGTATATCGTTGTTCTTTTGTTTATTACACTTTGTGAATCATCATGTGCTAGCGAAAGGAGTTTGGATGACAAATATATATACCATGCATATCGTTGTATTTTTGTCTAGCACATCTTTAGGCTATCAAAAGCGAGACGGCTTTTTGAAGAAAGGAGGATGATGAGGATATCCCTACTACTTATGAGGTTATTAGTGAAGCAGAGCTAAACTTCTCAAACAACAGTGCATTTGTTTCTTAATGAATTTCCTTTTGTTGCCAATGAGAATTGGTTACTACCTAAAGCAATACTTGGTGCATTCTCAGTTTGACAAATTTAAAGACTTTGGAACCGAGAGGGAGGAGAGGAGGCGGGAACAAATTCATGGAGGAGAAACACATGCGGCCAACAAGGAGAAGAAACCCATGTGCCAACGAGAGCGTCCTCTCGAGATAAAACCCTAGCACATGCGGGCGGTCAAGAAAGACATATGGTGACATGGCAACAAGGGTTACATTGGCATAAAAGAAGCATCAAGTGCATCGAACAAATCGCGCAAGCTAAGAGAAGGAAAGCTCACAATACAAGGAAACGAGAGGAGACTAGTTTAAATTTCCAAATTAAAGTAGACGTTTTTGAATGGATTCTGTTTCACGTGAGCGATAATCGGACTCGACATCGTAGCAATGAGCACATGTCGGACTCGGATTCTTGTAGCACTCGGTTCTTCATCATCGAGTTTTGTGCTGCGTGGGAGGCTATATAAACCCCATGGCGCACCATAGAGGTAGACCAGTTTATGCATAAGATTGAAACATAGCTATTGCTTGTTCTTTCTACACGAGTTCATGCGAGGACTTTGAGAGAAATTAGGCGATCCATTTGTTTTGTTACGCAATCCAAGGTCAAGCCGTCGTTCCATTGGGAATTGGGGACTTGGCGTTAAATCGTTCGTGGTCTCGCGACGAACAACTACCCGTGTGTTTGGGCGTATTCGAAGAGTTGAGGTTCGTGCATTGGCGCGAGTGTTCACTAGCGACATCGTCTACTTCGCATCAACTATCCACGGTTCCTCATCGAGAAGATCGGGCCTCCGTGGATAGTTGATGCGAAGTAGACGATGTCGCTAGCTGAACACTCGCGCCAATGCACGAACCTCAACTCTTCGGAATACGCCCAAAACACACCGTAGTTGTTCGTCGCGAGACCACGAACGATTTAACGCCAAGTCCCCAATTCCCAATGGAACGACGGCTTGACCTCGAAGTTGCGTAACAAACAATGGATCGCCTAATTCTCTCAAAGTCCTCGCATGAACTCGTGTCGAAAGAACAAGCAATAGCTATGTTTCAATCATATGCATAAACTGGTCTACCTCTATGGTGCGCCATGGGGGTTTATATAGCCTCCCACACAAAACTCGGATGAACAAGAACCGAGTGCTACAAAGAATCCGAGTCCGACAATCGCTCATCGCTACAAGATCCGAGTCCGACATCGCTCACGTGAACAAGAATCCGATTCAAAAACGCCCTACTTTAATTTGGAAATTTAAACTAGTCTCCTCTGGTTTCTTGTATTGTGAGCTTTCCTTCTTAGCTTGCGCGAATTTGTTCGATGCACTTGATGCTTCTTTTGATGCCAATGTAACCCTTGTTGCCGTGTCACCATATGTCTTTCTTGACCGCCTCGCATGTGCTAGGGTTTTATCCTCGAGAGCACGCTCTCTCGTTGGCCACATGGGTTTCTTCTCCTTGTTGGCCGCATGTGTTTCTCCTCCATGAATTTGTTCCCGCCTCCTCTCTGTTCCAAAGTCTTTAAATTTGTCAAACCCGAGAATGCACCAAGTATTGCTTTAGGTAGTAACCAATTCTCATTGGCAACAAAAGGAAATTCATTAAGAAACAAATGCACTGTTGTTTGAGAAGTTTAGCTCTGCTTCACGAATAACCTCATAAGTAGTAGGGATATCCTTATCATCCTCCTTTCTTCAAAAGCCGCCCTCGGCTTTTGATAGCCTCAAGATGTGCTAGACAAAAATACAACGTATATGCATGGTATATATATTTGTCATCCAAACTCCTTTCGCTTAGCACATGATGATTTGCTAAAAGTGTAATAAACAAAAAGAACAACGATATACGTGGTATATGTATGCATCAATTGTTGTGACATTCTCGTTGTTGCATAAAAAATAATTAGGATCATAGCAGCCATAGGATGTATTTGATATATACATTGCGATACTTTCAGTCACATCATTCTCCTCCCATGAGAAAAATCGCCCTCGACTTTGGTAAGTACATAGACAAGATATAAGAGGACCCACTAGATCAAGTTGTTCAAATATTGGAGAGAAAATTTTAGTTTCTTCCATGCTTCAACTCGACTACGTTGTTTACATGTATAGGAGAAACAAGTAGGCATCATATTATGTTCTAAACAATAGGCACTTGTATTAAAATCCATCTCAAAATGATCATGATATTTCTCAATAGATGATTTGCAAAACATGCAAGTTTAAATCAGCAAGATTATCACGGTAATGCATATTCGATAAACATAGAACTTGTCATCTACACCATAATCTCCAATCAAATTGAATGTATATGTGTAGGCATAAGGACTAACGAGTGATTTTAAACATGAAACTTTAGCAAGATTCTCAATCACACTAGATAGCTCTCTATGAACATCGAACATGATATAGTATAAAAGATCATCAAAAGATATTTTAGTAAGAGCGCCCTTATGGGTAATCAATTCCACATTATGTAAATTGAGCGCACAAATTTCGAACATGGAATATTCAAAGGAACACTAGAGATCGAACTCAGACGCACTCTTCTTGATGAGTATGCAATTCAACACCATTATCAAGTACCTTTACCACCCTCCTCGCTTGTTGTAGGTGTTGTAGATATCAAATCATCATCATGAAACCATTGCATCGCAAGCACTCTATCCCCACCGTGGTTATCTCCTCGTCTTTCACGCCCAACGGTGCCGTTGTTCAACTTTCAACTCATTTTCTTTAATATCAACTCGCACAATGTGAGAAACAACACTAGAAGTAGAAAATAAATCGTGAATTTCAGTAGTAACCTCACTTTGACTATCATCTACTTCTCTCTTTTCTGTTGGTGCATCTTTCGCACACTCAATAGAGATGCTCTCAACCTCACATATGGTGGAATCACACACTCACTCTCTTTATCATTCTCACTCAATTTGGCTATGTGGCACTCATTCTCATATGGGTTTGGATACATCCGTCCCCAAAGATTGTGGGTCACAATTGAGCAATTACCAAGAACCACAAACTCTTCATGAAGCAATGGGGCAGACTACACTAAACATGTACGAAGGGAATGTCCCATGCTCGGTCGCTTCACATGTGATATACTAGCGCATTTAAACCTTTCGTGGACAAGTCAACTTGTCAAGTCGAGAACGCTTGTAGTGGCGAGGTACAAAACGTGCCGGAAATGCCGCTTCATCCGCTCCCACGTGATAATCGGCAATTCATGGCGCTCCATACGCTACGAATAAACGCTCCCACCAATGTGTGGCATAATCACCAAGCCACTAGACGCAAGTAAGAGCTTCCTCTCATTGGTATAGTTGTGCATCCAAATAGAATATCAATTTCTAGCTCCCAAGTGAGATATTCTTGTACATCCGCATGCGACCGAAAATATAGGGATAGAAAATTTGGGCTTATCGTGAAAATCCTTACGATGCACGTTTGGTTGATTGAACATGGCGTGCAGCTCCAAGAAGTTGTTGTTGCTTGTCCGCACGTAGTTGCGTAACCTCCTCTCCGAGGTTGTTCAATCCAATCGAACGGACCGAGCACATCGCGCACACCATTATCACGATCATGAAGTTGCTTTTGTAGCGCCCCACACAACCGTGTATACTCCGCCCACGTAACCGGTGGATTCTCCGATGACCGACATGGATACAACTCACAAATAGCAAACGAAATTATATCCGGTTAGTAAAAAAACTTGCTCTCTCGCCGCAACTCACCGTCCCGAACACAAGACAAGCTTACTGTTCCAAAGTGAATCAAGGACGGCAAATCGACGATTGACAATGAGCGACCTTAACCCGTAATGTATGAGCGTAACCAAGAGCAAGGGAGTACACAAACGGGTGTAGGTGGAACTCGGACAGGTATTTCGCCTATGTGCTGATCCAAAAGGTTTAAGCGAAGTGTATGAACGCACAAACAAAGATAAATGTGACTTAATGCAAACAAAGGAATAAGCTAGTGATAGACAAACTGAAATTGAGATGAAAACTAGCTCGTTTTTGCACCAAGTACTATGAGAGACGCTAGCCAATTGCAAAGATATCAATGTTAGGGCACAAGATTGCTCAAATAGATTAAATACACAATCTGAAATTGTGGACTAAGGTTTACTCTTCCCAATTTCGCCACCCTTTTTGTTTGTTTTTTTCAAAACCGCATGAACAAAGCTCTTCGCCTTCGGCTATTAAGGAAACCGAAAGGAAAAAATTTGGTAATGGTATTTGCGGTTTGATCTTTTGTTTTTTGTTAATACCTTTTCAAGCCGTGGCTTTTTCTTGTAACCGCCGCCTTTTCCTCTTTTCATATTGCAATGGCCGAAATAGGGTTTGCTCCTCTTGATTGCACAAGTCTCACAATTCAACAACGTGTAAATAAACCAAAGAACAGCCCTAGTGCAATGTACAAAGCTAGTCTCAAGGATGAAAGGATATAAGTGAAGCTCAAGAAACCCAAAGTGTTTGGCCACTATCTCTTTTGGGTGCTAATTGAGGAGTTCAATCAGCAATTTGGTACGGTTTATGTGAACACAACGATTAAGCAACGCAAAAGGAACACATGGATCAGCACTAAAACAAAAACTCTAATGGATGAAAACTTAACTAAACGCACAAGAAATAACAGATTAAACTACGGTTTTGGTATTGCAATTTTCGGTTTATTGGACGATAGGATAGAAAACGAATCTAACTACGGGTAAAGAAATTCTCACTGAGTAAACCTAGAATCTGATACCATATGATACGGGGGAAGCCCGATCTTCTCAGTGAGGAACCGTGGATAGTTGATGCGAAGTAGACGATGTCGCTAGCTGAACACTCGCGCCAATGCACGAACCCTCAACTCTTCGGAATACGCCCAAAACACACCGGGTAGTTGTTCGTCGCGAGACCACGAACGACGAACGCCAAGTCCCCAATTCCCAATGGAACGACGGCTTGACCCTAAGTTGTAGAACAAACAATGGATCGCCTAATTCTCTCTCAAAGTCCTCGCATGAACTCTGGTGTCGAAAGAACAAGCAATAGCTATGTTTCAATCATATGCATAAACTGGTCTACCTCTATGGTGCGGCCATGGGGGGTTTATATAGCCTCCCACGCAAGCACAAAACTCGGATGAACAGTAACCGAGTTCTACAGTAATCCGAGTCCGATTACTGTTCACGTGAACAGTAATTCGATTCAAAAAAACGTCCTACTTTAATTTGGAAATTTAAACTAGTCTCCCTCTCGGTTTCCCTTGTATTATGAGCTTTCCTTCTCTTAGCTTGCGCGAATTTGTTCGATGCACTTGATGCTTCTTTTGATGCCAATGTAACCCTTGTTGCCGTGTCACCATATGTCTTTCTTGACCGCCCGCATGTGCTAGGGTTTTATCCTGAGAGCACGTTCCCTCTCGTTGGCCACATGGGTTTCTTCTCCCTTGTTGGCCGCATGTGTTTCTCCTCCATGAATTTGTTCCCGGCCTCCCTCTCGGTTCCAAAGTCTTTAAATTTGTCAAACCTGAGAATGCACCAAGTATTGCTTTAGGTAGTAACCAATTCTCATTGGCAACAAAAGGAAATTCATTAAGAAACAAATGCACCTGTTGTTTGAGAAGTTTAACTCCTGCTTCACGAATAACCTCATAAGTAGTAGGGATATCCTTATCAGTGAGAGAGCAGTGTTGGGACCAGATTGGGTCCAAAGGACGGTTGAGCGAGTGGCCTTGGTGAGGCGGAACCTGTTAGCAGCCCAGAGCAGGCAGAAAAGTTATGCGGACGTGAGGAGAAGAGATTTGGAATTCGAAGTGGGGAATCAGGTGCTTTTGAGAGTATCTCCCACAAAGGGTGTGGTGAGGTTCGGTACAAAAGGGAAGCTTAGCCCAAGGTACATTGGACCTTTCACTATTTTGGCACGGATCGGGAAATTGGCGTACCGCTTGGATCTTCCAGAGTCGATGCGGGGGGTGCATAATGTATTTCATGTATCTATGTTGAGGAAGTACTTGAGAGATCCGGAGCATCACATCTCGCTAGAACCTCTAACCATTGAGCAGGATTTGTCCTTTGAGTCCAAGCCAGTGCGAATTTTGGAAAGATCAGAAAAATCTTTAAGGAATAAAGCTCTGAAGTACGTTAAGGTGCTGTGGTCGCAGCAAACTGAAAGAGAAGCCACCTGGGAATTAGAATCCCGCATGCGCGAGTTACACCCAGAGCTATTCTCGACAGGTATGAGTTTATAAGTTCCTGTTCCTTTTGTGTATTAGGCTTCTTGTCTGGGGAAGTAACTTGTAGAATTCGAGGTCGAATTCAGTTTAAGGGAGGTAGAGTGTAATACCCCGAAGGTGGGAAAAGTGATTTTCTGTTTCGGGAAAGAATTATTTGGATTTACGGGAAGGGCCAAGTAGAAAATGTGCAAATTAACAGTCGTAGAGGGGGGAAATCGCTGTCTCACCACAACATGGGCTTGGGCCCTTGGCCCATGAGGGTGGCCGGCCAAGTGAAGGAGGGGGGGCACCACCTCCCCAAACCCTAGCCGAAATCCCCTCTCCCCTCCTTCCCCCACTCCCCCTTTCGGCCGCCCCCTCCCCATCTCCACCCTTGCGCCCAAACCTCTTCCCCTTCCCCCTGGTTGTTCCCCCCTTGCGCCCTTGCCCTCCCCCCCCTTGCTTCTGGTCAAGAAGTGGAGGGGAAAACCTCCATTGTTGCGGCCGGCAAAGAGAAGAAGAGAAGGGAAGAGGAGGAGGGAAGAAGAGGAGGAAGGACTTTGTCTTTGTGGGGCGGGTTCTTCTTCTCGCCGCGGCTCTACAAGGGTAACGTCGCTTGGTCTTCACTGGTTTGGAACCGTAGTTGCATTCGCGTTCGTTTTGGTAGATCGATTTTCGTCACCTGCTAGGCGGCGTTCTGTCCAGAAGATTGGGGGTCGTTTTGTGTGAGGTTAGAAGCAGAATCTGGGATTCTAATCTCCTAGGAAAAGTTGGGTTATGGTCTTAGCTTTCAGTGTCCACCAAGATCACCCAAATCCGATTAACGGTTTGGGAGTTATGATTTTTTTTAGTAACGCTATCCTATTAGTCTGTCAGTAGTTGGACAGTCTGAAGAAAACGGGCCAAAACTGCTAGTTAGAGGGAGAATCATAGGACCTCGCTATAACGAAATATGTAGGTAATCTCCATACCTTTTCAGAGAGATAAAGAACGCAAGATTTGGACTTTAGTAGTGAAAGTTATGGTAGTTTGAGTGATCTGTCCAGAAACACTGACGTGATTATTGCTGTTCTGATAATTAGCTCGAAAGGGTTATTAGACGACCGAATCTGGAGGGCTCACCAACTAGGTTTAGGTGGGGATTTTGTTAAGCTTTAATTGAAGTCTAAGAACACCTAATTTGGACCTCTGTACAGAAAGATATGAATTTTAGAACTTGACTGATCACAGAGGGCAATTCAGCACTTAGGATTGTGGGGTTGGGATCGCGTCGCAATCTGTTACTTGTTGAGTTCGCTCACTGAATTCATGTTTTTCGTCACTATGGTCTTAGTTTATATTTTTAATGTGTTAGGTGGGGGATTGGTACCGGAGGCAGCACCGTCTTCACGTCCTCCATTCGCACGCGGTTAAGGCAAGTGCATTGTTTGATTCGTGGTTGTGATTGATTGGTGTTTGTGTGCTTTTACGATATGTGATAGCCTAGTGAGATTGATGGCATGATGTTGGTTTAAGATTGGTGGATGCTCTAAATATGTTTATGCTCTATTGTCGTTTGATGTTATCGTTTTGTGGTAAATTGATGATTAAAGAATGAGCATGTGCATATTGAGATCATGTTGAGGCTTGGTCACGTGGTGACCAAGTATGTTTCCCTTTGAGATCCCCGTCATGAATGTGACGGGCCCGAGATCCCCACACTCGTGGAGTGTGGGCTTGAGGTCCCCAATACTTGCGGAGTATTGGGCAATTGGTCCCTGTGCGTGCGCGCACAGGCATGGGTATGCGGCGACGGTTGCATACTTTGCATTACCAGTGTAATGCACAAAGAAAGATAAAGAGAAAGAAACCTTGAGCATTGCATTTGCATGTGAGATGTGTTATTGTTGATCTTCTATATATGGGTGTTGTTGTTATAACTTTTATTCTGTACTTGCTGAGTCTATGGACTCACTCTTGCTTTTATTGATGTTTTAGGTACCCGAGCCAAGAACGACATGCATGGGGGGAAGTAGTCTGCTAGTCACACACATGCCACATGAACTAAATAAAGTTGGACGATCTTCAGATCGTAATTGTTTTTAGTAACTGGGCGAGTTGCTCAAAGATTTATTATGTTTTGTCTTATGCAATGGATTTAATGTAATAATGATGAGTAGTGGAACTTCATGCCTCTCTAGTTATGTTAGATACTTAACATGTCTTTGTTTATCTTTTGATGTCTCTGGATGGAATTTTAGTTAATATTTGAATTATCTGTGTGTTGGAACATTCGTGTAATTAACTTTACAAGGGAGGTTCTGCCGAAATTTATTAAGACTGTCTAGATTAGAATTATTAGAGTTTGTTTAGTAGCATTCCAGGCTCATGTCGGGCTGGGGTGTTACATAAACATTACTTGCCAACCCAAACAATAAATACCTTTAAAACCAAATCACATTAATCACTTAAGAACCCAATAGAACATTCCCACGTATCCCTTTTCTCAATAAGTTTAGCTACCACTTTAAGTATGAACTACGAGAAGCTCACAAATGCAAAACTCGAAACTTCCGATATAACCGGTATTACGGGAGGCGGTCAAATTACCTTCTTCCTAAAAGAATCATCACCATTCCCACAAGTCACAATCCCTTGTAGACAATCTTACTAACATAAAAAATAATACACTCTTAACAAGAATCTTTATCGTCAACTCTTTTAACAAAGGCGTGCAGCCACAAGTCATCCTCATGAGACACACATGAATAAATCATATATTTTTTTTCAACCCTTCACCTGTTAGTAATGCTTACACTAATTTTGTACACAAATTCCAATCTAGCGGTTATCATAGACATTTAATGAATTATATACAGTCATAGAAGAATTTATGGTCCTTTCTCTATCTGCGTTCCTACTAGCAAATATGAGACCATCAAGCAACCAATTAAAGACAATTTCCAAATTATTATCCACTAGGACAACAGTGAAATACATCTTTATCTCTCCCTTCCTACGCCATTAGATATATCCATTGTGATCAAGTAATCCAACCAGTTTAACAACATAAACAATTTCAATGACCAACCTTCTCATCAAAGACATACTATTATCCTACTACTCCACTATCATGTAAACAAAGATCGCTGACTACATCCCATCAGTTCATCTCTTAGCGATGCTCAACACCATATTTCGCTACATTATAATTGCATCTAGCAACTACATATGATCAGTACTTATCCATAAAAGATAACTTCCAAGATGAATATCCACTATGACACTAATCTAACACCTTCTGGACTTATCCATCCCAAAGGATTTGATTAATCCGTTGAGCCCAGCAAATCCAATCTACCGGAGAAGCTTACCAAATTTATCACCTATAGTGATCAAACCAGTTTCATCAATACTCCACACTTCTTAATAACTCCTTTTGACCCCAATTAGGTATGGACATACTCTTTGTCACCACCCATCAAGTAATTACTCTATAACAACATCACATTAATCAACTCCAATTCCAAAGATATGGGTTAAGACCAATTCATGCACGACGCTGCAGATCCGACTTCATAACTCAAACCTTATCAATGAACTTCTATGTTTCACACCTCTCGCTTAAACATATCAAGACCTCACAAAAGGACTTTAACTCCCTTCGGAAAAAGAGGCATTAACTTCAAAACTTGAAATAATCCAAAAGAAATACATAAAGCCAATGCTTTCACATGATAAAGAACTTACAACAGAAAACTTTCAGTATCTTGAATACCAAGCGAATAAATGAATCAGATTTTCCAATAAGAAGGGCAGAACTCCCAAGATACAAATAGAGACCAAGTGAAATCCCAACAAATTTTACCATCCGCATCTATACCCAGAATTGGTCTAAATCAAGCTCAAGAAAAGAATAACTTTTCTAAAGGAATTCAGCCACAACACCTGTAGCTATGGTATTCGGGGTAATCACTTCGCTAATCTCAAACTACGAACAGTGGTGTAACCTGGCAAAGCCCAGGGCCACAACCACGGCCTTGACCCCTCGACAAACTCTACCATTACTCATAATAATCATAGAATCATATTATAGGTATATAAGATCATCCCATAACAGAAATCATCAATACAACATAACAGAAGCGTAAATACAATGCTTGACCCATTCCATCCTACTGTGCACTAGTGTGTTAAGTTTTAAGTTAATTAATCATTAACAAATTTTAACAAACTAAGTTACCTAAGTTTTTAATCTATTCACCACGGACCTAAAGCCCGCTCTGATACCAACTGTAACACCCCAGCCCGAGAAAGGCCTGGAATGCTACCAAACTAACACTACAACAATTTTAACACTGATACAATTCTCTAAAATCCGACAGAACCTCCTTTGTTTAGTTACTAAACTGAAGGTCCCAATATTTAAATAAACATAGTTAAATAATCCAACATCCAGCATAATCAAGAGACGACCAAAGCTATGCTAATCATCACTATATCACCCATAGCACACTAAACCACTAAAGCATAAACAAAAGGACATCCATAATCCTCTAATCAACTCTATTACAAATTATTCCAAGCATAGTGAGTAATCATAAAAAATTCTTTAAACAAATTTCTCATCTACTAAATTATCATTCTATCAATTCAAATGTGAGTAGTTCGTGCCATCGTGCAACCACTCTAAGTTTTACTCCCTCCCATGCATGTCGTTCTTGTAAATGGGTACCTAAAAACACAACAACAGCAAGAGTGAGTCCAAAGACTCAGTAAGTACAATAAATGGCAACAATAACATAAACAACTGTAATAATCAAAATCCATCTACAATCTCTATTATAAACATGTCATATGCTCATACTATGCAAGATGATCAAGTGCACTTTCTCTTTATCTTTCACTTTTGCATTTTACCGGTAATGCAAAGTATGCAACCGTCGCTGCATACCCATGCCTGTGCTCGCAAGCGTAGGGACCAATTGCCCAATACTCCACAAGTAAAGGGGACCTCAAGCCCACACTCCACAAGTGTGGGGACCTCAAGCCCATCATCTACAAGACGGGGACCTCAAATCAATGCCCACACTCCACGAGTGTGGGGACTACAAGCCCGTCATATTCATGACGGGGACCTCAATCAATGCATAGTCACCACGTGACCAAGCCTCCAATATGATAGTATGATGCACATGAACAAAACTTTACACCATCATAAATATGTATTCACAACAACGTCATACATGAATAAACTTATTCATACTTCTAGCATTCATCATGATTGACATTCATAGCATTCTAGCATCCATGAATAGCACATATATTCATAAAACTAGCAAACATGAACAATCACTCATGAATAACAATTAATCATATCTCAAGCGTTCACCATCCTTAATCATACATATCACACTTTCAACCATGCATAGCTAATATGTATCAAAATACTAGCACTCTCTATCAAACATTCATAATTATTCTATCAATCAGAGTACTTGCCTTAACCGCGAGAGAATGGAGGATGTGAAGAGGGTGCTGCCTCCGGGACCAATCCCCCACCTAAATTCATTTAAAGTCATATTAAGACAATAGTAATAGACCAAACAATCTATATAAGAAAACACGAACTCGCAATAGTTTTTAACGCGATCCCAACTCAAATTCCTAAATATTGATCTGTCCCCTCTGTGGACAGTCATATTCTAAAATTCATATCTTTTAGTACAGGAGTCCAAATGAGGTTTTCTTGGACTTCCTTGGAAGATTATCAATTTTTCCAACTAAACCTAGTTGATGAGCCTTCCTAATTCGGCCTTCTAATACCCCTACCAAGCTAATTAACAGAACATCGATTTCACGTCAGTTCTCTGGACTGTATACTAAAACTACCATAACTTTCAGTACGTTTGTCCAACTTTCACGTTCTTGAGCTTCCCTGAAAGCTACGATAAGTATCTACAACTTTCGTTATATGGAGCTCCTCTAATGTTTCTTTAACTGATCGTTTAAATCAGATTACTAAAACCTGTCAGAATACCGACAAATTTACAGAACAGTCACACTAATAAATTCGTAACTTTTGAACCGCTCGTCCAAACGACGCGATCTTGTACTCTACAGAAAGTTGTCGACATCTCCTACAACGCTCTAGGAGACGGTCAGATCCGATTTCACAATTATCATCCTCAAAACAGTCGGCGACTATAGACTGCCCTAAACCAATCTAATACCGACATTGCCAAAATACAATGCGATACGACTAATCGAGCGGGATTGGGGGGTTACCCTTGGAGAACGAGATGACGAACGCGGAGACCTAGTGGGGCTCCTTCCTTTCCTTCCTCTTTTCCTTCTCCCCTTCTTCTTCCTTTCTTCTTCTTCCTCCCTCTCCTTCCTTTCTCCTCTTGGCATGGCAGTAGGGAAGGGGATTGCTCTGATGCATCTGTGCTACAGGTGGCGGCGTGATCAGAAGGTGTGCTCTGATGCATGAATAGGATTTCCCCCCTCCTTTTATTAGTGGCCAGCCCCTCATGGGCCTCCTAGGCCAAGACCCGAGGCCCAAGTTGTCGAAAAACTGCAGAAACCCCCTTTTTTCTTATTATCTAGTTTCCCTTTTGAACGCTTTCTTTCTTAGAATAAATCAGAGTATTACAGTTCTATCGGATTTTAGATAATTGTATCAGCGTGAAAACGGTTGTAGTGTTAGTTTGGTAGCATTCCAGGCCTTCGTCGGGCTGGGGTGTTACAGTTGGTATCAGAGCGGGTTGTAGGTCTATGGTACTGAAATTATTAATTCTGACACACTGTGCACAGTAGGTGTGTTGGGTTTTTGCATTGCATATACGCTTCCGTTATGTTGTATTGATGATCCTTGTTATGAGATTATATGATATATCTATATTATAATACTATAGTTATTACGTGTGGGGATAACCCATATTGAGAGGTTGAGGTCGTGGTTGTGGCCTTGGGCTGTACCAGGTTACACCACCGTTCGCAGTATGAGAATAGGGAAGTGGTTACCTTGGGTATCTTAGCACAGGTGTTGATAGTGGGTATCTTTAGAGAAGTTATTCTCTTCCTTGAATTTGAAGTTGGTTAACTCTTGTTCAGTTGGGCTTGTTGAATTTTCTTGGGTTAGTAGTTCTTATTCCAGTCAATGTGTTTCCATTGATTTAATTTGACCCTTGAAGTGAATTTTGTTTTTCCAACTGTTGAGCCGCTTGCAGTTGATGAACCTTCTTTGGTTAGTGGTTACAATGCAGTCGAGGGGTTTCAATTGTTTTGTATTTGTTTGAAAGAGAAAATATTGTGTTTTCTGACTATTGTGCTATTCTTGCTACTTGTAAACGTTGTCAATGGCAATATTGTTCCTCTTCAAGATAGCACTATTTTTTTGTTGGCGAACTTGACCCATTTATTCGCTGGGTGTTTTTATGATGGAAGGTATCAATTACCAACTTTATTGAAGTACGTTTCGACTTTACGCACTTCTTTTGGAGTAGATAGAATGTTGAAGTTTAGTGCATCTTCTTTGAGAAATAAAGTATCAGAACTCTTTTGAAGTGTTTTGTTGTGTTAAGTGAGAGGTTTCAAGCATAGAAGATAAATTGATAACTTATGAGTTATAAAGTTGGGTTTGTAATGTGGTACGTAATGTATCTTAACCAAGATCCTTGGAAGTGAAGTTAATAAATTTGGTGTTGTCGTGGAGTAATTACATGATGAATTTGTTTAATGTATGACCATTTATATTGGAAATCCGGGATTTATTAAGAGGTGTGGTATATTGATGATTTTGGCCTGATCATTAAGATTGTGGAATTCGGTAGATTTATTGGATAATTTGGTGTAACACCCCAGGACCCACATTACCCTGGAATGCTACTAAACCACTCAGCTAGCCAGAAATTTCAAGATAATTTGTTCTGACAACAATTTCTAGACATGAAGCAATAAGCGGAAGCATAAACAATTAAGGGAACAAAGATAACGGTAACAAGTTCAATAGTTAAAACAACCTCTAGCAGATTAATCAAAGGAATAGTTACAAGTCCATCATTATTAAATAAAATATTCACCCACAAATAGCTAAGCATTTGACTAGAATTTCATCGACTTTATTACAAGCATGAGTTGATGAACCAAGTGCATTATTGTGGTGCCGCTCTACCCAACCCATGAATGCTCAACAATCACCAGTAGGGGAAAAACAAGGGTGAGAATAAAATCTCAAAGCAAGCAAACTGCTTAACAGTGCTATTCAGGACTACAAACAAATATACAACATCATTACAGATCCACATGTCCACATCCATAATGTGCATCCACATTCATTACAAGTTAATTAAACTACAAAGATATTAAGCATCAATATCCATTTCCCATAATGATCACAATTATAGCCTCAACCATGTTTACTACCATCAATAGTAAAATATTAGCAAATGAATCTTGATTAACTTCTTCATATTATGCACCACTACCACTACCAATGACAATAAAGCATTAGCAAGTTTTACCTCATAACTTTACTATTTCTCGCATCCACAATCGCTATCAACAATTACCACAAGGGAGTAGAATCTCATGCCATAATCACAACCACTACCATACCACAAGGGATGAACCCCAATCCACGACATAGCCATTTTCCTCACACCACAAGTGACTCTCATGAGCCAATTCCACATTACAACTATAAAGTTGCAGTTATTTGTAATATAACTTCACCACAATATCTTGCATAAGTATGCAAATGATCTTTCCACAATGTAATGCATATGTATGCTATGCTCCATCGCACCTTTACCCAACAAGGTAAAAGTATGCATCGTGCTACGACAATGCACGATGTTGTACCGCAGACGGATCGCGGCTATAAGCGACATCCACAATGCAAATATCATGATATGTCATGAATGATATGATAATCATAAACCACAAGAATTTAACCACGAAGATCAACAACATACTCATCATGAGTATTTTCTCATAATCCACATGTGTCTCATTAAGCACAATACCATTGTGTCATAAGACCATTACCACATAACCCACACCCGATTCACCAAGATCAAAATCAATCGATCTAAATGGAACTCTACCACATAGACCACAACATGATCATCATGAATATAACCACAAGGAATTATCAATATGTCCACCTTGAGTTTATTTTCATATTCCGCATTTGGCTCATTAAGCAAATTACCACATGACTACCAACAACTCTTCCAACGCATGGCAAAAATGAATATTAATTTGCTACCACGACCTCATTCATAAAACATGCAACCATGGCATATAACTTCAAGTTATGAAAAACATGTATATTGCAAGTAGTAAGAATAATGAGTTAAACCGTAGCACAACCGCTACATTTACTTGCCTTCCGCGAAGCGCTGCGGTAGGTAAAGATGATGTCCCTAAACCGAAGCCTCTGTGCCTACAGAAGTAAGTACTCGAAATGAATACAACATATAACATAGCGCTTCCATTAACGTTCTACAACGCCTTCCCGACAATCCACAATTAACTAGTTAGCTCTAATATGAAAACAGACTACTCAGGCACAACCCGAAACTGGACAGTAGAACGGTAAATATCATATCTATTGATCTGAAACTCGGAATGAGGTGAGACCAATTTCTATGGATTCTTAACTGACAAATCTACAATACTCTAGTTGACAAGGTAAGCCAAATCGACCAAATTAATATACTAACAGGTAATGGAAAATAACAGTACAGAATCTGTCCGAACAGTTAAGACAGCAAGATTAAAACATCCATAACTTTTAATCTACAACTCCGAATTGAGCGTTCTTTAACAATCTTAAAAGGTTATGAAATTATCTACATTAACCTAGTTGGGATGAAACCCTGATTCGTCCATTAACAAACACCTATTTTAAAAGACAACTTAAAAGGTAATTCTCGTCAGAATTCTGGACAACAGATATTAAATCTATCATAACTTTTGACTCGAAAGTCGGAATCAAGTGATCTTGGTGGCCACCGAAAGCTAAGAACATTATCTAAATAACTCTAGGAGATCAAAATCCCTAATTCTGCCTCTAAACACACGAAACAAGCCGCGCAAGAAACTGGACAGAATTGAATTTGTAGCGGCAGCAATTCAATCCAATCAAACCAATCGAATTCGCATCTAATACAACTTAGACAGCAAAGAACGCCTCGTTACCCTTGTAGAACCTTGGGGAAACGCTGGTTGAATCCAAGAAGAAGATCCCCTTCTTCTCCTCCTTTCTCTCCCTTCTTCTTCCTCCCAAGACCAGTAGCAAGGAGCAGCAAAGGGGCGACATGGAAGGCGTGGCAGCAAAGGGAGGAGGGTTGCTACTGGGCGGCAGTGTAGCTGTAGCTGCGTGCTCATAAAAAGACCTAGGGTTTGGTTGGCCCTTCTTAAACCAACTTCCCACTTGGGCTAAAACAACGTGGGCAAAGCCCAAGATTAAATCTCCTCTAAAAACTGATTTCTCTTTTAATTCTGTTAAATACCTTTCTCATTTCAATTAATTCTCTAATGTTAAACAGGATATTACATAATCACTGATGGATACTTTCCTGTTAAGAGAAATCCCTCTCTAAACTATATTGCACTTGAAAAATTCAATAAATTTCTCTTCCCCGAATAATATATTCTCTCAAATTGATATTCGGGGTATTACATTTGGAGCAGTGTGTCTCAATGAATTAGTCTACCCATTAGTGATGGTTATGTTAGGGACGTGTTTGAACGATGTCTTAGAGGATATCAATCTGGAAATTTTCATAAACTAGCTACTTGATAATCTTACATAATTGTTAGATTGAAACATGTATATCGTATTAGATCAATATTGAGGTAGTATCTTGTGAAACACTATTTTACCGGAGATGATGTTATTAAATGTTTAATTTTATTTTGCCCAAACTCTGAGCATAAAGTGGAATGTTGACTTGGTGTTTATAGATGGTTGTGTGACTGCAAATAGAAGTAGGACCCTATTTTCATACGTGATAAATACAATTGTCAATTGTTAGTGATAGTTGGAGTGGATGTGAGTAACTCTAATGGTTGAGTGGATGAATGAATAAGTGGTCTCTGATTGAGTGCCTTGCGAAATTAATATTTGATAGTATGATCTGGTTAAAAGAGGTTTATTTCAACCATGTGGCTTGTGTTTCTTTTGGAGAGGTTTATGATGGGATAAGAGGCTATGATGAGTCTCGCTAAGAGTGTATTATTTCATTGTTATGGTGATGGTCAGTAAGGTATTATGATCATAATATTGAATGTTTTGTATAAAGGAATTGGATCGCTCGCCTGATATTGATTAAATGAAAATGTTTCTAGTTTCGCGTTTGTGATCTTTCAGACCTCAGGTTGATGTGGCAGCTGAAATTGTTTTGAGCAAAGTGAAGTGTTGAGAGGTTTTATTAGTTCCTAAGTGGTTTATGTGTCGTGGTCTTCAAATCTCTTTTTGTGGGAGTTGGTATGGTGATACTGTAACCAACGAAAGTCATTTTCTTTGTTAAAGGAAAGAGTGAAGTAGAAGTATTTGAGATTGAAGACAAGTTCTGTAACTTGTAGGTTATTGAAGTTTGTCTAAAACTATTGTTCTTGCCCATAAGAGTTTTCCCGAATTTCCAAAGCAATGTTTTATTCTCGTTTGAGGTTTGAAATTCTCTGCTTGTGGGATGTGTGCCCTCAACTATGATCTCATCTTCTGTTTTCCAAGATCATTGTTATTTGATTGTTTCTCTTGATCTTGTAACTACTGTAAGAGGTAACGCTTTCCTTTGTGCTAAAATTTACTTCTATTTGTCTCTTTTTTTAAGAAAGGGTTAACCGAACTGTATTGCAAAGTCTCTTCAGATGTGAAATGTAACACCCCAGCCTCAACGGCAGGCTGAAATGCTACCCAGGTAATTATCGACAAATTCATAGAATAATAGTTTACTAAAATCCGACAGCATCTTCTCTGTTTCATCAATAAAACTAGGAGGTTCAATATGAGTAAATGTCAAACTAAGGAAATTCCACTCGCTAAATAACAATATGCATCACGATATATCAAAAGTCTAAAGACTAAACACAATTAACCAAAAGGAGATGCTACAAACGTTATTACAAATAATCCAACAGGTAAACGTAACCATAATCCATCACTTAAGCAGTTTGCTCATTTGTCAATGTGCGATCTAGAAATTTTAATCATCTATCAAAGCTTCATGGCATTGTGCGTGTGAACCAAAAACTACTCCCACCCATGCATGTTGATCTTGGATTGGGTACCTAAAACAACAACAACAACAAGGGTGAGTCCACAGACTCAGCAAGTACATAATAAAGACATACAATGCAAAGGAAAAACATAGCATAAGCATCCACTACCAGAAACATATCTTAAATCATTCCATATGCATATGCAATGCTCAAGGATTCCTTCTCTTTATCTCTTTTTGCATCTTACCGGTAATGCAAAGTATGCAACCGTCGCTGCATACCCATGCCTGTGCTCGCAAGCGCAGGGACCAATTGCCCAATACTCCGCAAGTAAAGGGGACCTCAAGCCCACACTCCACAAGTGTGGGGACCTCAAGCCCGTCACATACATGACGGGGACCTCAAAGATGTGCATGCTTGGTCATCACAAGACCAGGCCTCAACATGATATCAATATGCATATGCACCACCTCTATTCATCATCAAAGTGCCAAAAAAATAACAACATTCATGAATAGAGCATAGCCATACTTTGGACACTCACCATTCTTATTATGCACACATGCCAACAGCCACACAACACTAACATGTATCAAACACGCATTCATGTCCAAGCAATCACAAACAAAGTACAAACAATGCACTTGCCTCAACCGTGCGGGAACGAAGGACGCGAAGAGGGTGCCGCCTCCGGAACCAGTCCCCCACCTAAATTCATTTAAGAGAACGCTAAGACAATAGTAATAGACCAAACAAACTATAAGAGTGAACATGAACTCGCAATAGTTCCTTTAGCGCGAACCCAACCCCAATTTCTAAATGTTGTTCTGTCCCCTCTGTGGACAGTCACGTTCTAAAATTCATAACTTTTGGTACAGGAGTCCAAATGAGGTGTTCTTGGACTCTATTTAAAGCTTAACCAAATCCCCACCTAAACCTAGTTGGTGAGCCCTCCTCATTCAGCCATCTAATAACCCTATCGAGCTAATTATCAGAACATCAATTTCACGTCAGGTTCTGTGGACAGTACACAAAAACTATCATAACTTTCAGCTCGTTTGTCCAAATTTTGCGTTCTTAGGCTTCCCTGAAAGCTACAACAATTAGCTATAACTTGTGTTAGACTGAGCTCCTCCAATTCGTCCTTTAACTGGTCGCTTAAGTCATATTACTAAAACCTGTCAGAATACTGACAGATTCGCAGAACAGTCCCACTAAATAATTCATAACTTTTGCTACAGAGGTCTAAATAATGCGATCTAGAACTTCGTCGAAAGCTAATGACGTCCTCTACAAAACTCTAGGAGATGTCCAGAGATGAATCCGCACTTAACTATATCAAAACTACCGCCTAATGAAATCTTCCCTGAGCAGCCTACAATACCGACATTGCTACAACAATGAATGTGCAACCAATTGGGGGGAAAACCGGGGTTACCCTTGATGAACCGCTGTAGACCACGATGCAGCCCGCGAATCTTCCCTTTCCCTCTCTTCTTCCTCCTTCCTCTTCCTTTCTCTTCCCTTCTTCCTTTGCCGGCAGCAAGGGGCGACATGGCTGGGCCAAGGAGGGGGAGGCGGCATCAATGGGGAGGGCATGCTACAGTGCTACAGTACCGGCGGCGGCACTGTAGCACTCAATTCAATTTCTAAATAGTCCTTCTCTTTAAATAACTTAATTCTCTCTCGATAATCCTTTTGAATACATTTGGGGTATTACAGTGAATTGGCAACTAGATAGTGGTGGTCTAATAGATGGTTTGGTGAACCTTTAGGTGTAAGGTTGTCTGAGGGGCATTGAGTAATAAATCGATTTATTAGAATAATCTTTGGAGAGGATTTGATTTAAAAAATATGTTTGTGTTTGGAGCTAACAGGTTTTGTTGTCACAACTAGTAGGACCTATAGCGAGATGTGGTCCAAGATTTTGTGTTCATTTTGACAAAACATTAGAATTAGCAAGTATGGAAATCTTGATCAAAAATATATTTATGTATTGATGTTAGTGATTGGGTATGTTTGAATCTTGGTCAATCAGTTGGAGTATTGCTAATGGGTATATTGTGGTTGTGTATCTGAATTGGAGTGGTGTGGATTAGAGGAGGTCTAGGATTGGTGAAAAGAAATGCCTTGAGCGATTACTTGATTAGTGAGGAACATGGATATTAATGATTGAGGTTATTGTTGAGCTGTGTAAAATTTTAGTAAATGAGTTTGGGGATTTCCTATCAATCATACTAGAAATTCATGGTAGGAGACTTGGAGGTTCATTTTGGGCTTTGCATTTTATGCTAGGATCTTGGAGACCCAATATTATGTGTAAGGGTAGATGAATAGAAGCGAATTTTGAATAGTGTGTTGATTTTTGATAAAATACTTTGAGTAAAGTAAATGAGTATGTGTGCTGAGAATTTGAAGTTGATTATCTTTAGCAGAATGAGATGATGGGGTTGTGGGTGAAAAAAATCTTTATTGAGGTGTTGGAAACCTTTTGTCAAGACAATTCCTTTGGTATAGGAGTGGACTAGAGAATCCTTTTATGGATTAGTAGAGTCCCTCTAGATAAGTATGGATGTTCTTTCGGTTTGAGGATCATTTTGGGGTTGTCGATTAAAAGGAAGGAGTTAGTGTGATGATTTAGAAACCCATGATTTGGGAAAGGGTTATTTCTTAAAATAACATCTGAGAAAAGAATGTTTTCTCGAGTAGAGAAGTGCTCTATTGGTTCTTGGTTGAGTTGGGTTTTATGACGGAGAACACGTACAACTTGAGTTGACTCTATGTTGCAAGGTGGTTCTTTCCGGTTTAGGAAAATAAATGAAGTTTTTGGTTTGAGCACTCGAGTGATTTCCTTTTTTGGATTATGTGGAGTTCATTTGCAAACTACCTAGTTGGAATGTGAAAATGTTTTCATGAGGAATCTTCAATTTTGGATTTGAGTGTTTTTGAGGAAAGCTGGAATGGCATTTGAATACTTTGTTTTTTAGTAGAATCTGATTATTAAAGTTTTATTAAAATAAGTCGTGTTGTGCATCCCTGCTTAACGGAGGTTCTCCTTGCTATGATGAAGAGAACGGCTGAAGATAGAATGAGCGTTCCATATGCTTGCGCATAAATTCTGTGGTTTGGTACCAAAGGGAAGGATATCTCAAGGTACATTGGGTTGTTTCTGGAAGTTGTGGGATGTTTGAGGTTGGCAAATCACTAGGATCGTACTGAGTCCATGTGCGGAGTACGCATCGTCTTGTTTGTTCCAAAGCTGAGTGAGTACCAAAGAGGTCCAATGTTTGAAGTTTCGCGGAAGCTGCCGACCTTTTGAGTAGCATCCTGTGCGTTGTTAGAGAGATCAGAGCGAGTGCTAAGGCACAAGTCGTTGGTTTGTGTCAAGGTGCCTTTGTCCCATTAGTTCGAGAGAGAGGCGACTTGGGAATTGGAGTCTCGCATGTGTGAGTATTATCCGGATTGTTCACTGCGGGTGCGTGGTTTTGTGGGAAAATTTCTAGCCATGGTTGCTCCTTGGCGTTAAGCGTGGTTAGAATTCGGGGTCAAATTCCGTTTAAGGGGGGTAGAATGTAATACCCCAAATGTAATTCGAGATGGAATGATTCAAGGGAGAATAATCCGGGAGAAGATGAGTGAAAAAGGAGAGGGACAAATTATAAAATAGATTGAACAGCAAATAGAGGAGGGGTTTACTGCTAAAGTTAGGCAACCTGGGCCTGGGCCTTGGCCCAATTGGCCTTGTAGTGGCCGGCCAAGGGGGAGGCGCCACCCTCCCCCCAAACTCTAGCCGCCACCCTCCTTTTCCCCCTCCTCCCACTTGTGGCCGCCACCTCCCCTCTCCTCCACACCCCTTGGCCACCTCCCCTGGTTCCCTGTGCCCCTCCCTGCTAATCCTCCATTGTTGCCGGCCATAGAGGTGTGCGCCCCGCTGCCGATTTGGAGGAAGACGAAGGAGGAGCTCCCGGGAGACTTGTCGGCCAAGAGAAAGGAGGAAGGAAGAGAAGGGGACAGAAGAGAAAGGAGAGGGATCACCAGTGGCTGCTGGTGTTCTTCAACGTTCATCAAGGGTAACCTCAATTTCTCCTTTTGTTTAGATGTGTTATGGCTTAATTGATCAATATCGGTATTTAGGTCGGTTCAAGATAGATTGGGTTAGACCGATGTTTTGATTTGGTTAACTGCAAAATCAGTCCTAGACGATTGCTAGAGAATTGTAGGCGACGTCGATACCCTTATGTAGAGTACAAGATCGCGTCGTTTGGACGAGCGGTTCAAAAGTTATGAATTTTGTAGCACTGCTGTTCTGCAAATCTCCTATGTTTCTGATAGTTTTTAGTAATCAGGCTTAAACCGATAGATAAAGAGTTTCTGTGAGGTCTCACTATAACAAAAGTTGTAGATAATTATCGTAGTTTTCAGGGAAGCTCAAGAACGGAAAATTCGGACAAACGTACTGAAAGTTATGGTAGTTTTAGTATACTATCCAGAGAGCCTGATATGAAATTAATGTTCTGTTAATTAGCTTGGTAGGGGTATTAGATGGCCGAATCATGAAGGCCCACCAGCTAGGCTTAGTTGGAAAAATTGTAACCTTTCAAGAAAGTCCAAGATCACCTCATTTGGACTCTTGTACTAAAAGATATGAATTTTAGAACGTGACTGTTCACAGAGGGGACAGAACAACATTTAGGAATAGGAGTCGGGATCGCGTTGAAAACTATTGCGAGTTCGTGTTTGCTTATATAGTTTGTTTGGTAAATTATTGTTGTCTTAGTATGCTTTAAAATGAATTTAGGTGGGGGATTGGTCCCGGAGGCAGTACCCTCTTCACATCCTCTGTTCTCACGCGGTTAAGGCAAGTACTTGTTTGATAAAATTATTATGGTGAATGATCTAGTTTGCTAGTATTGTGAGTATATGCGATGTTTATGTGTGCTAGAGTGTTATGGTTATCAATGATCATGATTATTTGTGTTGTGGAAATAAGTGTTATTCATGGATGCTTGAATGTTACGAATGTCGATGAACTTGAATAATAGAAGAATGAATAAGTTTATTCATAAGTGATGTTGCTGAGAAGGCATTATTATGATGATTTAAGATTTGTTCATATGCATCATGCTGATATATGGAGGACTTGGTCACGTGGTGACCATGTTGAGGTCTCCGTTATGAATATGACGGGCTTGAGGTCCCCACACTTATGGAGTGTGTGCTGGAGGTCCCCTTTACTTGCGGAGTATTGGGTAATTGGTCCCTGCGCTTGCGAGCACAGGCATGGGTACGCAGCGACGGTTGCATACTTTGCATTACCGGTAAAATGCAAAAGATAAAGAGAAAGAGAAAGTGCACTTGAGCATCTTACATAGCATGAGCGTATAACATGTTTATAATAGAGATTGTAGATGGATGTTGATGATTACAGTTGTTTATGTTATTGTTGCCATTTATTGTACTTGCTGAGTCTTTGGGCTCACTCTTGCTGTTGTTGTGTTTTTAGATACCCCTTTACAAGAACGGCATGCATGGGAGGGAGTAAAACTTAGAGTGGTTGCAAAATGGAACGAACTACTCACATTTGAATCGATAGAATGATAATTTAGTAGATGTGAAAGTTGCTTAAAGAATTCTTTATTATTACTCCCTATGCTTGGAATAATTTGTAATAGAGTTGATTAGAGAATTATAGATGTCATTTTGTTTATGCTTTAGTTGTTTAGCATGCTATGGATGATATAGTGATGATTAGCATAGTTTTGGTTGTCCTTTGATTATGTTGGATGTTGGATTATTTAACTATGTTATACTTAAATGTTGGGACCACCGGTTTAGTAACTAAACAAAGGAGGTTCTGTCGGATTTAAGATAATTGTATCAGCGTGAAAATGGTTGTAGTGTTAGTTTGGTAGCATTCTAGGCCTTCGTCAGGCTAGGGGGGTTACACTATTGTTGTTTAATTGGTCGAAGAAGACCAAATTCTCTCCGATATTCTTCCAAAAGGATCTCTTTTACTTTTCTGGCCTTGACTTAATCGTCACAAGCCAAAAAGGTCCTAGTCGTGACCATCACAGCTTTGATTCTCACGCGCGGCCATACACTCTTTTCTTAAAGAAGCAAACAAGTAAAGGAGCATAACACAAATAGTTACTTACATGCTTAGAGTATGAAGACTACCTTTCTTCATTTCAACATTTTGTTTTTCTCCTGTTTTGGCTACTGGTCAGGATACGGAAAACCTCCTAGTCGAAATCACTTCTCTCAGCATGTGGTCCTGCCCACTTGAAGGAGTTTCCTAGCGGCGGTCCTTTTCTTACAATCCTCATTGCCAGTCGAAATTTGAGCAAGAACACGTTTTACGAAGTGTCTATTATGTCTTTGGCTCTTAGCAATTTTATCGATCAGTTTGGATACTATGTATAAACAAGACCACTTATCATCTATGCATACATCTTTGCATGTTTTCTTTTCATCAATACACATCTTACATCAGCTTCTAACCAGACAATGTACTACACAGTATTTTCGATTATGAAACCAGATCTACAACTAGCCGAAATCATACACTCGTTCCGACCAAATTGATTTCCTAGTACTAATATGATCAGTTTTTATAACATAATCATGCATACTTTGTACTATGGTCGTAGCTTTTTTTCTCTTTTTTCTTGGTCTACTGCTTCTTCAGTAAGTTCTATTACAACAAGCAGTCGGGGGCTAGGAAATATACGAGAATTGACATAATTAAAAAACGAACACAGACTTTATTGATGATAAAAGGTAAGTTTTAACATTTACAAAACTAATATTACAATCATCTACTTCTCAGAGCCACCAGACTGGTCACAGCGAGACAGAGGCTCGACCTCCATTTCCTCTACAACCTTATTTCTAAGAGGCATTACTTCCTCAAATAGCTTGGTCGCTTCTTCAACTGACCAGTTGAAGTCCTCTTCAATAGCTTGGAAGTGAATGGAGGGGTCGGAAGCTTTCAGCTTCGCCAAAGCGAGGTTGACTCCGTTAGCAACAACGTCTTCCAGGATCTGAGCATGGATCTTTCGAGTAGTCTTGAGCAGACCTTGGAGATCTTCGAGTTGTTGGCCAAGGTAGTTTATCTTCTCCGTCGGATCTCCTGGGAGAGGTAGTTGAACTCCCGACCCCATGTCAAAGAGCATCTTGTTGAGGGCCTTGACCTTCTCTTCAAGATTCTACCAAAAGGCTGCCTCCTTGCCACGCTCGAAGTCAAGAGCTTTTTCTACTCTCTTCAATACTTGAGTTTGCTCTACACGAGTAGACCAAAGAATAAATACATATAATTAGAAAAGATAGTACACTGGTCAAGTTTACGACCGGTTACCTTGACTCTTCTTCTCATAAGTGTTAATGACTTCCTTGTTCCTGGTCATCAAGTATTCGATCGACTGGTCCTTGGCTTGGCATTCACCTTCAAGCTTGGTTATCATGGCTTTCTTAGCTATAACCTCTTCTTTAAATTTCTCTGAATCTATCAAATATGATAAGGGGAGAAGTTAATTAGAAAAAAAAAAGAAGCAAGGTGACAAAGAAGGAGAAGGGAAGTTAATAAGAGAGTACTTACCTTCTAATTCAGAGTTTTTCTTCTCCAAGAATCTTATTCATTGGGTTAATCCTCGGACCACAACAAAATTCTCGACCATATGCTACAAAACTAGCAAACTCCTTTGAGTTTTTTATAAACTTATAGGGGAAACGTTATAAAAGTGGTCGTGGATGCTTACCCGAATCGTCACATCATTGTATTCGGCGAAAATAGTATTAGGACTCAACTCTGCTTGACAGTCTGATATCCTCCCTCAAACCTCATTGAGTTCTTTATCATCAATAAACTGAGGGAAATAAGGGAAGTTGCTAGCCTGAGGAGACCTCCGAGCAGTGGTCGGAGCCTGCTGGGCCACCTCAGGAACCTCCATCTCCATAGACGGGGTTGGAGCTGACACAGGTTCTTGAGTAGGCGCTGGCGCTGCCACCAGCTTGGGGGCTGGCTCGACCTCCTCTTCCTCGGGAATTTTCTCCTGATGGGTGCTCTGGTCGGAGGCGACCAGAACACCAGAGGATCTATGAAAGCAAAAGAAAGGAAATTCAAGATTTTAAAGAGCCAAAAATATTAAAGGTGTGTATTTATATGTGAGACCCCGGTTTATTAAGCTTGTAATACTTAGCCTTCCATTGGCCCTAGCATCACAAACAAAATAACCCGTGCCTCGATGGACATGTGCTTCCCAGAAATACAGCACATATACATCTTTACAAAAGCATGCATCAATTCCATACATTATATTATAACAAGTCTAGCAAATGCCATACATAAAATAGAGTTATTACAAGACAGCCGACCGGCCAAATGACATAAGCATCAAATAACAGCGGAAGCAAAAGGTGCCATAAGATGACTTTAACCAAAAGACGACTTGTTAGCCACATAACCACAGGGCAACCGACCGGGTTGTCAAGCTAGTCGTCCCACACATTGCCACAGTACAACTCACAAAAGTGAGGCCCTTCGGGCTCACCTTCTTCCTCTGCACATAACAAGCAATGCAGATGAGTACAACAATAATGTACTCGCAAGACTTACGAGTAACAAGCCTATACATAGCTACATGAAAGCTGAATCCAAAGGAAATGGTTATATGGTTATTTGGAGCATAAAGCAAGTTTTATTTGCAATAATGTAATAGATTGAAGGCAAGTTGCAAAATCTGTTTTTCAACATTGAAATAACAGCGGGGTAACCATAATAACATAAGTAACAACCTGGAGGTGACTAACCCAATAGCCACCACAACATAGCACGAATCCCCGATTCGTACCACCCATCAAGTTTTAATTTAAAAGGTTGTAGTCTAATGCTTGCGGGAAATAACCAAGCGTGTCCATAACCTAGGAGGAGGCTATTCGAATAGTTTTAACCCTGCAGGGGTTTACCAATGTACCCACACTTCAGACCGCCTTTTCGCCAAGCTATTTAGCACACTTTCTTTGGTATGGCGGCACGGCTAAGTCCTACGAGACATTTCTAATGAATGATGCTAGTTAAAAGCCGCACAACCCAGAGAGTAGGAGACACCGACCCAGCCGAAGCAACCGCGGGAGCTCTTCCTCTATAAAAACAGTTTTACTCACCAGCGACCCCTAACTAACACCTCCCAAAGTACTTAGCCAAGAGGAGTTCCATATGCCCCTAGTGTGGTTAGTACGCAATATTGCTTGGATCAATGGCGCAAGTATTCGGTCCTTGGACCAATAAGAATGAAGAACACCAAATAAAATTCAATAGTAAAAGTTACCCAAAACTTATGAAATTTATACAGCAGTAAGGATATGATTTTAGATAATTTTAGGAACAAAAATCAAGTCATTTGGATTAAGTATGAAAAATTTATAGCTAAAACAATTTCTCTCAGCCTGTTAATTCGCTAAATTAATTACTAGTACTGTTCATGGCATAAATTTCTAGAATGATCTGGAACCTAAGATTTTTACTGCAGGTAGATATTGATATCCTAAGAACAACAAAGTTGAGTTTACTCAAATTGGAGTTAAAATGAATTAATTATGATTTTTCTAAGTTATAAAACTAGCACATGTTACTTTTCAAAAATGAAATCATGATCAAAACCTATTTCATAATGAAGTATGCTAACAGAGGAAATTAACAAGATTGAGTTTGCACATTTTAGAGTTATACAGAAAAACATATGCATTTTACAAGTTTTAAAATAATTTCTGGTATATCCTAAAATGGCTAAAATCCAGTTAATATTATTTACAAAATTTTATGGCACAGAGCAATGTCTAAAAGCATTTTTATATTAAACCTTAGTCAAACATGAATTTAACCCCACTGGAATCATCTAAAAAGGATTTAAAATAAATTAGTTATGAGTTTTCAAAGTTTAATATAATTTTCAGTTGATAAATAAAAGCTTACCGAAATATAATCAAACTCATCAGAAATAAATCGACGTGGACGAACGTGGGCCCTTGATGCGAAATCAAACGGCCCACGCGCACGGAGAATAGCGCACGCATGCGATCAAAAGGAGCTCACCGTTGGATCTAAATCCAACGGTCTATGAGGATTGGGCCGTTCGGGCGACGCGGACGCCACGATCAACCGCAACCGTAGATCTTGAGATGGAGGGCTCAGGGCGCTGCGCACTTCGGGTGGTCCGAACGTCTCCGTGATCTGAGCCGTAGATCTAAAGATGGGTGGCCTAGGTCCATGCGCGGTCTGGGTGACCCGAACGACACATTGATCTCGGCCGTTGATCGCGAGATCGACGGTCCACGATCTACACAGTGCTATGCTCTCGTGCACGTGAGGTTTAAGCGCACCGAGAGGGTTTAATGGTGCGGGCCCACATGTCAGCGACTCAAAGAGTCATTTCCGACAGGCATTAATGGTTAAGGCAGGGATTAATGATAATCTCCCATGATTAATCAATGATTAAGCAATGATTAGCAATTAATGATGTCTTAACGACAACTCCCAGTGACGACTACAACCGGCAAAACCCGAGAGCAAAAGAAGGCTTGCCGCCGGCGGCTCCGAGCACGACGGCGCGACCTAAAGGCTAAAATGGGTTCGCAATAGTCTTGCTGTCCCGGTAGTGACGACCTCGCCGGCGGCGATGGTCCACAACGTCGGCTAGCCGGAAAAGAAGGCACGGTGACACTAAGGCCGAAAATGACAAATGATCAAAAGCTCCGCAACAGTCCAAAGAAGTGCGTGCCTGAGCATCTAAGGACTAATAAGAAGCTACCTTAGCCAAGAAGAGCTTCAAAGATGGCCGGAGAAGCTTTGACCACGGGGAAGCTCGTCGGAGTTGAAGAAGATGAAGTGGAAATAAAGGCCTGAGCAAAAATGAGCACCACTGGTGGTCAAAATAGCTTCATTAAAGCTCAGAGAAGCTCCATAAGCAATTAATTGGGAAAAGAAACCCTTACCGGAGCTGGAGAAGAAAGGGGATGATTCGGCCGAAAAAGACCCAAACTTGAAATTGAGTGGTTCCTGTGAAAGAATCCCAAAATTAAGTTAGGGGAAATGAATAGGGCATTAAGGAGTTCAAAAGGGTACAAGAAGAATTGAAGATGAACCACTGGAGCACCAAGATCCACAATTGAGCTCCACAGGTCAACAATGGTGGTTTTGGTGTTTTTGGTGTTTTGGGCTCCACAAGCAAAGAAGAGCTAAGTGGTGGTGTAAAGAAGTACTAGGAGGGATTTTGGGGAGCTTATAAAGCTGGAGGATTAGGGTTTGGCAACAAAACAAGACCTTCAGGTGAGCTAGGTCCATAGCACCACCATGGACCGAAAAAAGAGAAATGATGGAGTGCAGGATAGGGCATGGCTACGGCCGAGAGCACCTGCACCCACTAAATGCCGACCAGGGAGACGTTGTCGAGGGAGCAGACATGACCGAGGCCATGCTGTGCACTGTTCACGCACGGCTCGAGGAAGAAGATGACCAGAGAAAAGGCTACGGTGATCGTGAGTCCTTGGATCAGAAATGAACGGTTGAGATTGCCCGAGGCTCCTAAGGTTTAACACACTAGGAAAGATCGTGAGTGTTGGATCTACAATGGACGGTCACGATTGAATGGGACCACCAAGTGACCCGAACGGCCCAATTCATCTGGACGGTCGGATCTTGATCCAATGGTCCAAGTGAGTTGGTGCGATCGCGAGGTCCGAACGTTCACGTGAACGTGGGCTGTGTGATTTAAATCCAACGACTGAGATTGAATGCGCGTTTTAAGTGAGCCCGGGTGTAGTTAGTTGACTGAGCCAAGTCAAGTGGCTCGAGCCCGAGACTGGTCCGCACCTGAGGAACAGTGAAACCTGGTTTTGGGTTTTTAAATTGAGCCGAGACTTAGAGGAATTTTTAGGGATAACAAATTAACTCTAAAAATTCTGAAATTTTTACAGGAGCTTGCTAACGTATATATTAACCTTGTGTAAAATACTCAGAGGTTTTGATGTAGTGCATTTTTCTCCAAAATTTTTGCAAGGTTCTAGAATAGGGTTTGACTGCTTTCTAAGAATATTCAAACAATTTCTAAAAAATTGTGAAATTTTTCAGAGGGGTCACAATCCATCCCTAGAACTTAGGAAAAATATTTCCAAAGGATGATCACAAGATTTGACATGAATGTTTTTCGAAAAGACTTGTGACTTTGTATTTCCATAATTCTTGTAGAGGAATTGTTTAGAACATACAGGAAATACATGATGTAAGAAAAAGTTTTAATTTCTACTCATTTTCTTACATTTGAAACACAAGTCCAAAATTGGGATGTTGTAACACCCCAAAGTGCTGTTACCAAAATAAAATAAAATAAAGTTATTGTTTCATTGGTTTTTTCTGAAATTTGAAAGAGTTTGATTGTCTTATTTGAATTTCTGAAGTTGTAAAAGTGAAAATTTAAAATTTATTTGAAGTTCTTGAAGTTTCAGTTGGTTTGATCTGGAAAATAAAATTTTAATTAATTTCTAGAATTTTCTGAGTTTTTAAAAGCTTTTTCCTAAATATTTTAAAGCCAAAACAATTTATTTTGCAAATTAATAGCCAATAATAAGTTAGAAATATTTTTTATTAATTCCAAAGTAAATATTAGAATTTCTGAGAATTTTCTCATAATTTTTGGATTTATTTTGCTATTTTCTAAGACCCTTTCTAATTACTAGAATTAAATCAATTGAAAAATCAAATTGGAAATTCCTAATTCCTTTTGGGCCGAAACCCACTGGTCCAGCTCGTTTTCTCGCGCGCACCGGCCCATTCAGCCCAACGACCGCACCTCTTTTTATCGCCACCGTCGATTTGAAATCCGACGACAGCCGCTCCCTTTCTCTCTCAGCCGTCGGATCGGAATCCCACCGCTCTGACCTTTCTTCCTCCTCCAGCCGCAAACATCCCCGCCATTAGTGCCGAGGGGAGCTCCCTCAAGCCCGCGATTTTCGCCCCCTTTCTCCACGCGGGTGCACGCGGTCAAACCGCCCTTCAATCCTGCACCCTCTCCCGGCCATTTCTCCTCCTATCACGTGCGAGATCATCGGGATTTCGCCAACGGCCGCCGCCAATTTCGCCGCGCGATCACCCCCTCCCGGCCTCCTCCGCCCCTATAAAAGGAGGCATGGTGCGCCCCTAGTTCCCCTCATCTCATCCCCGCCCCTCTCGTAGCCTCTCCCTTCCTCTAGTGGCCGGATTTTGGAGTTCCTCTCCGCCACCCGAAAGACGGTTCTTCACCCATTCCGGTGACCACAAGGGCTCATCATCGACCGCGACCACCGCATCGGCACCGCCACGCCACACTCTACCTCATCGAGACCGAGCAACACCGCCGCCAAAACTCGTCGCTGGTGGCCAAAACGTCGCAACCGCTAGCTTCTAAGGTGAGCCCTAGAATCAGTAAGCCAATCTCTTGCTTTTGACACCCTTCGCACCCCTCGCCGTGGCGTAGAACGCCGGCGAGCCCGGCACCGAGCGCCTCCCCTCGTCGGTCCGACGTGGCATGGCCACGTGTGTGCCACGGTGGTGCAAACTAAGCCCAAAATGCCCAGTCAGCGCCACGTGGAGTCCACGTCAGCCCGTGCGCAAGCCTCAGCATTCGATGCACTATTTCGTGAACCATGTCCATCATGGTCCATTGACTGGTCATGAACTAAGTCCATTGACCAGAGGGCCCACCTGTCATAGACTACTACGGGTTTTTCGATTAAAATTAATTCGGCCGGGAAAATCAAATTCCCTCGGTGACGTCATGCTTGCGCAATAAAGCCATTTTCCTTTAGAAAAATAATTCCCAAAATTCAGAAAAACCCTAATTCTATCATTTTATGTATTTTCAAACTTCTAGAGCTCATATCTTTTGCATCCGAACTCCGATTGAACCCATTCAAATTTCTAAATTTGTATAAATTCAACATCTAGCCAACCAAACCAAAATTATTTCGTTTGGAGTTCATTTGAATTGTTATTTGAATTTTATTTGAATTTGGCTTATTTCGCGATTAGATTTCGACGTCGTTTGAAGAGCATATAAGAGGATTAATTTTGACTGTATGATCATCGTGATTGTACACTTGGACTACCTGGAGAAAGTACTTGTGAGTACTAGGTGACCTGTTAAGAAAAACAACATCACCCCAATACCAAGTGATCTGTTGAGGAAAACAACATCACCTCATCAAGCAAGGCAAGTTATACCCTTGATCATATCGATCCTATTATTTTAAATTTATTTCATTCTGTTTTTAAATTACTATTGCATGCATAATTTTTATTCAGTTATTTTAATCCCCTGTTTAAATACTTAGTTATTCCAATTCCTTGTGTACAGCCAATTTGAATATTGATTATCATTTCCTTGTCACCATTAGATAAAATCATATTAGAAATAATTAAATGCTTAGCCAATGCCTAGATCAAATCTCGTATTTGGGAAGTTTTAGCCAAATATTTTAAATTTGAATTAAATTGGATCTATCGTATTGTTTTACCATAAAAGGTTTATAAAATACCTTTACCTGGAAAACAAAATGAAAATGGGTTTGGACTTGGGCATAATGGATGTTTGGTGGGTGCATGTTCCTGCACGGGCTCAATCGGGTATGGTTGAGGCCCATGGGTTTTGTTGGAAAGTTGCCCAAGTCAGTTAAGGACCAGTCTTCGAGTGCATGATGCTAAGACATACCGTACCACCACATGTTCTAAGTATGGGGAGTAGGACCTGGCTGACTAATTTGCAAAGTTCCATCGCGGTCAATCCAAATGTTTTAGTGGGTTGTCTTTCATGACTATGTTGTCCCACCTGGCTTAAGAGGGGGCCCGAACCCGGAGGTTTTCATTCCAAAGGGGGTGGCGAAACCTTAGAGAGGGTAGACTGCGGAAGGATGGCGCATTGTAAAGGCCTTGATACATGCTCTAGACTGCTTACCTAAGGTAGTGAGCGGTGGTATCGACGGATACCAAACAAACTAGAAAAGTCGTGTCTTGTGGGTAAAGCTGTACAACCTATTCGAATAGCCCTGTCCACAGTCATGGACATGCTAGCAAAGCCACTCAAAGTTAGACTTTGGTTTTGTTTGAAAAAGACTCCTTCAAAACTGGTTTATCCAAATGGGAATTGGGCAGGAAGCCATGTGATAGGAGGGTATCCTTCACCATTCATGTGTGAATGTTATCTGACTATAAAATTGAGAATTTATAAAATGAATTTTAGTTATAGAACAACTGCTTTGGAACTTAGTACAAGTATTTAAAGAAAATGCTGCTTTATGCAAATGACCCTATAAGCCATCCTGTGTTACATCCATATATGCATGTCATTCTGTTATTTGACGGGTGTAACTTGCGAGCACGGAAGTTGTGCTCATACTTGCTTTGTGCAAACAAAATTTCAGAGGAGAAGGACTTTGCTACCGGTGAGGATATCGACGACTAGGCCGCTACCCCAGTCGATTGCCTGTGGCAGATTGCTGGACTCTATTACTTCTTCGTCTTCCGCTGTGTTCTTTATTGCTGGCTTGTAAGCCTCTTTGTAATAAACTCTGTTGAATATTAATAAAGTTGTGATATGAATTTGTTACCATATTTGTTTACTGTGTGAACTAGTGACTGATCATGGGACTAGTTCAGGAATGCACAGAAGATCTGGGATATTAATCCTGGGTTCTGACAGATGTTACATTATATAAGTTCCTTTCATATATGCATACCTGGTCGTCTTTTTGGTCTTGATCTTGAAACGCCCTGGAGCATAGCCCTGGGCGCTTGCCTTTCTTTTCTTCTCCACCAATTTTACTGGTTCTGAACTAGTGGTGTTGGTTATACCCTTCACATCCACCGACCTCTAGTCGGAAGTGATATCCTCAATCAGGTGATCGAGGTCCCTGACCAGCTGGTCGAAGACGGTGTTTTGGTCGACTTCTGAGACAGTTGCCTTGATAGCAATTGTCTGGTCGTGAACGACCACTCCAGGGCTTACGACCTCCGCCACCTTGGTCTGTGGATCCTTCTCTTTTTCGACCTATTTAAAAAGGCAATTTTATTTAGGCGATGAAATTTTTCCATCTGAAGTATATACTCCTTGTCAAATGCTCTTTTACCTTCAGGAGATCATCATCTTCGCTGATCGCCGAAAAGGAATCGATTGAAACAACTGATGATGGAGAGCCCACATCGGACTCTTTTAGCCTCAGCCTGACCGCCTACATAATTAGAACAAAATTATATACTGATCGAAGAATATATAAACGATGAAGAACAAGTTGTTATTTACCTTGAGTCTCTTTATTTTTTTTCTTCTAAAGAGATGATAGCCAAGATGTTAGGAAACCCAGCCTTGATATCAGGCTCCCCAACACAGATCAGTTTGATCCAATCTCTGATCTCATCAGGAGAAAGCACTTAAAAAAGAATAAAGAGATTTCAAGGTTACAAAATAATCAGCTAAATAAACCATGCGGGTCGGAAGTCTTCGGGACTTACCTTCCCTGGGATCCTTGGTCGCGTCATCATGACCAATGTACCAAAGCATGGTACGGTCTCGGAGCTTCAAGGGACTTATCTGATGCATGGAAAAGTCTCTCACTATGTGCCAAGAGGTCAAGCCTTGGGCATTGAGGTCTTTGATGGCTTCAATCCACCTTCCGACCCTTCCTTCCTTCTTCACAGTGGACCACTAGTTGAGATTCTCGCTTGCTGATTTGCCAGCGAAGTAAAGGCCGTCATTCTTCGTGACCGTCATATATAACCAGCTTTTCTTCCATGACGACCACAAGGATTCGAGTACATTCTGATGTATTCACCGGCCTTCCCATCGTGGAGGCACAGTGAGCACTCCCCAGGTCCAGCCGTAGACTTCCCCGACATCGCCATCTTGTAAAAATACCTGAAGACTTCAGATTTGGTCGGATCCCTAGGTACGCCTCGCAAAGGTAGACAAAGATGCTGAGGTTGGCGATTGAGTTAGGGGCTAGGTTCACCAGCTCCACATCATAGTACTGAAGAACTTGGGAGAGGAACTTGTGTACCGGAAATCTAAGCCCACACTCGACAAAGGTGACAAAAATAGGGATTTCCACTTCTTCTCTGCTCGGATAATGCTCTCCAGCTGCTGACCTCCACTTAATCAAATTCTGATCTGAGAGCATCCCCATCTTCTCCAAAGCTTCAATCTTCTTGCTCAAATCGAAGGCCAACCATTTGGTAATCGAGTCCAACATAGTTAGATCTTGGGTGAGAAAAGGTAGGAAAAGGTTTTGGCGAGAAGATAAGAGGAGGTTGGAGGAGATTTCTTTCAGAAAGCGAAAAGGGGATTGAACGGAGAACTGAGAGTGTAAAAACCCCAAAGCTATGCGCAATGGAGATTTTATAGCCACAATTCCTTAACTGCAATAGGGAGTTACCTAAACTCCAACGGACACAAACCTTTTCAACGTCCAACGGACAGAAAACTCTTCGGTTCCTAAGGCAGTTTCTCAACTTTAAAGTGAATACAGACCATCTCGTTTGTCACATCATTAAAAGAGGGTCTGCCCGATACGATTTTCATCGGAGGAAGGTCCACACGACAATTCATTTAAAATTCGGGTGCTAGCTGACGAGGATTCAAATCTCTATGTATTACTTTAATACATGATTAAAAGATCATATGTCTTCATGGTCGTAACCCCTATGGCTAACGACCCCTATGGTCATAAGGATTTCAGAGGTTACATAATGGGTACCCTAGTCGGATGAGGCCCTATGCCTAATCCCCGACCATATGACTGCTCGTAGAAGCAATGAACTGGTGGTTGGATCCGATTTCGAGCATATTCCTCTTGTGTGATGAATAGAGCATATGTCTTATTTACTCTAAGCCACGCAATGTTTACAGCCCTAAGACACTAACAGTAACCACCATATGATTACTGTCTCCTTCTGATACCAACCGCCGAACGATTGATACATTACCAACTACCGCCTCTCTTTGACCAGATGCGACGCTTCCAACAAGTGCCTCTTCCAGGAGTAACTGCCACCACTTCGTCAACTACATAAAGGAAAACACGAACGGCAGAGAGCAAAGGATGGAATCCAACTCGGCTGATCAACAGACGATTGGATTTCACTTGAAGCATTAGCATAGCACTTAGTACGTCAAGTGTAATTAGGGTTAGTCCACCGCCTTGTCAAGGGCACCCCCTGTAAAAGATCCAGTTCATAGCAATAAAGAGCAATCTCATTCTCTCCCAAGAACTGTTTGCTATTTTCCTCTATTTATTTCATAAAATTGGCAACTCGATCGACGACAATGTGGGTGTCCAACACCCACCCCATCTTATTAAGATAGTTAATGGCACCCTACTTTGGTAGACCTACCAATTAACGATCAAAATCGTGATAGGCGCAGCAACTGGAAAGGCATCAAAATCACTTAATTTTTCTTGAGGGATACTACTCTACCATGTTAAAACATCTAATGATAAAACATGATCAATATCATAACAGGAATAAAATAAACATTCACAGATAATCATATTAAACTGTGAAATAGTATGACCATTAACAAGACAATCGCCATCTCCATGCTTCCTGTCTACCGAGCCATCATGCTTGAAATCACCACATTCATTGATTGAACAATTACTCCTAAAAGCTAGTAATAAATTACATATGATAATATCAAGCATCACATGTTGGCACACAAACTGTTATACAATAATATGTAGCTCGATGGCTATAACAAAGCATGACACGCAGGCCATGAAAAATCCATACATGCATCGCATACACAATAGGACATACTATTCACATAAATCCCTAGAAAAATGTGGTATGCACAGAATCCAATTCTATCGGATGACATAAACACATAATACTATATAATGCGATAACGATTATCTAGCACGGGGTTCGAACGGGCAGCGCCCCTTGCGAGTCGAGGGCAACGCCCTTGGAAAATTTTCCGGGACATGAATCTTATTCACGTAATCGAGTCTTGGAAATTCATTGGATTAATCATATTAACCCTATTCCGAACTATTCTGATCACTACATCCATACAACCACGCACCGCGGCATACCTCGATGGCGAAATTTCGACCGTTAACAGTATCTTGCAATGTGATCGTAAACAAGTCGAGTAATCATCTGGTGCTTTCAACACATACCTCCCGTAAATCCACCTACTATCGCCGAAAACCGATTGATCTTACCAACTAGTGCCTAAACTGCTCTATCCATATGAACCGATCTAGGTTACCCGACCAGACCAGTAATAGATCCAATCTACTACTGCAACATATCAAGTATGTATTGCCGATCTAGATCAAAAACTACGCAAGATGACTTTGATACCACTGAAGGGATACAGGTAGGCTACACTAGCTGGCAATTCAAAAAAAATTCTACCATGTAAACCAGGAAATCATGCAAGCAAGAGATCATAGATCATTATCACTAGACGCACAGTGCAGCGAAAGAAGAGTTGGACCAGCCTGATCCAACGTCAATCGGATCAATGAAGTGATCGTAGTCGATCGTCTCCTCCAGCAACCAATCGCGTTCCTTGTTTAGGTTGATGATCATCCTCGATCAGCACAGCAGCAACCGCAGCTGTGCATCTATGGTATCCACACGTCTAGGGATGGAACACCGTACGCCGGTGTGCTAGCACCAACTCGCACAGTAGGGCTCTTAAGAAGACGGTAGCTAGGATTTTAGTGGAGCAACTCACGTCATCCGTCTCTCTTGTCCCAATAGCCTCATGCATCCCCTTATATAAAGCCCATAAAGGATCCTATCTGAACTCGTTTGTTCCAACCCGTTAAGTGTGTGACCCTATAGGTTCATGCGTAATCGATTGTGACTCGGATACCCTTTTCCGACCACGAGTCGTTAGCGGTTCCTAGCAGGACATAATGATTTCCGAATACATATAAATTATATCGAACGAACCTTAATGCAATATGATCTATGATTAGGTCCTTATGTAACACCCCAGTCCAACATGAGCCTAGAATGCTACTAAAATAACAAGGTAATAATTTAAAACCTAAGACAATACACCAAATTTCGGCAAAACCTCCTTTGTACAGTTAACCATATAGGAGGTTCTAACAAATTTCAATAACATAATCAAGAATTTCCAACATCCAACTTAAATCATAACCATAAGAAAACCTTCATGAATCAATAATCAACTTAATCACACTCAACAGTTGCATAAAGATGTAACCAAATAAAACATCTTAGCAGTTTGTTCAACTATTAACTCATAGTCCAAAATTAATCATTCGAGAGTGGTTCGTGGTAGTGTGCTACAGATCTTATTACTAGCCCCTCCCATGCATGACGTCCGCGTCAGAGGTACCTCAAAAAAATATAAACAAACAACAAGTGTGAGTCCATGACTCAACAAAGTACAAGTAATACAGTAATTCAATTAACAACTTTGACACAATCAATCAATCATGACTATTCATCTCAAAATCAGCTCATATGCCACAGATGCACCTTTTCTTTTCTCTTTGCATTTACCGGTAATGCGGAGTATGCATCCGTCGATGCATACCCATGCCTGTGCCTTCTAGCACAGGGACCATAAGGCCACACTCCACGAGTGTGGGGACTTCAAGCCCGTCTAAAACATGACGGAGACCTCAAAATCAATACTTGGCCACCACATGGCCAAGTCTCAAGGATAACAACATGATGCACATGAGTCTATTCAATTATCCAACATAAACATGTAATGACCAGCAGTGACAATCATGAGTAAAGAACATAACATAAAACATGCATTCATGAACAATCACTTTAGTTGTTCAACCATCAATTGTACTTGCCTCAACCACAAGACGAATGAAGATGACAGGAAGACTTTAACCCCGGTGCTCCCAACCACCTGACAACCGTAAAGTATACTAAATATACCATTCAAAATTTCACAGCATAGCAATGCGACAAAATGAAATCAATCGCTCCTAATCGCAGCCTGAAACTTAACCGATACACTCCCAAATCCCAATCTGTCCAAATAGACAGCCATCAAAGGAAAATCCATAACTTTTGAGTAAAAACTCCAAAAGTCATGAAACCAAATTTCCTAGAATCTACACAAGCATATCTACAACTTCTCAGGTGACCGGAAGATCAAATTATCCCATCTAAGCCTTTGTTTTTAACCCCGAAGACCGTTCTGACATCTTCGGTACTACTGACTTGAGAATTTCGTAACTTTTATTTGGTACTTCCAAATCCACTATTCTAAGATTATCTGGAAACTATAGAAAACCAACTTCCTCCATAAATTTATTACAATTATCCCCACTATGCAACAAAGGTTGCTAACAGCCTAGTCTTTCTCTACTGTCCACAACAGAAGGACAGACTGCAACATTAACTTCAAAAATTCATATCTTTCGTTCTAAATGTCCAAAAATTATGAACTTGATATTCCTAGAAACATCATAAAGTTATCTACATAACTCATGGATATCCACTGACCAAATTCGTCCAACTCTAGACCCTAATTCACAGAACTATGCTCGCTACCCGAATCCAAAGACTGAATAAGCATCCAAACTTGCAAAAATCATAACTGATTCATTAATCAACAAAAAATTACAAATTAATACTTTCTGGAAAGCCCACACGAATGCCCACATAAGTCTTGGAGACACTAAATGCTGGATCCGATTGGAACTAACTCAATTTCGCGCATCACTAGAACAGCAGAGACATCGATCTACAACAGCAGGTACAAACTGACTATTGGAGACAAATCACATAAGAAAGAACTACAAAATCTAATGGAGAATGCGAAATTACCCACAAAATCAACGCTGGACTTCACTGAACTCCTTGCAAACACTCTCCTTCTTCCCCTCTTCTTCTCTTCCTCTTCCTCTCTCCCTTGGCCGGCAGTACCCAAAGGAATGGAGGCACTAGGGCTGCCATGGGAGAAGACACTAGGAGGGGCTACTACTGTAGCTACATCTACAGTACCTCTAGGGTCCCCCCTCTCCCTCTTTTGTTGATGGCCGACCCACCTCTTGGTTATGGGCCGAAGGCCCATAACTATTTTTCCACCAAATTTAGATTATTAATCCTTCTCTAATTTATTAATTACTCATTTAATAAAAAATAGGGTATTACACCTTATCACTTACGGCAAGCTTGTATCTCTATATGACTAGTTCATATTTTGTCATGACCAGTTCGTAACTCCTTACGACTAGTTTACATCCAGTTAATGACCAGTTAGTGATTATGTTCGACCAGTCTATGACCAGCTCGTATCTCCAAACAACCTGTTCGTATCTGGTCGAATTGAATGACCTGCTTGTGTATTCTACCTTTGCCTCACGATATCTGGTTGAACTCTAAGTGAGATATTTTATCATCTATAGACTGTTCAATACTTTCTCGATCAAGTGACGGATAACTTCATATGGTCGACTCTTCGACCACTAGTGGCATGGCTGATGGAGACGGGGTTCCCGATCTTTCGATGAGATTGATAACTATCGATTTTGGTGGAGGTGACTCTCGCGATCTGACTACAACCGTACGACGACGCTTGCGCCTTAGCAATTGCTGAACCAACTCCGCGACGTTATTGACCGTGTTGGAAGCGCGATCAACCTGAACACGAGGTTCAATTCCTGTGAGCAATCGAAGAACTAGCAAGAATAAAATATAGGCAATCTAATATTGCAAATAGGATTTGTAGTATAGATGGTATTGAAAAACAAATGTGGGATCCCGAAGGCTGTCTTGACAGGTGGTCGTCCGACACAACTGAAGAACAGAAGTTTGCACAATGGCTAAACCTAAACTCAACGAAATCCGAGTTATAGCTAGGGGGACGGTGGCTCCTATATGGGAAGACGACCAGGGGTAGTGGCCAGAGAAGTGGACGCACGCCCCTAGGGTTAAAAGGCCCATGGGCCCAAGAGGAGGTGGCGCAACACCCTTTTTGACTCAGGCAAAAAAATAGACGTAGATTGTTTTCTTTATTGTGGCTGACTCAGTTGGAATTTGAAGCTGAAGTTGGATCCATTGGAAAGTAGACTTGATAAGCTTTCAATGAAGTCTAAGAACGTCCCAAACGGAGTCTGTATGAGGAAGTTACGGCCGTTTGAACGTAGTGCTGTCACAATAGTCCGAACTCGAATCCAGAACGAGCCCAACTCGAACTCTTGCTTGACTCGGACCCAAAGTGATGTGATGATATCCATTATGCCTCCTATGCTTGTCCATGACTCCACATACGTCTATTTGGTCCTTTCACATGTTCCTAAGCACAATTAAATCACTTGCATTAGGTAGCAATCTATTCTCAGTAATATATAAACCTATGAACAAATTCACCTGGTGATTAAGTTGGCGAGCACGAGCTCGAGTAATTGGTCCTTGTAACATTGGTTGTGGATCAGCTGTGTGTGTAGGCGCGGTTGTATCCAAGTTAGGGATGTCCTCATCATCCTCCTCTTCTTGCATTTGAGTCGTCCTCCACTCAAGCTCATCCTCTTCTTCCAAGTATGGCTTCAAATCTGCAGTGTTAAATGTAGGACTAACCCCAAAATCTGCAGGCAGATCAAGTTTGTATGCATTATCATTAATCTTTTTAACACTTTGAAAGGACCATCAGCTCGAGGTATCAATTTTGACTTTCTCAATTCAGGAAACCTATCTTTTCTCAAGTGCAACCAAACAAGATCTCCTGGTTCAAAAGTTAAATGTTTTCTCCCCTGACTACTAGCAAGTTTATATTTAGCATTCATGCGCTCTATATTCTCCTTAGTTGCCTCATGCATTTTTAAAATCAATTCAGCATGTTGTTTAGCATCAAAGTTCAATTTATCCGAAGATGGAATAAGCATTAAATCAATAGGAGCACGAGGCACAAAACCATAAACAACCTCGAAAGGGCACATCTTTGTAGTAGAATGCAATGAACGATTATAAGCAAACTCAATATGAGACAAACATTCTTCCCACATTTTTAAATTCTTTTTCAACACAACCCTATGCATTGTAGATAAAGTTCTATTCACAACTTCAATTTGTCCATCAGTTTGGGGATGACAAGTAGTAGAAAACAACAGCTTAGTCCCCAATTTAGCCCGTAAGTTCTCCAAAAGTGGCTAAGAAATTTAGCATCACGATCTAAAACTATAGTGTTAGGCATACCATGCAATTGAACAACTTCACGAAAGAATAAATCAGCAGTATTGGCAGCATCATTGCTCTTATGACATGGTATAAAGTGAGCCATCTTAGAAAATCTATCAACAACCACGAATATACTATCGCTCCCCTTCTTTGTTCTAGGCAATCCTAAAACAAAGTCCATCGAAATATCTTCCCACGGAACGCTGCGAACTGGTAGAGGCATGTATAAACCATGAGGATTAAGTCGTGACTTAGCTCTTTGACATGTAGTGCAGTGAGCAACGTAGCGCTCGATGTCTCGTCTCATCTTTGGTCAAAAGAAATGATCAGCAAGTATATCCTCTGTTTTCTTCATGCCAAAGTATCCCATCAGCCCGCCTCCATGCGCTTCTTGTAACAACAACAAACGAACGGAGCTAGCTGGAATGCATAGCTTGTTAGCTCTAAACACAAACTCATCATTAATGACAAATTTGTTCTACGTTTTCCCTTTTTTACAATTCAACAATATATCTGTAAAATCAACATCATACACATATTGCTCTTTAATAGTCTCAAATCCAAAAATTTTGAAGTCAAGTTGTGAAAGCATGGTATATCTCCTGACAAAGCATCAGCAATAACATTCTCCTTTCTCTTTTTGTGTTTTATGACATAAGAAAAGGACTGAATAAATTCAACCCACTTTGCATATCTACAGTTCAATTTACTTTGACTTCGAATATGCTTTAAAGATTCGTGATCATAATGTATAACAAATTCTTTGGGCCATAAATAATGTTACCAAGTTTCTAAAGTTCGAAATAGTGCATATAATTCCTTATTATAAGTAGAATAGTTCAAACTAGGCCCACTCAAATTCTCACTGAAGGATGCTATAGGTTTACCTTCTTGTAGCAATACGCCACCTAAACCAATTCTGCTGGCATCACATTCTAGTTCAAAACTCTTATTAAAGTCAGGGAGTTGGAGTAGTGGTGCATGTGTTAACTTATCTTTCAATGTGGTGAAGGCGTTCTCTTGTGCGGCGCTCCAAACAAATGGCACGCCCTTCTTGGTGAGCTCATTCAATGGTGCAGCGATAGTGCTGAAATCCTTCACGAAGCGACAATACTTTCAGCAAGTCCTAAAAAGCTTTGTACTTGTGTGACCGTGTTAGGCGTCGGCCAACTCTGTATTGCTTCAATCTTGGCTTGATCAACTTCAATTCCCTGTGGAGTAACAACATAGCCAAGAAACGCGACTCGATCGGTGCAAAAGGTGCACTTCTCAAGGTTACCAAATAAACATACATCACGTAAAGCATTAAAAACAGCACGTAAATGGTCAAGATGTTCCTCTAATGATTTGCTATATATCAATATATCATCAAAATAAACCATCACAAATCTATCAATGAAAGCACGCAAAACTTCGTTCATTAGTCTCATGAAGGTGCTCTAGGTGCATTAGTTAATCCAAAAGGCATTACTAACCACTCATATAACCCGAACTTAGTTCTAAATACCGTTTTCCATTCATTGCCTAATTTCATGCGAATTTGATGATATCCACTACGCAAATCAATCTTCGAGAAAACAACAGAGCCACTCAATTCATCAAGCATATCATCTAACCTAGGAATAGGATGACGATACTTAATGGTGATATTATTGATTGCTCTACAATCTACACACATGCGTCATGATCCATCTTTCTTAGGCACTAAAATGACCGGAACAGCACAAGAACTAAGACATTCACGCACATACCCTTTAGCGAGCAATTCTTGAACTTGGCGCTGAATTTCGTTAGTTTCTTCTGGATTGGTCCTATATGGTGCGCGATTGGGCAGTGATGCGCCAGGAATTAAATCAATTTGATGCTCAATCCCTCGAAACGGTGTCAACCCCGGCGGTATGTCCTTCGAAAAGACGTCTTTGTACTCCTGCAAAATGTTAGTGACAACAGGAGGCAAAGAGGAAGGTATATCCTCAAATGAAAACAAGGCTTCTTTGCAAACGAATGCATAGTAAACAGAATTACTAGCATCCAATTCAGCCATATCAGATTTGGTAGCAAGAAAATTAACATCTTTCAATTTAATTTTTTTATTCTTCACATGAGCATCTTTAGGTTCTTTCTTCTTATGTTGCGCAAACTCTTTTGCTACAATCTGATTTTCACTCTTAGCATTCTCTTGATTTCTCTCTACTAGCTCTAGCAAGTTCATTTTTAACAATTTGTTCAGGAGTCATAGGAAAGAGTATTGATTATTTCTGCCATGATACATACAATCAATATCGTATTGCCAAGGTCTTCCTAATAACAAAGAACAAGCTTGCATAGGAACAACGTCGTAATCAACATAATTATGGTATGAATCCATAAAAAAAATGTACTCTCACCATTCGTGTTACCTTCAACTTACCACTGTTGTTGAACCATTGAATATGGTATGGGTGGGGATGACGGTTGGTCGGCAAAGCAAGCTTCTCCACCATATCCATACTCGTCAAATTGTTGCAACTCCCACCATCAACAATTATATGAATCGAGCGTTCCTCAACAATGCCCTTGATTTGGAACAAATTATGACGCTGATTTTGCTCAGCACTATAATGCTCAAATACTTGTCAGCATCTTCTGCGCTAACATGTTCCGCCTTATAATCAGATTCATCATCATTTTCTGCAGGGTCAGTTGCAAGCATAGCATATGTTTTATCATCAAAATCACTAACAGAGGAATACCCACCATCGTCGCGTATAATCAGTACGAGCTTGTTTGGACAGTCCCACATCATGTGTTCATAGCCTTTGCACCGATGGCATTGAATATCCTTAGTTCGTCCTGTCGAAGCAACTAAAGATGAGGTTTTTGCAGACACTTGTGGTGCTGATTTGGTTGCTTCAGAAACTCGTGGTGCTGGATTTGAAGTAGCGGGGCGTGGCTTGTTGTTGAAAGGTGGCGGTGGGGGTGCACTGGTGGCCGGGGCAGTAGAGGTGCGTGGTGTCCATGAGTTTGTGCGACCTGCAGAAGAGTTAGATCGTGTCCTCGTCTCGCGTCCCTGCACTTCACGTTCAGTTTTACAAGCAAGATGAAACAATCTAGTAATGGAGTTGTAATCTTTATAATCAAGGATGTCTTGAATTTCTCGATTCAATCCTCCCAAAAACCTAGCCATTGCCTCCTCATTCTCATCTAAACCATAACGCAACATACCAATTTGTAATTCTTGATAGTAGTCTTCTACAGACTTTGTACCTTGTCCTAAGCGTTGTAATTTATTTAACAAATCACGAGCATAATATGAGGGAACAAATCGATGTCGCATTAGCAATTTTAAAGACTCCTATGTGTTAGGTATGTTATTGGGATGTTGACGGCAATGTTCTTTCCACCAAACATAAGCAAAGTCGGTAAATTCACTAGTAGTAGCCCTAACTCGTCTAATCTCAGGAAATTCATGACAAACAAATTTTTGATCTACAGCTAGTTCCCAATTAAGATAACCAAGAGGAGGTGGCGTAACACCCTTTTTGACTCAGGCAAAAAAAAATAGACGTAGATTGTTTTGTTTATTGTGGCCGGCTCGGTTGGAATTTGAAGTTGAGGTTGGATCCATTGGAAAGTAGACTTGATAAGATTTCAATGAAGTCCAAGAATGTCCCAAACGGAGTCCGTATGAGGAAGTTACGGCCGTTTGAACTTAGTGCTGTCACAGTAGTCCGAACTCGAATCCAAAACGAGCCCAACTCGAACTCTTGCTTGGCTCGGACCCAAAGTGACGTGATGATCTCCATTATGCCTCCTATGCTTGTCCATGACTCCGCATACCTCTCCTTGGTCCTTTCCCATGTTCCTAAGCACAATTAAATCACTTGCATTAGGTAGCGATCTATTCTCAGTAATATATAAACCTATGAACGAATTCACCTAGTGATTAAGTTGGCGAGCACGAGCTCGAGTAATTGGTCCTTGTAACATTAGTTGTGGATCAGCTGTGTGTGTAGGCGCGGTTGTATCCAAGTTAGGGATGTCCTCATCAATGGTCATGCACTTTCTTTATCCGACCACAACGAGAGGCCCAGAGATATCTCTCCTGTTATGTTAGGAGTGACAAATCCCATATCCGACCAGTCACATCCCTCCGCATGTTTCATAGCATACCGAAAGCTACCTTTATAACTACCCAGTTACAGAGCAGCGTTTGGCAACCCTTAAGTGTACTATTACACATGTAGGAAACTATGCTGATCTCAAGTCTAAGGATTATGCATCATCATTACTTGAGACCAACTGATGACATATAAAATCATTACAATCTCAATAGTGTCTCAAGATGGGTCAATCCAACACAATGTTCTCTAACATGTGTTCACATTATTGATTCGATATCCCTATATCCATGACCGGTGAAACATGGTCATCAATCAATACATGTGTTGGTCGATAAGTCACTAGTGTTCCGACCAGTGACATCCGACCAGGAATACATTTAGAATGACATCATATAAGTTAAAGAGCTTCACTAACAAGTCACATACTTGTTAATCTTTATTACTGATAATTCATTCAAGGAACATAATAACATTTATTCTATAACTCATAAACATAGAAGTGATACAATCATCTCTATGATCGCATCAAGGGCATATCACCAACATCTTCCTCCACATCATTAAACTTATGGAAAAATCTTAATATGTTCTTTACCACTGAGCTACACTTGCGTGTACAAAACGATGGGCGCCATGATTTGAACTCTATCGGCTGAAATGGTACTCCCACAATTCCGCCACCCTACCGAAAGGTGGTTCTCCTTTAACGATCTCTTTGCGTTTTTGACAAAGAATGTAGCACCTATAAATCTAAGCGATGGTAAACAATTTTGATAAGCCCAAAAAAATGTCAATTTTGCTCTATGTTGCTAGTTCTTGAATAAATACTATGTGAGACAATGCCTTATAGTGGAATAAAATACTAAGGCCCTGTTTGGATCGAAGGAAAAGTGGAGGAATTGCAATCCAAATGATTTTTTTTCCTTTAGGGTATTTGGAATGGAGGATTAGCCCATCCCATTCCTATGGAATTATAACACCCAGGCTTAACAAAGCCTAAGATGTCACCTACAACTACTATCGCTATCAACTTTTAACCATTTCAGTCATTTCTAACATCTAGTCTTCAAGAATGAGTATTCATCAAGGAATAAACATTAAATTTAGCAAGTAGATAAAATAAAATCCAAATGTAATATGAACTAAATAGTTATCCAAGGCAGCCTAAATAAGATCAATTAGGAAAACTATAACCAACAATTATACGAACCATAAGAGACTATGAGATGCCATCATATATCCACTTATTACAATAGCAATTGCTAACTAGTTCATGACAAAAGGAATGATTTATTAGGAGGTGTGAAGTGCAACATCAATTAAAATTTCAATCATCTCATGTGCTACTCCTGCCCCGAAGCATACCGTCATCAACATTCGCCTAAAACATAAAATAAACATGAATCCAAGACTCAGCAAGCACAAGTAAACAACACATGAGGCATCATATCAATGATAAATCAATCTTATTACCTCAAAATACCTATCCATCTTTCATGAACGCAATGCAATGCAATTCATGCACATGCCACAACTTCACTTCTGCTTATACCGGTATAGCGGAGTGTAACACCCGTCGATGTTCACTCGTGCCCGCATTTTCAAATGTGGGGATCCATTGCCCATCTTTTTCATACGGGGATCTCATCCCACTCCCGTGGGTTATTTCTTTCCAACATGAATGCTTGAAATGCAATGAAATAAACAACTTCCATACTTCTCAATATTCATTATTATTTAACAAAACATATAAGCAACGTGAAATAATCATACTTCACATGAATAACCATAACCATAATCGGTTGATACCACCAAACATGTAAAATTCCTCTAAGATGTACTAGCCTTTCTAGTTGCGACGACCGGAAAGATTTGGAGATAACAACACACCAGACGCTACTCCTCCTACAGTAAATATTCAGTCTCAATACTAGCCATAGCAATACAAGACATCACTTAAGCGACAACGCTCCTACACAATTCCCAAATCCACCATTTTCTCCCTTTACCGGACAGTCCCCCTTTGTTATCCTGGTAGGGTTAGAGGGAAAAGGTGGCGCAAGGGGGGAGGGTGGCTAGGGTTAGAGGCTGCCCCTAAATGGGCCGAAACCGTTGGTCAAAAGCCCAAGGTCCTAATCCCCCTAAAAAAAATGGATATTCCACTTACAGTTCTACTAAAAATCTGAATTCAAACTTTCAAATCCTCTGAAGTCTAAACGGGATATTACAGGAATTTCTCCCAATTCCTATACTTTTGGAGGAAAGCTAAAAAGAGGTAGGAGGTAATCGAAAATTTCCTTTTGAAAGATCCAATGTAAGCTCTCGCACTCTCTCTCTCACACCCTATTCATGTGTTTTTCCTGCAATTGATCCAAATACCCTATTCATGTGTTTTCCTATATTTTGCATTGATGAGTTTTACACTTGCATTCCTATAGCTTTCCTATATTTTTGCTATTTTTTATGTTTTTTTTCTTTCATGTGTTCCAAACACGCCCTAAATATAAAAGGGGAATGCACGAGGTTTGATATTTGAGGCCAGCAAAAGCTTGTCCAGCGGATGTCAAAAGCCACCTCGCAGCAGCTGAAAAGCTACACAAAGCAGCACCCTCAAGTTTAGCATCTTGACATCCTTTTAGTCATGGAAGCGTCGATGCATGCTCCCCAGACGAGGCAATCCAGTTCAGAACGAATGAAATCCACATGTCTGGCTAGTGATTATAGACACGTAGCGATTAGTGACCATCCCTACTTTTGCACAGTGACACCTTCTTTACGCAGCCATCCACTGTTGTAAACTCCAATTTATTCCCTAAAAACATCCAAACCTAAAAGTATAAAAGAATATAGGACACGTATAAATTTTATTAGTGATCACTAGATGGGAAGGATTCATTTGACCCACTCACACCCTGTTCGAAAGGGCACTCTTAAGTTGATCTGATTTGTTTGATCGAGATCAGAACGACTGGATTGTTCTGCATGGTCCTCGGACCTCAGTAGGAAGCTTTCGGTCAAAAAGTGTTAATCGGAAAAGTACCAAAACAAAATTGTGTTAATAGGAAAAGAACCAAAACAAACTCACGGACATCTAATGTACACTTGCATTTCGCTGAATCGCTACAAAATTTTGGCCCTGTTTGGATCGCAGATGAGTGGCTTCATTCAAAAAGATCTTAACTGGAAAAGGCAGGCATAATTACATCAAAAATTACAGCAGATCTTATAGTACTTTGAACTGCTATGTCTGTCGCGAATCATAAGTAACTTGTGCGAGTAGAAATGCCAGCGAAGGCGCTTCAGCCTTGAGTGATCCTGCACTCCCCGTCGTTAAGACAAAGTTATTCCGGACAGACTAAACTTATCCGTTACTCTTCAGGTGAGGCCAACTTTGTGATGCTATACCGATGATTGGGTACTAATTAATGAGGCAGGTTGGGTGGTGCCTGGTGACGTGTAGATTCCAGCATTACTTGAGTGTTGGACGACGAGACAAATCATGTCGCCGGCAAGCAACGGTCTTTTAATGTTTTAGTTGAAGCTTATGATTACCAAAAACCGGTTATGTATGCACGGGTTTTCATGCCAAATTATCCTTGGAACAAGCTAAGTAGAGAAAGATATGATGCAGGAACCAACGAATGCTAATTGTTCTCCCCACGACAAGTTTGTTTGGGTCCCGTTTGGCGTTTGGAACGCAGGATTCCCGATTACTGCTGGAATTGAATAGTTTTATACAAAATTCCAGTGAAATTTCTATATTTCAAATGGACCCCTAACTAGAAATTTGTAGTGAGGATACAGCAAAACAACAGATCGACGTGCATGTTGTTAGTGTATTGCCCTGTTTCAGAGAGTACTACCTCTGGTCTCAATTACATGTCATTTGGAATAAGGAATGAGTCCATCTTAACTCTGTAATCGTGCCTCTAACACCGGTACTGATAACCAATTAATACGGACATTTGCTGAAATATTGCCACGAAAAAACAAAACTAATATTTGCAAAACAAAACTAATTTGCTACAGATCTAGACTAGGGGGGTATTTTATAGCAGTGTGTCCAGGAAAGTACTGAAGTGATTTCTTTTGAGTTATGACATACTCTTAGACAGTTCCTCCATTTCACAATATAAATCCAACCCCAACGTGCGTACATGACAAGGAGTCATCAAGTTTAAGAAATTGTTAATTACGAAAGTGCTAAATCATGTGTACGTGTCGCAACGGTGGTAGTGGGAGGAGGAGGACGGTGGTGGCGGCGCACCTGTTAGGGTTTAGGCAAGGGCGAGAAGACAACTACACACCATGTTGGAGGAGGAAGAAAAGGCACCGGGAGTGGATGCCGGTGGTTCACAAGACAGCAGTGCTATGGAAGGTTGGAGGAGTAGGAGAGGAGTGGGGAAATTTTTTGGGGGAAGAAGGCATCGGGGAGAGAGAGCCATGTGATTGTGGCGGGGTGCGATGCTTCTTTTTCTGGGTGTCCCCGAGACGATGGAATGTGCTTGGATGAAGAGCTAATGCACATGCGTGAGTTAGCCATCGCCTAGTTAATTATATCGGACCATACATGTCCCTATTAAATGACATTCTACAACTACTCAATTTCTTTTACAATATTATATTTTGTATGATTTTTTTTACATCTCATATTAGGAAAAAAAGGTACTTCTAGTATTTTTCAATATAGGTCAATTTCCTCAGAAGGAAATTGCGGTAACTAAAATCTTGATTTTCTCAATGAACTTACATTGCAAAAGATAACTTCTGAGGAAATTGCCCTATACTGAAAAACAGTGGAAGTACCTTTTTTCCTAATATGAGATGTAAAAAACATAGAATTTTTTTTTTATCTAGGTAATCACGATCCGTCGCGGTAAGAGGTAGGAAAAGCTATCGAAGTTATAGTGGGCTATCACAAAAGTTACAGTACACGTCGCGGTTTACTATTATATATATATATATATATATATATATATATATATATATATATATATATATATATATATATATTACTATTTCAGTTGTGTAGTTCATGTAATTAATAGGAATAAGTCTATTTTACACACTCAACTTTGCGAAAAGTCCACTTAAACTACAAAATTGTGTATTTAATACCCCACACTTATAAAACTTAGTCAATTTACACCATGAGGCAGTTTTGCTGGGAGTGATCCAACTCAGGATTGTTTTGCCATGTTGATAGCTATGTCATTGGTTTTTCCTAACGTGGGTCCAAATGAGAGGAGTGGGGATGACGAGAACAAGAAGGGGAATGTAGATAGAGAGGAATAAGAAAGAAGTTGATGATGTGGATGTCAACATCCTTGAGTTGGATCCTCGTCAGCAAAGCCCAATGCAATACTGCCAATATAGAAAAAATTGTTACGAAACCTGATTAGGGGCAAAAGACTCCTAGTAGGCTTTCGCCCCTTTGGGCTATAAATATGAGGACTCCCCTATGTACAAGTGACATATAGATGAATAAAGATGTTGCATCCTCCTCTACATTGTGTATCTCTTTGGTGTTTATTGTGTGATTGGATTGATTATATCCTCACTACAATGTCGATTATCTAACACGTTATCAACACGAATTGTTCTTCCGGCAAATTAGTATGTTGTTTGGGATTCTATCTTTTCAATCCCTAGTTTGCTATTACATTAATCAAGTAGGTTAATTTTGTGAACCCAAGATTAGATCAGTATGATTACTCCTAATCCTTTTGCTGCTAGATTAATCTCGTTGATTATTTTTTTTTTGTTAATTATAGAGATTTAATTGGATCGGTTTCTTCTAGAGGTTACTATTCATTATTACTGTTCATATATCGAAACCGGCACCACCGCCATGTGCGCCCATAGCATCGCGCTACCGTCTAGGACGCACTGGCCCGGCACCATGCACTGCCGGCCCCACTGGCTGCCGCCGCCATTGCAACACGAGCCGGCCCAAGGTCGTGTGCCGTGCGCCACTCGCCGACCTGAAACCTACCCAAGGCCGATCGCCTCCACATGCTGCGGCCAAACCAGGCCACGGGCCCAGCGCCAGTGCTCCGTACACACCCCTATCCCACCACGCCACGCCCCGCCGTCACCACCATCGGATGGGCAGTATGGAAACCCTAGTGCCCTATATCCCCTTTTAACCCAAGCCTAGCAAGCTGACATGGGCTGGCCCAATATTGTTTTTTTTTTGAAAGACCCTCAATTTCAGAAAACTTGCGAGATAATTTTGCAGATAAGGGAATGTTGCGGAAAACCCCTCGAAATTTGAAAAAACTATGATGAAATATTTACGGTTAAGAAATTTTTCGTAAAACCCCCCGGAGTTTCATGAAATTATAGTGGATTTCGAATTTTTATATATTCTTGCAGAATAACTGTAACAGCCCAAATTTCAAATTCCAGTTGAAAATAAAGTTTAATGATTTTAGTGGATTTATCTGAAATTTTTAAAAGCTTTTATTTAATCAATTTGAAGCTAAACAAATTTATTTGCAAAATCTATTACCACAAAATAGTGAGAAATATTTTAATTAAGTCCTAAATGCTCCAGAGAATTTATGTGAATTTTCTCAGAATTTTTGGACTTAATTTGCTATATTCTAAAGCCTAATTAAATTATCAGCAATTATTTAAATCGGAAATCAAAAGAAAATCCTCAAACAGCCATTGGGCCGAAACCCACTCGGCCCAGACCACTTCGCATGCGCACGCGGCCCACTCGGCCTGCTCCTCCCGCGCAAACCCCCTTCCCCTCTCGGAGCTGCCCGGTTTTAATCCAACGGCTGCGCTCCACCATCACTTACCGTTTCGCCCCATCTATTGTCGACCGTCTGATCAAAATCGGACGTGCCTCCGCCGTCGTCCTCCTTTCCTTTCTTCCTCCTCCCCTCTTTCCTTTCTCTCGCACGCCGCCATTGTCGCCGAATCGGAAACCTTCCAAAACCGGGCGAATCTGGCCGCATATCCCTAATCGTCGCGCGCATTGAAGTCCTTGATCTCCTCCGCCTCCGACACAGCCGTTTCTTTCCATCCCCGTAGCCTCAAATCCCAAATTTACCGCCGCCGTGCCGCACGACCTTCGTGCGCTCCACGTTGAACCAGCCACGCCCTTGCCCTACAAAAGGGGGCACCGGGAGCGCCTCCCTCACCGCACCTCGGCACCACCACTCACGACCCTCCTCCTCGCTCCTAGCGCCCTAATTTTGTGTTCCTTCACTGGAGACCGCGGAAGCTTCAAGCTTCGCTTGCGCCGCCATCGGAGCTCCTCCGTCCCCGCCGTCGGCACCATCGTCATCGCCTCACCCGTGCGAAGCTGCTGCCGCCACCCACTTCGCCGGAGAACCTCGCGATCACCTTCTTCGTCGACGACCGAACCTCGCCGCCTCTCTTTAGCTCGTCGCCGGTGACTCCCTCACGCTCCTCCGCCGCAAGGTAATGCCCTAGGATCAGTGTCGCGCTAGCTCCACGTTGAGCACCTCCACTCGACTCGCCGCGGCGTGAAACGCCGGCGAGCCTGGAACCGGAGCACCACCGTCGTCGGTCCTACATGGCTCGGCCACCTCAGCGCCACCGCACTGCTCGTGGACGCCACTTCAGCACTAGAGCCCGCGTGTCACGGCGGTCAGCGCCCGCGAGGCAGATCCACAGCACCGGCTCGCCCTCGGCTCGGTGGAAGTAGTCCACCATGAGCCGTGTCTATGACACATGGGCCCCACACGTCAGGAAATAAATTTAATTCCTTTAATTCCCAGAAATTCATCGCTGGCATCAGCATTGCGTAATAAATAGATTTCCTTTAGAAAAATAATTCGGGAAATGCAATTAAATTCCAGATTTAGGTTTAAAACTTCAAAAATTCATATCTTTTGCATCTGAACTCCAAATTGGGTGATTCAAGTTGCAAAATTTGTCTAAGATCATAATCTAGCTAACTAAACCAAAATATTTCAATTTGGGGTTATTTGAGGTTATTTTTTGAATTTATTTGAATTTGAATTTGAATTTGTGGTATTTTTGCGTATAGACTTCGACGACTCCGGAGAGTTAGATCCTTCTGACGATTTAGAGTTTCAAGAATTCAACGAAGGCAAGTTACACTTTTGATCATATTGTTCCCAGTATTTTAAATTATGTAATTCCTGTTTTCAAATTACTATTGCATGCATATGTTTATATAAATGTTTGAATGTCCTGTTTTTGTATATAGTTATTCCAACTTCCATGGTATGGCCAATTTGATTATTGAATATGAATGCCTTGTCACCCTTAGGTAAAATTTTTCATGTGCTTAGCTATGCTTAGATCATATTTATGAATTTGGGAAGGTTTAGCCAAATCATTTACAATTTGATTTTAAAATTTGATTCTGTGGTATTGTTTTACCACGAAAGGTTTATAAAGAGGTTTTTACTCTAAATAAAATAAAATGGGTTTGGACTTGGGCGAGATGGATGTATGGTGGGTGCAGGTTCATGCACGGGCCTAATCTGGTTAGGATTACGGCCCAGGGTTTTAATGGAAAGACGCCCAAGTCAGTTAAGGACCGGTCTTTGAGCGTATTTTGCTACGCCTTATCGTACCACCACATGTCTTGTATGGGCAGGATTTGGCTAAATAATTTGTTGTGTCTTAGTGTTATTTGTGCTATGTTGTATGTGTGGGTGTTGGTTAGACATTAGTCCCACCTGGCGCAAGAGGGGGTTCCCGGAGAATGGTTAGTCCAATGGTAGCGAAACCTTAGCGGGCATAAATACATTAAGACACTGCATTGTAACGGCCTCATGATAATTGCTTAGTCACACGCCTTTGGAAGCGTGCTTTGGCCGACATTAAAAGCAAATTATCTCTTGTGGGTAAAGTTGTACAAACTCTGCAGAGTAGAAACTATTCGAATAGCCGCGTCCGCGGTCATGGACATGCTAGCAAAGCCACTCTAAGTTAGACTTGTTTTTGGTTTATAAAATGATTTCCACATATAATTTTAGGATGGATAATCCTATGGTAAAATTGGGCGGTTAGCCAAGTGATAGGAGGGTATCCTTCACCATTCATTTAATGGAGGTTATCAACTATTCATTATCATTTTAATCACTAATTTTAGTTATAATATTAAAACTAGCCTTAGAAAATTATTATTGGTATTTAACCTGAAAATGCTATTTATGAAAAACAACCCTGCCATTATCCTTTGTTTACCTTATGTATGCATTAACTTTCAATATTGGGTGTAACTTGCAAGCACGGAAGTTGTGCTTACTCTTGCTGAATAATCTTTATTCAGGAGAAGACCTCTGTTAGGACGGTGAGGATTTTGACGAATAGGCTACGCCCCCAGACGATTGCCTGTGGCAAGTCGTGTGGTCTACCACTATTTTATTTCCGCTGTGTTATCTCTTTTCTATTTGGCCTTAGGCCCTTTTTATAATAAACTCGGAAATTATTATTAATAAAGTGCGTGATATGATTTTGCTATCACTTTTGTTTGATTGTGTTCACTAGAAATCCTGGACTAGTGTATAAACACAGAGAATTCGGGATCCTTCGCTCCCGGGTTCGACAATAACCCTTTAGGAATCTGATTTTTGTGACAGATTAGTATAGTCCATGGTTGTTTATTTTATAACCCAGACCCTTGGCTTATGGTTAATTACTTTAATATTATTTATTTTTATGCAATAACCTTAAATTAATGCTAGGAACTGAATTTCTAAGGTATTTGAGTTTCCATTAATTTTTGAAATCTTAGACCTAGTACTTTTTGGAAGCATCATATTTTATATGGTTTATTTTTCTGGTAGTATGTGTTTTGGGAAATTAATTAATTGGTTTAATTATTATGAAAATTGCTTCCAGACCTTAAAATTATCAGAAAAACCCAAAAAATACCAGGGAAATTCTAGGATATTATACCGAATAGCTAAAATTAGTATTTACTATTTTGCACTCGTTTTATGCATTTAAAATATTTTACCAGTTGTAAACATATAGAAAATTGCATAAATTATGTGGGATATGTTAGACATCACTAAATAAAAATTTGCTTGCCCCGGATGGTAGCAACTATATCACCTTGGTTTATCTCCTTGTCATACCATTATCGAGCCTGCCTCTAGCACACCTGAACCTGTTGTCGCTAGAAAGGCAAAAGGTTTTATGCAGTTTATGAGGTATCACTTGTACTCTGCCATTCAGAATGACTATATGGTGACTAAGTGTGATCCATTGGCTCTATGGTTTTCTCTAAAAGAATGCTTGTAAAGTCCAATTGTGCTCATGCAGACACACGTACCTAGGACTAGAAGTCTGTAAATGAGTATAACTCTATCCTGCACCATGTTGTCTATTGACTAAGATTATGTAATCAGAAGTTATTAAATGCTGGTTTGATTGATAAGTATGTGCAATCAAAGGCAACGATAACCCTATGGTATGGTCTATGGAAACCTATAGAAATCTCCTAGCTATCCATTAACTTTGTAAAGATGTAGCTTTCCTACACGAGTCGCATCAGTAGTATAGATTCAGCTCCTGTTGAGCTTGGTCCTACTTATGATGAGTATTCCTTATCTTTTGCTTTAGGCTGAAACCTTATACATTAGATTGTTATTTTCCATATATCATAAATAATGGTATAAGTTGTTATATGAAAGCCTTGTTATCTTCTGCTAGATAGTTGATTAAATCTACTTAATAGAATATATTGGCAGTAGCATATCTTACGTGCAGTAAATTAATCTTGCATGGAACAAAATTTGTAAATCATATGCCTGAAAATTGAAAATACGTTGTCATGCTTTGCTAACAAAATATTGGACATGTGCCCTTGATATTTAATAAGCCTCAATTTACTATCTTGTAGTGCACGAATGCCCAAATGGTAAAAGGGAAACTATTTTTTTCGGTGACACTGGAACAAGCCAAGTCATATGTTGATCTCTGATGGATCACTTTGGCTAGAAAACACCATATTCCCTAAATAAGTATAGAATAACTTAAGCTCTAAGACTTGGAGTCTATATAATACTATCCTCCACCACATTGATTTCTTAATTGAAAAACTTTGTAAGTAGAATATTACAGAGTATATATTGATTTCACACCAACAAAATTGTACTCCTGTTGAAGTATGATTGCAAATTTTTGCTAAAACTCCGAGTTGGTTTCAAGCAAACACCTAATGCACATGCTATCACTCGGGATTTTCCAGTTGACGTGAAAAGGGGGAGAAAATTGGGCATGGGTGGGATCTTAGAAGCTAAGAGGCATAGAAAAATGTTCAAAACAAGAACCACGGTAGGCGAAGTAGCATATCCTAGGTTAAAGCCAGAAGTAAATTTGTTGAAGCAATAAATTAATCTAGTTTATTATGGGGGATAATTAAATTAAATTAAATTTCATGATTATCTAGTTGATATAAAAAAAATGGCATTTACGCCATTACCGATACCCATGCTATTGGCAACAACGATCATTGCAACCCACGAAGGGTAATTGATTTGTGCCTTCAGCAATATGTTAACCGCCAGCATGCGGGAATGCGCACGGCAAACCGACGGTTGCTTGACGCAGTCGCACATATGCTATATTGGCTACGCACCGAAACGTGTCATACTCATCGGAAATGACACATGCATAATTGATAGATGCGGTCTGCAACTTCATCGCCACCAGAAGCCATATCGCTTGCTTGAAGCAAATATAACTCCCAAAATAAAATATAATGACCTATTGGATTTTGTTGATCTTGATTGATCTAAATTTGTCCATGTTGATTCTGACATTACAAATTAAAAATCAGGTATACAATTGATCACCCTTAATTAAATATGGTGTTCCTGTTGAACAATAAATATTCCCATCGAATAATTATACTATTTGGATGATTCAACTAGATTTGAAGTCGAGAAGAAAATCTATTATTTTCGTGTAGATTAACTATGGTCAATATTTTATGTTCCAACATTATATTTATGTTCCTGAAGAGCATCCTATAGTTTTATGCTGTTAGAATATACTGCTTATGGCCATAAGAAAATATGTTGCATAATTATAAACTTGAAGTTTAATTATCTAAATTATTTACAATATGGTATGAGTAATTAGATCAAAACTTGGGCAAATAATAAAGGAGTTAGTCTATAGAATAAGTCTGCCAACTATCGGACCCCCGTATGGGACCTTCGTTGTAGATTAATAACTAACGCAAAGTTGGAATATCCTACAAAATGTTAGGATCATGTAGTTTTCTTAACACTGCAAAGATAAAAGTCTAGCTCACTGCATATAATTATCAAACCCTTTATTGAAATAAGTGTGTGTTGGAGGAATCAAACATTTCCCACATGTTATCACCACTGTAGCATACACCTTTGGGCCACAATCAGTTGATGGAGATCATGTTGGATATGAAATTCAATCAATCATGTGCTCATGACAGGGGAATTTTGTCGTATGCTATTAATAAAGACCGAATCGTTGCATTATAGGGAGAGAAATGCCCAAAAGTTTGAATGACGTCGTATTTTCCATAAGAAAAAGATCTTTAGCACTGAGATACACGCACTAGTGAAGCTAAACTTAAGGTTTAGTTCATACTCCTGTACGTCAAAAGCGGGGAGCTTACCGGATACTTCCCAATTATAGAGGAGTTACCATAATGTTTACTTGCAGTAAATACGTCAGTAAAAGTGGAATACCTTAGGTTGAATAGTATATCCACCTCTACGAAATTGACTTATTGGTTATTGCTCTAAAATATATGGGGATGCCTGTGGGTCTAAGAGATCTAATGCCATTAGTCAAAACAATTATTAATCACTCTTTGAACTCTCTTGAAGAGAACTTACCTTAAAGGTGAAATACCTCATGAAGAGATTCATCATGAAGATAAAAGACCAAGCAACTTGTTGTGCACATATTACAATGTTGGGAATGTGGAACGACCAAGAATCTTTTGTTAGGGAAATGACAAAGATCTGGTTGACACTGAGATACCCTCAATTTGGAGGATATTGGAGAAAAGTTGTCAACAACCACTTTGCCTCTACAATTGCTAAAGTTTCTCTTATGAGAACACAGATCAAGAATCAAAGTCCATGGTCGAGTGCTTGAAGCATTCATATCAGGTCACATAATGAAAGGATATGAGGCTGAACTAAAATTGCTAAATAAAAGTCTTTGAACCACGTAATTCAGACTTGATGGGTCATTATGAAGATAATGAATGTCAGACCCGAGAGTAATTCTCTCAGATCCTCTGTGCATAACTGAACTAGTCCCATGATCAGTAGCTAGTTCACATAGTAAACAAATATGGTACCAAATTCATATCACGACTTTATTAATAATCAACAGAGTTTATTACAAAAGAGGCTTACAGCCAACAATAAATAACACAGCGGAAGACGAAGAAGAAGTTGTAGGGTCCAGTTAATCTGCCACAGGCAATCGACTAGGGAAGCGGCCTAGTCGTCGAGATTCACGTCGGTAGCAAAGTCCTTCTCCTCTGAAATTTTGTTTGCATAAAGCAAGAATGAGCACAACTTCCGTGCTCGCAAGTTACACCCGTCAAAAAACAGAATGACATGCATACATGGATGTAACAAAGGATTACTTATAGGATTATTTGCATAAAGCAGCATTTTCTTTAAATACTGGTACTAAGTTCCAAAGCAATTATTTTATAACTATAAATCATTTTATAAATTCTCAATTTTATAGTCAGATAACATTCACACATGAATGGTGAAGGATACCCTCCTATCTCATGGCTTCCTGCCCAATTCCCATTTGGATAAACCAGTTTTGAAGAAAAATTTTCAAACAAAAACCAAAGTCTAACTTTGAGTGGCTTTTGCTAGCATGTCCATGACCGTGGACATGGCTATTCGAATAGTTTTACACTCTGCAGAGGTTGTACAGCTTTACCCACATGACATAAATTCTCTAGTTTGTCCGGCATATATCTATGCCACCGCTCACTACCTTGGGTAAGCGGTCTAAAGCACGTGCCAAGGCCTTTACAAAGCGTCATTCCACCATAGTTACCCCTCGCTAAGGTTTCGCCAACCCCTTTGGAATAAAGACCTCCGGGTTCGGGCCCCCTCTTGCGCTAGGTGGGACTAACATAAGTCGTAACATGACTACCCATTACATCTGTAGGGAACGACCATGATGGAACATTGCAAATTATTTAGCCAGGTCCTGACCCATACTTGGGACATGTGGTGGTACGGTGGTGGCATAGCAAGATGCGGCTAGAAGACCGGTCCTCAACTGACTTGGGCAACATTCCAAAATAACCCTGGGCCTTAACCCTAACCAGATTAAGCCTGTGCATGAACATGCACCCACCAAACATCCATTATGCCCAAGTCCAAACCATTTTCGTTTATTTCATTTTTCAAAGGCATAAACTTCCATAACATACCGATGCTATGGATACAATTTAAATAACAATTGATTTCTGGCTGAAATTCCCCAAAATAAACATGTTTGGTCTATAAGCATGGCTAAGCCTGATTTTTCTCAAACTGATCTAACTCATACTATCGTATCAACCAGGTTTTACCTATGGTGACAATATGTTTGCTTCAATTATCAAAGTTGGTCATACAAAGGATTTTAGGCATAACTATACATTTAAAACAGGAGTTTAAATTACGGATGTAAATAAGCATGCAGTAATAATTTGAAACAGAATATAAATAATTCAAAATAATGGGATCGATATGATCAAGGGTATAACTTGCCTCGCTTGAGGTGATGTTGTTTTCCTTAACAGGTCACCTAGTACTCACAAGTACTTTCTCCAGGAAGTCCAAGTGTACAATCACGATGATCATACAGTCAAAATCAATCCTCTTATGTTGCTCTTCAATCGGCGTCGAAATCTGACTCTCCGAAGTCGTCGAAATCTATTCGTGAAAATACGACAAATTCAACTCAAATTCAAATAAATTCAAAAAGACAGATCAAATTAACTCCAAATAGGAATATTTTGGTTTATCTAGCTAGATAATAATTTTATAAAGATTTTGCAACTTGAACCACCCAATTTGGAGTTCAAATGCAAAAGATATGAATTTTGGAGGTTTAGATTTACATGAAATAATGAATTAGGGTTTAAAGGAATTATTGGTCAAATGAACCCAAAATTAAATAATTTTGGTCTAGATGGCTAGATCTTGATTTTATAAGAATTTAGGAATTTGAAACGACGAAATCGGAGTTCGTATGAGGGAGAACGAACCCCGGGAAGTTCTAAATCTAAATAAAACCCTAAAATCAGATTTTATTGATTTTCTTGAATTATTTTCCTAAAGGAAATTCCAGTTATTGCGCAAGCTGACGTCAGCAGCTGATTTTCGGAATTTAAAATAATTAAAAGAATTTCTGACGTGTAGGCCCCTCGTGTCATAGACACGATTCTCATGGACCAAGTCCATGGGACTTTTGGCTCGGGGGCTGGGGTTGGGTGGCACGCACGTGCGCGCGTGGCAACCACGTGGGCAAGCCGCGTCAGCGTGAGGGCGAGGTGGCGCCTACATGGCATGTGCGTGGCAGTGCCACGTCATGCCGGCGGGTGGTGGCGCACGGGAACCCATGATCCGGCGAACGGCGGCACGGCTGCCGGCGGCGAGGTGCCCGAAAGGAAGAGGAGGCGACGGGGAGTTCGGAGCTTACCACGGTGGGGGCTAGGTGCGAAGAGATCGCCGGCGGCGAGGAAAGAAGCGGTAGCGAGTTGCGGCTCGTGGCGGCGATGGGGCTCCGGCGGCGCTCCGGCGAGGGCGAGGTGCGCATCGGGACGGCGAAGGTACGGCGATGCCAATGGTGGTGGTGGCGAGGACGCGGCGGCGGTGGTGGCGGCGCTAGAGGCGGCGGAGTAGGTGGCGGCCGGCGGTGGAAAAACGCCGATTGCAGTGAGCTCGGAGGGGGGGAGGGAAAGTGGATGGTGGCGGCGCGTGGTGTGCGAGAGGCGCCGAGGCTTGCTTTATAGGCGGGGCGGAGCGAGGAGATCGGTGGCGCGGGTCCGCGGCAGTAATCGCGGGGTTCCGGCGAACGCGGTGCGAGATTGGGGGGAAGATGACCGGGAATGGGGCGGCGTGATACGGGGGTTTCAATGCGCGCGATTCGGGGTAGAGAAGGGGAGGAAATCACGGTAGAGATGGAGCTTTTCTCGGGCGCTAATGGCGGCTCGGGTGCGGAGTTACGCGAAGAAGAAAGGGGGAGGAGGAAGAAAGGGTGACGTGGCTCGGGGTTGGTTGGCCGTCCGATTAAAATCGGACAGTGGGGAGAGAGAGAGGGTTTGAAGAGGGAAGTGGCTGGCGCATTGGATATCGATCCAACGGTCGGGATTTGAGAGAGGGGTGTGAGTGCGGCGGGCCGAGATGGGCCAGCATGGAGGAAAGGAGGTGGCCTGGGGAGGGTTTCGGCCCAAAAGACTTTTAGGGTTTTTAAATTGGTTTTCTAATTGATTTAATTCCAGGAATTCAAAATAGCTTTAGAAAATAGCAAATAAAATCCAAAAATAATGAGAAAATTCACAGAAATTCCCTTAGTTATTTTGGACTTAAATAAAATAGTTCCAACTTATAATTGGCTATAGTTTTTGCAAATAAATTATTTTGGCTAGAAAATAATTAGGAAAAAGCTTTTAAAATACCAGAAAAATTACAGAAATTAATTAAATCTTTATTTTTTCAAATCCAGTCAGATAAAACTTCAAGAACGTCAAATAAATTTCACTTTTGACTTTTAAAACTTCAGCAATTCAAATAAGGCAATCAAACTCTTTCAAATTTCAGAAATTCCAATAAAACAATAACTTTTATTTATTTTATTTTGGTAACAGCACTTTGGGATGTTACAATGAAGTAGTGAAAGCTATGGTTCAGAGGTCTCCGTAGATACCGTTACTCTCCTATTATGAATGATATAATGTTCCATTGCATAATAATTCTAGCAAATGGCATGAATAAATAAATAAAATATGCAATAAATGGGTTCTGAAAATCCTTGATGAGACCTCGAAGGACTCAAAATTCCTAGTAAGATAGGAAATAAAATCGCATATATATAAAATTCAAACCCAACAGCCTTTTACCTGTAGTAAGAGCATCTTTCGAAAGAGAGCATCTCTCTGAAGGAAAATTATCTTACTAGTCAATCTTTTAATCACACCAATGATCATATGATCCCTAGAAGTGGACAAGGACCATTAAGACCCAAAAGAATATAATGAGGAACCTAAAGACCAGAAGTACACCACATAAGCACGTATAAAGTGCATCTTCCACCAAAATTTAGTGGAATAGTGGTTTCCTCTAGTACCATGAAGGTACGGTATACATTGTTGATATTCACAATTAGTCCCCTAAACGCAAAAACTAAGACCGGTTATATTTTACTCTAGAGTGGCACAACCATACTTTATAATTCTACAGGACAGACTATTGATTGTAACTTTAACCACCTAGAGATAGTTACAAATAGTATAACCCTGAAAGGTTTTGATAAATCGTATCTGAAAGACATACAACTTTGAAACTAGTATTACCACATATCCTCTACAAGGATAATCTACTTGTGTTGCATAATCGAATAGTGGTATTTGATAAGTTAAGCACGTTACTCCCGAATAGTGATTATCAAAAAATCTCTAGCTGAGTAATAGGATATTAGTATGTAAGACTCTGCATTATGGCAATCCAGTTGATTTTATCATAATATACTTGTCTATATTTATTTTTGAAAAATGTATGAAAGGCTAATAGCAACAAAACTTCAACAAAAGTTGTCCTCAGGGGGGTATATACTAAACACTGAACATCATACTTGAGATTTTGAAAACCTTAGTCAAGCCTACAAGGTGTTATACGATGATTACTTCTTAAATTCACATTGATGGTTTTACTACTTAACAATTTAGATTCAGCTAGTCGACAATGCAAAGATCATGAAGATCATGCATAGATCCTAATGACCATTTGTGAGACCCCAGTTTATTTAGCTTGTAATACTTAGCCTTCCATTAGCTCTAGCATCACAAACAAAATACACCGTGCCTCGATGGACATCTGCTTCCCAGAATTGCAGCACACATACATCTTTACAAAAGCATGCATCAATTCCATACATCACAAGATAACAAGTCTAGCAGAAGACAAACATAATATAGAGTTATTACAAAAGAGCCGACCAGCCAAATGATATCAAAGTAACAAGTAGCAGCGGAAGCAAAAGCGCCATAAGATGGCTATGAACAAAAGATGACCGGTTAGCCATCATAACCCACAAGGCAACTGACTGTGTCGCCAACTAGTCGCACGATCCGCAGCACAATTCATAGAAGTAGACCCCTTGGGGATTCGCTTCCTCCTCTGCACACAACAAGCAATGCAGGTGAGTACACTAATGTACTCGCAAGACTTACGAGTAACAAGCCTATACATAGCTACATGCGAGCTGAAACAAAGGAGATGGTTATAAGCTTATTTGGACGTGTAAAGCAATTTTCATTTGCAATAACGTAATAGATTGAAGGCAATTTAGCAAATTTGTTTTTATTCATTGAAATAACAGCGAGGTAGCATTAAATAGCATAAGTAACATCCTAGAGATGACTAACCCAATAGCCACCACAACATAGCACGAATCCCTGACTCGTACCACGCATCAAGTTTTAATTAAAAGGTTGTAGTCTAATTCTCACGGGGCGTATCCGAGCGTGTCCATAACCTAGGATGATGCTATTCGAATAGTTTTAACCCTACAGGAGTGTACCAATGTACCCTATGATACGGGGGAGGCCCGATCTTCTCAGTGAGGAACCGTGGATAGTTGATGCGAAGTAGGCGATGTCGCTAGCTGAACACTCGTGCTAATGCACGAACCCTCAACTCTTCGGAATACGCCCAAAACACACCGGGTAGTTGTTCGTCGTGAGACCACGAACGACGAACGCCAAGTCCCCAATTCCCAATGGAACGACGGCTTGACCCTGGATTGCAGAACAAAAAAATGGATCGCCTAATTCTCTCTCAATGTCCTCGCATGAACTCTGGTGTCGAAAGAACAAGCAATATGTATGTTTCAATCTTATGCATAAACTGGTCTAATGGATACAAAGGATGGGCAAGGGTACTTAAGGCGCCCTCCACGACTCACGCACGGCCTAGGGCCGGCTACACACGCCGAATCAAACTCTAATTCGGCTAAGACCCAAAAACACACAAAAAGGAAAACCTAACTTAAATCCGTCACATTGTTTTGGTCATAGCGGCGCGACCGTACGTCTTCTGAAGTTGGGGCCATACCCATTGTGTGGGCCTTGGAATAAGCTTTCAAACAAGTCCAAGAACACCCCAATCGGACTCCGTATGCAAACGTTATGACCTTTTTATTACAGCCCTGTTGGGCTGTCCCGAACCGAATCCGAATTGAATTCTGAGTTGATTCCGAGATGAATTTCGGTTGGACTTGTGGAGGATCCGAATTGGGCTTGAATTCTTGGGCCTTTCTCCTCTTGGTTGACCCACGTGAGCTTCTCCTCCATTGCTTTGGCTCCGGCCTCACTCTCCTCCCTCTAGGTTTCAAAGGCTTCACAATGTTCAAACCTGAGAATACACAAAACATTTGCATGAGGTAGTACCCAATTCTCATAAATGAAAATAGAAGATTCATTAAGAAACAAAAGCACCTGTTGATTTAGAAATTTAGCTCTTGCTCTAGTCAGTGGACCAACATGCACTTCTACACTTGTATTATTTGTAGCTTCACTTATGGCGTCCATCTCAGTATGTGCGTGACCACCAATAGGGAAAGAAGTATCAGTGTTAGGGATGCCCTCATCATCCTCCCCCTCTTGAAAAGGCGTCATCCTCGACGCTGGATCGTCACCACCAAAGAAAGGTGATAAATCAGCGACATTGAACGTAGAGCTCACACCATAGTCATCGCCGGAAAGCTCTATCTTGTAGGCATTGTCGTTGATCTTCGCAAGCACCTTGAAAGGTCCATCACCTCGCGGCAGCAATTTGGACTTGCGACGTTCTAGAAAACGATCCTTGCGATAGTGTACCCAAACCAAATCACCTGGTTGAAAAATCATCTTCTTCCTCTTCTTGTTCGCCTTCTCAACATAGGACTTGACCTTGCGCTCTATCTCTTCTTTTGTTTTTAGATGCAATTTCTTCACATATTCAGCTCGCTTGGACGCCTCCATATGAACACGGTGCTGACTTGGAAGTGGCAGCAAATCAAGCGGCGTAAAGGGTTTGAAGCCATACACCACCTCAAAAGGACACAACTGCGTAGTGGAGTGCACGGCCCGATTATAAGCGAATTCAACGTGCGGCGATCAATCCTCCCACTCGCGCAGGTTCTTCTTGATCATAGTCCGAAGTAGCATCGAAAGTGTGCGGTTCACCACCTCCGTTTGACCATCAGTTTGCGGATGACAAGTTGTGCTGAATAACAACTTCGTCCCCAGTTTACCCCAAAGCGTCTTCCAGAAGTAGCTCATGAACTTCACATCGCGATCTGACACAATAATGCGTGGCACGCCATGTAGCCTCACGATCTCCCTGAAAAACAAGTTAGCAATATGCGACGCATCGTCGCTCTTGTGGCATGGAATAAAGTGTGCCATCTCCGAAAAACGATCCACAACAACAAAAACAGAATCGCTCCCCCTCTTAGTCCTAGGCAGTCCTAAAACAAAATTCATACTAATATCCTCCCATGGTGCATTGGGAACAGGTAGAGGGGTATACAAACCGTGTGGATTCAACTTCGATTTCTCTTTGTGGCAAGTAATGCATCGCTGCACATACCTCTCCACATCTCGCATCATCTTAGGCCAATAAAAGTGATCGCTCAGCATAGACAACGTCTTCTCATGTCCAAAATGTCCCATCAATCCACCTGTATGTGATTCCTGCAGTAATAACAAACGCACGGAGGATTCTGGAACGCATAATTTGTTAGTGCGAAACAAAAATCCATCATGGATGTGAAATTTATTCCAGTCTTTTCCCTCTTTGCAATGTGCGTAAGGAACGGAAAAATCATGGTCATGAGCATATAAATCACGCAAACTCTCTAAACCAGGAACTTGCACTCCTAATTGAGTTAAAAGCACACTTTTCCTAGAAAGAGCATCAGCTACCACATTTTCCTTTCCCTTCTTGTATTTCACAATGTAAGAAAACGACTCAATGAACTCGACCCATTTTGCATGTCTACGGTTCAGGTTTGCTTGGCCTTTTAAATACTTCAATGCCTCATGATCAGAATGAATAATAAACTCTTTAGGCTATAAATAGTGTTGCCAAGTTTCTAACGCACGCACTAACGCATAAAACTCTTTGTCATAGACCGGATAATTCAATTGAGCACCATTCAGTTTCTCACTAAAATAAGCTACCGGTCTACCCTCTTGCATTAAAACACCGCCAATACCCAATCCACTAGCGTCACACTCAATTTCAAAATTTTTAGTGAAATCAGGTAAAACAAGCAACGATGCTTCAATCAAGCGTTTCTTAAGTTCAGCAAAAGCATTGTCTTGCGCTACCCCCCCACACAAATTCAACACCCTTTTTAGTAAGTTCATTCAGCGATGGTGCTAAAATCCTTCACAAAGCACCGATAAAAACCAGCGAGACCATGAAAGCTCCTAATTTGACTTACGTTCACAGGAGTTGGCCAATTTTTAATCGCTTCAATTTTAGACTCATCTACTTCAACTCCTTGTGCAGAAACAACATAGCCCAAAAAGATGACACAATCTTTGCAAAAAGTGCACTTTTCTAAGTTACCAAATAACCTAGCCTCACGTAAAACTTGTAAAACGTGTCTAAGATGGTCTATGTGTTCAGATTCAGTGCGACTGTAAATCAGAATATCATCAAAGTACACAACCACAAATTTACCAATGAAATGCCTTAAAACATGATTCATTAAGCGCATGAATATACTAGGTGCATTAGTTAAACCAAAAGGCATGACTAACCACTCATACAACCCAAATTTTGTTTTAAATGTTGTATTCCACTCATCCCCTTCATGCATCCTAAGTCGTTAGTCGAAAGCAAGGTGTCTTTATACAGCAGTACAAAGTGCACCAAATTGGGATCCTCGCAGAAGTCTCTCATCTCTGATTTGGTGGCCAACATCACTAAATTCTTCTCCCGCTCTTTGGCAGCTTCAATGTGCATCTCAATTTTCTGCATTGAAGAATTCACAATCTGTTGCGGTGTAAGCAGCTTCAAGATGATATCCATATTGTTCCATCGAAATGTGTAGCGATTTGTACGCCCATCGTGAACAGTAGAACGGTCATATTGCCATGGCCGTCCCAAGAGCAAGTGACACACCGTCATAGGCACAACATCGCAGTCCACAGTGTTGGTGTACTTCCCAATAGAAAACATCACACGCACCATATAGTTCACCTTCACTTCCTCTTTGTCGTTCAACCATTGCACATGATAAGGACGTGGGTGCGGCAAGTACTTCAAACCCAACTTATGACACATATCCTTGCTGGCCAAGTTATGACAACTCCCACCATCAATAATCACTTTGCACACCTTACCCTTATCAAGTTTTGCCCAAGTCTGAAATAAATTGCACCGTTGTTCGAGTGACGGCGATGGCATCACACTAAGCACCTTGGGTGTGCAAACAATAGAATACTGCTCAGTGTTAGGAAACTTAGGATCGCACTCACATTGTTCTATGTCATCAGTGTGCAAGACTGGCTGCGCATCAGGTGACTCGTCATCACTAGCTGAAACATAACCGCCATCCTTTGTGATAAGCATAGTTCTGACATTTGGGCAGTCCTTCTGAAAATGACCAACGCCCTTGCACTTGTGGCAAATAATGTCACGTGAACGGCCTGTTGACCCCATAGATGAGGCCGCACTAGCAGCGGGTGCCGCAGGTCGACGTACCTGTGATGGTGTACTCTCCAGCTTCTTACTTGCAGAACTGCGCATCGCCGAATTGTTCCCGGCCGTAGTGCTCTTGTTTGGTAGGCTGCTGTTATATGGCTGTCCTGGACTGGCTGAAGAACGTGAACGGGCAGCGAACCGTGCGTCTTCAATCACTTGTCGCTCGGCTTCGCGTGCTTGGTGTAGCAACTCAATCATATCATTATAGGGATGGTGATTGACAATGCGTTTGACAGCATAATTCATGCCAGCTAGAAATCTCGCCATGGTCTGTTCTTCATTCTCACGGACATCTGCATGTATCATGATAGTCTCCATTTCCTTATGATATTCATCAATTGATTTCATACCTTGTCGCAGCCCTGTCAACTTCTCAAATAGTGAGCGCTTGTAGTGGCGAGGTACAAAGCGTGCCCGCAAGTGCTGCTTCATCTGCTCCCAGGTGATAATCGGCAACTCATGGCGCTCCATGCAATTACGGATGAACTGCTCCCACCAATGCGTGGCATAATCATCCAAGCCATTGGACGCAAGCAGCAGCTTCTTCTCATTGGAGTAATTGTTCATCCAAAATAACTTATCAACTTTCAGCTCCCATGTGAGGTATTGTTCCACATCTGTACCACCTGAAAATATAGGAAGATTAAATTTGGGCTTAGCGACAAAATCGTCGGCGTCGTCGTGTCGAGGACGCTGCACATTGTTGCGGTGGTGGCGCTGTCGGTCATCGTCATCGACGGGGAAATCGTCATCCCATTGCTCGACCTCATCAACCCAGCTACGAGGTGCACAATGCACACCCCTCCGTGGACACCCTGTGGTGCGCCTCCACCCTGGCCGCCGTTGCCTCGGCCACGCCCATGTGCCTGAGGGCGTGCGGCGACTGCCATCCTGACATTTGGCGGCACCGCCATGTGACGCGCCTGTCACTGTCGTCGCTCCTCATCCACACGAATAGCACGCTCCTCCTCGGTCTCATTGTGCAAAACGGCCGGAGGGCCGTGCACACTCGTGTCATCAGCTTGCGCACTCCCATGTAGATTGTGTTGTGCGAACATGGCACGCAGCTCCAGGAAGTTATTGTTGATGGCCGTACGCAATTGTGTGACCTCCTCCCCGAGGGTGTTCAGTCCAGTCTGAACTTCCCCGAGCTCATCGCGCACGCCATTGTCACCATCATGAAGTTGTTTTTGTAGCATCTCGCGCAACCGAGTGTACTCTGTCCACGTAACCGGCGCCTCCGGATTAGGTGGATCCTCCTCGTGACCTGACATGGCAACAACTCACAAACAAGAAACGAGGTTATATCTGAGTTAGTAAAACAAAAGCTCTCTCTACTACGCTCGCAACTCACTGTCTTGAAAACAAGACAAGCTTACCGTTCCAAAGTGAATCAAGGACGGCAAATCGACAGTTGTGACAGCGAACGACCTTAACCCGGTAATGTATGAGCGTAACCAAGAGCAAGAGAGTACATAAACGGGTGTAGGTGGAGCTTGGACAGGTATGTGTATATCCTATGCAATCTGATATTCAAGGTATTGTAAAGCTAAGTAATTATCCAAGCTAGAGTATTTTGCCTATGTGCTGATCCAATAGGTTTAAGCAAAGTGTATGAACGCACACGCAAAGATAAATGAGACTTAATGCAAACAAAGGAATGAGCTCAAAAGGAAATAGAGATAAAACAAGCTCGTTTTGCACCAAGCACAAGGATAGACACTAGCCAATTGCAACAAAATACACTAGGGCACAAGATTGCTCAAAGAAAATTGAAAAACACAAGCTGAAACTATGACTCGGTACTGTAGTAGCCCAAATTAGGCGCGGATCAACTCGAAAAAGGATGGCGTCTTCACGGGGAACCTTAAAATCACTTGTAGAGGGGCTCTGTCAATTTTGAGCGAATTCGGAGAAACTTGAATTTTTCTCGGATTGCGGGGCCGTTTTGAGGCCCTAAACGACCTTTTTTTGGGGTTGAAGTCGCTGCGCGTGTGCCCGAGTGCTTACGTGGAGCTAAAATCCCCAGATTTCCTTTTCAACGGATCAAGAAACGCTCCGATCGGAGGTCGTATGCAAAAGTTAGCTTTTTTTTATGCCGCAGCTCTTTCTAAATGCGGCTGCCTTTTCCTTCTTTTCCCTCTACTTTGCTCCCCGCGGAAGTGCGCAACCCTCACAAATCAGCAAAGTGTAATATCAACTTGAATGAGCAGCCCTAGGTGCAATATCAATAGCTAGTCTCAAGATGAAAGGATATAAAAAGACACCAAATGTGGTTCGGCCGGCTATGATGTAGTGGCCGAAACACAAGATGGAGCAATTGGACTCGGATTGTGTTTGAGCTAGAGGTTGATTCGGACTCTAGTCCCACCAAGGAGTTCGAATAAGGAAACAACACCGTTTCGGATTACAGTTTTTGGGTGCTAATTGAGGGAGTTCAATCAGCAATTTTCGACAAAGATTAAGCTACGCAATGGAAACACAAGGATCAGCACTAAAACAAAACTCTAATGGATGAAAACTTAACTAAACGCACAAGAAATAACAGATTAAACTACGGTTTTGGTATTGCAATTTTCAGTTTATTGGACGATAGGAAACAAAATGAATCTAACTACGGGTAAAGAAGTTCTCACCGAGTAAACCTAGAATCTGATACCACATCATGCGGGGGAGGCCCGATCTTCTCAGTGAGGAACCGTGGATAGTTGATGCGAAGTAGACGATGTCGCTAGCTGAACACTCGCGGGGGAGGATCCGAATTGGGCTTGAATTCTTCGGCCTTTCTCCTCTTGGTTGACTCACGTGAGCTTCTCCTCCACTGCTTTGGCTCCGGCGTCACTCTCCTCCCTCTCGGTTCCAAAGGCTTCACAATGTTCAATCCTGAGAATACACAAAATATTTGCATGAGGTAGTACCCAATTCTCATCAATGAAATTAGAAGATTCATTAAGAAACAAAAGCACCTGTTGATTTAGAAATTTAGCTCTTGCTCTAGTCAGTGGACCAACATGCACTTCTGCACTTGTATTATTTGTAGCTTCACTTATGGCGTCCATCTCAGTATGTGCGTGACCACCAATAGGGAAAGATGTATCAGTGTTAGGGATGCCCTCATCACCCTCACTTCAGACCGCCTTTTTGCCAAGCTATTAAGCACACTTTCTTTGGTATGCCGGCACGGCTAAGTCCTACGAGACGCTTTCCAATGGATTGAGCTAATCAAGAGCCGCACATATGGGGGTTATCACCTAGAGGACCACCTTCACGGCCACCACTAAGGTCCCATACGTGGAGTAGGATGCAGCCATTGCGGGTGCTCCCCTCCCTACAAACTTGTCCAGGTTGCATATAATCAAATATACAACTCAGCACGAGACTCATTAATTAACACCTCCCAAAGTACTCAGTCAAGAGAGGTCCCATTTCCCTCTAATGTGGTTAGCACGCAAATTGCTCAGTACGGTGGCGCAAGTAATTCGGTGTTTGTTGACTCGGGCACCATTCTAGTCACACCCAAAAGCACACCATCTTACCATTGTGCCCAAGTCTAAAACATTTTGTTTTCATTTTTAGTTTTCACAACTAAACATAGCACAAAGGCTGAATCATAAAAACATAATAAGTTTGTGTGATCAAGGTTATCGACTAAGTCGACAACCGCCCAATTCTACCGGTAGCTAAGCATGACTAAGCAACATAAACTCGTAAACTACTAAGTGACGAGGGCTCATGCAACGAACCCAAAATCACAGTAAGTAATCCTAAGCTCAGTAGTAGAGGATGAACATTTACCTACAGATTATGCATCTAATAGGTCAACTAATCGACAATAGTTTAAAACAAGATAGCAATGCATACGTAGAATTTGCAAACATCATATTAGAATTTGAAAATAATAGGAGCAATATGATCAAATGATGCTACATTTGCTTGCCTTGCTGGAGGTGCTCTTGCTGCAGAGGATCAGACTCAAGATCAATGATTTCTTCGGAACCTAATGCAAAACGCGCTAAAACCAAAAAGAACGAAGAACACCGAAAGAAATCCAAAAGCCAAAGTCATCCAAACCTTATGAAATTTGCACAGCAGCAAAGTATGATTTTAAATGAATTTAGAAACAAGAATCATGTCATTTGGGCTAAATACGAAAAAGTTATAGCCTAAACAATTTTTCTCAACCTAAAAATTCTAAATTAAATTAATTTCAGTTACTGTTCATGGCACAAATTTTTAGAAAGATCTAGAACCTGAAATTTTTATGGTAGGTAGAATATGGCATTCCAAGAACAACAAAACTAAGTTTACTCAATTTGGAGTTAAAATGATTTACTTATGATTTTCCTAAATTGTGAAACTAGAACATATCATTTTTCAGGGACAAAGACATGAATAAAACCGATTCCATCTTAAAGTTTACTAATAGAGGAATTTTACAAACTTGAGTTTGCCCAATTTGGAGTTATACAGAAAAAGTTATGCATTTTACAAGTTTTAATTTAATTTCTGGAATATCAAATAAAGGTAGAAACAAGTTAATATTGTTTATAAGATTTTCTGGCACAGAATAATGTCCGAATGTATTTTTAGATTAAACTTTAGTTAAACAGGAATTTAACACAGTTGGATACATCTAAAAAGGAATTTAAATGAATTAGTTATGAATTTTGAAAGTTTAATACAATTTTCAGTTTACAAATAAAAGCTTACTGGAAAACAATCAAACTTAAACAAAAGGAAAAGACGTGGACGAATAAGGGCTGCTGATTTGGAATCCAATGGCCCACGCGCTCCGCAACCCAGCGCACGCGTGAGCCCAAGCGAGCCACACAGTGGCCACCGTTGGATCAAGATCAACGGTCCACACTAAAGAGGACGTTCAGGGGGGGTCTGAACGATCCAACAGATGTGGGCCGCAGATCTAAAGATGAGCGGCTCACAGCGAGAGCTCCGATCGGAGGTCCGAATGCCCGCGACATCGGAGCCGCAGATCAAGAAATGGATGGCGAAAAGAGATCGGAGCACTTAGAACTCTAAACGCGCCGAAGAAGTCTAGACCGTTGGATTAAGATCTGACAGTCCAAAGCTGACGGGGAGGTCCTAAAGCTAAGGATCTCGCGGAGGAGGTCTGGGACGGCCAAGATCTACCAGAGGAGGTCCTAGACGGCCTAGATCTAGATTGGGGAGGTCCTGATGGCTAAGATCTCACCGGGGGAGATCTTAACTGTAATACCCTGATAGTGTGAAAAACATTTGAATCTGGAGAGAATATTTATTCGGGAGAGATTAATTAATGGGGAGGAGGGTTCTTTCAGAAAATCGCCAAATCAGGAATTGAGAGGGGGTTTTTCGCGTTTAGTGGGCAACCTGGGCTTGGGCCTTGGCCCAAGAGGGACCAAGGTGGCCGGCCAAGGAGAGGGGGGTTGCCACTTCCACCCCCCAAACCCTAGCCGCCCCCTCCCCATCTCCCCTCCTCTCCACTCCCCACCTCCCCTTTTGGCCACCACCTCCTCCCACCTCCTCCACACCTCCTCCACCCCTTGCGCAGCCCCTACCCCTCCCCACCTCCTTGCACCCTCCCAATCCCCTTTGTTGCTGGCCAAGAGAAAGAAAGAGGAATCCCTTGGGTGGCGGCCAAGAAAGGAGGAGAAAGGAGGAGAAGAAGAGAAGGGAAGAAGAGGAGAAGAAGGGATCCAGCGAAGCGTGGTGGTCATCATCCCCGCTGTGTGCTCTCTTCGTTTCGGCAAGGGTAACCCGTGGTTCTTTGCTTTAGGTCAATTTCTAGTTGTCTAATTTTCGGATGTCAGTTCGTCGATATTCTGCAGTAGTGAAGTTTGTCGGATTTGATTAGGTTAGAGGCAGATTTGGGTCTGGGTGTCTCCTAGAAAGTTGTAGCTATCGTAGTTACCTTTCATTGCCGACAAGAATCAAGTCATTCGGACTTCGGTAGCCAAAGTTATGAATTTATTAGTATTTCTGTGTTTCTGGAGAGAAGCAGAATTGCTAGTGTTGGTTAACCTGATAGAAGCGCATATTTAGAGGGGTTTCCAGAGGGTCTCACCATAACGAAAAATTAGGCTAATCCTCTTAGCTTTCAGGAAAGCTAAAGATCACTAAATTCGGACAAACGTAGAGAAAGTTATGATAGTTTCTTTGTCGCTGTCCAGAAACCCGACGTGAACTGTTTGCTCTGATTAAATAGATTGGTAGGTCTGGTATATGGCCGAATCAGAGGGTCTCCCCAACTAAGTTTATTTAGACATTTTAATTACCTTTTCAGAATGTCCAAGATCATCTTATTTTGACTTCTGAGCAGAATGTTATGAATTTTTGAAGTCTGCTGTCTGCAGTGACCGATCGCTAGAAATTAGAAAAGCTAGACGTGATAAGAAGTTAGCGATTTCGATTGTAATGTAATGTATGATTTTGGTCCAGTATGCTAGTAATAGTTTGGGGTTATCTTCTTGTCCAGGTGGCAGCGAGATCCCAAGGGCAGCACCCACTTCGCGTCCGCCGTTCTCGCGCGGTTGAGGTAAGTATTCGGGTTATAGCGTATTTTCGGTTGAATGATATGATTGTTGTGATTGCTTGTTGTAGCCTTGCACGAATGTTAGTGAAATGAGTTTTCCTTATATCTTGATGAATGCAAGCTATGGTTAATGTTTCCCTTGAGCGTTGTCAAATCTTACATGTTGTTATGTACATGTTAAATTCTTGGGTATGAAAGACGTGGGCATGGAGCGTTTGCATGTTTCAAACGTGTTGGAGACTTGGTCATGTATGCATGTTTTTTATATATGATAGCGAAGTAAGGTTGCTTACATGATAATGAGATTATGATGTATTCCTGTTTATGAATATGTTATCATGGTGCATATGCATGTTGAGAGCATACAGGTGCCCTGGTCACGTGGTGATCAAGCACATTCAGTTGAGGTCCCCGTTATGTAGATGACGGGCTTGAGGTCCCCACATTCGTGGAATGTGGGCTATGAATAAAGGAGGTCCCCATCATTAAAGTGATGGGCAAAGGTCCCTATACATGTGGTGTATAGGCTTTTGGTCCTTGTGCCAGAGGGCACAGGCAAGGGTATACAGCGACGGTTCTATACCCCGCATTACCGGTAAAATGCGAAAAGAGATAAAGTTAAAAAGGCGCATTGCATTGGTTGCATTCACATGAGCATAAAGGCTATACTCTGGTGCATGGTTTATCTTGGATTATTGATGCTATGAATGATAACTTGCTTAGCCTTGTTGGTACTTGCTGAGTCTTTGGGCTCACTCTTGCTTTGATGTGTTTTAGGTACAACTGGCAAGACCGGCATGCATGGGAGGGAGTAGAAGTTTGGATGCACACACTACCACTCCATCTTAAGAATTACTTATGGATAGTTTGAGTTTCAGATTAACTGTAATAATGAGGATAGCAAATGTTGGTTATGTTTATGAGATTATCCTGCACGCTTGAATGAACCTGATTATGAATATATTGATAGATACCTTGATTAATTGTTGGAACCTCGGTATAGTTGACTATACAAAGGAGGTTTTGTCGAGATTTTGTAATTAGTCTTAGTTTCGCCTAGTTTTATTTAATGTTAGTTTAGTAGCATTTCAGGCTCACGTTGGGCTGGGGTGTTACAGTTGGTATCAGAGCGGGCTGTAGGTCCGTGGTAACTAGGTTATAAAAAAAATTGCTAATGTTAATCAACTTAAAAGTTTGACACCTTTGGTGCCTGATAGGATGGGGATGGGCCAATCATTGCATTTACGTTTCCTTATATCGTTTTGATTATTGCTGATATGAATTGAGTTTGGCTGCTTATTAATTGATTATTATGATTATTATGAGTGGGATTAGTCGTTGTTGAGAGGTTAAGGTCGTGGTTGTGACCCAGGACTTTACCAGGTTACACCACCGTTCGTGGAGTGGGAATAGAGAAGTGCTACCCCGGATATCTTAGTATAGGTGTCGATAGCGAGAATCTTTGGAAGAGTTGTTCTCTTCCTTGAAATTTGAATGTTGGTCAACCCTTATCCGGTTGCGATTGTTGGGTTGCTTTGAAATTATTGGAGTTTCCATTGGCTTAATTTGTCTCGTAAATCAATTATTGTTTTTCCCAACCGTTGAGTTATTCTCGCGATTGGTGAACTTTGCTAATTGTCAAGATTGACTTTTGTAGGGGAGTTTTGTTTTTCTTATTGGAAAGCTTGACCTATTTATTCGCTTGATGTTTTTGGTTGATGAATGTTTCCTTTTTGCAAGTCCTTTAGTTCATGAAGGCTTTGACTCAACGTATCTCTCTTGGGTATTTTGAGCGTTGAAGATTAATGGTTGTGTTATGAGTTTCAAGTTGAGTCCGTAGTGTGTGCATGCTCGATCTTAACTAAGGTCCTTATCAAAGAAAGTTGAATAAGTGGAGGTTGTCCCCTAGTGGTTCTTGATGAGTTGTGACTATGAGTATGACAATATTTAGTTGGAATCAATAGAGTTATTAAGAGGTGTGGTATTTTGATGAATTGGTCTGATCGTTAGGATTGTGGAATCAGGTAGATTTATTGGATAGCATGGAGTAATGTATCTCTATGGATTAGCTTACCCATTAGTGATGGTTATGTTAAAAATGTGTTTGAACGATGCTTTAGAGGATATCAAATTGGAAATTTTTCGTAAACTAGTTACTTGATGGTCATACATAATTGCTAGATTGAAACATGTATATTAGATAAGGCGAGCGTTGAGGTAGCATGTTGTGAAACCACATTGTCTGAGCGATGAGATTGTTAAATGTTGACTTTGTGTTTATAGATGGTTATGTGACTACAAACAGAAGTAGGACCCTATTTGTATACATGATACATACAATTGACAATTGTTAATGACAGTTGGAGCGGGTGTGAGTAACACTAATGGTTGAGTGGGTGATTGAGTAAGTGGCCTCTGATAGTGTGCTTTGCGAAAGTATCATTTGATAGTATGAACTAGTTAAAGTAGGTTTGTTTCAACCTTGTGGCTTGTGTTTCTTTTGGAGAAATTTATGATGGGATAAGAGGCTATGATAAGTCTCGCTAAGAGTGTATTATTACGTTACTAATGTGATTGTCGATGAGGATTATGATGATAATATTGAATGTTTTGTATAAAGGGACCGATCGCTCGCGGATGTTGATTAATTGAATATGTTTCTAGTTCGCATTTGTGATCTTTCAGACCTCATGTTGATGTGATAGCCGAATTTGTTTAGAGCAAAGTGACGTGTTGAGAGGTGTTATTAGTTCCTAAGTGGATTAGGTGTTGTGATCTTCAAATACTCTTCGTCGGAATTGCCATGGTGATGCGGTAACCAACAAAAGTCGAGTGAAGTAGAAGTGTTTGAGATTGAAGTAAAGTTTCATAACTTGCAGATTATTGAGGATTGTCTAAAACTTTTGTTCTTGCCCATAAGAGTTCTCCCGAATTCTAAAAGCAATGTTTTATTCTCGTCTGAGGTTTGATATTCTCTGATTGTGGGACGTGTGCCCTCAACTTTGATCATATCTTTTGGTTTTCGAGAACAGTTTTATCTGATTGTTTCTCTTGATCTTGTAACTACTGTAAGTGGTAACGTATTCCTTTGTGCTGAAATTTATTTCTATTTGCCTCTTCTTCTAAGAAAGGGTTAACCGATTGTATTGTAAAGTCTCGTAGGTGGTGTTTTGGCATCTAGACAGTGGTGGTCTAGTAGATGGTGTGGTGAACCCTTAGGTGTCAGGTTGTCTGAGAGGCCTGGAGTAATAAATCAATTTATTAGAATAAACCTTGGAGAGGATTTGAGTTAAAAAGAATATTTGTCTTTGGAGCTAACAGATTTCGTTGTCGCAACTAGTAGGACCTATAGCGAGATGTAGTCCAAGATTTGGTGTTCTTTTTGACCGAGCATTAGAATTAGCAAGTATGGAAATCTGGATCAATTTATTAGAGTATCGCAATTTGGTAGTATTGCGAGGCTATGGAAGTTATTCTTGATGATGTGGTTTAATGAGAGTGAGACTACAACGTAATCGAATCGCCATGTCAATTAATGGGATAATGGAAAATGTTGAGTAACGTCAAGAGTGATTTGACTTTAAATGAGTAACCTTCTGAGAGTTATAATCTTTGTAAAGGTAAACTGGTCAAGAAAAGATTTTCATGATGATGTTAATGAGTGAGTATGTTGGAATTGTGGGATTTTACGGATTTAATCTGAGGATTTCCCTATTTTTTTATGAGAAGTTCGTTGTAGGAGTCTTGGAGTTTAATTTGGGCTTTGCATTTTTATGCTAGGACTTGGGGCACCCAATGATTATGTGTAGAGGAGGTAGATTAAGTGTGGGTTTCGAACAGTGAGATGATCATTGATAGAGCCCTTTTAGAGAAAGTATATGAATGTGAGAGCTGTGAATTCCAAGTTGTTTATTTCTAAAAGATTGAGGAGATGTGATTGCGTGTGTAATCTATTTTGAGATGCATTGGAAGTCATCTGTCAAATTAATCATGTCGATAGAGGAGTTGTTGAGAGAAAGTTTTGGTGGCATCGATAGAGCCTTTATACGGAATTGTGGATGATGTATTTCAACTTGAGTGTAACGTTGAGATTGTCAAGTTAAGAGAGATGAGTTAGTGTGTTTTGCGATGAACTGAAACTCCAAAGTTGAGAGAGATTTTATTCTTAAAAGAGATACTGAGAAATTGATACTTCCTCAAAGGAGTGAATTGTTTCCTCGATTCTCGTTTGAGTTTTGTGCTGTTGACCAATGTCTTTCGTAAGTTGAGTTTGACTCGATTTTGGTACGTTTGGTTCTTATCGGTTCAGGAAGAAGAAAGAAAGTTTTGATTTGGGCATTTAAAATGATTCCTCCTTTGGTTTTCGTGATGTTTATTCGCAAACTGCCACTTGGAAGGTGGAAGGGTTTTCGTGATGAAATTCCGATTTTTGGATTTGACTCCTTAGCACCGCTAGTAGTAACGCTTTAGTTGCGATATGAATTTTTTTTAGATGGGTTTTGTTGGTCAAAAAGTTTGCTTAAAGAGAGTTTTGTCGTTTGTTTCCGGTTAAAGGAGGTGGTCCTTGCTTTAGTGAGGAGTTTATTTGAGAAGGTGGAACACGAGTTCTGTGTTCTATGTGCATGTCATGTGGTTCGGTATCCTTGGGAAGGTTAACCCAAGTTACATTGGGTTGTTCTCGCTAGATGGCGTATCACCGGGATCGCTCTCGAGTCCGTCTTGTGAGTGCGTAACGTCGTGTATGTTCTAGTGTTGAGTGAGTACCTGGGAGATCCAGAGTTTGAAGCTTCGGTCTTGACCGGTGAGTGTACCTGGAAGGTTGGGTCGAGTGTTAGATCAGACGTCGTATCCCGTCTTTGTGTTGTGGTCCTTAGTCCAAGAGAGAGACCACTTGGGAAGTTGGAGTTTTGCGTCTTTGGAGCTTTAACGGTGTTGTTCCCAGCGAATGCGTGGTTACCGTTGTTCGTTCTCAATCGTGGTTGTTCTTTCGCTTAAGCGTGTTTAGATTCGGTCGAATCTGTTAAGAGGTAGAATGTAATACCCTGATAGTGTGAAAAGCATTTGAATCTGGAGAGAATATTTATTCGGGAGAGATTAATTAATCGGGAGGAGGGTTCTTTCAGAAAATCGCCAAATCAGGAATTGAGAGGGGGTTTTTCGCGTTAAGTGGGCAACCTGGGCTTGGGCCTTGGCCCAAGAGGGACCAAGGTGGCCGGCCAAGGGAGAGGGGGGGGCTGCCACTTCCACCCCCAAACCCTAGCCGCCCCCTCCCCATCTCCCCTCCTCTCCACTCCCCACCTCCCCCTTTTCGGCCACCACCTCCTCCCACCTCCTCCACACCTCCCCTCCACCCCCTTGCGCAGCCCCTACCCCTCCCCACCTCCTTGCACCCCTCCCCAATCCCCCTTTGTTGCTGGCCAAGAGAAAGAAAGAGGAATCCCTTGGGTGGCCGGCCAAGAAAGGAGGAGAAAGGAGGAGAAGAAGAGAAGGGAAGAAGAGGGAGAAGAAGGGATCCGCAGCGGAAGCGTGGTGGTCATCATCCCCGCTGTGTTCTCTCTTTGTTTCGGCAAGGGTAACCCGTGGTTCTTTGCTTTAGGTCAATTTCTAGTTGTCTAATTTTCGGATGTCAGTTCGTCGATATTCTGCAGTAGTGAAGTTTGTCGGTTTTGATTAGGTTAGAGGCAGATTTGGGTCTGGGTGTCTCCTAGAAAGTTGTAGCTATCGTAGTTACCTTTCATTGCCGACAAGAATCAAGTCATTCGAACTTCGGTAGCCAAAGTTATGAATTTATTAGTATTTCTGTGTTTCTGGAGAGAAGCAGAATTGCTAGTGTTGGTTAACCTGATAGAAGCGCATATTTAGAGGGGTTTCCAGAGGGTCTCACCATAACGAAAAATTAGGCTAATCCTCTTAGCTTTCAGGAAAGCTAAAGATCACTAAATTCGGACAAACGTAGAGAAAGTTATGATAGTTTATTTGTCGCTGTCCAGAAACCCGACGTGAAATGTTTGCTCTGATTAAATAGATTGATAGGTCTGGTATATGGCCGAATCAGAGGGTCTCCCCAACTAAGTTTATTTAGACATTTTAATTACCTTTTCAGAATGTCCAATATCATCTTATTTGGACTTCTGAGCAGAATGTTATGAATTTTTGAAGTCTGCTGTCTGCAGTGACCGATCGCTAGAAATTAGAAAAGCTAGACGTGATAAGAAGTTAGCGATTTCGATTGTAATGTAATGTATGATTTTGGTCCAGTATGCTAGTATTAGTTTGGGGTTATCTTCTTGTCCAGGTGGCAGCGAGATCCCAAGGGCAGCACCCACTTCGCGTCCGTCGTTCTCGCGCGGTTGAGGCAAGTATTCGGGTTATAGCGTATTTTCGGTTGAATGATATGATTGTTATGATTGCTTGTTGTAGCCTTGCACGAATGTTAGTGAAATGAGTTTTCCTTATATCTTGATGAATGCAAGCTATGGTTAATGTTTCCCTTGAGCGTTGCCAAATCTTACATGTTGTTATGTACATGTTAAATTCTTGGGTATGAAAGACGTGGGCATGGAGCGTTTGCATGTTTCAAACGTGTTGGAGACTTGGTCATGTATGCATGTTTTTTATATATGATAGCGAAGTAAGGTTGCTTACATGATAATGAGATTATGATGTATTCCTGTTTATGAATATGTTATCATGGTGCATATGCATGTTGAGAGCATCTGAGTGCCACAGTCACGTGGTGATCAAGCACATTCGATTGAGTCCCGTTATGTAGATGACGGGCTTGAGGTCCCACATTCGTGGAATGTGGGCTATGAATAAAGGAGGTCCCCATCATTAAAGTGATGGGCAAAGGTCCCTATACATGTGGTGTATAGGCTTTTGGTCCCATGCGGGAGGGCACGAGCAAGGGTATACTGTGACGGTTCTATACCCGCATTACACGGTAAAATGCGAAAAGAGATAAAGTTAAAAAGGCGCATTGCATTGGTTGCATTCACATGAGCATAAAGGCTATACTCTGGTGCATGGTTTATCTTGGATTATTGATGCTATGAATGATAACTTGCTTAGCCTTGTTGGTACTTGCTGAGTCTTTGGGCTCACTCTTGCTTTGATGTGTTTTAGGTACAACTGGCAAGACCGGCATGCATGGGAGGGAGTAGAAGTTTGGATGCACACACTACCACTCCATCTTAAGAATTACTTATGGATAGTTTGAGTTTCAGATTAACTGTAATAATGAGGATAACAAATGTTGGTTATGTTTATGAGATTATCCTGCACGCTTGAATGAACCTGATTATGAATATATTGATAGATACCTTGATTAATTGTTGGAACCTCGGTATAGTTGACTATACAAAGGAGGTTTTGTCGAGATTTTGTAATTAGTCTTAGTTTAGCCTAGTTTTATTTAATGTTAGTTTAGTAGCATTCCAGGCTCACGTTGGGCTGGGGTGTTACATTAACGGTCAAGATCTACACGAGGTGAGATCTTAACGGTCAAGATCTACACGAGGAGGTCCGCAATGACAAGGTCTTAACAGAGGGAGGTCTTAACGGCTCAGATCTCCTCTAGGAGGTCCTGAACGGTCAAGATCTGCCCAGGGAGGTCCTAAAGGTTTAGATCTCCGTGAGGAGGAGGTCCTAAGGTTTTCTTTGCAAAAAGACCCAGGGGTGGTCTTTTGCAAAGAGGACTCCGAGGGTGGTTTTCACAAAATAACCATGGTGGTTCTTTGAGGAAACACTGAGGGTGATCCCAACGGCCAAGATTGATCCAGGGAGGTTCTAAACGGCTAGGATCTAATCAAGAGGGGAGCTACGGCGCGCGAGGAAGAAGAAGAACAGAGGAGGTCGACGGGGTGGTCGTGAGCCCTCCGATTAGACATGGACGGGTCAGATCTCCCAAGTCCTCCGGAGGTTTAGAGCAGCAGAGGAGGTTGTGAGCGTTGGATTGAAATCCAACGGCTCAGAAACGAGGCGACTCTCGGGAGGTCCGAAGGTTTCTACAAACGAGGACCGCCCGATGGAGATCTAACGGTCGACACGCATGCGGTCTAAGTCGAGCCCGAGTGCGGCTTTAGGAATTGGGTCGACCGAGTCAAATGACTTGGGCTCGGGTTTGACTCGAGCCCAAGTCTGACTCAGATCAGGGTTTGAATTTAGAGTTTTAAATTGAGCTGGACTTTGGGGATTTGTTTATGGTAGCAAAACAACTCCAAAAATTCTGAAATTTTTACAGGAGCTTATTAACTTAGACATTGAACTTATATAAAAATTTTTAGAGGTTTTAGTGCTGTACATTTTCCTCCAAATATTCTGCAATGTGCTGAGCTGTGGTTTGACTGAAATTCAAACAGGTTTGACTGCCCTCTAAAATATTCAAATAATTTCTAAAAATTGTGAAATTTTTCAGAGGGGTTACACACTAACCCTAGAACTTGGAAAAATTATTTCCAGAGGATGATCACAAGGTTTGACAAGAAAGTTTTTGAAAGGCAATGTTTAGGTCAAAATGACTTGTGACTTTGTATTTCCATAATTCCTTTACAAGAATTGTTCAGAACATACATGAAATACAAGATGTAAGAAAAGTTTTTAATTTCTACACATTTTCTTACATTTGAAACACAAGCCTAGTACTTGGGATGTTACAATTCTCCTCCCTTACAAGAATCTCGTTCCGAGATTCCGTTTACTCGGAGAAGAAAGACGGGTAGTACGCACGAAGACGATCTTCCCGCTCCCAAGTTGCCTCATCCTCGGAATGATTTGACCACTGAACCTTAAGGAACTTGATGACACAATTTCTCGTTCTTCGTTTAGATTCTTCAAGAATACGAACAGGATGCTCGCGGTAGGTCAAATCTTCTTGCACATCGAGATTTTTCAACAGAGTTTCCTCGGATGGAATACGAGACACTTCCTCAAATGGGACACATGTACCCCCTCCCGTGTAGCTGGCAACTCCAACCTATATGCAACAGCCCCCACTGTCTCGATGATGCGATAAGGCCCAACATATCGAGGAGCCAACTTGCCCTTGACGCCGAAACACTGATGGCCCTTCAAAGGCGAGACTCTGAGATAAACAAAGTCATTGGGCTCAAAGCTCAACTCACGGCGACAACGATCTGCATAGCTCTTTTGCCTAGACTGGGCCGTGCGCAAATGCTCGTGAATCAACTGAACCTGGCCTTCGCCCTCATTGATCGAATCTGGGTCGAAAAACTGCCTCTCACCAGTCTCTAACCTATTCAATGGGGTTCTGCACCTCCTCCCATATAAGGCCTCAAAAGGTGTCATACCGAGACTGGCCTGAAAACTGTTGTTGTAGGAGAATTCGGCAAACAGCAGGCATTTCTCCCAATTCTTCCCATAGGAAAGAACACAAGCACGGAGCATGTCCCCCCAAGACTTGGTTGACTCGTTCTGTCTAACCATCAGTTTGGGGATGATAGGCTGAGCTAAAGGAAAGACGAGTCCCCATAGCCTCTTGCAAACTGTGCCAAAACCGAGAGGTGAAGAGAGAACCACGATCTGACACAATCGTTCGTGGCACACCATGCAATCTCACAGTGCGAGATATGTAGAGGTCCGCCAATTGGCTCACATCAATCTTAGCCCGCACTGGAAGAAAATGGGCTACTTTTGTCAACCGATCAATTATAACCCATAAGGTATTCTTCCCTGAAGAAGTACGGGGAAATCCGGTAATGAAATCCATGTCGACGGAATCCCACTTCCACTCAGGCACTGGCAAAGGCTGAAGAAGGCCTGCTGGACGCTGATGCTCGGCCTTAACACGACAGCACACGTCGCACTCGGCAACGAACCTTGCGATCTCCCGCTTCATTCGGGTCCACCAGAATCTCTGACGAAGGTCTTGATACATCTTCGTGGCCCCAGGATGAATGGACAAGGGGGAATCGTGGGCTTCACGGAGAATCAAATCCCACAATTCCCTGACCTTTGGAACCACAAGGCGCTGTCCAAATCGCACAACACCATGCTCATCTTCTGAGAAGCACCTGGTTGTCCCATTCTTGATGTTTTGCTTGATTTGACTCACACCAACATCTGATTGCTGCGCAGCCTTGATTTGATCCACCAAGGTTGGTTGCACAACCAAGGTAGCGAGAGAACCATGCTCAACCAAACCCAAATTGAGCCGCTGAAATTCTTCAAGAAGGGCGGGCTCCCGCTCCTGGAGCATCAAGGTATTGCAATACACATTCTGACTAAGTGCATCAGCAACAACATTGGCCTTACCCGGATGATACTGAATACCCATATCATAATCTTTGATCAATTCCAACCATCTTCTTTGCCTGAGGTTCAGATCTGGTTGGGTGAACAAATACTTCAAGCTCTTGTGATCCGAATACACTTCACAACGGTTACCGATCAGGTAATGTCGCCAAATCTTAAGTGCATGAACCACTGCAGCCAACTCCAAATCATGGGTAGGATAGTTGAGTTCATGAGGCCTCAACTGCCTTGATGCATAGGCCACTACCTTGCCTTCTTGCATAAGAACACAACCGAGTCCCTGACGAGAGGCATCGCAAAAGATATCGAAGCTCTTGTGGACATCGGGAAGAACAAGTACTGGGGCTGAAGTCAAACGCTTCTTGAGTTCCTGAAAACTCTCATCACAAGCAGAGGACCACACTAATTTCTTGTCCTTCTTGAGCAATACAGTCATAGGTTTCGCGATCTTGGAGAAGTTCTTAATAAAGAGACGGTAGTAACCCGCCAAACGAAGAAAACTCCGCACATCGGTGACTGACTTGGGCTGGCCCCAAGATAGCACATCACTGACCTTGCTAGGATCCACAGCTACACCTCCTACTGAAAGAACATGATCTAAGAATGTCACTTCCTTCACCCAGAACTCGCACTTGCTGAACTTTGCATACAGCTGGTGCTCCGCAGCTTCCCCAAAACAAGCTTCAGATGCTCGGTATGCTCTTCTTCACTTTTGGAGTAAACAAGAATATCATCAATGAAGACCACCACGAACCTATCTAGATACCCCATGAATACTGAGTTCACAAGGTTCATGAATAGAGCTGGAGCATTGGTTAAGCCAAAAGACATGACGATGAACTCGTACAGACCGTAGCGAGTAGTGAAAGTCGTCTTCGGAATATCCTCAGCCCTGATCCTGACTTGCTGATACCCCAACCTCAAGTCAATCTTGGAGAATACCCGAGCTCTAGTCAACTGGTCAAAGAGATCGTCAATGCGGGGCAAAGGATACTTGTTCTTCATCGTCACCTCATTAAGCGGACGGTAATCAACACACCTACGCAAGATTTTGTCCTTCTTCTTCACAAAGATCACAGAACAACCCCAAGGAGATGAGCTAGGACGGATAAAACCCTTCGCTTGAAGCTCATCTAGTTGCTTCTTCAACTCCTCCAACTCATTAGGAGGCATCCGATACGGCGCCTTCGAAATTGGGATGGTACCGAGCAGCAACTCGATGACGAACTCCAGGTCTCGAGTTGGAGGCATCCCAGGCAAATCTTCAGGGAAGACATCCACAAAGTCGCATACTGTGGGAACATCCTGGATCTCCAAGGCTGGCTTCACTTCAAGTGCACAAAGATGTGGTCCTTGCAGCTGCGGCGAGAACCCAACATGTTCGCCTGATGGGCTTGTGAGGTAGACGACCTTCCTAGTACAATCGATTTGCCCCAAGTGTTGGGACAACCAATCCATGCTAAGAATCACATCCAAACTCGCTGAGTTGAGTAGGATAAGTTTCGCCAAGAATCCCACTCCTTCGACTTCAATAGGAACATCCCGGCATTCTTGATCAGCTCTCTTTTCCGAGCCCGGAGAGCGAATAAGCAAAGGAACCCCCAAAGGAACAAAGTGAAGATCACTAGCAGCAGCAAAAGATATTGAAATAAAGAAATGCGAAGCTCCTGAATCAAACAATACTGCAGTAGGGCGAGAATTGACAAGAAGCGTACCCAACACAACGTCGGGTGCCTCCTGTGCCTCCTCAGCCGAGATATGGTTGACTCGGCCGCTACCCACGCCCTGGGTCTTCTGGACTACCTTCTGGTCAGGTGGATGACCACTCCCTTGCCCGCGTCCTCCATTAGGATGAGGGGCCGCTCCAGTCTTCTTAGGGCAACTGTGCGCGTAGTGGCCCTTCTGGTTGTAGGAGAAGCAAGTGACCTTGGCAGCTGGATTACGGAGGCCACCTTGCTGCTGGATCGCAGGTGCATGTGACTGAAACACGGCTTGCGGGGGATGAGTAGCTGGTGCCGACGGCCTCGGCGGTAGTGAAGCCTGAGAATGGGCCCCTGGTGCTGGCCCAACACAGGGACGAGAGAGGCTGGCCTGTGCAGACCTCTGGGCTTCCCACTTGCGCTTGCGGGACTCGCCCAGCGCTCTCGCCTTATGCTCGGCGACGATAGCCTTGTCCACCAAGGTTTGGAAATTGGGGAAGTCAACAATAGAGAGCTTGTCCTGCAGCTCCTCAGACAAGCCCTCCATGAACTTCTCCTGCTTGGCCTCATCAGTGGTCACCTCAGCAGGAGCATACCTCGCCAGATGGTTGAACTCATGGAGGTACTCAGTCATAGATTTACGCCCTTGCTTGAGCGCAATAAACTCCTTCTTTTTGAGCTTCATAAGGCCGGCGGGGACATGGGCCCGACGGAAAGCAGTGTGAAACTCCTCCCAAGTGACCACATGGCCAGCGGGTTGCATGGCGAGGAAGTTCTCCCACCATGAGAGTGCTGCACCCTCAAGCTGATGGGATGCGAAGAGTGCCTTCTCCTGCTCCTGGCACTGAGCGATGTTGAGCTTTAGCTCAACTAGATGCAGCCAGTCGTCCGTGTCAAGAGGGTCCTCAGACCAGGATAAAGTAGGCGGTTGAGTGCGTAGGAACTCCGAGAGTCCCCCACGAGACTGATGTCCACCACCTCCTGATCCGGAGGCGCCAGAGGGAGTGGAGGTGTTCCTCGCCCATCAGGCGAACATGTTGGGTTCTCGCCGCATGTGCCCCATCCCCCTCCTAACCCTAACCAGCCCCTTTTTCTCCCGCCCTTTTGGCCGAGCCCCCTTTCCCCCCTTTTGGCCGCCCCCCCTCCACCCTCCTCTCTTCCCCCTCACGCCCCTGCCCCTAGGAGCCGCCCCATCCTCCCTGGTTGCTGATCCCTGCTGTGTTGCCTCCCCATCCTGCCTTCGGACATTCCCCCGCTGCCGGTTGCGCAAGGATTTGAGGAGGACAACAGCTTGCTTGGGGCAAAGGAGATGAGAAGGAGGAAGATCATCTTCTCCGAGGTTCTTCCGCCTACTTCCTGGTTGCTGCAAAGGTAACGGATGCCGACCCTCATCGTTTGATTAGTGGTAGATGCGATTTGGTTCATTTTTGATTAGATCGTATTGCTGCGAGTAGAAAGTCGGTTCTGTCCAGAATGTTGCGTGGCTTGTTTCGTCATGTTAGAGGCCGATTTTGAGTTGTCCATCTCCTAGAGATTTCTAGGCGTTGTTGTTAGCTTTCGGTGGCCGCCAAGAACACTGAATTCCGTCGAGCGGATCAAAAGTTATGGTAGTTTTCGTCTCTATTGTCCAGAATCCTGACGAGAATAAACTATCAAGTTGTCTTTTAAATTTTGGAGGTGTTAATGGAAAATTTAGGGCTTTCACCCAACTAGGTTATTGTAGGCCTCGGTATTAGCGTTTGATATGGATAAAGAACGCAAAGTTTGGTGTAGCCAATTAAAAGTTATGGCACTTTCCGTGCTGCTGTCCAGAAATTGCAGAAGTTCTGACAGTTGGTGTTTGTTGGTCTTGTGGAGATTGATACGTATAGAATTCGAGGTTTCCATCAACTAGATTGTTGTGTATAATTATATTACCTTTCAATCAAACCTGAGAACACCCCTTTTTGAGTTTTAGATTGAAAGTTATGCTATTTTTACCGCTGCTGTCCGTGTAGACTTTCTGGTAGATTGTGGTTTAATTCAAGTGACGGGTTTAAGGTCGTTGGTGGGATTGGGGTTATAAGTTAGTGCGATGCGAGTAGTTTCTTGATGGCTTGGTTCTGATTGAGTAACTTTGGTGTAGGGGGTGAGGCACCAAGGTTAGCGGCTTTTTCGTTGCCTTCCAACGCACCGGTACGCTAAAGGCAAGTACAATGACTTATGTGTGGTTTGTAAACCCCGGATGCTCGTTGATTGGTATAGTGTTATGATGATGTGTGAGAAGCTTAATTATTCATGTGCCATCCACGGGAGTGGAATGTTATGATGTCTATGTTCTTTATGTAAGTTCTTTCATATGGGTAGAGATGTTATTATTCATTATTCATAAATTTATTCTTGCAATCATGCTCATGTTCCGTCCACAGGAGTGGAGCTCCACGGGAGTGGAGTCTAAAGTCCCATCAATTCCAGTATGGGCAAGTGCAGTCCCACCATTCCAATGTGGGCAGTTTTGGACACCCGTATGAAACGTTCTTCGTACGGTATTTGGATCCCCGTATTTCGATAAATACGGGCTTAGGTGAACACCGACGGGTGTGTCACTTGCTATACCGGTATAAGCTTGAGTGCAGTCCATCCAGTTCATGGCATCCATGCATTACAGTTCTATCTTTCAGTTATTTCTTATGTGCTATGTCTCTACTTGAAGTATGTTCTTGTAATCGTTGTACTTGCTGAGTCCCGGACTCACTCTTGTTTGCTGTTTTGTTTTAGGTGGCCATTGATGATGATTCTAGCGGGAGGGAGTAGACATGCACTAAACACTAATCATCATATTCCCGTTTCAATAATAGAACTTGGTTGAATTCCTCTATTTGATTAGAGTTAAACTGTAATAATTGAGGTGTTATGTAGATGATGCCTCCTGTTTGGTTATGGATGTTTATTTTTCGTTGTGGTACTTGTCCTGCTTAAGTTCATATTATATTTGTGCGAATATGCCTTATGAGAGATTCATCTTTCTTTCGTTATAACTTGGAGTATTGCTTCAATTCTCATGATTATGGTTGTATGTTAGAGTTTTTAGGTAACATTTTGGCTTCTGGATAGCTAGGGTGTTACAAACTCAACAGGTGTCGTTCCTCACAATCGTTTGGCTAATTGCAAGTGAGAGTATCACGAACCAGCCACCGGTTGTACCACTTCCTTGCGACATTGGTAAGAACTTGTAAGAACTTGGTATAAGCTTGAGTGTGAGTGACTTGATTTGAGCCTCCAAATCCTAGTAGGTGATAGGAACATATACTTGTGATTTGTTTCATTGTTTTCTACTAACTATATCAGGCTCACGAGATGATTACAAGATAGATCCACGTCTTCTTCGAGCCATTGAACGAGAGCGCAAGAAAGTCCACGAGGAAGATGCACGCTTGAGACGCGATTATCCACCACGGGAGGTACATGAATGTGATAGTACATCTAGTAAAACTAAACTCTATGTGTCTTCTTTTGCTGGTAAATTTGATCCTGATGCCTATATTGACTGGGAGATAGCTTTAGACAAAGAATTTGAATATTATGATTTGTCTGATAGGCAAAAGATTAAAGCTGCCACTAGTGTTTTTGTTCAAGATGCAATACTTTGGTGGAAGCATTTATGTAGACATAGAAGAGTGCCTCAAACTTGGCATGCATTAAAGAAACTTTTGAGAGATGAATTTGTTCCTAAATATCATGCCGATTATTTGTTAGCTAGATTACAACGTTTAAAACAACGTAGTAGAACTGTAAGGGAATACTATCATGAATTGAAAACTCGTTTGTTGAGTTGTGACTTAGAGGAACATGCTGAAGCTACAGAGAATAGATTCTTAAGTGGGCTTAATCAAGAAATTCAGGACATTCTTGTTCACAAAGAATATAATTCCCTCCCTCATTTGTTTATACTTGCTTGTAAGGTTGAACGTCAGATTGAGGAGAAATTGAGAATGCTTGATGATAGGGAACATGAGAACAAACCTATGTTTGTGTCTTTTTCTGTGACTAACAATTTGCAGAAAGTTGAGTGAGAACCAAGCCAAAGAGGAGAGAATGAGATGACTGAACCATCGACTCTATTGGTTGAGAAGGAAGATGAGGAGATGGATACAGCTACATCATCTGAGGAGAGCCAAAAAGGTAAAGATCATGGTGCTATCATCACTCAAGGTGAGTATGTTTGTGAAGAACTACAATTGTTCAATGTTCATGCTATTTTAGAGCAAAAATTAGTGGAAAACAATTCTGATATGCACATATTTCAAGTAGAGAATACACACTGCATTGATTTGAGTGCACCATGTGATAAAATTGTTGATTTACCTGCCGACTTGAGTGTACCATGTGATGAAATAATTGAATTTTCTGCTGTTTTGAGTGATTCATGTGATGAGTTAATGACATATAATGATCACGTAGAATTGGTTAGACATAAAGAAGTCTTGACTAGAATTTCTCCTACCGATTCTTTATGTTACATTATGTTGGATTCACCTATGAAATTGTCACATGCTATGGAGAAAGTTTCTGAAATCGTATGTTCAAAATGCTTGTCTAGTGCCTACACCCCTGGGTATAAGTTTAATTTGATTGGAGATTACGGTGTAGACAATCAATTTCTTGTTTATCGAATATGCATAACTTGTGATTACATGGATGAGTTGAAGCTTGATGTTTTGAACAACAATTCTTATGTGCCGAATCTTGTTTATTATGAGAGAAAATTAAAATTTAGTGATCATTCAATGCCCATGTATTTATCTCTTATTGCACCATCTAGTATGGACAATCTGCGTCAAGATGTTGAAGTATGGAAGAATTTACACATCCTTTCACCCTAGCTAGATGAATTTGCTAATGCTCGATTGAAATATGATAATATGGATGAACTTTGTTTGATTCCAAAAGTTGTAGATTTGCTCATATGTCCGACCACTACAAGTTTACAACTTCAGAGAGTTGAATTGCATAAATACTTCACTTATATTTGCAAAACTAGTTGCAATAATTGCTATGTGAGAAATTTTGTTTTGCTCATTAACATATATGATTATTCTTGGGGTAATAATACAATGATCTTTTATGATCATTCTTTGTCGTCTAACATTAATTGTGCAACAACGAAGAACCGTTAAAACAGATGACATATACATATACCATGCATACACTTTGGCTTCTTTGTTACCCTATTTTCAGCTTATCACACGCCGAGGACGGCTTTGTTTTTAAGAAAGGGAGGATGATGAGGACATGACCCCTATGGATACAACCATATTTGCTATGTTTACTGTTCCAAGTATAAGAGCTCGTACGCTTCACTTAAATTATCAGGTGAGCTTGTTTTTAGGAGTGTCTTTATATTATATGAACTATATGATGCTACCTAATGATGAAATATATATGTGTGCAGTGCCATATTACTTTTGGTCCAAGACAAGCAAGCAGTTCGAGCTGGACCCGTTTTGGAATCCCGTTCGGCCTCTCGAATCAGCCTGATAGCACCAACTTAAAACAGGCATAACTTTCACATACGGAGTCCGTTAGAGGTCCACGAGTACTTGATTGAAAGCTTATTTCGTCCTCTTTCGAACGGATCCAGCCTCACCTCCAAATTCCTTCTGGGCTCATTGTAATAATCAAAAGAAGACGTCATATCATTTGTTTGGGCCAATTTGGGCTTTGTAATCATACTGAACTTGGCCCATCTGCCGGCAGCCCACCTGGGGCGTGGTTATTGTTCACGTGAACAGCACCCCCTCTAGTTTTCTTGGATTTTGTTTATGTTTAGTTTGCCTTCGTTGTAACTTGTATCTTTTGCGTGTGTCGATTAGACCACCCAATTAAGATCTTTATTCAGAATCCCAACTCAATTCAAATATTTCAATTCATATTTGCAATTTCAGATTGCTTATTTATCTTGTTCTTGCGTGCTTCTTCGGTGTATGCAGGAATCGACCTTCGTGGTCGAGTCAACGGGTATTCGTGCGGTTGATAACGACTGTCGGCGATTCGGCGATTACGTGGTTTCGGGCCTTGCGAGTTCGTAGCCAGGATCATAAGAGTTGAGCAACTACTACCGAACGTATCGTTCTCATCGAAAGATCGGGCCAACAATCGGACCTTCGGGTTCATCATAAGATGAGATGAGCAGGCTAAGATAGGTGAGGAGCAAATATGAGAACTTACTTAGATTTTCATAAATCACTTGATAGTTTTGAAACTAAGTTTTTCAAAATACTCTAAAGGCGACAAAGCTAGGGGCTTCTACGGTCAGTATGGCTCTGATACCAAGCTTGTGAGACCCTGGTTTATTTAGCCTGTAGTACTTAGCCTTCCATTGGCTCTAGCATCACAAACAAAATACACCGTGCCTCGATGGACACGTGCTTCCCAGAATTGCAGCACACATACATATTTACAAAAGCATGCATCAATTCCATACATCACAAGATAACAAGTTTAGCAGAAGACAAACATAACATAGAGTTATTACAAAAGAGCCGACCGGCCAAATGATATCAAAGTAACAAGTAACAGCGGAAGCAAAAGCGCCATAGGATGGCTATGAACAAAAGACGACCGGTTAGCCATCATAACCCACAAGGTAACCGACCGTGTCGCCAACTAGTCGCATGATCCGCAGCAAAATTCACAGAAGTAGACCCCTTGGGGATCCGCTTCCTCCTCTGCACACAACAAGCAATGCAGGTGAGTACAATAATGTTCTCGCAAGACTTACGAGTAACAAGCCTATACATAGCTACATGTGAGCTGAAACAAAGGAGATGGTTATAAGGTTATTTGGACGCGTAAAGCAATTTTCATTTGCAATAACGTAATAGATTGAAGGCAATTTAGCAAATCTATTTTTACTCATTGAAATAACAACGAGGTAGGATTAAATAGCATAAGTAACATCCTAGAGGTGACTAACCCAATAGCCACCACAACATAGCACGAATCCCTGACTCGTACCACCCATCAAGTTTTAATTAAAAGATTGTAGTCTAATTCTCACGGGGCGTATCCGAGCGTGTCCATAACCTAGAACGAGGTTATTCGAATAGTTTTAACCCTGCAGGGGTGTGCCAATGTACCCACACTTCAGACCACCTTTTTGCCAAGCTATTAAGCACACTTCCTTTGGTATGTCGGCACGGCTAAGTCCTACGAGACGCTTTCCAATGGATTGAACTAATCAAGAGCCGTACGTATGGGGGTTATCACCTAGTGGACCACCTTCACGGCCCCCACTAAGGTCCCATACGTGGAGTAGGATGCAGCCATTGCGGGGGCTCTCCTCCCTACAAACTTGTCCATGTTGCATATAATCAAATATACAGCCCACCACGTGACTCATTAATTAACACCCCCCAAAGTACTCAGTCAAGAGAGTTCTCATTTCCCTCTAGTGTGGTTAGCACGCAAATTGCTCAGTACGATGGCGCAAGTAATTCGGTCCTTGTTGACTCAGGCACCATTCTAGTCACACCCAAAAGCACACCATCTTACCATTGTGCCCAAGGTTAAAACATTTTGTTTTTATTTTTAGTTTTCACAACTAAACATAGCACAAAGGCTGAATCATAAAGACATAATAAGTTTGTGCGATCAAGGTTATCGACTAAGTTGACAACCGCCTAATTCTACCGGTAGCTAAGCATGACTAAGCAACATAAACTCGTAAACTACTAAGTGACAAGGGCTCATCCAATGAACCCAAAATAACAGCAAGTAATCCTAAGCTCAGTAGTAGAGGATGAACATTTACCTACAGATTATGCATCTAATAGGTCAACTAATCTACAATAGTTTAAAACAAGATAGCAATGCATACGTAGAATTTGCAAACAACATATTAGAATTTGAAAATAATAGGAGCAATATGATGCTACATCTGCTTGCCTTGCTGGAGGTGCTCTTGCTGTAGAGGATCAGACTCAAGATCAATGATTTCTTTGGAACCTAACGTAAAACGAGCTAAAACTAATAAGTACGAAGAACACCGAAAGAAATCCAATAGCCAAAGTCATCCAAACCTTATGAAATTTACACAGCAGCAAATTCATGATTTTAAATGAATTTAAAAACAAGAATCATGTCATTTGGGCTAAACATGAAAAAGTTATAGCCTAAACAATTTTTCTCATCCTGGAAATTCTAAATTAAATTAATTTTGGTTACTGTTCATGGCACAAATTTCCATAAATATCTAGAATCTGAAATTTTTATGGTAGGTAGAATATGGCATTCTAAGAACAGCAAAACTGAGTTTACTCAATTTGGAGTTAAAATGATTTACTTATGATTTTCCTAAGTTGTGAAACTAGAACATATCATTTTTCAGGGACAAAGACATGAATAAAACCTATTCCATCTTAAAGTTTACTAACAGAGGAATTTTACAAACTTGAGTTTGCCCAATTTGGAGTTATACAGAAAAAGTTATGCATTTTACAAGTTTTAATTGAATTTCTGGAATACCAAATAAAGGCAGAAACAAGTCAATATTGTTTACAAGATTTTATGTCACAGAATAGTGTCTGAATGTATTTTTAGATTAAACTTTAGTCAAACAGGAATTTAACACAGTTGGATCCATCTAGAAAGGAATTTAAATGAATTAGTTATGAATTTTCAAAGTTTAATACAATTTTCAGTTTACAAATAAAAGCTTACTGGAAAACAATCAAACTTAAACAAAAGGGAAAGACGTGGACGAATAAGGGCCGCTGATTTGGAATCCAACAGCCCACGCACTCCGCAACCCAGCGCACGCGCGCGCCCAAGCGAGCCACGCAATGGCCACCATTGGATCAAGATCAACGGTCCACACTGAAGAGGATGTTCGGGGCGGGGGTCCGAACGATCCAACAGATGTGGGCCGTAAATCTAAAGATGAGCGGCTCATAGTGAGAGCTCCGAATGCCCGTGACATTAGAGCCGCAGATCAAGAAATGGACGGCGAAAAGAGATCGGAGCACTTAGAACTCTAAACGCGCCGAGGAGGTCTAGACCGTTGGATTAAGATCTGAAGGTCCAGAGCTGACGGGGAGGTCCTAAAGCTAAGGATCTCGCGGAGGAGGTCTGGGATGGCCAAGATCTACAAGAGGAGGTCCTAGACAGCCTAGATCTAGATTGGGGAGGTCCTGAAGGCTAAGATGTCACCGGGGGAGATCTCAACGGTCAAGATCTACACTGGGAGGTCCTAAAGGTTTAGATCTCTGCGAGGAGGAGGTCATGAGGTTTTCTTTGCAAAAAGACCTAGGGGTGGTCTTTTGCAAAGAGGACCCCGAGAATGGTCCCGAGGGTGGTTTTCACAAAATAACCATGGTGGTCCTTTGCGAAAATACTGAGGGTGATCCCAACGGCCAAGATTGAACAAGGGAAGTCCTAAACGGCTAGGATCTAATCAAGAGGGGAGGTCATGGCACTAAGGTTTTACAAAGAAGGATCCTACGGCTAAGAGCTAACCCGAGGTGATCATCAATGGCTGAGGTTAACCCTAGGAGTTCCTGGACTTTGTCAAATCTTACGACAACAGTATAAGACTTCGCACTTGCCCGCCGGCTTGCTGCCGGCAACCACGGCCACGACGGCGCGAGCCAACAATACCAAAATGTGCGGAATACTAATGCGAACACATCGGGGGTACTCTCGATGGCGGAGCTGGCCTAAATCACCGGCGAGCCGGAGAGGGCGGAGGAGCATCTTGTAACACCCCAGCTCCACATGAGCCTAGAATATTACAAGAATTAAACCAACCAGAACATTCTATAAATTTTTCGACAGAACTTCCTTTGTATGAACAACAAAATCGAGGTATTAACAGATGACCATGGCATTTATTATTATTTCTATAATCCAAATCTTTCAAGCATAAGAAATAATCTAACGATTGTAAACAATTAACATCATTCTCATGACTATGAATAATCCAACAACCAACATCATAAAACATCCATAGATAGTCTCCACACAGTTATTTATTCGAGGTGAAACTAAATAGCAATTGCGTAAATGTGGTGAGGTAGTGCGTGCTTTCAATGCCTACTCCTCCCATGCATGACGTTCTTGCCGAAGTACCTATAACAAAACAAAGCAAGGGTGAGCCATACGACTCAGCAAGTATCAACAAGGTTGCAACATTCACATAGACATAACATCTAAAAACAACTTTATTCAACACCGTTAAGACATTTCAAATATTTACATGATGATAATGCTATGCACACTTTGATCTTTATCTCGCTTCGCATTTTATCGGTAATGCGGGGTATTCATCCGTCAATGATTACCCATGCCTGTGCCCTCTGGCACAGGGACCAAGAGCCTATACATCACATGTATAGGGACCTTTGCCCGTCATCACAATGACGGGGACCTCTGTATCCATTGCCCACATTCCATGAATGCGGGGACCTCAAGCCTGTCATTACAATGACAGGGACCTTAACAAAAAAACTCTTGGTCACCACGTGACCAAGCCTCAGTATGCTCCAACATGCATAAATACTACAACATCATATTTTCAATATCACAACTCAATATGTAGTCAGGGTATGTAAACAATAGTATCATGAAGGAACCTTAAACATAACTCGCAAGCATCAACACAACTAGAATCATCTCCACAACACATTCACATGGCATTGATGAACAATACACCAACCAATCATGACATGCAACCAATTCTACACATAGACCGAATACTTGCCTCAACCGCGAGAGCGGCGGACGCGAAGTGGGTGCTGCCCTTGGGATCTCGCTGCCACCTGGACAAGAAGATAACCCCAAACTAAGAATAGCATACTGGACCAAAATCATACATCACATTACAATCGAAATCGCTAATCTTCTTATCACGTCTAGCTTTTCTAATTTCTAGTGAACGGTCACTGCGGACAGCAGACTTAAAAAAAACCATAACTTTCTGCTCAGGAGTCCAAATAGAATGATCTTGGATAATCTGAAAAGATAATTGAAATGTCTAAATAAACTTAGTTGGGGAGACCCTCTGATTCGGCCATCTACCAGACCTACCAATCTAATTAATCAGAGCAAACATTTCACGTCGGGTTTCTGGACAGCGACAAAGAAACTATCATAACTTTCTCTACATTCGTCCGAATTCAGTGATATTTAGCTTCCCTGAAAGCTAAGAGGATTAGCCTCATTTTTCGTTATGGTGAGACCCTCTGGAAACCCCTCTAAATAAGCGCTTCAATCAGGTTAACTAACACTAGCAAATTTGCTTCTCTCCAGAAACACAGAAGTACTAATAAATTCATAACTTTGGCTACCAAAGTCCGAATGACTTGATTCTTGTCGGCAATGAAAGGTAACTACGATAGCTACAACTTTCTAGGAGACACCCAGACCCAAATCTGCCTCTAACCTAATCAAAACCGACAAACTTCACTGCTGCAGAATACCGACGAACTGACACCCGAAAATTAGACAACTAGAAAATGACCTAAAGCAAAGAACCACGGGTTACCCTTGCCGAAACGAAGAGAGCACGCAGCGGGGATGAAGACCACCACGCTTCCGCTGCGGATCCCTTCTTCTCCCTCTTTTTCCCTTCTCTTCTTCTCCTTCTTTCTCTTCTTTTCTCCTTCTTCTTCCTCCTTGGCCGGCTGCAAGGGAGCTCCTTCTCCTCCTTGGACAGCAGCAATGGAGGTGGTGGGGAGATGGAGAGGGGCGCAAGGGAGGGTGGAAGGGAGGTGGAGAGGTGGAGAGGGGAGAGGAGGAGGCGGCCGGTTGGGAGTGGGAGGAGGAAAGGGGAGGAGGGGAGTAGGCTAGGGTTTGGGGAGGAGCCCCTGGCGGCCACCCGGATGGGCCATGGCCCAGCCCAAGTTGCCGCCAAATTGCTCTTTCCCCTCAAAAGCTGCAGCGCGACAACAATCCAATTAGTCCCTCCCGACGTTCCGTTTGATCCTTCCCGAATAATCGACCTCTCCGAAATAAAAATTAATCTCTCCGACTAATCGCTAACACACTTTCGGGTATTACATTCTACCCCCTAACGAGATTCGACCCGAATCTAAGCGCCGATCTACGAAAGTAACCGCGACTAGAACTTAACAACAGATACCAACGCGATCAACTCTTGCTAAACTCGCTCACGCGAGACTCCAATCTTTCAAGTGGCCTCTCTCTCAAATAGATGAGACCACAACACCAGGGCGTAAAACGACGTCCGTACTAACGCTCAACTCGGCATTTCTGAGAATATTCATCAAAAGAGTCTCAGAGGTAAGATCCTGCTCGAAGGTCAACAACGTTAATGAAACTCAACCTCCATATCTCTCAGGTACTCACTAGGCACCAAACACGCCCGATGTTGCGTACACCGCGTATGGACCCGAGACGGTCCTAACGATACGCCAACTTTTGAATTCCCGTAGCTAACTAAAATAAACCAAAGTACCTTGGGCTAACCTTCCCCCTCAACTGAACCACACAACATGCACACAGAACACGGAACTCTTGTTCCACCTCTCATCTGAACTTTTCAATGAAACAAGAATCACCTCCTTTAACCAGAAACACACAACTGAATTCCCTTTAAGCAACTCTTTTACCGACAAAACCCATCTAAATAAGAAAGATTCACATCGCCATTATGCGTTACCAGCTCAAGTACTACAGGGTCAAATCTAGAAATTGGAATTTCATCAAGGAAACCCTTCTACTTTACAAGTGGCGAGTTGCGAATAAGCGTCCAAAAACCAAAGGAGGAATCATTTTAAATGCCCAAATCAAAACTTCATTTATTCTTCTGAACGATAAGAACCACACATACCAAAATCAAGTCAAACTCAACTTACGAAAGACATTGGTCAACAACACAAAACTCAAACGAGAATCAAGGAAACGATTCACTTCTTGAGGAAACAACGATTTATCGCTTTCTCTTTTAGGACTAAAATCTCTCTCAACTTTGGAATTTCAGTTCAGCGCATAGCACACTAACTCATCTCTCTTAACTTGACATTCTCAACGTTACGCTCAAGTCGAAATACATCATCCACACCTCTGTATAAAGGCTCTAACGACTCCACCAAAACTTTCTCTCAACAACTCCTCTATCGACATGATTAATTTGACAGATGACTTCCAATGCATCTCAAAATAGATCACACACGCAATCACATCACCTCAATCTTTTAGGAATAAACAACTTGGAATTCCCATCTATCACATTCATATACTTCATCAAAAAGGGTTCTATCAACCATCATCCTATTGTTCGAAATTCACCCTTAATCTACTTCCTCTACACATAATCATTGGGCGACCAAAGTTCTAGCATAAAAATAATGCAAGGCCCAAATTAAACTCCAAAACTCCTACAATGAACTTCTCATAAAGAAGATAGGGAAAACCTCCGATTAAAATCCCTAAAATTCTCACAGTCCATACATACTCGCGCATTAACATCAACATGAAAATATCTTCTTGACCCAATTATCTTTATAAAGATTCTAACTCTTAAAGAGTTACTTACTAAGTCCAAGTCTTTCCTGGCAATAATACAACCATCCCGTCTATCTCATTAATCGACATGACGATTCGATTACTTTGTAATCCCACTCTCATTAAACCACACCATCAAGAATATCCTTCGCAACCTCGCAATACTACCAAATTGCGATACTCTATATAGTTGATCAAGATTTCCATGTTTTCGATAATTCTAATGTTCCACCCGAAGTGAACAAAAGATCTTGGATCACAATCACTATAGGTTCTATTAGTTGTAACAATGCAATCAGTTTAACCTCCAAAGACAATCTTCTATTGAGATAAACTTCTCTCAAAGAACTATATTATGAAACTATTTCATCCTCCAATGCTCATCGAATAACTTCCAACCCAAAGTTTCACAACTTCATAGAATAAACACTTCGAAAGACCCTTGTGAAACGAATCGATGAATCCCTTCTCAAAAGAAAGACAAATGAAAATAATTTTCACCACATAGAAACATCTACCACTGCAGGTGAGCAGAGGACCAAGGGAAATAATCAGTTGGTAAAGAACTCGGACAACAAAGAGAAAGTCAACGATTGAGGGCACAAGTCCCACACGAAGGGAAGATCGAACCCCAAAAAAAGAAAAGGGTATTGCCTTTGAAAATTGATAAACTCTTATGGAACATTGCATACGGTTTAAGCATACTCAAATAAACTGCAAGTTGCGAAATGACTTAAATCTCAAGCACTTAACTTCTCTCCTTCCTTTAACAAGGATAGTTATTCTCTGTGATTGATATGTCACTTTGCCAGCTTAAACATGATAAGCTCTTAAAACCCAAATCACAGGAACCACTCAAGAGCCAATAAAATCTTTCATCATATCACTTTGCTTGAAACAACCTCAATCACCACATAACGCATGAGGTCCACTGATCACAAACGCAAAACTCGAAACACTTTCACTAGATCAAAATTATGAAAGACTATCCAGTTACTTTATTTCTAAAAGAATCATCACCACACACACAAGTCACAATCTCTTACAGATAATCTTACTAACATCAAGAATGATCTACCCTTAACAAGACTCGTTATCGTCAACTCTTCCATTATACAGCTCTCCAAAAACTTAACAAACTATTCCATACTACTTTATCATCTCATCTCCTATTGAGAGTCCACCAAAACGTTACAACCTCACTACAACAACCACTTTATTCTAGCGGAGGTCTACTACACAAATCAAAAGGTTTTACCAAAACCCTTTCATCAATGACATGCTATCATCCGACAATTCTACAATCATGTAAGCATAAGCCATCTAATAAATCATATCAATTTAACTCTTAGCGATGCTTAACACCAAACTTCAACACACAACAATTGCACTCCAACCATTGTTGTTTATCAACTGGCTTCATCATGAAAATCTAGATGCTACCTACTTTTCCTTTCTAAATCACATGAATATGTGCAACCACATATTCAACCGTTCCATCTCATGTTCATAATTTGGTGCAAAATCATACTAAAATTTCAAGAATCGAAATATTCCATCAACCAAAAGTATCAACAACACTAAAACCAATTTCATGACATCATTCTATATAGAAGAATTATCCATAACTTCCCCCATAATTCTAGATCCACCGATACTCAATCCTTTAAATCTTTTGTATACAAATCCAACAATTAATCATGGTAAGAAATATATATATCTAGCAGCTATATATGGTCACCAAGTATCTATAGAAAAATATAACTCCAAGATTAATATCTACTAGGGTAATTAATCTAGTAACTCCTCAACTTTCCCTTCCCACAACTTCATTAATCCATTGAGACCAAATATTCCAACAAGTTTAGCAAACTAAACAATTCTAAGGGTCAACCCTTTCATCAATCTTCCACACTTCTTAATAACTCTCTCGATTCCAATTAAGTGTGGTCATACTCTGATCACGACTCCTCAAGAACTGCTAGAGGACAACATCAACTTAATCAATTTCACTCGCAAGGATACTTGTTAGGATTTATTATGCACTACACTACAGTCCCACCTTGATAACTCATATCATATCCATCAACTACTTTGTTTAGAACCTCGACTTAACCACGAAGACAACGCTAAAAGGTTTAACATTTTCTTTCATAAAGAGAACCGTTCAACTTTAACACCCAAAATACCCAGAAGAGATTCATTAAGTCAAAGCCTCCACGTACTGAAGGACTTACAAAAGGAAACTTTCATTAACCAAAAACATCAAGCGAATAAATGGGTCATACTTTCTAATGAGAAAGACATATCTCCAATATAAAGGTCAAACTTGACAATCAACCAAGTTCACCAGCCGCAAGAATAACTCATCGGTTGGGGAAACAATGATTGCTTTACTGAACAAATCAAGCCAATGGAAACATATCAACATGAATAAAACTACTAACCGAAGAAAGATTCGTCAAACCCAACTGGACAAGAGTGACCAAATTAAATTCAAGGAAGAGAACAACCGTTTCTAATGATAATCTCTATTATCAAACTACGAACGAGGGTGTAGCTTGGTAAAGGCCAGAGCCACAACACGACCTCAACCTCTCAACATGGGTTATCCCCACACATAATAATCATATAGTCACTTAATGAGCAGTCATACTCAAATCAAATCAGCAATCAACAATAAGATAAAACGGAAACGTAAATGCAATGCTTTGCCCATCCCCATCCTACTGTGCACTAGTGTGTCAAATTTTTAAGTTGATTAGCCATTAGCAAATTTTAATTAACCTAGTCACCACGGACCTACAGCCCGCTCTGATACCAACTGTAACACCCCAGCTCCACATGAGCCTAGAATATTACAAGAATTAAACCAACCAGAACATTCTATAAATTTTTCGACAGAACTTCCTTTGTATGAACAACAAAATCGAGGTATTAACAGATGACCATGGCATTTATTATTATTTCTATAATCCAAATCTTTCAAGCATAAGAAATAATCTAACGATTGTAAACAATTAACATCATTCTCATGACTATGAATAATCCAACAACCAACATCATAAAACATCCATAGATAGTCTCCACACAGTTATTTATTCTGATGTGAAACTAAATCGCAATTGCGTAAATGTGGTGAGGTAGTGCGTGCTTTCCAATGCCTACTCCCTCCCATGCATGACGTTCTTGCCAGAAGTACCTATAACAAAACAAAGCAAGGGTGAGCCATACGACTCAGCAAGTATCAACAAGGTTGCAACATTCACATAGACATAACATCTAAAAACAACTTTATTCAACACCGTTAAGACATTTCAAATATTTACATGATGATAATGCTATGCACACTTTGATCTTTATCTCGCTTCGCATTTTACCGTAATGCGGGTATTCATCCGTCAATGATTACCCATGCCTGTGCCCTCTGGCACAGGGACCAAGAGCCTATACATCACATGTATAGGGTAGGGACCTTTGCCCGTCATCACAATGACGGGGACCTCTGTATCCATTGCCCACATTCCATGAATGCGGGGACCTCAAGCCTGTCATTACAATGACAGGGACCTCAACAAAAAAAACTCTTGGTCACCACGTGACTAAGCCTCAGTATGCTCCAACATGCATAAATACTACAACATCATATTTTCAATATCACAACTCAATATGTAGTCAGGGTATGTAAACAATAGTATCATGAAGGAACCTTAAACATAACTCGCAAGCATCAACACAACTAGAATCATCTCCACAACACATTCACATGGCATTGATGAACAATACACCAACCAATCATGACATGCAACCAATTCTACACATAGACCCGAATACTTGCCTCAACCGCGCGAGAACGGCGGACGCGAAGTGGGTGCTGCCCTTGGGATCTCGCTGCCACCTGGACAAGAAGATAACCCCAAACTAAGAATAACATACTGGACCAAAATCATACATCACATTACAATCGAAATCGCTAATCTTCTTATCACGTCTAGCTTTTCTAATTTCTAGCGAACGGTCACTGCGGACAGCAGACTTAAAAAAAACCATAACTTTCTGCTCAGGAGTCCAAATAGGATGATCTTGGACAATCTGAAAAGGTAATTGAAATGTCTAAATAAACTTAGTTGGGGAGACCCTCTGATTCGGCCATCTACGAGACCTACCAATCTAATTAATCAGAGCAAACATTTCATGTCGGGTTTCTGGACAGCGACAAAGAAACTATCATAACTTTCTCTACGTTCGTCCGAATTCAGTGATATTTAGCTTCCCTGAAAGCTAAGAGGATTAGCCTCATTTTTCGTTATGGTGAGACCCTCTGGAAACCCCTCTAAATAAGCGCTTCAATCAGGTTAACTAACACTAGCAAATCTGCTTCTCTCCAGAAACACAGAAGTACTAATAAATTCATAACTTTGGCTAACGAAGTCCGAATGACTTGATTCTTGTCGGCAATGAAAGGTAACTACGATAGCTACAACTTTCTAGGAGACACCCAGACCCAAATCTGCCTCTAACCTAATCAAAACCGACAAACTTCACTGCTGCAGAATACCGACGAACTGACACCCGAAAATTAGACAACTAGAAAATGACCTAAAGCAAAGAACCACGGGTTACCCTTGCCGAAACGAAGAGAGCACGCAGCGGGATGAAGACCACCACGCTTCGCTGCGGATCCCTTCTTCCCCTCTTCTTCCCTTCTCTTCTTCTCCTTCTTTCTCTTCTTTTCTCCTTCTTTCTCTTCTTTTCTCCTTCTTCTTCCTCCTTGGCCGGCTGCAAGGAGCTCCTTCTCCTCCTTGGACAGCAGCAATGGAGGTGGTGGGGAGATGGAGAGGGGCGCAAGGGAGGGTGGAAGGGAGGTGGAGAGGTGGAGAGGGGGAGAGGAGGAGGGGCGGCCGGTTGGGAGTGGGAGGAGGAAAGGGGGAGGGGAGGGGGAGTAGGCTAGGGTTTGGGGGAGGGGAGCCCCCCCTTGGCCGGCCACCCAGATGGGCCATGGCCCGGCCCAAGTTGCCGCCAAATTGCTCTTTCCCCCTCAAAAACTGCAGATCGACAACAATCCAATTAGTCCCTCCCGACGTTCCGTTTGATCCTTCCCCGAATAATCGACCTCTCCCGAAATAAAAATTAATCTCTCCCGACTAATCACTTAACACACTTTCGGGGTATTACACATCTATGGTAAAAACCGAAAACGGAAAAAACCTACGCAATGATCTAAACTAGCAGGTCCTAAAGCACTACGGGGCTAAAGCGAACTCACCTGGACACAGGGGAGGTCCGAAGGAGCTCGGAGAAGTCCTGGCGGCGGAGACCGACGTCGGAGTTGGAGACGACAACGAGGACAAGAGTTCCTGAGCAACCATAGGAGCGGAGAAAAGTCAGGATAGCTCTGCAATGACCCAGAGGTGGTCCAGGAGCACAGAATCGTCCAGAGGACACTCACCGGGGTTGGGGACGAAGAAGACCGCTTTCGGTAGCAAACCGCGCAACTCCAAAATTCAAGCTGCTCCTGTAAAGGCAACCCGAGATGGAGTTAGGGAGAAGCTTGCGACCAACAGAGGTCCACAGAAAGTGAAAAGCGGGGCAATAGGAGCACTGGAGCCCTGCCGCCCACGAAGAGCTCGAATCGACCGAAAATGGCAGAAATGGGGTCCTCGGTGATTGGCACACAAGAAGGAGAATGAGAGCTGGGGAGATAAAGGTGGTGGTAAAGAGGTCCCAGAGGAGGAGCTCGGAGGCTTTATAAAGCTTGGAGAACTAGGGCTCGGCAAGAACAAGGTCCAAGGGTGAGCTCGGCTCACAACACTGCCATAGACCAACAGGAATGATGGGGGCAAGTGAGGGGCACGACTTCAGCCGAAAGCACTGGTGCGCATTTAATGCCCCGCAGAGAGACATTGACGAGGACAAGCTCGCAATGACAAGACACAGCTGCTCCCTGCCATGGCTCGCACGCGCGTACGGGCGCGCGAGGAAGAAGAAGAACAGAGGAGGTCGACGGGGTGGTCGTGAGCCCTCCGATTAAACATGGACGACTCAGATCTCCCAAGTCCTCCGGAGGTTTAGAGCAGCAGAGGAGGTCGTGAGCGTTGGATTGAAATCCAACGGCTCAGAAACGAGGCGACTCTCGGAAGGTCCGAAGGTTTCTACAAACGAGGACCGCCCGATGGAGATCCAACGGTTGACACGCACGCGGTCTAAGTCGAGCCCGAGTGCGGCTTTAGGACTTGGGTCGACCGAGTCAAATGACTTGGGCTCGGGTTTGACTCGAGCCCAAGTCTGACTTAGACGAGGGTTTGAATTTAGAGTTTTAAATTGAGTTGGACTTTGGGGATTTATTTAAGGTAGCAAAACAACTCCAAAAATTCTGAAATGTTTACATAAGCTTGCTAACTTACACATCGACCTTGTATAAAATTTTCAGAGGTTTAATTGCTATAAATTTTCCTCCAAAAATTCTGCAAGGTGCTGAGCTGTGGTTTGATTGAAATTCAAATAGGTTTGACTGCCCTCTAAAATATTCAAACAATTTCTAAAAATTGTGAAATTTTTCAGAGGGGACACACACTAACCCTAGAACTTAGGAAAATTATTTCCAGAGAATGATCACAAGGTCTGACAAGAAAGTTTTTGAAATGCAAGGTTTAGGTCAAAATGACTTGTGACTTTGTATTTCCATAATTCCTTTACAAGAATTGTTCAGAACATGTAGGAAATACAAGATGTAAGAATTTTTTTAAAATTTCTACACATTTTCTTACATTTCAAATACAAGCCTAATACATGGGATGTTACACCATTACTAAATCCTGAAGATATCTGTCAAATCCCTATAGTGCAAAATTCTAGAATGGATTTATATTACTTTGTGATGGTGCAGTCATGTCTTGGCGGTCATCTAAGCAGACATTGGTAGCTAGTTCTACCAACCACTCAGAGATTATAGCACTATATGAAGCCTCATTTGAATGTGTTTGACTCATGTGATTAACCACATCCAGAACCCCGTCAATTATCTATGAAGATAATGTTGTTTGTATTACACAAATGCAAACGGGTTATGTCAAGAGCAACATCATGAAGCACATTGCCCCTAAATTTTCTATCCTCATGAAATCTAGAAGAATAGTGATGTAAAGATCCTGCAAACAAAGTCCTGTGAAATCCAATTGATTTATTCACTAAGTCTCTACCTGCATCCAGTTTCCAAAGATGCATTCATGGTATGGAATGAGACGGTTTAAAGAGTTGCAAAGTTCAGGGGGGTAAATCTCTAAATCATAACCCTTATAAAATCTTGAGGATTTATCCAAAATCTTGAAGATTGGATTCCGAAGATTAAACGTTATACTCTTTTTCTTGGTGAGTTTTTTGAAGTTTTCTTACATAAAGGTTTTCAGTGAGGCCATAAGTGTAAAGCAACTTACAAATATAATGTACTCTTTTCTCCATTCATTTTTTCCCAATGTGTTTTTGGAAGGAGTTTTTAATAAGATATTTGCATATCGTTGTCTATTGCCAAAGGGGGAGTGTTACGAAACCTAATTATAGCCAAAAGACTAAACCGTCCCTAGAGAGCTTTCACCCCTTTGGGCTATAAATATGAAGACCCCCCATGTACAAGTGACATATAGTGAAATATCTTTAATCCTCCCCAACATTGTATCTTTTTTTTTTGTGTTCATTGTGTGATTAAATTGATTGTCTCCTGACTACGACATCGATTATTTAACAAAAATCACCTTAAGTGGGATCCACATCATCAAAACTGCTCTCCAAAACCACCTTAGAGTATAAATTGACCAGGTTTTATATGTTTGAGGGGGTTCAATATCCAGTTTTATAGGTAAACTTTTTACAAACATAGGAGGTGTAAAATAGACTTATTTTAGTTAATATGTAATGAGCCATATTAAAATTTGGAGTACATATTGTGATCACATATATTAGTCATACAATGCTAAAAGAAAACAATCTATGTCTCTAAATAAATTTAGGGGAATTAATACTTATTATTTGTTAGAGCCAAATTAATTAAATTTAAGTATAACAAATATGATAACGAAGAAGAGTTCAAAAAATACAATCAATGTTTAGAAATTCAAAGGAAAATAGCGGAGCTATCGCGAAGCTATAGGGGAGCTATTTAAAACGTTGTGTTATATGTATATTAAAAAAAATTAAATCCTTCACGAACTATATTACAGACAATTTTATACCAATCTTGATATGCACTTTGCATCTCTTATTACGTAAAAAGTACACTTTTGATGGTAAAAAATAGCATCTATTTTTGTAATTCGAAAATATATTGCAGTGCTAATGGTCAAGAAAAAGTTTTGATGATCCATCTAACAGGGTCTATTTGGATAGGGAGGAATTGCATTGAAATCCTTTTGGTTTAGTTTAAATTTGAACCAAATCCCAAGAAATCCCCCTCATACCAACCCCCTTTGAGGAAAATCAACTAGCTAGTTTTTGGCACCTACTATATACGCAACTCAAATTACTTGCAAGAGAAACCAATTGGTCATCGTTCCCAAATACAAGATAGTTATAGTAAATACCTAGGTACGGCCCACAAAAACATGCTAGTATATAACTTGGTCGAGCAATGACATCTGTCAATCATATAAGCAGTAGAAAACCTTATTCACGAGGGAAAATTGCCAACAACCACAAGAAATAGCCAGGAAAGTCCAAACTAGGATGGAGTCCTATTGGTCATTATATTTACTTCAGATTATTCTACCTTTAAATATCTTAAAGAAGTTTTTTTTTTGCCAAGATAATAAAAAGAGAGATATCTAACTTCACATGTGCTTCGCTCTACTTACGTAGCGATACAGGCACGCCCCATGGCCCACACATATTATATTATTGATATTATTGAGCCCAAATTTTGGCGTTGCAAGTATCTAGTAACAGTCATCTTAGCTTTTGGTACATTTACGTGCATCCTCTTTAAAATACTATATAAATGGCCATGAAAAATTCCGAAACAAATCTGTTAGATTAGATAACTCATGGTGCAATCAAGCATCCGGCAAAAATTCAACTGAAAACACGAATACGAGAAACAAAAAAGACAAATTCTAGTCAATAGTAGCTTTATCTTTTAGTTTTAATTTTTTGATTTACAACAGAATTTGCCATTTTTGTTTCTCCACGTGTAGATCGAATTTTGTGGCATGCTATATTGATTTCGTTGCAATGTTGTCAATTTTTAATTTTTTCAAAATATTTTATGATCATTTGCGTAGTGTTTCAAAGAGAATGTACGAGGTGCACAGATAGTTGGGAAACACTGTATATGTCCTATTAACGCCTTACCATTAGGGATGGAAACGGATCAAATAGTCTCGAATATGAATCTATATTTTTAAAATGGATACGAATATGAATTTGAACATTGTTGAATACGAATACGAATCCGAATCGAATGTTGCAACGAATTCAAATTCAAATTGAATATGCAGCCAATTCAGTCGAATGCGAATATCCTACAACTTTTATGATAAATCCCGTCAAAACAGAAATACTCCGAGAAAAAAGGATAGTATTCGTATTCATATCCGGGGAAAAAAGAATAGTATTCGCATTTATATCCTAGAAAAAATAGATAGTATTCATATTTTCTCGGATACGAATAACACCGAATACGGATATGGATACTACTCATTTTCCCCGGATAGTAGTCGGATACAAATAACACCGAATGCGGATACGAATGCTATTCGTTTTTCCCGGATAGTACTCATTTTTCATTCGAATATGGCATTTGTGTTTTCTCAGATACAAATTATCCTTTACCAATTCTCATCCCTACTCACCATGGCTTTTGGCCTTATCTAGTTTTCGCTTTCCTGTAGTTGCAGGTCTAGCTAAGAAAGTCGCATCTTCACCTTTCTTAAGACAAGTACTATTTTTAAGTAGTAGGTGTGACTGTAGACGCCATATTCACTCATATCTTGTTGTATGCCATCTTGGTCACAAATAACATGACAGATGCTAGCTCAAAAGAAATGAAAGAAAAACAGAGAACCGTTACAGGACAATGAAAGGACAAGGGAATTAGAGCGCCCACAACATCGGGTACCGACCAGCACTAAGACATGCCATGTCACTGTCACATCACATAGGTGCTAAGTCTCCCTTTTTTCTCTCTAGTGTCTAGTACTTTCTTTCATCTACAAAGGTGGGACACACCATGATTAAACTAAAAAAGGTTCCCCTCAACCTCTCTCCACACCCACCCACCCTTTCATTCTCATCATCTCTCTCGTTCTCTCTCTCCTCTCACTAGCCTAATGACAGCCGCTGCCGATTCCACCGTCTTCAGCGACCTCTACTGCCACCGGCATAGTTTATGTGATCCTTTCCACCCTTCTCCCAACTCGCAGCATCTCTAGCCACCTTCTCTCCCACAACAACCTACTCCACCACTAGATTTGGAGGTGACGGCGAGCATAGCAGTGGCGGACGGGGAATACTAGTGGATGTGGAGGGCCATCACGGTTGTGGCCGTGGTGACAGTGCGATGCCTTGATCCAGTGACGTCGTCCTCAACCTCAATCAGGCAGCATCCTCCTCGGCTCGGTGGCATCTTCGCCATCTTTAATCCGGTTGTGTCCTCGGCTCAACGGTGGCATGGTGGCACCGGCCAAGGCGACGCCTCCTCTTGGTGTGGCAGCGACGGCGGCGCGACTTCGTCAACCTTGGCTAGTCGACGATGGAGGATAGCATACTGGGGCGCAGTGGCATTGTAACATCCCGATTTTGGACACGTGTTTCAAATGTAAGAAAATGTGTAGAAATTAAAATTTTTCTTGCACTTTGAAGTTTTGGAACAATTCTATAATTCTTGTAAAGGAATTGTGAGAAATCAAAAATCAAAATCCCTAAATGACTAAAGTAAAAAACCTCCTTGGTGAAAATCTTGTGTCAAACCTTTGGAAATATTTCTCCTTGGTTCTAGGGATGCTATGTGATACCTCTGAATTATCTCATGATTTTTAGAAATTATTTGATAATTTTTGGAGGTAAGTCAAACCAATTTTCCAATTGGTCAAACCCTAGAACAAGCCTTCTGGAATTTTTGGAGACAAATTCTGTGAATAAAAATCTCTGGAAATTTTATGTAAGGTTAATCATTAAGCCAGCAACCTCTAGTTAAAATTTCAGAATTTTTGGAGCTAGTTTGCTAACTCTAAAAATTCTTCCAAACCCAGCTTTCAAATTCAAACTCAAAATGGGTTTGCACTATTCCTTGGGCGTGCACCCGAGCCTGGCTTGAGCCACTCGACTCGACCCAACCATCTAGATGCACCCGGGCTCAATCGAGTTGCCACACTGCTCGTCAGCCGTCAGATCGTCATCGCACGGGCCACGTTTGCTCGGCGCTGTGCCAACCCGATCGCTTGGGGGCCGTTGGATGCAAATCGGACGGCGAGACTGTTGTCCTCTTCGTCGCGCTCGCGCGGGCGCTGCGCCATGGCGTGCGCAGAGGCGTGGGCAGCGTTGTGTCCCCTCCGCACAAACCAATGGGTCCTTCTACACGCATTTAATGCGCGTCGTGCTACCGCCCCCGAAGTCGCCTTCCTCTGCCCTTCTACCTGCTCCCATCCTCTCGGCCATAGCAGTGAGCTTGACCACCCGTGGGAGAGAGTTGTCGTTGCCCCCCTTGCTTCCCGGGCTACTTAAGCTCTCCACCCTCTCCCTTGCCTTCCTTTACACTCCCCGCAGCTATAGCTTGCACCCACTCTGCTCGTGGAGCTCCAAAACACCCGAAGTCCCTCGGCCGCCATTGTTGAGCTTCAAGCTCATCGGTGAAGGCAGTGCCCAAGTGGCTTTTCTCCCTCCCTCTTTGCAGCAGCTTGAGTCTCTCATCTAGGTGATCGTTTCCCCTAACTTCATTTTGGGTTGCTTCTACAGGAGCGGCTTGAATTTGAGTTTTGGAGCTTGCGGCCGAAATCGCCCCCTTTCGTCTCCATCGCCGGTGAGTGCTCCATTCTCCGATTGCTTGATCTGGGACCATCCTGGAGCTGTATTGGAGCTATCCCGATGACACGGTCCTTCTCGTTTTGCACAGGTCGTCTTCTCCGCGTCGTCCTCTTCTGCGCCGGCTAGCTTCAACGTCACCGGAGCAGCTCAGATCTCCTCGGTGCCTCCGCAACCCTCAGGTAGCTTCGTCGTAGTCACTAGATGCTCAGGCACCGCTTACTTGAACTGACGCGGAGCTCTTTTGCTGTTGTCGTCGTGGTCGTGTTTTGCCGCGCCGCTCCTCGCCGGCTCGCCGCCATTCTGGGCCACTACCGACTGTGTGAGTGGTACCAATGGGTTCGCATTGCTATTGCGCACCCGTAGCTGGCTTTAGATCGCGCCGCCGTGCCTTAGGTCATCGACGATTCACCGGTGAAGCCATCGGTTGCGTTGTCGGACGCGTCAGCACAGTGCGTGCGTGACGTGGCTTGACGTGAGCCGTCTGTCGTTTTGATCTACGGCTCAGATCGCGGGGGCGTTATGCTTCTTCGTTCGCTTCGGGCTGTCCATTCCTTGATCTACGACCGAGATTTCGCGTGAAATGTCTGTGTGCACTGTGTTGCGTTGATTGGGAGCCGTCCATCTCGCGATCAACGGTCCACAGTCGCCGCCCCATTTCTCGCGCGTGAGTTCAAACGCGCCGCGCGCGATTCAATCTGGACCGTTGGATCCAAGATCAACGGTCCGCATTCGTTGGATTTCGCGTGGGGGCGCGCGCTTTGTCTAGTTGGCTTGGGCCGTCCGATACAAGATCATTGGCCAAGGTGCTTCCACATCGATATGGATTTAGGGATTTCCCGAGATATTTATTTGTAAACTGAAAAAGGTAATAAACTTCAAAATTGTATAACTAATTCATTTTAAATCCATTTGAGTTGATTCAAATTTTGTTAGCTCTGGTTTGAACTGAAATTTAATCTAAAAATGGTTAGAAGCTTGGTTCGGCTATAGAAAATGGATTTGAAAATTGGTTTAGAAATAGACTTTAAATGTTGCTCTAAAAATTGCATTTAACTTGTAAATTGCATAACTAATTCTTTGAAAATCCTTTTTGAGTGAATCCAATTTTGTTGGCTTCCTCTAATAATGAACTTGCTTTTAAAATTGGTTTTAGGCATGTTACTCTTTTTAAAAGAATTGCAAATACAATTAACTTGTGCTCTTTTTCATGTCTTTAGAAATTCATAAAAGATGCATCCTAGCTCAAAATGAGATGAATCCAATTGGTTTGTTCATCTTATGAGGTTATTGATTTACTATAAAATTTTCAAATGCACCACCTTTCCAGAAATTTATGCCAAACAATTTAATTCGAATGAACAGTAACAGATTGCATTTTTCAAGCTGAACATAATTGTTTTGATCATAACTTTTGCATTAAGAATCCAAATCAATTGGTTCTTGTTGATAAATTCATTATAAATCATGCTCTTGCTGCTGTAAAAGTTTTAGAGCATTCGGAGAAAGTTGGTTTTTGAGTCTTTTCGGTTTTTCTTCGTTCTTATCGGTTCTTTTCGCTTTTCGTTAGGTGCCGACGAGTGCGTTGATAACAAGAGTGTGCCTCTGCAGTAACATGAGCAAATCCAGCAAGGCAAGCAGTTTGATCATGTTAATCCCATTATTTTCAAGCCTAATATATTGTTTGCAACTTGTATGTATGCATTACTATTTTGTTGTTAAATTATGGTTTGATTAGTTGATCCTATAGTTGCATAACCTGTAGGTAAATGATATTCCTCTACTACCTGAGCCTAGGTTATTTTCTGTGATTAGAGTTCGTTGGATGAGCTCTTGTCACTTAGTAGATTACGAGTTAAAATTGCTTAGTCATGCTTAGCTATCGGTAGTATTGGGCGATCATCGACTTAGTCGATGATCTTGATCACACAAATATTAATATTATTCCATTATGTCCAGCCCTTGTGCTTTGTTAATTTGTAAGTCAAAAACTGAAAATAAAAATTGTATCTTGACTTGGGCACAATGGATGTCGGTGTGATCTGTTGGGTGTGATTGGAAGGGTGCCTAAGTCCCCAAGGACCGAGTTACTTGTGTCACTAAGCCAAGTGCTTATTACGTGCTAACCACACGAGGGGGATATGGGACCTAAGTACTTTGGGAGGTGTTAATTCGGGGTCGTAGGTGGTTAAAACTGTTTTTATAAGGGGAAGAGCACCGGCAGTTGCTTCGGCTGGGCTGGTGCACCCTACCCTTCGGGTTGTCGCGACTCTTAATTAGCATCATTTATTGGAAATGTCTCGTTGGACTTAGCCGTGCTAGCATACCTAATGTAGTGTGCTTCAACATGTGGCAAAAGGGGGGTCTAGCGTGTGGGTACATTGGTACACGCCTGCAGGGTTAAAACTATTCGAATAGTCTCATCCTAGATTATGAACATTGCTTGGTAAGGTCGTGCAAGAACTACACTACAACCTTGTAAAAACTTAAAACTTGACATGGGTAGTATGAATAGGTAATCCATGCTATTGTTGTGGTGACTTTGGGGTTAGTCACTTCCAGGATGTTGTCATCTATCTATTGTTATTATGTTGTTCTTGTTGTTATTTAAACAATAGAAACAGATTGTAAACTTGCTTTTAAATGTACTACATTATTGCAAATAAAGTTTCACTACTACAAAACAGGCCATACCAAACACCTCATCACAGACGGTTCCAAAGGAGCCGTCTGTGTTGAACTTATACAGACGGTTCCATTTGGAACCGTCTGTGATATGTGCCTCATCACAGACGGTTCTTATTACCAACCGTTTGTGGTACTTCACAGACGGTTAGTAATTAGAACCGTCTGTGATAGTTCCTCATCACAGATGGTTCATATTATGACGGTTATACTTATGAAACGTCTGTGATATGATGATATCACAGACGGTTCAACATAGAGCCATCTGTATAAGTTCAACACAGACGGTTAGTTATAGAAACCGTCTGTGATGAGGATATTATCACAGATGGTTCTTCATTGAACCGTCTGTGATAGCGTACGGAGCATGTATATGCGCAAATAATTACTAAAATAAATTGCCCAGTAATAAAAAGATGATAAAAAGACGGTACTTTAATAGAGCCGTCTGTGATATTACCATATCACAGACGGTACTTTAATAGAGCCGTCTGTGATATCTTATCACAGACGGTTCTTTAATACAGCCGTCTGTGATATCCTTTCTATAAAGAGCCGCACCGCTAGGGTTTTGCTCTTTACTCGTCACTTCCTCTCCTCTAGGGTTCGCCCGTTCACCTCCCCGGCCGTAAAACCCGACGCCGCCGCCCCGACATTGACGACGCTGCCTCCGCCTCGACGCGCGGCCTCCTTCCCGTGTCGGCCTCCTCCCTCTGCACGGGCCTCCTCCCCGCGCCATCCTCCTCCCCTGCACCGGCCTCCTCCCCGCGCCTTCCTCCTCCCCTACACCGGCCTCCTCCCCGCGTCGGCCTCCTCCCCTGGACCGGCCTCCTCCTTGCACCGTGAGTTGTTGTGCGGCATCCTCTCTGTGAGTATTTCTATATTACGATTTGTCCCGGTGGATATATTGACTTTGATAGTCTTTGATAATATGTGAACTGAATCTAGTACTAAAGATATTGCAAATTGATCAGTGGGCTTTGTTGACATGCTCTGTGGTGAACTTTGTCTTATACTGAGATTGAATGTGATAGTTAGTTCATTCTTGAGCTCTATTGTATTACTTGCTACTGTTAATTTGTTACTTTCAGTTGAATGCTAGTTATTCTGATTCTTCTGGTTCGCTTTGTGATGAACTTTGTCTTATACTGAGATTGAATGTGATAGTTAAGATCATTTTTGGTAACAGTTGAGATCATTTTACAGTTAAGCAAAGTATTGTTTAGAGCTCACAGTTTGAATTTATACTATCATATTCATTTAATGAAGAGTATAGATAATAGGATTGAGATGGCAAAGACTTATTCTTTTCCAACTCTCCTTCTGAGAGCACAAACTATCATCAATCCTTCTTTGTAAATTACGTTTGTGCATCATTTTCGGTTAAGTTGAGTAAATCTGCTTGAATCTGGTCAGTTAGAGCTTAAGCATATTGCTTCGTGCATATATAGATAGCAAGTAAGCGACATGGCGTCCGCACCGCCTTCGCCGCGCCATCATCGGCGTCGCGAATCGCCTGATCTCCTAGGAAAGTGGTACGTCGCGAGATGACAGAGGAACATTGAAAATTCCTCCGTGCCTAATGACCGCCACGGAGGTCAATGCCAATGGGATCCCTGTGAGTCCCCCCAAAGCAGCGGCGAGATTCCGGACCATCTGCGCGATACTTGGAAGGAACGGGTCCCCATCACCACACCGAGCCGGGACACCGTGTCGGCTGATCGGAGACGCGAGCCGTGGGGCGGTTTTAAAATCGCTCACTTTCCCGCACGCACTGGCGCGTGGAACGGCAGCGTTGCTCTCGATCGGAAGGCGTGGAGGACCTTCAAGAGTGTGCTTGTCACGGCACGCGTGAACACGGTCGAATGCCCTTCACGGCGATAAATTCTTGTCGCGGAATATATGGGGCGCCTTTGTGCAAATGAAGACGACGCCTAATTTCTTAAGGAAAGTGCGACACACAAGGCTCTCGGACACATCGAACACTCACCCCACAAACTCGGCACCACTGGTGCGCGGGTAAAACCGCGCAATGGGCGGCGGAGGACGAGAACGAAACAAGGCCATTTGTTGAGATCACGCATAAGCGCTCTCCTAGTTAAGAGCGAGGGCATCGACCACGTCTTGGCGAAATCTCTTTCACAAACCCTACAGATCGATGTGGCCAACCGTGTGGTAAATATGTCTTCGAACTACCTAGTTGTTAATAAGTCCATAACTTCATAATGTCTATAATAACATGATGAACTCTTGCAGCAAGAATTGAGTTTCGCATGTTCCGAAGGCTCCTTCCAAGCAGACAGGGAGAAGGATATACTATCTACGGCTCTGGGAAACAAGGAGCACCCGGGTCGCACGCGAGGCAAAGGGGTTAACGTATCTTGGAGGGATGGATTCCCAAACGACTACTGCACGTATAGGAGCAGGAAGAGATCCAAGACCGAGTACGACATAGAGTTGGAACATGTGCTTACTACAAAATTTGAAGGTAGAGAACGGGTGCTTACTGCAAAATTTGAAGAAAAGATAGCAAGATTGCAGGACCAAGTGAATCAACTCCTACTCCTCAACCAGTCGCAAGCCGCCCCCGTTGTTTTGGGAGCCAGTCCTCCTCAACATCGAAGTAGCGCCGCGTCCACGCAAAATTATGAACATGATGACGTCCAATTACCTATCGACGATATCAAGGTAATGTACATCTCTGGAATGATCTAAAGATAGACCTATAGGACGCCTTAGCTAATTGCGTATCGTTTTGTAGGAGCCGACGCACTGCACGCTCCAAGTGAGGATGGTTGGGATGTCTATTGAGGCTGGGCGTGGGGTGGCGTATCCATGCAAGGAAGGGATAGTGCAGCACAGTGCCCAGGTGGCGCAGGGTTACGTCAAGGTCCAGGTGGACATGGTACATGACAATTTTAGGGCCGTCCCGCTGGAGATTCGCCCGAACGACGACATCAGAACACTAGGGGATGCCGTGTACAGTTTTATCCAGTGGCCCAAGAAGGACATCGCTCGACCTGCAGCGCCTCAACCTTTGATGACTCCACCCCAACCATGTCGACACGACCATGCCTCTCAACAGACCCAAGAAGGACATCGCCTAGACCTGCGCAGCGCGCTCAACCTCGATGACTCCACCCCAACCATCTCGGTATGACCATGCCTCTCCAACAGGACCCTCCATGACTACACCTCAACCTTCGCTTCAGAAGCCCGCCTCATCGGTTCCCGTGGAGAAGACATCGAGCGAACAAAAAAAGCTTGCCGCCGTATCGGTTCCCGAGTCGTCTCACAGGAAGAGGCGTGGTGGGAAAGTCGTTCAGGACAAATCGAAATCGAAGAACATTAAGGCGCTTCCGCCTCCTAACCCTAAGAAATACTCTTTCGGAAGTCCGTTGGCGACCACCGCAGTATTAGCCTACGCTAGATTAGCTTGTCAGAGTTTGCATACCTGGTACTTGCACAAAACCAAAGAGAAAGGGTGCGCTGATGGAATCACCGTCAGATACATGGAGGACTATTTCCTCCACGAGCCGACCCCCTTCGTCGTGGGCTTCGACGACTTATTCGACCTATTCAACCTCAAAGCCCTCGATGCCTCACTTCTACGATGCTGTACACTGTAAGTGTGTACAATCAAGTTCTACATTCACGTAATACCTAATATAACAACTCATTGCTTATGTATAGATACATGATTAAAAATGCCCGGCGATTGAAAGAACCGGTGGGTTTCCTCGACCCACACATGGTCTCTGAGCAAACCATCTTGGCAGACGCATCCTACATCGAGAAATACATAACGACAGGATTGCTTGCTCAAAACGACAAGGACTACATAATGGTGCCCTACAACCTGAAGTAAGTGCTTCACTACTTGCTATACAAATTTCATTTGTACTTTATACGCAGCACGAACTTAGGTTTAATGACTCAAGCGACATACATGAGTAGACACCACTGGATCCTTTTAGTCATTATACCAAAGATGAACCAGGAACTATACCTTGATTCCCTAGTCAAAAAAAGCCACGACTTCACCCTTGTGCAAGGAGTACTCGACAGGTGTGCTCATTTCCTCCATACATAACTCTATTGTTGTCTTCCTTCGTTTGAAATGGTCGAGGTTAACTTTTTGGAAACATGTAGGTCGTTCATCTCCTATATTGCCGAGGGAGGGCTATACAAGGGAACAAACGCCACATTTAATCACAGGACGGGATTTCCGGTACATGCTACAACACAATAATCCTATATCATACTTCGTAATAATGCGTCTCGAACTGACTATACCTATATGTAATTCTATTTTTGCGAAGCGTCACAAAGAAAAGCGTAAGAATGTGCATTCTACGTTTGCCATCATATGCAGATTCTCATGAGTGCTAAGTTGAAGGATCCCGAGGTTGGTCAATCTCGCAATAATTATTTTCTAATTATAAATTTAAATATATATGCTTACTACTTTACTCTTGCTAGCTACAGGGCTTGAATATAGATTTAGATTCACTCGTTCAGAGAGAGATTTCGGATGTTCGAGGGAGGCTCTGCACCTTCATCATGATGGATATCATCCGCGCCGACGGAGAGTTTCACTACTCCAACACCGCTGAACGACCTTGAATGATTCATTAATTGTAATTCACTTTGAATAGTTGTAATTCAATTGTAACTCTAGCGATAATATTTTATACATATTCGTTTCTAATTGATTTTGAGTTATAAATGATCACTTTGAGTGTCAACGATTGATTCATCTGTAATGTATCTATTTTCTGCCTGCTTGTTTTCAGAGGGCATGGCTAGCAATTCCTGAGGCTAGCCGAAAATCAAAAATAAATTAGTTAGGCTGAAAGAGCTATCACAGATGGTTCATAATTATCACCGTCTGCGATATATGGATATCACAGATGGTGATAATTATCACCATCTGTGATATATGGATATCACAGACGGTTCATAATACTCACCGTCTGTGATATATGGATATCACAGACGGTTGGTAACTAGAACCGTCTGTGATATGTGCATATCACAGATGGTTGGTAACTAGAACTGTCTGTGTTGTGACGTATCACAGACGATTGGTCACTAGAACCGCCTGTGATATGTGGATATCACAGATGGTTGGTAACTAGAACTGTCTGTGTTGTGACTTATCACAGACGGTTTTTTAACCGCCTGTGATAACCGCCAGTTATCATAGACGTACAAAAACACAGACGGTTCCGAACCGTCTGTGATGACGTTTTCTATAGTAGTGTTTGCTTTGTGCTGAAAATGAAACATACAGCCTCCACTCAAATAAGCTTGCATGTAGCATATGTATAGGTCTGTTACTCCACACGTCAGTCTTGCAAGTACATTATTGTACTCATTTGCTTTACTTAATGTCATTTGTTGCAGAGGAAGAAGGTGAGCCCCAAGGGCCTCACTTTTGTGAGATGTGCTATGGTAGTATCTACGACTAGCTTGGCGGTCCGGTTGGCTGCCTTGTGGGTTAAAGGCACACTAATTGGCTTTTGTTTATCGCCATCTTATGGCACTTTTGCTTCCGCTGTTTACTTAGTTATTTGTATGACAATTGGCCGGTCGGCCCCTCTTTTGTAATAACTTTATATTATGTATAACTTCTGGATTGTTGTTGTGCTTCGGTTCTATGTGAATGAATGGAATTGATGCATGATTTTATAACGGGGTGTGTATACTGCATTTCTGGAATTGATGCATGATTTGTGCTGCTAGGGTCAATGGAAGACTAAACATTACAAGCCGAATAAACCGGGGTCCTCACAGGCATGTAGCTGATGACAGAGGACGGTGTACTGGGGCTTGATGGTGCACAGCCCATTACGCACAGCCCGCTTCGTCGGTGAGCGATGCTGACAAGTGAGCCCATTGAATTGTTAATTGGATTGGTTCTGGTGCCAGCATTGGTGCCGGTTCCAAGAATTTTTTCTTTTTACCATGTGCTTCAATGTGTAGTGTCGGTTCCATGCCCTCTCTCTCCTCCTTTGCCAGTGGCAAAATTGCACATTAGAGATGCTCTTATAGCACCAAACCTTGGCAATTAGTTGCAACAACAGGGCCACACACAAAGACTAATCTGACAACTAAACTACGCCCAAAGCCCCCAAATTAAACAAGCACAATAAAATCACACCCTTCCATAGAATTTTTTTAACAGAATACATTTTTTAATTTGAATTACAAAAATAAATGTACATTCAATAAAATTATGAAAACAGACCTCTGTCGCCATTCCAAATGGCAAAATAGCCCTATCGTCATTTGTAACATCCCAAATTTTGGAGACTTTTGAAGCCTTTAAAAATAAAAGTAACTATTTGAATTTTCTTAGATAATTCAAAGCTTAATTTGAATTTTCAAAAAATAAACTATTTAATGCAAACAAACCAAACTTCAATTCAATTCAAAATTGTTTTATTTGAGTTCCATAGTATTTTTTGGAATTTTCTTAGAATTTTTGGAGTTTATTTGCTCTTTCTTTATGCTCCTTTAGATTTAATTTCTTTTCAAAAATTCAAAAGTCTTTTGAATTTTTGAAAATTCCTTTGGGCCAATTTATTTTTCCTTGACCCATCTCCTTCCTTTTCCCGCACCCGTAGTCCAACACCGCCTGACCCATTCTCGCTCTCGCCCACGCGCAGCCCACCTCATCTTCGCTCTCGCTGCTAGCTCGGTCCCACCTGTCAGCCGCCGAAGCCATGTCGTCTTTGTCCAAACTCCATCTCCGCTTCCGTCCTGAGCCGCTGCCATGTTTTCTTTGGTCCCCTTTGCTCTGCCGCCTTTAAATAGTCGTCTCGACCCCCTGCATTCTCAACCTGATCTGTCATCGCCTTGGGCAGCCCTAGCTGTGCCGCCTCGTTGAGTTCCACCGCTGCTACCATTGGAGCCGAGAAGCAAGCTCATCGTGCCGCTGTTGTGGAGCTTCTCCTACGATTCTGTTTGCATCAAAGGAGTGCCTCGTCGTCACCAAGTCTCGAGAGAAGACAATTGAAGCTAGGAGTCATCATCGTCGAGATCTCAAGTCCCGCCGTCGGTGAGTTGTGAGTCCAGAGCGCCATCGTCCACCCCTCTAGCCTGTGCTCCGCTCGCCGTCCTCAGAAGACCGTCACTTTGTCGTCGCTACTACAAGCCATGCCACTACACCGCCTCGAGCCTCGCTGCCACCGCTTTTGCTCATCGCCGGTGGAAACCATTCGAGTCTTTGTCACACCTTTTTCTCTACATTCCGCACCTCCTTCAATTACGTCAAACATCGCCCTCGCCGGTTACCTTCGGTTGCAGAGCGCCACCATTGCCGCCGAGGAGTCGCCGTCGTGGCCTACCAACTCAACTCCACCTCAACCTCGCCGCCTTCATGTCACCCTGTCAGCATCACATGGCAGCCCACGTGGTCAAACTCGAGCCCAGCCCCGAGCCTCAGTCGCATGGGGTTGGTCCACGGTGAACCGTGTCACCGACATGTGGACCCCACTTGTTAGCCACTGTTTTGTATACCTGGTGCATCATGCGCCATGAATCTTTCTTCCATGGACTTGGTCTATAGACCATGAGCTCACCTGTTAGTGAGTTGAATTTCTTTTTCTTTATAAATTAATTGTGGCCAAAATTCAATTTCTTTGCTAACGTCATGTCGACATAGTAATCTTGGATTTTTTTGGGACCACCTCGGGATGTACTAAGAAGATCTCCCAGAACTCTTACGGAGGCCCGACAGGACCACCCGGAGGTCTGGCAGGTCCTCTGAGGAATCTAGACCCGCCATTATGTGTTAATAGAGTTTTGGTTATTAATGACAAATCTATTTATGAGACTAACACTCTTTTTGCTATACCTAGTGTTTAGTCTCAAACGGATAAAGAGGTAAAAATCAAATAAGGTATGTTTTCCAAATGACAAATCTTTATGAGACTAACACTTGTATTGTCATACAAATTGCTTAGTCTCAGCTTATAGATAAAAAGAAAAAATCCAAACAGGTATGTTCATAATTGATAAATCTATTTGAGAGACTAACTTCTCTATATTGCTATATCTCATGTTTAGTCTCACTTGGATTTAAAGATCAAAGAGGTATGCATTCGACATCATTTTATTATATCTTGTTGTATTCCTCGGACTCAAAATATAGGTTGAACTTCACCAAAAGGTTAACTTGAATATGTGCATATGTCTTTATTACACATTCGTATATGCACACATTTAGGGGGAGTTCACTCTATATTTTGTGGTTTCATTAGTATTGATCCATATTCGTTTGTCCACATAAATTTAGGATCTTTACTTTGAAATATATCCTTGAATATATTTAACTTGTGTAGTTAATATATTCATATGAGTGTATGTAACTTGTGTAGTTCTTATATACTCATATCCTTGAATATATACAACTTGTGTAGTTCGTATATATTCATATGAGCATATGAGACTTGCGTAGTTCATATAAGCTCATATATCCTTTGAGTATATATAACTTGCGTGGTTTATATATACTCATACCAATTACATTCAAATTATCTGTAATTGTGTTGATTGTCATCAATTACCGAAGAGGGAAAGATTGTGGTATCTTGTCCCACCATTATTGGTTAATGGTATGTTGTGGTAATTAATGACAATCACCTTGTGGAACTAACATTTTTCTATGAGTTGGTGAAATAGGTTATGTTCCATGTGATTGAAGATTTTGGATGACATCATGAGTTGATCGTCATCAAGTCAAGATCTTTAAAGAAGAAGAATATCATCATGTGTTGATGATATCAAGAGAAGAATATTATCATGGGTTGATGGTATTGAAGTAAAGAGCTTGGAGTAAAGGATGTATCACGCATTGATGCATATCAAGTTCAAGAAGTAGAGATGATCATGAGTTGATCATCAAGTCAAGAAGAATCCATCATGTGTTGATGGAGGTCAAGTGAAGAGTGCATCATGAGTTGATGCATGTCAAGACTTGGGATGAAAGATGTCATCATATGTTAATGGGCATTAAGTCAATAACGCGGACTTGAAGCGAGGATGTGCGTCATCAAGCTTCAAGTGGCAAGGCAAAGGTATGACTAGCTAGGGCTAAGGATTTGTTCCTAGTCTTTTACCGGTCTCGGTGTTTGGTTGGAGACCGGATTGCTAGAATAGGTTGTCGTACTATTAAGAGGGGTCTTAATTAGTAACTTGAGTTAGTCATGTGTTGATAGCTCATTGTGTTTGCTCTAGCTCAACTTAACATGTTGTCTATATTTGCAAATGCGTTTTGCAAATAGTTGAGGCTCATGGTTATTCCTTCTAGCATGTGACTTTAGTTTGCGAATGTGTTTTGCAAACGGTTTAAGTCCATGTACCTTATTCCTTGTGGCGTTGATTCTAAAAGTTGGCAAATGTGTTTTGCAACTTGTTGAGAATCTAGCTTTCATCACTTGTGTACATGTTGCATCAATTGGCAAATATGTTTTGCAAATTGAGTTGAAGCAAATGTGCAATGTCTAATCTCAGTCTTGGTGACTGTTGGCGGTCTGACCGCCTCTGGTAGCGGTCTGACCGGTGGTAACGGTTTGACCGGCGGCATGGGCACGGTCTGACAGGCCTTGCGGGTCAAGCCCACGGTTAGCTTTTTCCAGAGAGCTGAGTTTTCTGGTTTTTGCTTGTGCGGTCTAACCGGCGTGTGTTGGGCGGTCAGACCGGCCGGTGCGGTCTGACCGACCATTGGTTGGCGGTCAGACCGGAGGCCCTCCAACAGCTATTTTTGTGACCGTTGGAGGGGGTGCGGTCTGACCGGGCTTATGCCTGCAGTCAGACCGGCCTTGGCTGTTTTTCAAAGAATCTTCTCCCAACGGCTAGTTTTTATGTGTGGGCTATAAATACCCACCTTGGCCGTGTGAGGGAAAGTTGTTGGTGCCCCATTGAGTTCCTTTGAGCTAAGAGCAAGCCCTCTACTCCCATTTGTGCATGTGTTGCACTTAGTGAGGTTTAAGAGGCAAATCCTATTGCATGTGTTGCATTAGGTGGTGGATTTAGTATCCACGAGAGCTTTGACACTTGATTGGTTCAAGTGAAAGTTGGAGACTTGTTACTCTTGGTGTTTGCCGATACCTAGATGGCGTGGAGGCGTCGTGGTCCGGTGATATTCTCAAGTGAAGCTTGTGAGAAGGCCCAGTGTTTGTGAGTGGTTTTGGTGCTCGCCATCTCCGGAGTGGAGTAAGAGCAACCCTAGTGGAGCGAGGTGTTTGATACCTCGGAGGAAGGCTTAATTCATGGAGCCGGCCCAATTAGTTTGGGTTTCCCTCAACGTGGATTAGGGGAGACCGACAAGTCTCTGAACACCACGGTAAAACATCGCCGTGTCATCTTGTGGTTTGAATTCTTGAGCTCTACCATATTGCTATTTAGATTCATATAATTAAGTTGCTCATTTATTGTGTATGAATGCTTGCCATGCTATGTGCTATCTACATTGCTTAAATTGAATTGCTTACAAGTCTATGCTTGATTGATTATTATCAATAGACTTGTATTGTTGGTGCACTTAGTTGAGCCTAGTGGATTTAGGCCTTAAATTGTGCAAAACCTTTTTGTATTAGCTTCCGCATTAGAAATCGGTTTTAGCGCATAAAAGTTTTAAAACGCCTATTCACCCCCCCTCTAGTGGGCCTACTCGATCTTACGTCCTCCAAGGACACCCTGAGAGGAGGTCCTCCAGGACCTCCCGGAGATCTAGGCTCTGTGCACTGAGTTAGTCCCAGGGACTGAAGATAACTCGCACAAATCAATATAGGTGAAATCACAACCACTCAGTCCAACAACTGGAACAACAGATAAAGTACAACTTATGATAGACAAGGGCCTTATGGCCAAGGTTGTTTACAGAGATTGCCAACGAGGGCTTGTAGAAACCAACAATAGAACCTCACAGTGGAACCACCAAAAGCATATGAAGCCATCCGGCAAGCCCATAGGCTGTCGAGTGGAGGACGTCTCCTAAAAGGTCGGGTCATCGAAAATCTCCTCCGCGAAGAGGTCTGAGCCACCTTGACCTAGATCATCTTCGGCCACTACTCGAACAGAGGGCTTAAAGCCATGAGTACATTGAATGTACTCAGCCAATAGCAGGGAACAAGTATGCAATTAATATTCATGCATTGGCTTTGACAATGGAGAGCTGCAGGGTTAGTTGCAGAAAGCAATATTTGGCGGGAAATAACATAGTTAGATTGCAAGCTCGAGTTTGAAACAGTAATATATAAGTACATTTGTTTTAAAAGGAGGTTGTGAGCACCAGCTCACTCCCAAGACCACAGGTGGGAGGTCTTGGCTGCACCCACATCAAGGGCCACCCCAACGACCACCTTGGAGCACCAACCCCAGAGCTCCCAAAGACCACCTTAAGGCTCCAAGACCTCCCTGAGCACCAACTCAGGAGCACCTTGGACCACCCTAGGTTGCACAAGATCTCTTTTGAAAAACAACCCCTTGCGCAAAATCATCAGGCAATGTCCATGACCAAGGACTTGGCTATTCGAATAGATTTTTACACTCTACAGAGGTATACAACTTTACCCACAATTCACGACCTCTCTAGCGGGCGGGTTCCCGTTGAAACCCTTGCTCATTTCAAAAGATGAGTAGTATAGAGAGCTCTATTCTCTGTGTACCATCCTTTTTGGCAACAAAAATCACTGGAGCTCCCCAAGGTGAGGAGCTAGGTTTGACGAAACCTTTGATCAACATATCTTCAATCTGCTGCTTCAGCTCTATTTGGTCATCAACATGTAACCTGTAAGGTATTTTAGAAATGGGGGAGGTCCCTGGGACAAGGTTAATGATAAACTCCAGGTCCCTATCAGGTGGCATCCCTGGGAGCTCATTAGGAAACACATCTGGGAAGTCTTAGACCATTGGGACATCTTCCAAAGATAAAATTTGGGCACTGCAAGCTAGAGCTCCATCAAGCTTTCCGGAGGAGACTTCAAATTTCACTATGACTCCACTGGAGCTGGTCAAAGAAATGCTTCGGCCATTACAATCCAACATTGCATGGTGGTCTGCAAGCCAATCCATTCCCAAGATCACATCTACGGACTTGATGTCCAAGAGGATGAGGTTGGCTAGAAATTCTACCCCTTCTATGACCAACTTAACTTGTGGACAACCCTGGTTTGTGCTTAACTCCGAACCGGGGGATTGGACCAACAAGGTAACTTCAAGAGTTGCAACTTCAAACTGATGCTTGGCAGCAAAACTTCGAGAGACAAACGAATGGGAAGCCCCAAAATCAAACAAAACGGTGGCTGGTACTGAATTTACTAGGAACATACCTAGTACAACATATGTGGAGGTTTGGGCTTCCTCCACTGCAACGTGGTTCACACGACCTCTCCCATAAGGTTGGGAGGTCCTTACTTGGGGAGGTCTTGCAGCTGGCTGGGAGGTCCGGGCTGGGGGAGGTCCTGAGGAGGAGGTCCTCGTAACTTGTTCTGTCCTCTGTGGGCACTGGCTAGCATAGTGCCCCTCTTGATGGCACCTAAAACAAGTAACTCCTGCTGCAGCACTAACATTGCTTCGGGGCTGCTAGGAGCTGGTGTTGTTAAAGTTGCGGTGTTGACATTGGGCAGTGAGGCGAGAGGTCTTAGCAGGGGCCCGGGAAGTGCTAAGAGGTATTGGGCGCCGGTGTTGGTACTGCACAAATGTTCAAGCACGCCGAGGAGGTCCTTGTTGAGCATTGGAGAGTGGTATCTTCCTCTTATATTTCTCGGAGAGCTCTCTGTGGGATTCCTCGATAAGCATAGCCTTGTTCATCATGTGCTGAAAATCAGTGTAGTCATTGCCAATGACTTGAACTTTCAAGCTAGGGTGGAGACCTCGCTTGAAGCGTTTTTGACGGGCATCATCAGTGGAAACATCCTCCCTAGCATAACGGGATAGCTATGTAAACTTGGTGAGGTACTCACTTACTGACATATTTCCTTGCTTACAGTCCCGAAATTCATTCTTTTTCATCTCAACCTTCCCATCAGGGACACAGGAGTGGCGAAAAGCTGCTGAGAATTCAGCCCATGTGATCCTCTATGGGTCGACATGAGAGGCACAAAAGGTGTCCCACTACTCCGTGGCAGCACCTCCCAACTGGTGTGAGGCAAACAAGACCTTCTCACAGTCTTCACAGCGGGCAATATCAAGCTTCTTTTCTGTGGACCTCAGCCAATCATCTGCATCTAGAGGCTCAGAGCAGCTAGAGAAGGTGGTTGGGCGCGTTTACATGAACTCAAACAACCTCGATTGGGGGTGAACAGGAGGTGGAGGAGGTGGCACAGCTGTGGCTTGGCTGTTTTGACTCATCATGGCAAGGAAGGCAGTGGTGGTCTGGCTTTGTTGGGCCATCATTTGGTTCATATTTTGCATCATCGAGCTCATCATCTGGGCTTGTGCTGCTATAAACTGCCCTAACCCTTGATTTGACACCGCTACTGAAGGAGGTGGTGAAGGCAACTATACTACTGGCTCATCCTGGCTTGCTGATTGGCGGGTTTGAACCATCTGCACAAAACTCTCAGGTTTAAAGACGAGAGAGAAAGCACAATAGATAAGGGGGAATAGCAGAAAGATGAGCTAGAGCAGGGGAGAAACAGAGGTAGATCAACCTATTTGGGGTAAAATAGTTAAACCCAAAAGCAAAAGCCAGAAGGCAAAAGGAGGCAACGAAGCTCAAACAAGAGGTCCTACTGACCCACTAAACGGCACAGAGACTAGAAAGGACCACTACCAGCCTAAACATAGGAAAACGACCTTATAAAGATTACAGGGATAGGGAGGTCAAGTTAAACTTGAAAACAAGATTCCAAAGAAGGGAGAAAAGAAAAAAAAATAGGGTAAGACGAGAAAAAGAATTGAACAAGATAAGATCAAAACAGACCAAGATAAGGGAAGAACCACAAGACAAATTACAAAGTTGGTTTGATTTAGAAAATAACTTTTTGAGACTTGACTAAAATGACCCTTCTATCTTTGGCCACGTCCTACAGTCGACCAAGGCTCTGATACCACCTCTGTTGGGACCACCTCGGGATGTACTAAGAGAATCTCCCAGGACCTCTTAGGGAGGTCCGACAGGACCACCCGTAGGTCTGGCAGGTCCTCCAAGAACACCCTGAGAGGAGGTCCTCCAGGACCTCCTTGGAGATCTGAAAGACCTCCCGGAGGTCTAGGCTCTGTGCACTGAGTTAGTCCCAGGAACCGAAGCTAACTCGCACAAATCAACATAGGTGACATCAAAACCACTCAGTCCAACAACTGGAACAACAGATAAAAGTACAACTTATAATAGACAAGGACCTTATGGCCAAGGTTGTTTACAGAGATTGCCAACGAGGGCTTGCAGAAGCCGACAACAGAACCTCACAGCGGAACCACCAAAAGCACGTGAAGCCATCCGGCAAGCCCATAGGCTGTCGAGTGAAGGACGTCTCCTAGAAAGTCGGGTAATCAAAAAACTCCTCCTCAATAAGGTCTGAGCCACCTTGACCAGGATAATCTTCGGCCACTGCTCAAACAGAGGGCTCAAAGCAATGAGTACGTTGAATGTACTCAGCAAAAAGCAGGGAACAAGTATGCAATTAATATTTATGCATTGGCTTTGACAATGGAGAGCTGCAGGGTTAGTTGCAGAAAGCAATATTTGGCGGGAAATAACATAGTTAGATAGCAAGCTCGAGTTTGAAACAGTAATATATAAGTATATTTGTTTTAAAAAGGAGGTTGTGAGCACCATCTCACTCCCAAGACCACACGTGGGAGGTCTTCGCCGCACCCACGTCTAGAACCACCCCCACGACCACCCTGGAGCACCAACCTCAGAGCTCCCAAAGACCACCCTAAGGCTTCAAGACCTCCCTGAGCACCAACTCAAGAGCACCTTGGACCACCCTAGGGTGCACAAGACCTCTTTTGAAAAACAACCCCTTGCGTAAAATCACTAGGCAATGTCTATGACCAAGGACTTGGCTATTCGAATAGATTTTTACACTCTACAGAGGTGTACAACTTTACCCATAATTCACGACCTCTCTAGCGGAGCGGGTTCCCATTGAAACCCTTGCTCATTTCCAAAGATGAGCAGTGTAGAAAGCACAACAAGGCCTTTACAAAGCTTTGGACTGACTCAGAGCTGTCCGTTAAGGTTTCGCTTCTAACGGGCCTCACACCCGGTGAGTTCACATTAGCCCCCTTGAGCTCGAGCACTAGTTAGTTTAGCTCGTAGCGGTCCTTTCTCGCGTTGTCGGTTTTCACCATAGTTGCTCCTCCGCCCCTCTCCGGCTCGCCGACGTTTGAGGCCAGCTCCGCCGTCGAGAGTGCCTCTGATGTGTTCGCAATAGTATTGTGCACATTTTGGTGTAGTTGGTTCGCGCCGTCGTGGCCGGAGTCGTCGGCGACGAGTCGGCGGGCAAAGTCCGGCACGCTGTACCGTTGTCGTATTTTCGACAAGTCCCGAGACGTCTTGATTTTAATCCTGGCTGTAGAGGACCTCCCCTGGAGTAGATCCGACCTGCAGGTCCTCCTCTGTGAAGTCTTAGTGTCCGAACCTCTTAGGGTTCATCTTAGTCGTTCATGATCTCTTGTGGTTAGCTCTTAGCCGTAGATCTTTATCTTTGTAAGCTTTTGTGCCAGGACCTCCCCCAGATTAGATCTTAGCCATTGGGACCTCTTTGAGGTTAGATCAGGACCTTAGGTTCCTTTCTATAAAACCTTAGTCGTAGGACCTCCCGCTAGTTTAGATCTTGGCCGTAGAGACCTCCTCGGCTTAGTCTTGGCCGTTGGGATCGCCTCTGTGCTTTGGACCACCCCGTGGCTGTTTTTGCGAAAACCACCCTTGGGGTCCTCTTTGCAAAAGACCTCCCCCCTGGTCCTTTGTGAAGCGAACCTCATGACCTCCCCCCGCTTAGATCTAGACCATTCAGGATCTCCCCATATAGATTTGAGCCATCCAGATCTCTCTCTCTCTGTTTTTAGCTTTGGCTTGGAGGACTTCCCCATGGAGATCCCGACCGTTGAGACCTCCCCCATGAGATCTCAGCCGTCAGGACCTCCCTCTGGAGATCTTGGCTGTTAAAACCTCCCCGTTACATCTTAGCCGCCAGGACCTCCCCTCCTTCAGATCTCACCGTCCAGACCTCCTCCTTAGAGCTACTCCTTAAGACCTCCATTTGTAGGTCTGGACCATCATATCTGGATCTGACAGTCACGACCTCCTCAGACGCAAGGAGATCCTTCGTGTGAGCTGTGCTTTCATTTCGTCGGAGCCATTGGGTTCAATCTCGACGACCTGGACCTCCTCAGCGTGCGTTCGCGCGGGCACTTTGCTCCCATGGGCCGTAGCCATGCGATGCGAGATCAACGACCACGACCTCTCCGTTGGGTTTGGTTCTGTTGGAGCACACCGAGAGCTCTTATGTTCTAAGTATTTTGGTGTTTGAAATTTCAAAAGTGCATAACTTTGTCATTTTAGCTCCTTTTTGAATGATTCAAATTGCATTAGCTCTGAAATAAAATGACCTTTAATCTGAGGATGAACTTAGGCACTTTTCTATGGTAGAAAATGATATGAATTGTATTAACTTGTTAACATAACATGTTGTCTAGAAATTCATTAGGACTTGGAAAATGCATAAGTAGTCCTCTGTGATTCCAACCTGAGCAAACTAAACTTGGTTAAAATCCTCTGTTATTGTACATTAGTATTGCATAGGCTGTACACTGGTCTTTATTACTGAAAGAATCATAAGTAATTCATTTTAACTCCAAATAATGTAAACTCAACTTTGCTATCCTTAGAATACCATGTTCTACCTACCATAAAAATTTTAGGTTCTAGATCTTTCTGGAAATTTATGCCACGAACAGTACCAATAATTAATTTAGTTGAATTTTCAGGCTGAGAGAAATTGTTTTGGCTATAAATTTTGCATGCTTAGTCCAAATTGCATAATTCTTGTTCCTAAATTTGTCTAAAATCATACCCTTGCTGCTGTGAAAATTTCATGGGATTTGGATGACTTCGGCTTTTGGAGTTCTTTCGGTGTTCTTCGTTCTTATTAGTTTTATCGCGTTTTGCGTTAGGTTCCGAAGATTTTATTGAGACCGAAAGCGATCCCCAGCAGCAAGACTCTGATCTCCAGCAAGGCAAGCAGATGTAGCATTATTTGATCATATTGTTCCTACTATTTTCCAAATCTAATATGTTATTTGCAAATTCTACGTATTTATTGCTATCTTGTTTTAAACTATTGTCGACTAGTTGACCCATTAGATGCATGTTGGTAGGCAAATGTTTATCCTCTACTACTGAGCCTAAGACTACCTTGCTATGATTTTGGGTTGGTTGGATGAGCCCTTGTCACTTACTAGTACGAGTTAATGTTGCGTAGTCATGCTTAGCTACCGGTAGAAATGGGCGGTTATCGACTTGTCGATAACCTTGATCATTCTAAACTCATTATGACTTTATGTTTCAGCTTCGTGCTATGTTTAATTGTGAAAAATAAAAATAAAAATAAAATGATTTAGACTTGGGCACAATGGAAAGATGGTGTGCTTCTCGGTGTGAATGGTTGGTGCCCGAGTCAACAAGGGCCGAACATCTTATATCACACTATCCAAGCATTTTAGCGTGCTAACCACACTAGAGGGAAATGGGACCTCTTTTGACTTAGTACTTTGGCGTGTGTTGGCTCCGAGTCGCAGGAGGGTGTGTGTGTGTTGCGTTGTGGTAAAATGAGATGGTTTATGTGTTGGGAGCATTGTAGTTATCTGAAAAGCTTTACCTCGAGTGGGTATTTGTCTTTTCAGCTTTACAATGTAAGCGTATGGGTTCCTATCCATACGAGCGGCTCGTGGTTGATACACAATATTGGAAACGTCTCGTATGACTTAGCCGTGCCGATATACCTTTGGAAGTGTGCTTCATCTAGTGGCAAAAAGGTGGTCTGAAGTGTGGGTACATTGGTACACCCCTGCAGGGTTTGAACTATTCGAATAGCCTTGTCCTAGGTTTATGGACATGCTTGGTTAGGTTTTGCAAGAGTTAGACTACAACTGTTAATTAAAACTTGATGGGTGGTACGAATCGGGGATTCGTGCTATGTTGGGGTGGCTATTGGGTTAGTCACCTCTAGGATGTTACTTATGCTATTTATTGTTACTCGCTGTTATTTCAACATGTAAAAACAGGTTTTGCTAAATTGCCTTCAATCTATTACATTATTGCAAAGGAAAATTGTTTTATGCGTCAAATTAACCATATGACCATCTCCTTTGTTATAGCTTTCATGTAGCTATGTATAGGCTTGTTACTCGTAAGTCTTGCGAGTACATTATTGTACTCACCTGCATTGCTTGTTGTGTGCAAAGGAGGAAGTGGATCCCCAAGGGATCTACTTCTGTTAGAATTGCTGCGGTGGGTGTGACTAGCTTGGCGGCCCGGTCGGTTGCCTTGTGGGTTATGGCTAACCGATCGTCTTTTGTTTATAGCCATCTTATGGCGCTTTTGCTTCCGCTGTCTTATGCTACTTTGATGTTATTGGCCGGTCGGCTTCTTTTGTAATAACTCTAATATATGTATGTCTTTTGCTTGAACTAGTGTTGTATGTTGTATGAGAATGATGTATGACTTTGTACGTATGTGTGCTGCAATTCTGAGAAGCACATGTTCATCGAGGCACGGTGTATTTTGTTTGTGATGCTAGAGCCAATGAAAGGCTAAGTATTACAAGCTAAATAAACCAGGGTCTCACACCACAACAGAACCAAGCCAGCTCATTGCTAATTATTTGGTCCAGACCACTCCCATAAAATGGTCTTATGGGTGCACGGTGATACCCGGATCAAAAGAACACAAAGTTAAGTTCTTAATCCACCCAAGGAAGACAACCACATCCCACAATGCTCAAAGCACCTCCCCTTTACTGACGAGCACTTCCCCGGGTGAGAAAACAGCTTTGGGTTCAACCCGGACAAAAGACCACCCTGGTCTTGGCATCACAAGTTTTATCAAAAGCGGCATCACACCACAATTGACACAACGGTGGCATCTCACCACGGTTGCTCAACGGTGGCATCTCACCACAGTTCTATAGTTCAATTAGTCAAGATTAATAAAGAAGAAAACAAGATTCTCAAGACCAGCGGTTCTAAAGCTAAGGCTAAGCATAACTATGGACCCATGTTGGCAAAATCGAAGAAGGCCAACAAAACGTACCCAAGCTAAGGTGGTCCAAAGGGGACTGTAACACCCTGGCTATTCGGAAGCCAAGATGTCACCTAAATCATCTAACATACATCCATAATGCGGAATAATTTGAATAATATCAACTAATGATATAAAAAAATCACTATTTAATAGAACCATGGCATAACAACAGTCTGAATTCAAGCAAGTGTAACGAAGGGTGATCGAAGATCACAAGCAATTCATAATCAAACATAACATGGAGAAGGTATCCTTCCTTCACCATCTAAATTTATTTATTACAGTTCATCACTTAACGAATGAAAGATAGAAACTAAATCATATTATTGAACTTGAATATGGTGAATTGCATTATTAGTGCGTGTCTACTCCCTCCCGATAGAGCCAGCATCAATGATCACCTAAAATAAAACAAACAAAGCAAGAATGAGTCCGTGACTCAGCAAGTCTGATGAATAAATGAACATACCACAAATACTGAACAAGACCTCATCATTAAAGAATGCGAACATACCCCGAATGAGTATATGAATGAATAGAATGAATTGATTTAATGAAAAGAATGGACTGCACACATGCTTATACCGGTATAGCTAGTGACACACCCGTCGGTGTGCACTTAAGCTCGTATTTAACCAAAATACGGGGATCCCAATCCCGTATGAAGAACGTTTCATACGGGTATCCAAAACTGCCCACATTGGACTGGTGGGTCTTACGTGCCCATACTGGAATTGACGGGTCTTATAATCCACTCCCGTGGAAGGCACATGAAACAGGATGCATGAACTGAAGAATAAATTATGAAAGACATCATATATATACTCATGCATATAACACATAAGAAAAGGACATAAACTCTGAATATTCTCGTGGATATCAGAAAAACACAATACAGTCATCAGGCATGCATCATACTCCAAACATATGAACATCAAAGTACTTGCCTTCCGCGAAGCGCTGCGGTAGTAGGTAAAGAAGATGTCCTTAAACCGAAGCCTCTCTGCCTACAGAAGTAAGTACTCGAAATAAATACAACATATAACAGAGCGCTTCCATTAACGTTCTACAACGCCTTCCCGACAATCCACAATTAACTAGTTAGCTCTAATCTGAAAACAGACTACTCAGGCACAACCCGAAACTGGACAGCAGAACGGTAAAAATCATATCTATTGGTCTGGAACTCGGAATGAGGTGAGACCAATTTCTATGGATTCTTAACTGACATCTCTACAATACTCTAGTTGACAAGGTAAGCCAATTCGGCCAAATTAATTTACTAACAGATAACTGAAACAGCAGAACAGAATCTGTCTACACAAATAAGACAGCAGTAAGAAAACGATCATAACTTTTAATCTACAACTCCGAATTGAGCGTTCTTTAACAATATCAAAAGCTAAGACCAAGGCCTACAATAACCTAGTTGGGTGAAAGCCCTGAATTTTCCATTAACACACTCATATTTTAAAAGACAACTTGACAGTTTATTCTCGTCAGGATTCTGGACAGCAGAGACGAAAACTAACATAACTTTTTATCCGTATGTCGGAATGCAGTGTTCTTGGCGGCCACCGAAAGCTAAGAACATTATCTAAATAACTCTAGCAGATCAAAATCCCTAATTCTACCTCTAAGCACACGAAACAGGCAACGCAAGAAACTGGATAGAATTGAAATTACAGCAGACAGCATGATGAGGATATCCCTACTACTTATGAGGTTATTCGTGAAGCAGGAGCTAAACTTCTCAAACAACAGGTGCATTTGTTTCTTAATGAATTTCCTTTTGATCCGATCAAACCTAATCAAATTCGCCTCTACGATTAACCAACAACGACAATCGAGAACCGTTACCCTTGGAGCACCAGGAAGACGAAGAAGATCCTTGTAGAGGATGACCCTCAATCCCCCCCTTCTTGAGCAGCAAGTCCGCGAAGCTCCAGCCCTTCCTTCGCGAGAGGCCGGCAGCGGGGAGATTGGCATCAAGGAATGGGAGCTCATCCATGGATGGGGCGGGCAGCTCCAAGGGAGTAGGTGGAAGGGCGCAAGGGAGAGGGAGGGGTAGGGGCGGCTGCAAGAGGGAGGGGGAGGGGAAATTCGGCCAAGGGGTGGGGGTAAGGGGCAGCTAGTGTTAAGAAGGAGGGGGTGGCTTGGGCCTTGGGCCCTAGGGCACCTTCCCCCCTTAATGGCCCACCCCTGGCCGGCCAAAGGGATGGATGGGCTTGGGCCGGAGGTCCACACTCCAAAGATCCCCAAAACTTTGAATTTAATAAAATTTCCAACTCCCGAATAAAATTCTCTCTAAACTTTATTACATTTGCTATCGAATATTGAGTAAATTCCCTTTACGAATAGTATTCTCGCTAAATGTAATTTGGGGTATTACATTCTACCCCCCTTAAACAGGATTCGACCTCGAATCCTCACACAGCTCTACGCAAAAGAACAACCACCACTGAGGACTAACCATGGTAACCACATACCCGAAGTGAACAAATCCGGATAACGCGCACGCATGCGAAACTCCAACTCCCAGGTGGCCTCTCTCTCGAACGGAGGACCACAACACAACAACGTAAAACGACGTCAGTCCTAACACTCAACCTGACATTTCTAGGTACACCCATCGGACAAGACTCTAAGGTTAGATCCTACTCGATGGTCCACAACGTTAACGAATAATCAAACTCTCGATCTCCTAGGTACATACTCGGCACCCGAACAAACCAAAAGTTGCGTTCACCGCGTAGGGACCCGAAACGGTCCTAGCGATACGCCAACTAGCGAAAACAACCCAACGTACCTTGGGCTAACCTCCCCATTGATGCCGAACCACACAACATGCACATAGAACACGGAACTCTTGTTCCACCTCTCAATTGAACTCTTCACTGAAAACAAGGATCACCTCCTTTAACTGGAAACATACAATCGAATTCTTTTTAAGCAAACTCTTTTACCGGCAAAACACATCTGAATAAGAAAGATTCACATCACAACTATACGTTACCAACTGGGTACTGAAGAGTAAAATCCAGAAATCAGAATTTCATCACGAAAACCTTCCCACCTTCCAAGTGACAGTTTGCGAATAAACAACACGAAAACCAAAGGAGGAATCATTTTAAATGCCCAAATCAAAACTTCCTTTATTCTTCCTGAACCGATAAGAACCACACATACCAAAATCGAGTCAAACTCGACTTACGAAAGACATTGGTCAACAGCACAAAGCTCATGCGAGTATAAAGAAAATGCTTCACTAATCAAGAAGACATCTTTTCCTTAGTTTCACTTTTTGGAATAAAATAACTCTCCAACCTTGGCATTCGAATTCATCGCATACCACACGGTCTCAACCCTCTTCATTTAACATCCTCAAATCAGGCTTAAACCGAAATACATCATCACATCCAACTTTCAAGAATAACACGTCAGAATTCTCAGTACACCCGCTCATGAACTACATCAGAAGGATTCTATCGACAATCATTCCACTACTCAAAACACTCCAGTTTTCTATCTCCTCTACACACAAATCTTTGGGCGACCAAAAGTCTAGCATGAAAATGGAAAGCCCAAGTTTAACCTCCAAGACCCCTACAACGAATTCCTCTTATAACACATGGTGAAATCATCAGATTAAATCTCTAACATCCCCACAATTCCGACATACTCACTCATTGACATCATCAGAAATCACTCACACAACATCGCAATACTTTCCAATTGTGTTACTCTATAAAATTGATTAATGTTTCCATACATTTGATAATCCCCAACATTTCAACATGAACCAAAGTTCTGGAACTACACTATACCATAGGTTCTACTTAGTCGAACACTATACAGTTTTTCTTCGAAGCCATACATTCCATCTCAATCAACTTCCCTCCAAGAGGTTCAAGTCAAAACTAACTCATCTTCTATTACTTCCCCAATAGCTTGGTAGCAAAAATCTCACCCCTACAATCACTTAACCACCACCAAACAATTGACAACTTACGCTTTGTAAAACTTTACAACACAAAACTGTTGATCCTTTCTCAAAAGAAAGAGGCGAATATGGACAAATTTCACTACACAGGAAAATGTTACTGCTCAAAGTGAGCACGAAACCAAAAGAAATAATCTGGTAATGAAGATCTGGGAAAACAAAAGTTGAGTTCACAGCGGAGGGCACGCATCCCTCGAAAAGGGAATAGCAAATAACCACTAATAGGAAAAAAATGACATTGCAATTGAAACTCGACAACTCTTGAGTGAAAAGAGCAAAAAGTTTATGAACAATTCAAATAACCACAAGTTACAAAACATGACTCAAATTCTCAAATATTCCTACTGCACTCTTTCCTTTAACACTGAAATTAATTCTTTGACTAACATCGCTTTGCCACAACGAACAATATAAGGTCTTTAGTCCAAACCACAAGGACTAAATAAGAACCAATAAAAAATCTTCAATACGTCATATTTGTTCAGAACAGTTCAACTACACAAGAAACATGAGATCCAAATAATCTCAGCCACTAAACTCGAAACATTTCCAATTACGGGATTTCGTGAAAAGCAAGTAGATTAATCTCCTCTTAAAGGAACTAACATAACTTCTTTGATTGCAACCTCACGTTGTCAACTCAGACCAAAGAGCCTTTAAAATTACATCACACAAATGTCTTAAGAAGCAACAGGACAATCCAGTACCTCAATTTATTTAAAATAATTTCAGCTACCAGATGATTCATGGGCTCCAAAATATCAAGAAAGCTAAACTTGAAATATTCTTATCTGAACGGTATTAACTTCAATTCTCACAACAACAATTAGAAAACACTTCGAAAGACCCACGTGAAAGAATGGGTTGAATCTTTCTCAAAAGAAGAGGCAATTAGAAACGTTTTTCACCAAGTAGGAAATCATTTACCACTCGCAACGAACACAGGACCAAGAGGAAAACCAATTAGGCAAAGAACTCATATAACATAAGTGGAGTCCACAGTTGAAAGCATAAGCCTCAAAAGAAGAGAATATCGAACCTTAACAGATAAGAACAAATAAGTATTCAAGATCGAAGCACTTGCATCACTGAAGAACCATTATAACTTTGCAACATATCGCTACTCGATAAACTTCATTTACCACATAAAACCTGAACCCCCAAAAGATCATGAACACAAAACTTGAAATTTGATCATTTAGAAAAATATCACCATGGGTGATCAAATTACTACGAGAATTAACCTCATTCTCACATTTTGACAATTTAATAACATCGACAACATACACTTGTACCAAGAATCATCAAACTTTATTACTCCATCCTAAAACTTCCCAAAGGAAACACAAACCACAAGGTTGAAACAGATTTATTATAACAAGATTATGCTAAGAAATAACAATATCACAAGGCACGCTATCAAAGCCTACAAACGAAATTCATCTACTCAACTGTTGGTGTTGCTCAACACCTTCTTCAGCGCTCATTAACAAATGATGATTGTACTAATCATGTGTGTACATACGGTACTAATTCCATTTGCAATCACATCACCATATATAAACATAGATTCACATTTCACCTTTGTTCAGAAATCATTCCAAAACATGATTAAAGATTCACTAACATAATTTCCTATAAACAAGGTTTCATGAATCGATACACCAGCACCCATCTGGTACTTTATACAAGTTTCAACAATTTTAGCAAACCAGGAAATAGATAAATCTAGCTCTTAAGTAAGATCTATAGGTTCTGAATGGATATGGACAGTCTTTATTTAACATACACCAAGTATCAAATACAAGGACATTTCAAATTAATCAGTTTCACTTTCATGGATGGTAGTTAAGAATAATTGATTTGCACCATGCTAATAACCCGACTTGGTAACTCATATCGTAACCATTTATTCGTTTAGTTATAACTTCTCATTTTAAGCATGGCAAGACATCACAAAAGGATTCTAACACCTTACTTCAGCAAAAGGGAGACTTCAAACCTCAACGCTCGAAGTAATCCAAAAGAAATACATAAAGTCAAAGCTTTCACATGTTAAAACACTTGCAACAGAAAACTTGTAGTATCTGAAATACCAATCGAATAAAGGAGTCATATTTCCCAACAATAAGTGTGTAACTCCCATGAAAAGTTTAATCTTGCTAATAACCGACGTTCACACAAAATCAACAATAGACCAAAGATCGGAGAACAAGTATTCATATTTTAAAGCCAAGAATGATGATGAAAACTCATCGGTTGAAATGTAAGCAAAACTCAAGAAAAGTTCATCAACCTCCACAGGACAAGAATTGAACAAAATTCAAAAATCAAAGAAGAGAACAACTTTCTAAAGCAACTCACGCTCAACACCTCTAACTTTGGTACTCGGGGTATCTACTCCCCTGTCCACATATCACGAACGGTGGTGTACCCTGGTGAATCCCAAAGCAACAACCACGACCTCAACTTCTTAACATCCATTAACAACGCGCTTCACCAAAATACTCAATTATGAATATACAGGATCATCTCATGACCATCATAGTATTGGTTCATAGATATAGAATATCATAGCAAATCATAGATTAACAACAAGAATAATAGTACAGAAGCAATTCAACAATTGCTCAACAAATGAAACATAACAACAGATAATGCGGAAGCAATGTAATTTCCAACCCTACCTACTGTGCACAGTGTGTCAATTTAATAACTTAATTACCACAGACCTAAAGCCTGCTCTGATACCAACTGTAACACCCTGGCTATTCGAAAGCCAAGATGTCACCTAAATCATCTAACATACATCCATAATGCGGAAGAATTTGAATAATATCAACTAATGATATAAAGAAATCACTATTTAATAGAACCATGGCATAACAACAGTCTGAATTCAAGCAAGTGTAACGAAGGGTGATCGAAGATCACAAGCAATTCATAATCAAACATAACATGGAGAAGGTATCCTTCCTTCACCATCTAAATTTATTTATTACAGTTCATCACTTAACGAATGAAAGATAGAAACTAAATCATATTATTAAACTTGAATATGGTGAATTGCATTATTAGTGCGTGTCTACTCCCTCCCGATAGAGCCAGCATCAATGATCACCTAAAATAAAACAAACAAAGCAAGAATGAGTCCGTGACTCAGCAAGTGCAGTGAATAAATGAACATACCACAAATACGAACAAGACCTCATCATTAAAGAATGCGAACATACCCCGAATGAGTATATGAATGAATAGAATGAATTGATTTAATGAAAAGAATGGACTGCACACATGCTTATACCGGTATAGCTAGTGACACACCCGTCGGTGTGCACTTAAGCCCGTATTTAACCAAAATACGGGGATCCCAATCCCGTATGAAGAACGTTTCATACGGGTGTCCAAAACTGCCCACATTGGACTGGTGGGTCTTACGTGCCTATACTGGAATTGACGGGTCTTATAATCCACTCCCGTGGAAGGCACATGAAACAGGATGCATGAACTGAAGAATAAATTATGAAAGACATCATATATATACTCATGCATATAACACATAAGAAAAGGACATAAACTCTGAATATTCTCGTGGATATCAGAAAAACACAATCTGATCATCGAGCATGCATCATACTCCAAACATATGAACATCAAAGTACTTGCCTTCCGCGAAGCGCCATGTAGTAGGTAAAGAAGATGTCCTTAAACCGAAGCCTCTCGCCTACTGAGTAAGTACTCGAAATAAATACAACATATAACAGAGCGCTTCCATTAACGTTCTACAACGCCTTCCCGACAATCCACAATTAACTAGTTAGCTCTAATCTGAAAACAGACTACTCAGGCACAACCCGAAACTGGACAGCAGAACGGTAAAAATCATATCTATTGGTCTGGAACTCGGAATGAGGTGAGACCAATTTCTATGGATTCTTAACTGACATCTCTACAATACTCTAGTTGACAAGGTAAGCCAATTCGGCCAAATTAATTTACTGACAGATAAGTGAAACAGCAGAACAGAACCTGTCTACACAAATAAGACAGCAGTAAGAAAACGATCATAACTTTCAATATACAACTCCGAATTGAGCGTTATTTAACAATATCAAAAGCTAAGACCAAGGCCTACAATAACCTAGTTGGGTGAAAGCCATGAATTTTCCATTAACACACTCATATTTTAAAAGACAACTTGACAGTTTATTCTCGTCAGGATTCTGGACAGCAGAGACGAAAACTAACATAACTTTTTATCCGTATGTCGGAATTCAGTGTTCTTAGCGGCCACCGAAAGCTAAGAACATTATATAGATAACTATAGGAGATCAAAATCCCTAATTCTGCCTCTAAGCACACGAAACAGGCCACGCAAGAAACTGGACAGAATTGAAATTACAGTAGACAGCACATGATCCGATCAAACCTAATCAAATTCGCCTCTACGATTAACCAACAACGACAATCGAGAACCGTTACCCTTGGAGCACTAGGAAGACGACGAAGATCCTTGTAGAGGATGACCCTCAATCCCCCCCTTCTTGAGCAGCAAGTCCGCGAAGCTCCAGCCCTTCCTTCGCGAGAGGCCCGGCAGCGGGGAGATCGGCATCAAGGAATGGGAGGCGCTCATCCACGGATGGGGTAGCTCCAAGGGAGGAGGTGGAAGGGCGCAAGGGAGAGGGAGGGGTAGGGGCGGCTGCAAGAGGGAGGGGGAGGGGAAATTCGGCCAAGGGGTGGGGGTAAGGGGCAGCTAGGGTTAAGAAGGAGGGGGTGGCTTGGGCCTTGGGCCCTAGGGCACCTTCCCCACTTAATGGCCCACCCCTGGCCGGCCAAAGGGATGGATGGGCTTGGGCCGGAGGTCCACACTCCAAAGATCCCCAAAACTTTGAATTTAATAAAATTTCCAACTCCCGAATAAAATTCTCTCTAAACTTTATTACATTTGCTATCGAATATTGAGTAAATTCCCTCTACGAAAAGTATTCTCGCTAAATGTAATTTGGGGTATTACAGGGACATAGCAACATGTCGGGTACAACTGTTCAAGGAGGCATAATGTCAAAAGTGGACTTAACTACTTGTAATATCCCGAAAGTGAGATAAGAATTGTATCGGGGGAGATTAATTTTATTCGGGAGAGATCGATTAATCGGGGGAGGATCAAATGGAATAACGGGAGGGACCTTTAGGGAATTTTCTCAGTTAGACACTTAGAGAGGGGGTTAATCGCTGTTGGTTCTCAACCTGGGCTTGGGCTTGGCCCATGTGGGCTTGAGGTGGCCGGCCAAAGAAGGGGGGGCGCCACTCCCCCAAACCCTAGCCGAACAGCCCTTTCCCCCCTCTCTCCCACGTCCCACTCCTTCCTCCCTTGGTGGCCGCCACAAACCCCCTCTCCCACGCCCTTCCCCTGGTTGTCTTCCTCCCTTGCACCTCCCAAGCCCCTCCAAGTTCTTCCCCCTTTGCTGCCAGCAAGAGAAAGGAGAAGAACCAGCCGGCCAAGGAGGAAGAAGAAGGGGAAAGAAGAGAAGGGAGAAGGGAAGGAAGGAAGAAGAAGGAGGATTTTTCTTCGGGGCCGGTTCGTCGTCGTCCATCACGTCGTCAAGGGTGGGAGCGCGGTTCCAGGGGCAGCACCCTCTTTGCGTCCACCGTTCTCGCGCGGTTGAGGCAAGTATTCGGGCTATTATAGGTGTATGTTTGTTTCATGTGTTTGTGATGTATCTTGATTGTATAGCCATGCTTGCCTGTTATGAGATGAGTACCGTTTATCTTGATGACATGCTAGTATAGTTAAATGGATCTACTCTATGTTGTTATTGATTACATGTTAAAGAGAACTTGATGTATTCTTGCTTATGAATATGTTATCATGGTGCGTATGTATGTTGTGAGTATACAGGTGCCTTGGTCACGTGGTGACCAAGCACATTCAGTTGAGGTCCCCGTCATGAAGATGACGGGCTTGAGGTCCCCACATTCGTGGAATGTGGGCTATGAAATAAAGAGGTCCCCATCATTAAGTGATGGGCAAAGGTCCCTATACATGTGGTGTATAGGCTCTTGGTCCCTGTGCCAGAGGGCACAGGCAAGGGTATACAGCGACGGTTGTATACCCCGCATTACCGGTAAAATGCGAAAAGAGATAAAAGAAGCATTGCATAGTTTGCATAACATGAGATATTTGGCTATGATTAGTGTAATGAGATTGTGGTTTACAGATGCTATGTTTGAGTTCATGTTTATAGCCTTGTTGATACTTGCTGAGTCGTTGGGCTCACTCTTGCTTTAATGTGTTTTAGGTACCCATGGCAGGAACGATATGATCGGGAGGGAGTAGATGTGGATGCACTCAGTTTATCACATTCATAAGGCGTTTGCTGCTTAGTCCAAATTTAGTATTAAATGAACTGTTTAAATAACTCCCATGGATGGCGTGGTTGAGTTTGCTGTTTAGTTGTAATAATGAGGTTACTAGCCTTAGTTGGTTCTTTTGATACTCATGCATGTTTGGAATAAATTGATTATGAGAATTTTGTTTATGCCATGTGATAGTATTGAACTCTCAGATTTGCTGATTAAACAAAGCAGACTCTGCCGAAAATTTGTATTTGTGTTAGAATAGTTTATTTCCAGTAGCATTCCAGGCTCTTTGAGAACTAGGGTGTTACAGTTGGTATCAGAGCGGGCTGTAGGTCCGTGGATGATGAAGTATTAAAAATTGACACACTAAGCACAGTAGGTGGGGTTGGGTTTCTTTTTGCTTTGCGCTGCGTTACTGTAGACTCTTTGGCTACTCTAGTGTTGTAGCTATTATTTAACTGGTTCGTGTGATGATAGTTATTCTATGTGCTTAATGTTTGTTTGTTCTGTTGTGGTATTTAGAGATGGCAAGGGGTGGAGGCCGTGGTCGTGGTCGTGGCGGCAGGTGCTTGCGAGGCCAGCAATGCCCCGCGGAAGTTCGAACTCAGTGGTGTGGGAAGCTAGTCCTGCGGGGTCAGAGGAAGAGGTTGCCTCCGCAGTGCAAGAGAATCAGGCCCCACCACCGGTGCCTGTCGTCGCTCCCATGGCGGCCCCTGCAGCGGCCTCTGCGGCGTATGCCATGGGGCTACATCAGTGGAATGCTTTGAGGTTGGACACCTTCGACGGGTCGAGCACGCCGATTGATGCGACTAATCGTCGCGACACATAGAGAGGCATTTTGGAGCTCTAGGATGACTTGAAATGAGCGCGATTTGTCGCTTTCACTCAAAGGGCAGCGGATATCCGGTGGGAAGGAGTCACGACAGCTAGGACTTCGCCCATGGTCCATTACTTGGGAGTTGTTTCGAGCAATTCCGGAGGAGGTTTTATCCTGCCTCGTTTGTGGAGAGGATGGAGGTTTCTTTGCAAAGCTAAAAGCAGGGCAAGATGACAGTGTCGGAATATGAGGCGGGTTTTAACAACCTGATCCGCTTTGTTCCGGCAGTGGCTATGGATGAGGTGGAGAAGGCCAAGAGGTTTCGTAGAGGACTCAGACAGAAGTTTCGCCAGGTTTTGGGGGCATTGGAGTTGCGTGATTTTAGCTCCCTGGTAGAGCAAGCCAGGGGCATGGAGCTAGAGATGCAGCCCGGTAAAATGCGAAAAGAGATAAAAGAAGCATTGCATAGTTTGCATAACATGAGATATTTGGCTATGATTAGTGTAATGAGATTGTGGTTTACAGATGCTATGTTTGAGTTCATGTTTATAGCCTTGTTGATACTTGCTGAGTCGTTGGGCTCACTCTTGCTTTAATGTGTTTTAGGTACCCATGGCAGGAACGATATGATCGGGAGGGAGTAGATGTGGATGCACTCACTTTATCACATTCATAAGGTGTTTGCTGCTTAGTCCAAATTTAGTATTAAATGAACTGTTTAAATAACTCCCATGGATGGTGTGGTTGAGTTTGCTGTTTAGTTGTAATAATGAGGTTACTAGCCTTAGTTGGTTCTACTCATGCATGTTTGGAATAAATTGATTATGAGAATTTTGTTTATGCCATGTGATAGTATTGAACTCTCAGATTTGCTGATTAAACAAAGGAGACTCTGCCGAAAATTTGTATTTGTGTTAGAATAGTTTATTTCCAGTAGCATTCCAGCTCTTTGAGAACTGGGGTGTTACACTACTGCCCCAAACCTTTGCCTTAAAAGTGAAACAATATACTTTTGGAAAACTAGGTCCAAAATGATCAAAGGTCTACGACTTGCCTTCGTTGAGAAGTGGCGAATGTTCGGCAGATGCTGCTGGGTCCAAGAACTCCTCTTCGAACTCGGGACCTACACGTTCGTAAGAACCAAATAAACAAAGCAAGCTTGAGAAAAAGAACTTAAAAGACAAAGAGAACTCAAGCAAATCAATCAAAAACCAGAAACACAGGAGGTCCTGGCGTGAGAGGGGAGGTCCAACCCAAAGAAGAGTGAAGCTCTAGGCACAAGCACAGAGATAGCTAGGTGAGAGCAAGGGAGTTAGAAATGAGGAAAAAGGTGATGAAGGGAGGCACACCCGGGCTGCAAATAGCTGGAGCTGGCGGGGAAACCCTGAGTGACTCAGAGCACCTGATAAGTGATGAGGACATCAACCCTAAGGATGCAACCACTACTTCGACCCGCTGCACTGCATCCTCTACTGCAACCCCATCTTCGCCAACCGGACTTTCGGCTAATGCAATGCCATATTTGCTGGTTGGACTGCGCTACGTCTACGCATATGAGCCGTGCTATGTCTACATGCCATGGTGTTGCGTCACCAATTATTGGCCCAAAGGCTATGTAATGTATGGGCTGATTTGGCCTATATGGCCCATGTGGGCGTTAACCTAGGGTTACAAGTACTGTTCATACAGCACTGTTCATGCATGAACAGTACCCACGGCCGCCGCCCCTCCCTCCATATAGTGGCCGCCATCCCCTTTGGTTGCGGGGGTTTTGTTGATTAAAGTTTAGCTTTACTACTTTATACTTTGATCTCTTGGTCGGCGAGATCAACAGCGACATTGTTGTTCGGAACCCCACCTATCAATACATTCACTTCCTATTTGCAATTTTAGATTGCTTATTTACCTTGTTCTTGCGTGCTTCTTCGGTGTATGTAGGAATCGATCTTCGTGATCAGGTAAATCGGGTATTCGTGCACGGTTGATAACGACTTGTCGAGCAGTTCATCGATTGCGTGGTTTCGAGCCTTGCTTGTTCATAGCCAGGATCGTGAGAGTTGAGCGACGCCTACCGAACTTATCGTTCTCATCGAAAGATCGGGCCAACAATAGGACCTTTAGGTTCATCAAGTGGTTTCAGAGCTACAGTTCTTTGGTGAGATTTTTTTTCTCCTACAGTTCACAAAACCACAAAATATATAGGTTTAGTTCATCGTCCGAACCAATTTGTGCCTCGCATTGTTCTTTTCAGTTTTTGCTTCCTTAAATTGTAGATTGCATCGTCATGTCTTGTGCTGGTTTCTGTCTAGATTGGTTTAGTTTACAGTCTCTTGCAAGTCGTCTAGTATTGTCTTCCTTCTTGCCGCAGCCACCATCACCACCACCCTCGTCGAGCCCTATCCTCCCTGTCGCGGTCACCGCCATAACCCACCTACCTACCGCTGTTGCCAATCTTCCCTACCGCGGCCAACAAGAACGCCCTACCGTCGCCACCACACGCTGCCGCGGCAACCGACACACCAAGCCCTCGCTGCCATATCCTGTCGCAGCAAACCCTAGTGCTTTGCCGCCACCACCTCTTGTCAGCCGCACTAATCAAGCCATCTCCTACCGCGGCAGCCGTTTTCCCTAGCCACTGCTGTCGCACGCCGCCGCGGCAGCCAGTTGCTCCTATCTCGGCTGCCATCGTACACCCGTGGTCGCCCGAGCCTTCCTGCCGTGCCTCCCCGACCACCTGCCAATCCCTCGCGACTTCCTGCTGTGTCTCCACGACCAGCCTACCGCCTCCACCAATTTGCCGCCGCGACCATCAGTTAGCCCTGGCGTGGTTACCAAAGCACCTGCTGCTGCTGTTTTACCCTACCGCGACAACTCCAAATCGCTACTTGCCGCGGCTGCCCACAGATCCTTGCCGCTACCAATAGCTGTCGCGACAACCCACCCCGCCAATCTTCCCTGTTGCGGCCACCCAATTGTCCCTGTCATCACTTGCACTTGCTGCCGTAGCCACTACCTGTTTTTTGGGGAGAATCCAGTATCAAGGAAACCCTAGTTGGTTTTCGGCAGTCAAGAGACCGACGAGAATCAGTTTTGGGTTTCGGTAGAAAAGGGAAAGGGGAAAGCACAAGCGTTGTATTCGTTTTCTAGAGAAGGTTTGGTTTCGGCTTCCATACCAGCCGAATTCCGTTTTGTAGAAGAAATTTCAGTTTTTGCCGAAGGAACCAGGGTTTGCCGAATTTCAGTTTCGATTTTAGTTACTGTAGCAACCTGAAAAATTTCATATTGTCGGTTCCTAGTGGCTTCCTGAGGTAGAAAAAAAAAGAAAGAGAAAACAAAAAGAGAAAGAAAACAAGAAGAAAAAAAAGGGAAAAGAAAGAGAAGAAACAAAAAAGAAAGAGAAGAAGAAGAAAAAAATTCAGAGATGCCTCCTTTCTTGACATTATTTCCTTGTTCAGTTCATCCATTGCTCGCTTGCTTTATTAGTGCTTGTGCTAGCCTTCCATTGTTGCTACTAGTTGTTCTTGTGAGTTGTTCTAGCTAGGCTTGTTTAAACTAGGACCAGTACTTGTGACTAGCACTTTGAACTGTTTTTCAACTTTGCATACTGATTTGAACAATTGTTACTCCTTTTCTACATACTAGCCTTCTGAGCTCCACTTACTACTAACTCAGCAGGTATCGTTCCTCGGAATCGTTGGGCTAATCATAAGTGAGAGTATCACGAACCAGCCACCAGTTATACCACTTCCTTGCTGAACTGGTAAGAGCTTGTAAGAACTTGGTAAAAGGCTTGAGTGAGAGTGACTTGTGAAACTCTAGATCCTAGTAGTTGATAGGAACATATACACTGTGTTTTGTTCTTTGTTTTCTAATAACAATGGCAGGTTCACACGGATCTACACATGGTGAGAACAACAACGACCACTCTATGGAGCATGCTGGTGAGGGCTCTTTCACACCTTGCACGCGAGAGCTCGTACGACACATGGAGCACTCGCTCGGAGAGAGCATTCGCAATGCCTTGGATAAGATCAATGACAGCCTTGTGGCGCTCCACACACGCGTTGCGCTCCTCGAACGCCAGCCACTTGCTGAAAACACTGTCCAGGATGAGCCAAGGGTGCACAACCCTCCTGCTCGTCGCACACCACCTCCTGCTCGCCGCACACCACCTCCTGCTCACCGTACACCACCTGCTACTTGCTCTTCGGCAGATGAGGTGGAAGAAGAAGAAATGAACAACTACACTACTGATACAGAAACCGATGGATTCAATGTTCAATATGATCGCAACCATCGTCAGCTTCGTCACAATCGTCAAGGTATGGGAAGAAATCAACGTGAGGTACGTGACCATAATGATGCATTTGGCAAAATTAAATTCACTATGCCTCCTTTTGCTGGAAAATATGATCATGATGCTTATCTCACATGGGAGTTAACTGTAGAACAAAAATTTGCTTGTCATGATTTCCCTGAAGATAAGAAAGTTCGGGCTGCTACTAGTGAGTTTTCTGATTTTGCATCTATTTGGTGGAGTGAATATGGTCGTAATCATCAGGACATGCCTAGAATATGGAATGCTTTGAAAAGAGCAATGAGACATAGATTTATACCTTCATATTATTCTCGTGATTTGCTTAATAAATTGCAACGCTTAAAACAAGGTAGTAGTTCTGTAGAGAATTATTATCAAGAATTGCAAACTGGTTTATTGTGTCGTGATTTAGATGAAACAGAAGATGCTAAGATGGCTAGATTTTTAGGTGGGTTAAACCGAGAAATTCAGGACATACTTGATTATAAAGAATACAATTCTATCACTCGTTTGTTCCATCTGCTTGCAAAGCTGAAAGAGAAATGCAGGGTCGACAATCTCGCTCTAGGGGCAATTTTGGAGGATCTTTTGCAGGTCGGACAAGTCAGCAACAACACATGGCACCCTCCTCAAGCCGTGCACCCCCTGCTTCTCCTACCACTCCTACGCATGTCCCAAATGCAAGCAAATCAGCAAATGTACAAGTCCCTACAAAAAGTGCTTCTTTCATTGCTTCTACAGGGCGGACTAGTGATGTACAATATCACCGTTGCAAAGGATTTGGGCACCTGATGCGTGATTGCCCAAGCCAGCGAGCTCTTTTGATAAAGGACAATGGTGAGTATACTTCAGCTAGTGACATTGAGGAAGAACATGTTTTGGTTGCAACTAACAATGTAGGTGATGAAACTAAGGAAGAACATATAAGCCAGGCATCTGACATGTACCAAAGCTTAGTTGTCCAGCGTGTGCTAAGTGCTCAAATGGAGCTTGCTGAACAAAATCAACGTCACACCTTATTCCAATTAAAGTTCGTCATCAAGGAACAAGCCTGTAAAGTTATCGTCGATGGCGGAAGTTGCAACAATCTTGCTAGCACAGACATGGTCGAGAAGCTTGGCTTGACCACAACTCAACACCCTCATCCTTACTACATTCAATGGTTGAATTCTTGTGGTAAGTTGAAGGTAACTAAACTTGTGCGCGTACATTTTTCTATTGGATCATATCATGATTATGTTTATTGCGATTTCGTACCTCTGCAAGCATGCTCATTATTATTAGGTAGATCTTGGCAATATGATAGATATATTAAACATCATGGTAGGTCTAATCATTATACTTTCACTTATAAATAAAAGAAAATCACTTTGCTTCCAATGTCTCCTCCTGCCATATTAAAGGATGAATTAAAAAGAAATGAGAGAACAAGTCAGGCGAAGACAAAAATTGATCATGAGATTATAGCTCCAAGTGAAACTAAATTGAAAGCTCCTGTTATGTTGGCTACAAAATCTGATTGTATTGACTTAGACACTCATGAATCTGAATGCTATACTATGGTTTGCAAAGAATCTTTGTGTCCATTAGAAGATATGCATATTTCTTTGCCTCCTGTTGCTACTAACGTTTTGCAGAAGAGTGATGATCTGGAGACAACGATTGAGTCAAAGACGATTCAAATTCAAGAAAGGGAGGATGATGAGGACATCAACCCTAAGGATGCAACCACTACTTCGATCCACTACACTACATCCTCTACTGCAACCCCATCTTCACCGATCGGACTTTCGGCTAATGCACTGCCATATTCGCCGGTTGGACCGCGCTACGTCTACGCATACGAGCTGTAATACCTCGAATATCAAATAGAGAGAACATATTATTCGGAAGAGAAATTTATTCAAATTTGAATGCATTAAAGTTTAGAGGAAAATTGAAAGAAAATTCAGGATTTGAGAGAGGATTGGACCTTCGGCTTTTAGCCCAAGGTGTCCTAGCCAAGTGGGCCGGCCTTGTAGTGGAGTCAAGAAGGGGGGGTCTCCTTCCCCAAAACCCTACCCTCTGCTACAGTACCGCGCCGCACTGTAGCACGCGGTACTGTAGCAGCCCCCCCTCCGTGCTGCTCTACCAAGATGAGGAAGAAGCTCCGAGGTGCCGCTGGCCATGGTGGAAGGAGAAGAAGGGAGAAGGAGAAAGGAGGAGGAAGATCATCTTCTTCAAGGTTCTCCCACCTACGTCCTAGTTGCTACAAGGGTAACGAGTGCCGATCCTCATCGTTTCATTAGTGGTAGATGTGTTTTGGTTCAATTTTGATTATATCGATTTGCTGCGGGTAGAAATTCGATTCTGTCCAGATTGTTGCGTGGACTTTTTCGTGATGTTAGAGGCCGAATCTGAGTTTCCCATCTCCTAGAGATATGTAGGTCTTGTTCTTAGCTTTCGGTGGCCGCCAAGATCACCTAATTCCGACTTTCGAGTCAAAAGTTATGATAGATTTAATATCTGCTGTCCAGAATCCTGACGAGAATTAATAGTCTCTGTTTAGGTTGATATATGACCTAGTTAGAGGGTGATTCAGAGGTCTTGCCCATAACAAATTTTGAAGGTGATATCACTAGCTTTCAGGATTGATAAAGAACACCTCATTTGGATTTATAGATCAAAAGTTATGCACTTTTCTTTGTGACTGTCCAGATTGTAGATCAGTCTGTCCAGATTGTATGTCAGTTTCTATCTTTAGTTTTGACCCGTGTGCCACTTTTTGTTAAAGGCAAAATTTGAATGTCGTGCCAACTAGTTTATTGTAGGTAATTTCATAACCTTTTCAGATTGTTAAAGAACGCTCAATTCGGGTTGTAGATTAAAAGTTATGGTTGTTTTAGTATTGCTGTCCTGTTTGTTCAGACAGAAGCTGTGCTGCTGTTTTGTTTTCTTTATTAGAGAAGTTTATTGGCCGAATTGGGAAATCTCATCAACTTGAATGTTATAGATATGTTCGTTAAGATGAGGTAGGATCTGGACTCATCTCATTTCGAGTCCCACGTCATTAACTACTGTCATTTTCGTGCTGCTGTCCCGACACGTTTTGGGTTGCAGCCTGTTTTTCAGATTAGGTTTTATGGCGATTCCTTGGGAGTTCAAGGGGTATTGTAGACTATTAATTCGGGTTGGATTCTATGTTGTTCTTATTTCGGTTATTTAATTGTTTAGGCCACGAGGCTACGGGTTTGGGAGCGCCATCGTTGCACGCTAACGCGCAACGCGAAGGCAAGTACTTTGTTGCTTTTGAGTCTGTGATTGTGAATGTTTTCATGAATATAGTGTGACATATTGTGTTACCCGAGATGCGGAATTGATTATGTTCTTTCATTATGTGGAGTATATCTTGAGAGATGGTATTATCACTGTTCATGTTCATATCATGCATCCTTTTATTCATGTTATGTCCACGGGAGTGGATTGTAAGTCCCACCATTCCAATGTGGGCAAATTTGGACATTGTCATGTCCGTCCACGGAGTGGATTGAAAGACCCATCAATTCCAAAGGTATGGGCACGTAAGACCCATCAATTCCAAGGTATGGGCAGCTTTGGACACCTATATGAAACGTTCTTCATATAGGACTTGGATCCCCGCACTTTTGTTAAGGTGCGGGCTTAAGTGAACACCGACGGTGTGTCACTCACTATACCGTATATGCATGTGTGCAGTCCATCCTGATTACATTCATTCATTTCATGTTTTCATAAGTGTTCACTCGATGCAAGGTTCGCATTCTTAAATGGTGATGTCTGTTTGTATATGTGTTCTTTTTCTTTCATCGTACTTGCCGAGTCATGGACTCACTCTTGCGTTGTTTGTTTATTTTAGGTAACCCCGATGTTGGCTCACTTGGGAGGGAGTAGACACGCACTACTCGTTCACATCATCCTATTCATGTTCAAGATTAAATTTAGTTCTATCTTACATTCGTTAATGATGAACTGTAATAATTAAATTATAATTGGTGAAGGAAGGATACCTTCTCCACATGGATGTTGATTTATTACTGCGTGTGAACCTTCTTTATTGATGATCGTATTAAATAACTTAGAAGGTGAAGGAATGATACCTTCACCATGTCTGTTTAATTTAATGTCGTCTTTAGTTGAAATACTTAGTTCAAATTCTTACGCATTATGGATGTATGTTAGATGTTTTAGGTGACATCTTGGCTTCCGAATAGCGTGGTGTTACTGATTGGTATCGAGCGGGCTTTAGGTCCGTGGTAATTGAATATTAAATTGACACACTTGTGCACGATGGGTGGGGTTGGAAATCCATTGTTTCGTATTTCTATTGTTATGTTTCATTCGTTGAGCAAATGTTGAATTGCTTTTGTATTATCTTTCTTGTTGTTAATCTATGATATGTTATGATATTCCATATCTATGAATCTATTCTATGATTGTCATGATATGATCATGTATAATCATAATTGATTATATTGTTTAAACGTGTCGATGATGGAGGTTAAGAAGTGGAGGCCGTGGTTGTGGCCCCGGACTTTGTCGATTGCACCAGATTTGTGGTAGCGAATAGAGTAGTATCTACCCGAATACCATAGTGGAGTGTTGAGGTGAGATTCTTTAGAAAATATTATTCTCTTCCTTGGTTACGTATGTGGCGATTCGGTAATAGTTGCGTTTGATAAAGTTTTCTTGAGTTAGTGTTTTACATTTCTTCCGATGAGTTCTCATTGGACTTTCTTGGTTCCATAAGTCGACTACTTGTTCTCATTCTTTGGTCTAAAGTTGTTCTTGGGATCGTTGGATATCGGCAAAAAAAAACTTATCTTTTCTTGGGAGTTCGCCCTTCTTATTGGAGAATGTGAATCATTTATTATTTGAGTATTCTGGTATGCGAAAGTTTTACATTGCAAATTCTTTAACATGTGAAAGCTTTGACTTTATGTATTTCTTTTGGATTAGTTCGGTGTTGGAATGTAATGCCTCTTTTACGAAAGATTAGGTTAAAATCTTTAAGTGATGTCTTGACATGCTTAAGTAATCAGGTGTTAATTAAATGAATTAATTATTATGGTATGAGTTATCGATTTGGGTTATTAGCTTTGTACAAGCAGTCTATTCTTAAGTAGTATCCGTGAAGTGAATTGCTTAAAGTGAAATGTCGTTGTATTTGGTGCAGGATGAGTTTTAGATAAGAGGTTGTTCATATTTGTTCAAGAAGCTATTGTTGTTAAGAATTGTGGAAAAAATGTGGATGTATCGCCTTGTGAAACCTTGACTTATGTGTCCTATATTATTGAAGTTAAGGACATTTTATTCTAATTGCTGATCATAAGTTAGAATCTTGATTATATCCTCTTAATCGTTGTTGAGGTTGCAAGCAGAGGTAGGATCATGTTTGTGCCATGTGTGGCTAGAGAGCATTTAGTGTGTACTATCTTGGCATCGAGTGTCACTAAGAGTTAAATGGATGAAAGCTAATCGAGATTTACATTGGTGTACATTGGTGAGATTGTCATGTTCTATTATCATCTTGTTGAAAGAGTTTGTTTCAATTATAAGGTTTTGCACTAGGTTTTCCCTAGATCAAGTATATGTAACCTTATTTAGATTTTAGAGACATGATGAAGTAGTTCATTGTGATTCTTTTCAAAAGTTCATGGAGTGTTAAGAGATTTGATGATTCTCGCCAATAGCATATTATTTCGTTGATTAGTGTGATTGTCGATGTGGTTGTGATGATAATGTTCAACGAAAAAATCATTTGCATGATAATCTTGTTTTAGTGAAAGTGTTTGAGTTTTGCGTTTGTTATCTTTGGACCTCATGAGTTATGTGGTAACTTTGTCATTTGAGCAAAGAGACGGGTTGAAAGATTTTATTGGTTCTTAAGTGGTTCTTATGATTTGGTCTTAAGAGCTTATCTTGTTTAAGCCGGCAAAGTGATGTAGTAATCACGAAAATAACTTTCTGGTTAAAGGAAGGAGTGAAGTAAAAGTATTTGAGATTTAAGTCGCGTTTCGCCACTTGCGATTTATTTGGGTGTGCTTAAACCTTATGCATTTGTTCCATAAGAGTTTATCAAATTTTCAAAGGGCATTACCTTCTTCTCATTTGTGGTTTGGTATTTGCTTTCAATAGGGCTTGAGCCCTCGACTATTGATTTTCCCTTATGTTTTCCAGTACTTTGCCTAAGTGACTATTTTTTCTTGATCCTTTGTTCATCATGGGTGGCACATGTTTTCCTAGTTGAAGAAAATTGATTTCATTCGCTCTTCCTTTTGAGAAAGAATCAATCTATTCGTTTCACCGAGTCTTTTGAGGTGTTTAATGATTGTAGTTGTGAAACTTTGGGTTGGAAATTATTCGATGAGCATTGGAGGATGAAATAATTTCATAATATAGTTATTTAAGAGGAGTTTATCTCATTAGAAGGTTGCCTTTGGAGGTTAAACTGATTGCATGGTTACAACTAGTAGAATCTATAGCGAGACGTAGTCCAAGTTCTTTTGTTCATTTCAATGGAACATAGAATTATCCAAAGTATGAAAATCTTGATCAATGTATTAGAGTGTCGCGGTTGAGTACCTTGCGTGGTTGTGTAGATGAAATATGATGGTGTTGTAATGGGAGTAATATTAGCAAAGTGATCTGATCGTTAAAGAGATTAAAGAGATAGCCGAGATTGTTGGATTATTGCCATGAATGACTTGGACGTAGTAAGTAACTCTCTAAGAATTAGAATCTTGATAAAGATAATTGGATCGAAGAAATGTTTTTGTGTTGATGTCAATGCGCGTGTATGTTTGGATTGTGAGAATTTTAGGGATTTAATTTGAGGCTTCCCCTATCTTCTATATGAGAAGTTCATGGTAGGAGTCTTGGAGTTTAATTTTGGGCTTCACATTCTTTTTGCTAGGACCTTGAGTCTCCCAATGATTATGTGTAGAGAAAGTAGAATAAGGGTGGATTCCGAACAATGGGATGGTCATTGATAGAACCCTTTTGAGGAAGTATATGAATGTGTGTCTTTGGGAATTTGAGTTGTTTATTCTTAAAACATTGAGGTGATGTGATTGCATGTGATATCTATTTTGAGATGCATTGGAAGTCATCTGTCAAATTAATTCGCATCGGTAGAGGAGTTCTTTGAGAGAAAGTTTCAGTGTAGTCGATAGAGCCTCTATACCGAGGTGTGGATGATGTATTTCGACTTGAGCATAGCGTTGAGAATGCCAAGTTAAGAGAGATGAGTTAGGGTGTTATGCGATGAATTGAAATTCCAAAGTTTGAGAGAAGTTTTATTCCTGAAAGAGAAACTGAGAAATTGATGCTTCCTAAAGTAGAGACACGTTTTCTTGATTCTTGTTTGAGCTATGTGTTTTGACAGATGTCTTTCGCAAGTTGAGCTCGACATTTATGTTGATATGTGTGATTCTTTCTAGTTCAGACGGAATAAATGATTTTTTTTTTGGGCATTCAAGTGATTTCTCCTTTGGATTTCATGACGTTTATTCGCAAACTGCCACTTGGAACGTGGAAAGGTTTTTCGTGATGAAATTCCGATTTTTGTGTTTGACTCTTTAGTACTGAGCTGGTAACGCATAGATGCGATGTGAATCTTTCTTTTTCAGATGGGTTTTGTCGGTAAAAGAGTTTGCTTAAAGAGAGCTCATTGTGTGTTTACGGCTAAAGGAGGTGATCCTTATTTTAGTGAAGAGTTCAATTGAGAGGTGGAACAAGAGTTCGTGTTCTATGTGCATGTTGTGTGGTTCAGTATCAATTGGAAGGTTAGCCAAGGAACTTTGGGTTGTTTTCGTTAGCTACGGGAATTCGGAAGTTGGCGTATCGCAAGGACCGTCTCGGGTCCATATGTGGTGTAGTACATTTAGCATGTTTGGTGCCGAGTGAGTACCTGTGAGAACTAGAGTTTGAATATTCGTTAACGTCATTGACCATCGAGTAGGATCTTACCTTTGAATCTCTTCGATGAGTGTACTTGGCAATGTCGGATTGAGTGTTAGGTCGATGTAGTTTACGTCAATGTCTTGTGGTCTTGTCGATCCGAGAGATAGGTCATTTGGGACTGGAGTCTCGCATCGCGAGTTTTATCCGCACATGTTTGCTCGGGCATATGTTAATAGATGTTTCTTTTGGTGGCAATTATTCTTTCGTTTATTTCGACGGTTAGAATTCGAGGTCGAATTCATTAAGGGGTAGAATGTAATACCTCGAATATCAAATAGAGAGAACATATTATTCGGAAGAGAAATTTATTCAAATTTGAATGCATTAAAGTTTAGAGGAAAATTGAAAGAAAATTCAGGATTTGAGAGAGGATTGGACCTTCGGCTTTTAGCCCAAGGTGTCCTAGCCAAGTGGGCGGCCTTGTAGTGGAGTCAAGAAGGGGGTCTCCTTCCCAAAACCCTACCCTCTGCTACAGTATCAGCACCGCACTGTAGCACGCGGTACTGTAGCAGCCCCCCCTCCGTGCTGCTCTACCAAGATGAGGAAGAAGCTCCGAGGTGCCGCTGGCCATGGTGGAAGGAGAAGAAGGGAGAAGGAGAAAGGAGGAGGAAGATCATCTTCTTCAAGGTTCTCCCACCTACGTCCTGGTTGCTACAAGGGTAACGAGTGCCGATCCTCATCGTTTCATTAGTGGTAGATGTGTTTTGGTTCAATTTTGATTATATCGATTTGCTGCGGGTAGAAATTCGATTCTGTCCAGATTGTTGCGTGGACTTTTTCGTGATGTTAGAGGCCGAATCTGAGTTTCCCATCTCCTAGAGATATGTAGGTCTTGTTCTTAGCTTTCGGTGGCCGCCAAGATCACCTAATTCCGACTTTCGAGTCAAAAGTTATGATAGATTTAATATCTGCTGTCCAGAATCCTGACGAGAATTAATAGTCTCTGTTTAGGTTGATATATGACCTAGTTAGAGGGTGATTCAGAGGTCTTGCCCATAACAAATTTTGAAGGTGATATCACTAGCTTTCAGGATTGATAAAGAACACCTCATTTGGATTTATAGATCAAAAGTTATGCACTTTTCTTTGTGACTGTCCAGATTGTAGATCAGTCTGTCCAGATTGTATGTCAGTTTCTATCTTTAGTTTTGACCCGTGTGCCACTTTTTGTTAAAGGCAAAATTTGAATGTCGTGCCAACTAGTTTATTGTAGGTAATTTCATAACCTTTTCAGATTGTTAAAGAACGCTCAATTCGGAGTTGTAGATTAAAAGTTATGGTTGTTTTAGTATTGCTGTCCTGTTTGTTCAGACAGAAGCTGTGCTGCTGTTTTGTTTTCTTTATTAGAGAAGTTTATTGGCCGAATTGGGAAATCTCATCAACTTGAATGTTATAGATATGTTCGTTAAGATGAGGTAGGATCTGGACTCATCTCATTTCGAGTCCCACGTCATTAACTACTGTCATTTTCGTGCTGCTGTCCCGACACGCTTTTGGGTTGCAGCCTGTTTTTCAGATTAGGTTTTATGGCGATTCCTTGGGAGTTCAAGGGGGGTATTGTAGACTATTAATTCGGGTTGGATTCTATGTTGTTCTTATTTCGGTTATTTAATTGTTTAGGCCACGAGGCTACGGGTTTGGGAGCGCCATCGTTGCACGCTAACGCGCCGCAACGCGAAGGCAAGTACTTTGTTGCTTTTGAGTCTTGTGATTGTGAATGTTTTCATGAATATAGTGTGACATATTGTGTTACCCGAGATGCGGAATTGGTTATGTTCTTTCATTATGTGGAGTATATCTTGAGAGATGGTATTATCACTGCTCATGTTCATATCATGCATCCTTTTATTCATGTTATGTCCACGGAGTGGATTGTAAGTCCCACCATTCCAATGTGGGCAAATTTGGACATTGTCATGTCCCGTCCACGGAGTGGATTGAAAGACCCATCAATTCCAAGATGGGCACGTAAGACCCATCAATTCCAAGATGGGCAGCTTTGGACACCTATATGAAACGTTCTTCATATAGGACTTGGATCCCCGCACTTTTGTTAAGGTGCGGGCTTAAGTGAACACCGACGGTGTGTCACTCACTATACCAGATATGCATGTGTGCAGTCCATCCTTGATTACATTCATTCATTTCATGTTTTCATAAGTGTTCACTCGATGCAAGGTTCGCATTCTTAAATGGTGATGTCTGTTTGTATATGTGTTCTTTTTCTTTCATCAGTACTTGCTGAGTCATGGACTCACTCTTGCGTTGTTTGTTTATTTTAGGTAACCCCGATGTTGGCTCACTTGGGAGGGAGTAGACACGCACTACTCGTTCACATCATCCTATTCATGTTCAAGATTAAATTTAGTTCTATCTTACATTCGTTAATGATGAACTGTAATAATTAAATTATAATTGGTGAAGGAAGGATACCTTCTCCACATGGATGTTGATTTATTACTGCGTGTGAACCTTCTTTATTGATGATCGTGATTAAATAACTTAGAAGGTGAAGGAATGATACCTTCACCATGTCTGCTTAATTTAATGCTGTCTTTAGTTGAAATACTTAGTTCAAATTCTTCTGCATTATGGATGTATGTTAGATGTTTTAGGTGACATCTTGGCTTCCGAATAGCCAGGGTGTTACACGAGCCGTACTATGTCTACATGCCTTGGTGTTGCGTCACCAATTATTGGCCCACAGGCTATGTAATGTATGGGCTGATTTGGCCTATATGGCCCATATGGCCCATGTGGGCGTTAACCTAGGGTTACCGGTACTGTTCACATGGCACTATTCATATGTGAACAGTACCCGCGGCTGCCGCCCCTCCCTCCTTCATATAGTGGCCGCCACCCCCTTTGGTTGTGGGGGTTTTGTTGATTAAAGTTTAGCTTTGCTACTTTATACTTTGTTCTCTTCGTCAGCGAGATCAACAGCGACATTGTTCTTTGGAACACCACCTATCAATACATTCACTTCCTATTTGCAATTTCAGATTGCTTATTTACCTTGTTCTTACGTGCTTTTTCGGTGTATGTAGGAATCGATCTTCGTGATCAGGTCAACAAGTATTCGTGCACGGTTGATAACGACTTGTCGAGCAGTTCAGCGATTGCGTTGTTTCGAGCCTTGCGTGTCCGTAGCTAGGATCGTGAGAGTTGAGCGACGCCTACCGAACTCATCGTTCTCATCGAAAGATCGGACCAACAATAGGACCTTCAGGTTCATCAATAAGGGTAGGTGAAAAATAGTACAAGGATAAAACAAGGCATGCTATCAAAAGGATGAAACAAGGTACCTCATATGTGACCATATTTAATGTGCCGCAACAACATTAAATGTTTAGAGACTTTCTGGTACAAGCATGCAGAAAGGGGGGAAAGGGGACAGGATTGGCCTAAACAAAGAGGTTGGTCAAAACAACAAGAGAAAGTCGTGACCAAAAGAGAGGTCCAACTACGGGGTGGTCCTAGGAGGAGGTCCTGAGAAGGAGGTCCGCAGAAGGCAAAGGGGGTCCTGTTCCACCAGGGTGGTCTTTGCAAAAAGACCAGAGGTTGTGACCACATAAGGTGGTCATGATAAAAGAAGGTGGTCTTTGCAAAAAGACCAGAGGGAGGTCCTAAGGACAAGGAGGTCCTACAGAAACAGGAGGTTCAAAAGAGGAGGAGGTCCAAAGGGTAAGGGAAAAGACGCAACGAACCAGGGCCACACGATCTTGATCGGGTGGTCCAAAGAGGGAAGGAACGTTCAAAGCACGCAAACATGCACTTACATCGGGCCGCCCAAACTTAATTGGACACACCACAATGCAAGGGTACGTTCGGACCATGCGAACGCCTCCTCTCAATCGGGCCATCTAATCAAGATGTAACGGTCCTAGGGAGGGAAAGGCGCTCATAGGATCTTGACTTAAAGGACGTCCAGACACAAAAGGGTTTCAACAGACAAGGTGCAAATAAAGGGAAAAGGATCTAACGGAGGAGATCCATGGATAGAGGTCCAAGGAGGTTCTAACTGCCAGGATGGAACCAAAGGAGGTCCTGACAGTTAAGATAAGACGGGAGGAGTTCTCAACGGCCAAGATCTAACAAGAGGAGGTCCTGGAGGCCAAGAGGGAATCCTAAATGAACACAGAGGAGGTCCAAATTTGAGGAATTCAACCAGAACTTAAATCTCAGGAATCAAGGAGGTTTTAAAACACAAACTTGAGCTTAGAATAGCCCGAGGGTGGTCGCGACCTAAAGGGAGGTCGGGACCCAGGGGAGGTCCTAACAAAGAAGAGGTCCAAACACCAAGGAGATCTAAACGAAAGAAATAACACAGAGGAGGTCTAGACCACAGAAAGGAGGTCTGAACCTTAAGGGAGGCCCTAACCGAGGGGGAGGTCTGGACCAAGGGAAGGTCCAAGAGAGAAAAAAACTAGCCTAAGGGGCACACAAAGCAAACAAAGAAGGGGGGACCAAAAGCTAAAGAACACCAGAGAACTCCAACAACGAACTAAGAGCGGGTTGACTTAGTTGAAGTTAAGTTAGTTCAAGTTAAACTCCCACTATTTCCAAAGTTCCAAGTTAAGCTTGAGCAAACCAATAAACCAAATAGTTCCTTTTTGGTTTTGAAATATGGCAAGAACTCTAAGACAAACGGGACGTTACAGATTTCCTTTTGAAAGAAAATTCCAAAATCTCAAATAGTGTTTTCTCTCTTTTTATTAGATTTAAATCTTCCGAGAGCCCATTCTCCTTCGTCTGAACTCTGATTCAGCCCGTTCAAGTTCCTAAATTCATATAAAATCGAGCTCTTTCTTTTAGAGTTGGTTTTGTTGGTTTTTGGATTTTATTTGAATTTATTTTGGATTTATTTGTTTTTCACCTATTTCCTCTCTCTTGTTTAGATGACGTTTTTCAAGGAGCAGGAGCTAGACTTGAAGACTAAAGTATGGTAACTGAGCAAGGCCAAGGAAATTCATAATCTTTTGTCATATCAAACCTATGTTTTCAAAATTATCTTGTTTTATATCAAATTGCATGCTACTTTTAGATGAACTGCTTTTGGAAGTTTATGCACGGGCTCAACTGAGTAGGTTGAGGCCCAGGGTTCTGTCGAAGTCTCCCAAGTCAGTTAAGCACCGGTCTTCGAGCCACATTTTGCCACGCCAGATCTACTACCACATGTACTAAGTGGGAAGGACCTGGCTGAATAATTTGTGAAGTTTCACCATGGTCGTCCCGTCCGGTTGCGTGGATTGGTCTTTCAGGACCAACTTTTATATTCCCACATGGCGCAAGAGGGGGCTAGGAACTCTACGGATTTCTATCCAAAGGGGGCGAAACCTCAGCAAGGGATGACCACGATGGGATAGAACTTTGTAAAAGCCTTGTCACAAGCTCTGAACCCTCACCTAAGGCAGTGAGTGATGGTACTAACGGGTGCCAGACAAACTAGAGAGGTCGTGTCGTGTGGGTAAAGCTGTACAAGCTCTGCAGAGTGTTATGATCTATTCGAATAGCCGTGTCCACGGTCATGGACATGCTGGACAATCCCACTCCAAGTTAGATTTTGTTTTTGTTTTCAAAAGACTTGCTTAAATGTTTTGGATCTCTATCCAAATGGGTTTTGGGCGGGTAGCCCTGGGAGGTTAGCCTCGTGATAGGATGATATCCGTCACCACTTGTTGATGAATGTTATTTGACTATATAACTTGTGTTCAGAAAATGAATTTTAGTTATAGTTTATTTGCTTTAGAACTTAGTACAAGTAACTGACAAGAAACTTGACTTTATGCGAATCAACCCTATAAGCCTCCTGTTGTTAATCCTTGCATGCATGAATCTGTTGTTTGATGAGTGTGACTTGCTAGCATGGTTGTTATGCTCATTCTTGCTTTGTTGAAAAGCAGGTGAGAAAGACTTTGTTGAGGACGAGGCCCAGGACGACTAGGCTGGGAGGTCCTGGATAAGTGGTCCTGGACGCCTAGCTTGGGTGGTCCTTGACATCCTAGCTTGGGTGGTCCTGGACAGGAGGTCCTGGACATCTGAGCTGGGAGGTCCTGGCCGTGCGACTAGGCTACGCCACCAGTCGATTGCCTGTGGTGAATCGAGTGGTCCTTTGACTATTTTTGTTTCTACTGTAATCTACTCTTGGCTGAATGCCCTTTTGTTTCAACTCTGTTTATTTTATTGTAGTGCGTTGTATGGTTGTGATATCAACTCATGTTTAACTGTGTACACTAGCTTCTATTCCTGAGACTAGTGTGTGTTGCACAGAGCGGGCCCAGGACGTCTCCGACATCCCGAGGTCGTGACAAGGAGTGGTATCAGAGCCATTCTGACTATAGGTCGCAACCTAGTAGAATGGTCGTTAGCGAAAGACTTCAAAAACTTATTTTACATAACAAGAAAAGCAATTTGTTCTCTCCTCATCTTGGTCGTCTATCTATTCTTGACCTCTCTTATCTTTTATTTCTTACCTATTTCTTCTTCACCGTTTTATAACATTAAACGGATCCTCTTCCCCTTAAAATTTTCTATAGATGGTCACGATTTTAGCCCTGGTGTTCAAGACCTCAAAACCTCTAGACGTGAGATATCAAGAACCTCTTCGGGCCAAGAGCACCTTAGACCTTGAGTACCAGGTACAACGTTGAAAAGCTACTATAGTTATTAAAAAAAGCTTTTGAGTTGGTTGTTCTTGCTTGGGTTGGTTGTTTCGTTCTTTCCTCCTTAGTTCTTTCTCTTCCCTAAGTCTTTGAAGCTCTAGAAGATGGTGACCACTCGTCAAGGCAGTGGCAGCACTGGCAGTCAAGACAGAAGAGTGATCCAGATGTAGGATCGCGGGAAGGCTACGATAGCAAAAACAACAAAATTTACCGCGCAACCAAGGAACCTCCGCTAGTAATAGATCACGAGATTACCACTAGACGCGCCGACCCGTAGCGGAAGTAGAGTCGATGTAGCGAGTTGAAGCAATCGTAGTCGTACTTGCCACGCGCCTTCTCCTCCTACTCCGATGAACGTCGTGAGTCGTGGATTGTCCTAGTGCTGATGCTTCGCAACAGCACCTCCAAGGTATCCACACGTACGGGGCAGGGACACCACGCGCAGGAGTGCTAGCGCCGGCGGCGTGGTTGAGGAGAGCGTGGCTATTTGGGTTTCGGGATTTCTTCCAGAAAAGATTGATCAATCATGCCCCCATGCCACCGCTCCTCTATATATAGGCATCCATAATGGGCCCCGAACAGGAGGCCCAATAGGAATTCGTGGCCTATAAGAATTCGGATCCCCATCCAAATCAAATCCTTGCCCTTTAAGTGTGTGACCCTATAGGTTCGTGTGTAATCGGTTGTGACTCGGAAACTCTTTCCCGATCACGAGTCGTCAGCGGTACCTAGCAGCACATAACGATTCCCGAACACACACAGAATATAAATCGGATGAACCTTAATGCAATATGATCTACGACCAGATCCTTATCACTTACGACCAGCTCGTACTTAGTCACGACCAGTCCATAATTAGTTACAACTAGTTCGTAACTCCTTACGACCAGTTAGTATCTAACTACGACCAGTTTGTAACTCCTTACGACCAGTTGGTGATTATGTCCGAGTAGTCCATGACTAGATCGCATCTCCATACGACTCCAACCAGTCTACGACTTCAGCCAGTCTACGACTAGTTCGCATCTCCATACGACTTCGACCAGTCTACGACATCAGCCAGTCTACGACTAGTTCGCATCTCCATACGACTTCGACCAGTCTACGACTACGGGAACTGAACGACCTGCTTGTGTATTCTCCCTTTGCCTCACGACATCTGGTTGAACTCCAGGTGAGATGTGGTGTCAACCATGGACTGTTCAATACTTTCTCGATCAAGTGTCGAATAACTTCATGTGGTCGACACTTCGACCACTAGTGGCATGGCCATGCACTTTCTTTATTCGACCACAACGAGGGGCCCAGAGACATCTCTCCCGTTATGTTAGGAGGGCAAATCCCATATCCGACCACCACATTCCTTCGCATGTTTCATAGCATACCCAAAGCTACCTTTATAACTACCCGATTCACGAGTAGCGTTTGGCAACCCCTAAGAGTGGTATTACACATGTAGGAAACCATGCTGATCTCAGGTCTAAGGATTATACATCGTCATTGCTTGAGACCAACTAACGACACATAGAATCATAAATATCTCAATAGTGTCTCAAGGTGGGTCTTATCCAACACTATGTTCTCTAACATGTGTCCACATTATTGATTCGATATCTCTATATCCATGACCGGTGAAACATGGTCATCAATCAATACATGTACTAGTCGTAGAGTCACTGGTGTTCCGACCAGTGACATTCGACCAGGGATACTTTTAGAACGACATCACATAAGATAGAGTTTCACCAACAAGTCACATACTCATTGATCTATATAACTGATGATTCATTCAAGGAACAAGATAACATATTATCAAATGTTATGAACATAATGAAATATAATCATCTCTATGATTGCCTCTAGGGCATATTTCCAACACCAGAGACCCCTCTCCCACAGTCACCATCTCCTCCAGCTTAAGGACCAGACCGGAGCCAAATGATGGCAAATCAGGCATAGTTTATCAATCTCCTTACTCAATCGATCAACAGTACCCAGAATCTCCAAACAGTAGTAGCAGTGGCAGCTTAACCACCAGCCTTTGCTCCACCCCCTCAAAGGGCCAACATTTCTGAGTTCATGAGGATGAGACCTCCCACTTTCTCCAGTAGTGCTGAGCCATTGGAAGCTAACGATTGGCTCAGAACAGTGGGTAGGAAGCTGGACATGATCTAGTGTTCTGATCATGAGAGGGTACTCTTTGCCTGTAACTAGTTGAATGGACCAGCGCCCGAATGGTGAGACAACTTCACCCAGTCCCACGTGGATGCTCAGACCATCACCTGGGACGAGTTCGTGTTGGCTTTTCGTCGTACGCATATCCCACTGTGCAAAATGACCCTGAAGAAAAAGGAATTCCGTGCTTTGCACCAAGACAGCCGCTCAGTCCATGATTACTTGCACAAGTTCAACCAGTTGGCTCACTATGCATCGAAAGATGTGGCAACCGATGAGTCCAAACAAGAATGTTTCCTGGAAGGTCTCAACGACGACCTCTTCGTCCAGCTCATCGCTTGAGATTATACAGATCTTCAGCACCTAGTGAGCAAAGCAATCCGTCAAGAGGGCAAGCATCTTGAGATGGAGAACTATAAGAGAAGCCAGGTAGCTCAGAGGTTCAACTCTAGGGGTTTTCCTAAGCCTAGGACCTCCCAGCCTTCGCCACCTCCTCAAGGGAGAGCCATGACCTCCTCGCCCTCAAAGGCGCTAGTGGCCACAAGACATCCAAGCACCCTAGGACCTCGTGTGACCTCTCCAGGAGGTCCTTTCCAGAAGAAACCGCCCACGACCTCCTTTGCTGGTGTCACGTGTTACAATTGCAACGAGGTGGGGCACTACGTCCATAAGTGCCCAAAGAAGCAGCAAGCCACAACCCCATCCAGACCAAGTCAAGGAGTTCTAGCAACGGGCAATGCTCTAGCTGTGAAGCCAGCTGTTCAATACCTAAGAGTATGTGTGAACCACATCATAGCCGAGGAAGCTCAGACCGCACTAGATGTGGTCCTTGGTACGTTCCGTGTCAATTCAGTACCAGCATCAGTTCTTTTTAATTCCAGAGCTTCGCATTCTTTTGTTTCAAATAAGTTTGTGGGAAAATATGGATTATCTATCTATCCCCTAATTAACCCTATGATAATTCACTCTCCGATCGGAGATGAGGACTAGTTCCCTATGCCCAAACCATACCTTGGAAATCTCAGGGGTACCCTTTCTAGCAGATCTAGTGGTCTTGCACTCTCAAGGTTTGGATGTGATCCTTGAAATAGATTGGTTAGCCAAGAATCAAGGCCGGATAGACTGTGCTAATAGGTCTGTCATGCTCACCAATGAGCAAGGAATCCAAGTGGAATTCAAACCCAAGACCTCTGTTAGAGGAGGTCCTAGTCTGACCTGTTTGTGTGAAGTAAAGCTAGAAGACCTCCAAGTGGTCTGCGAGTATCCAGACATGTTTCCAGAGGAATTATCGGGAATGCCACCAGATAAGGACATTCTGTTCCTAATTGACTTAGTCCTAGGGACTGCTCCAATCTCTAAGAGGCCTTACATAATGCCAGCCCATGAGTTAGCGGAGTTGAAGAAGCAAATTGAAGATTTGCAAAACAAAGGTTTTATCCAACCTAATTCATCACCATAGGGAGCACCTGTTCTGTTTGTCAAGAAGAAATACCATAGTTTGAGGATGTGTGTGGACTACAGATCACTCAATGAAGTCACAATAAAGAACAAGTATCCGTTGCCCAGGATCGACGACCTCTTTGACCAGTTAAAGGAGCAAGTGTCTTCTCCAAGATTGATCTAAGATCTGGTTACCATCAGTTGAAGATCAGACCAGAGGACATCCCCAAGACCACCTTCACCACAAGATATGGGCTTTATGAGTACCTGTGATGTTTTTTTTGTTGGGATACGGGTAGGCTACGCTAGCAACAATTCAAAATTTCTACCATGCAAATCAGGATGCCAAGCAAGATAGATGATCACACATCATTACCACCAGACGCGCAGTGTAGCGGAAGTAGAGTCGGAGCAGCCTAGTCCAACGAAGAACGCACTGATGTAGTGGTCGTAGATGATCGTCCAACGTCCTCGTAGTCGATCGTCTCCTTCAGCAATCTCTGCAGTTCCTTGTGAAGATTGCAGATCGTCCTTAGCGTAGTAGCGACCGTAATAGCGCCTCTACGGTATCCACACGTCCAGAGAAGGAACAACCGTATGCAGGTGTGCTAGCACCAAATCGCACGGGAAGGCTCTCTCAAGAAGATGGCGGCTAGGATTTTTTTTTATAGAAACAACTCACATGTCTCTTACTTATGATATGTACAGCCCCAAGTTTATAAACAGTAATAAAATGCTTTATGAACAGTAATGAGGTGTTGTTCATAGTATTACTGTTCATTTCTACAGTTTGGGCAGTATGTTACAAATTAAAAACCTTCCTTTTTAGCCAAAATCCAAAAGAACCATTTAAAGTCTTAAAGGAAATACAAGATAAAACTTGTATTATGACTGGGAAGTGTTTTCATCAAAGCCTAGATAAATTATCTTGGCTAAAAATCATTTTGTTGAATTTTTAGAAATTATTTTGACTTAAAGAAAAATATTTGCCTTTGAATAAACATTTTCGGGCTAAAATAATTATTTATGTATTTTACAACATGATAATGTGATTTTTAAAATTTATCTGGAAAATATATCATCCCAGTAGCTTCCAGTAAAAATTTCATGATTTTACAAATTTATTTGCTATTTTTAAAAGCCCAGTCAAACCTTTTAAGTATTTGAATAGGGCTGGTCAACTAATCTGGTCTGAACTCAACACCTAGCACTGTAGCGACTCGAGCCATGTGGTTGGGTCCAACCCGGTGCACTGCAGTCCGGCTCAGTCACGCTCGGGCGCGAGCCTGAATCCCACGCGTGATGCGAGCCGTTGATCTTCCATCGAGCGGGCGAGGCTGCGACGTTACGTGGGCTGTCCACATGTGCACCACAATCTCCACCATTAGATCTCGATCGAGCGGTCAAGGGAGGTGTATGCATTCGGACGACTCCGGATCCCCTCACGATCTCCACCGTCCATTCTCGATCCAACTGCGCCGCCTTTTCATTTTAAACTTAAAGGCGCGCATCCATCGTGGGCCTTTAGATCTCGATCCTATGGTGCGCCTTTTTGACCGTGGGCTTTTAAGGCCCAAATTCAATGGACTGTTGGATTTCAATCGAAGGGCCTACATTGTGTATGCATTCGGACCATCCGGATCCTGCGTTAATCCCGACCGTAGAAGTTCAATCGGACGGAGCCGCGTCATCTCATCTAAAGGGGTCACCCTCTGTGCTTGATCGTTGGATTTTAATCCAACGTCCATCTTTGAAAGTAAAGCCCCGAAATCCCTCTGGGTTTCGTTTAGATCTCGATCGATCGATGGAGATTGCACGACCCATATTAAAAGATACCGTTTAAAAACCTTTTAACCTTTCTATTTATCACAGCCGCCCATTTCTAATCGGACGGTTGATGTTCTTTTGAGTCTTAGGAGACGCGCACGGCTGTGGCTGACATGGGGACCCACATGTTAGAAGGTTCTTATCTCCCTCCTTGCCTCTGCGCGCAGCCCTCTCTGTAAACAGAGGAGAGGATTTATCCCAAAGCTTATGCAACTAATTTTTGGGATATTTAGCTAAGTAGACACCTCATCAACTCTAGACCTTTCCACTTTGCCCTGTAGCTCAACCCCTATATATAACCCTAACTTTTGAGCTGCTGCCATTGTTGACCACTGGAGCTTTTCACCCTCCATTTTCGTCCAGTGGAGTTCTTGCTCCTGTCCTTTGCTTATCCATCCTAAGCCCTGGCTTCACCTTGTATTAAAGATTTAATATCTTTTGTAGGTTAAACCAGAGTTTATTTCTCTGTTAATCAATATCGGTTTTTAGAATCTTTGGTGTCTTTCCTATCCTGGTAAGCTAAAACTTTAGCTTTTGTCATCTTAAGCACCTTAAGGACTTTAGAAGCTTATATAGATCATTCACTGTATATCAGTGAGCTCAACTTTCTTTAAACTGAAAAGTTGCTGTTATACCTTTTCGATCTTTCATGTCGTTTTCAAGAACTAGGGTTTCTCCTGTCAACTTATCATCCTGGTTAGGTCTCAACTAAACCCTAGTAGCATAACAAGTTGTTCTTTTAATTCTTGTCATCATCTATTTAGCTTGTTAGCAGAGATCTGTCTCTGTCTTCTTTTGTCGGCTTAACCGACAATATAAGTTTTCTTTAGCTTTTGTAATCTAATCGATTAGGGTTAGATTAGGGCTAGTCTGGGTGTTAAATACCCAAAAATATCAGGCTAAGCTTCATTTTAGAACCTTTGCTGGATCTATTTTCCTTTTTCCAAAATCATTTATGCATCTGTTTCTGTTCTTTTCAAAATCTGAAAACTGAAACTTTGACCTAAACCCTAATTTCTGCCTTTTGAAATCAGTAGGTGGTAATTTGGGTTATTATTTTATTATTGGGGTAGATACAACTTAAGCATACTGTCAATAATGCATTTCCAGATTGATCATACATGTTTCTTTCAATCTGTACTTATTGTCGATTTTGGTATTTATTGGATTTTATTGCTTCTTTTAGAATCTGGTTCTGTTGAAGCATTTGAATCTATTTCTGAGCAACCTGAGCCTGCACAAGAAGTTTATTATTATCAAGGCAAGCATCCTCTTTGCACCATATTGATCCCAAGTTTTATACAATAGATTTTCTAAATCCAGTGATAACTGTTGCATGCTACTTTTCCAAAATACAAATGTGATCTGTAGTAGTTAGTTATAACCTAACATTGTGGATTACTTTAATTATGACCATACACTCAACCCTAGAGTAGTATTGTATACTATTATATTTTTTCAGATTTGGCTTAGACATGCAGTCTAGAGAACTATAGAGTTTGACAAGAATATCTTGTCAAACATGGGAATCACAAATGGCTTTCATACTTTAAACTCTTTGTCCAGGTTTACTTACGTCGAAATGAATTTTATATTTAAATTGATCTCGACAAGAGGAAGCTAGTGATGGTGCTTTTGTGCACGAGATTGGGATTTGTGGTGGACTTGTCGGACCAATTAAGGACCGAACTCGACTATTCAATTCAAGTCCCCACGTACTTCCACATGCAATGTATGGGCGCTGCTTTGGTTATGTAAAATGTTAAGACTATTGGGTTGGAAACAGGAGAGTAAGGATATGTGTATTGACCTTGTATGGCATAGATGCTTTGGTCTTATGACTGCGTTTTATGCCATGTGAGCTTGTATGTCAGTATCAGATGTTCTTAGAAGGGTGAGGGCGTACATGTGCTCCGTCGCATATACGCACCTTAAAGATGCCGATTGCAAACTAATATGGGCAATAACCCGTTTGCATTTAATTGTTTGGGTCGGCATTCTGACGCAACATGTGTGCCCCGGATTAGCAGATGCTATCAGTCGTTGTTTAAGCGAGATCAGCTCACACATGGGGGTCCAACTCAATAGTGTTAGCTTGTTGAAAAATACCAAATCTTAGTTTCCCCGGTCGGCATACCAAAGGAAGTATGTCATCATTCGGAGGCATCCGAAGGCAACGGGCTAGCTAAGTCGTGTGGGTAAAGATGTACACCCCTGCAGGGTTATCAAACTGTTCGAATAGCCGTGTCCACGGTCATGGACGATAACTTGAGTTGATGTCACCTGTATAGAGTTTTGATTTACAAATCTGGTTTCGGTTTTTCTGGTTTAGCATGAGGGATTCATGCTCTGTACTGTTTACAATTAATTCCTTTACTTACTGCTCTAGTCCAACTTTGATTTATTAAATGGCTTTGTCAAAATCTAGTCTTTGTAGGTTAAGATGTCCTGCTTTATGCAAAACTTAACCATTTTACCTTCCTGTTGCAACCTTATGCATGTATAAATTCTACTCCTTTGAATAGGTTCTAATAAACACTTTCTTTTATTAGTTTGTGTAATACTTGCTGAGTACCTTCCGTACTCAAGGTGCTATAATCTAATGTTGCAGGTGAGGATGGTTATCTTTATGAAGTACCCGTTAGCGCCGATCAGGGTGACGCTAACGAGTAACGCTACTTCTTTCCTCCACATAATCGCCTGCGGGTGGATGGGGCCATTGGTGGATGCTGCCATTTTGTTTTGCTTCCGCTGTTAGACTTTTGAAGTGACCAAGTCACTTAATATTGTAGTACTAAATCGAAAGTTGTAAACTTGTGTTTAATTATGTAATTGTATGACTTGTATGTGTTTGATGCAATGTTGTTGAAGGATATATATGCAATGGTCATTGATCCTGGGAACCATTGTGAGATATATATATCCGGGAATCCTGATTATTGGATCGGTTACCTGTTAAATTTATACTTCTAGCATGATCTTTAATAAAGGGACAGTATTGTTCCTTAATTAATAATTGTGCTACAGTATGAATTTAATTAAGTACATTTCCAATACCCGGGGGTCCCCACAGCGTTGGTATCAGAGCATACGTTGCCTGTAGGTTAGAAGTAGTATGGCCGAAGTCATTAGAGAGTCTTCTGATAAAATTATTTTCAAGCAGTAATATACTTTTGAAAATTTAAGTATGACATCTTTTATTTCTTATCCTCCTTAATGTCAATTCTTGCCCAACTTTATGTTGGCTTTTTCCAAAGTGAATTGTTTCATTATCTTGTCTTTTTGTCTATAGATGAGCGGGTGGTATTTGGTCAAGGAGACCCGAGCTGAGGATGTTGATGGGTTTCCAGCTTTGCTGCGGGACATGATGTGGCGAGCCAATTTCACCTACCAGCCGGAGTACGCCATCTATCGACGAGACCGAGGCCCAGGGATGGAGGAGTACCGTGCCTTCATCAACGTTATCGCTAGGCATGTAGCCGGTAGTGTTCCTTACTGTGTCCAAGCGCTTGCCACTTCTGAGGCTATGGCTGTTCGGGAAGCTGCTAGTAGGATGATGAGCCTACTTCGTCATGATTTGACGGAATTGTCTCAACCACCCTATGATCACTTCCCGAATCAAGGCCCTACTGCAGAAGTGAGCATGTTCGATGAGATACAGTTTGGAGAAGACCCTCAGGTGCGACAGTTGGCGAGGATGGTCCGCATCATGGACCAAATCCATCGCTGCATTGTGAGGGAGTTGTGGGAAACTCGGCATCGTCTTAATGAGGCCCAGGAGTACCTGCTACTCGGAGTCAACATGAACCGCGTTCCTCGCAACGTGCTTTATGGTGACAACGAGACTTCCCCTGCTGTGGCCGGGTGTGTGCCTGTTTATGGACAAGTGCGTCAAGCCCGGATGACAGCAGGTTTCCCTCGCACTCTGCGGACTGCACCTCCTGGAGGTCATCAGCCACTGTTAGGTTCCCCGAGGCGTCTTATTAGTCCTTTAGATCCTATTGACACGGGTTCCCCTGGAGCTCATCTTTTTAATGAGTTTTCGGTGAACTTTAACTGGGATCTTTATGCTAGTACCTCGACGATGAATCCTCGTGGATAGGTGTCTTCTTGTTAGTAGTTGCCTTAAATAAATAAATGTAATAGGGCAGTAGTATTTTGTACAGAATATGTAAGTTTGACTTTTGGGTTTGTAATATGACCTTTATGGCCGACTCTTATATGGGGCTGGAATCGAATTTCTTTTGTTGTATATATGAAGTTTATGGTTTTGGTGTTAATCTGAATGCATGACATAACATGATGCATTATATGTATAGTGTTTGTTTCTTTCCTAATTTCAATCTTGTTGGTGTTTGCCGAAGTATATCCTTGTTATGTTGTTAACCATGGTGTGGTAACAGGATGACAGGACCTACTACTCGTGCGCAGACCCAACAAGGGAAGGGCGTGTCGACTCCAGTGCCCCATTCTCAGGGAGGTCAGACTGAACCTTCCAGTTCCCAGGTTCCTCAAGGTGGTCCCCAAGAAGAGGAGCTTCCTCCACCACCTTCTATGGCCGATGTGCTCATGCAAATTAAGCGCAACCGAATGGTTCATACGCGCATCTTGGAACAAATCGCGCGCAACACTTCTTCCCCTACTGCACCGGCCGTCAGAACAGGAGGTCACCCTGTGCAGGGTAGTCTTGCTGACTTTCAGCGGACTAACCCACCGGTGTTCTCCAATTCCCATGATCCCATGGAAGCTGAAGACTGGCTTCGGACCATTGAGAAGAAGCTACTAATTGCTCAATGCTTCGAAAGGGAGAAGGTCATTTTTGCCAGTTATCAACTTGATGGGTCGGCTAGCATATGGTGGGATAATCTCCTTGCCATTCAGCCTGCTGGACATGTACCTACTTGGGATGAGTTCGTGGAGGCTTTTCGCGAAGCTCATATTCCTGAGGGAGTTATGATGATCAAGCAACAGGAGTTTCTCGCTCTCAAGCAAGGGTGAAAGTCTGTAACCGAGTATCTGCATGAGTTCAATTTCCTTGCCAGATATGCCCCTGATGATGTTTCGACTGACCTTCGTCGTCGAAACCGGTTCTTGAATGGGCTATCTGAGGAATTGCAGATGGCTGTAGCTTTGCATGACTTCAGAAATTTCTCCCATCTCGTCAACAAGGCTATTGTAGCCGAAAGCAAGAGCAAGGCTTTGGAGGAGTCACGCAAACGACAGCGGACTTCTCAATTTGTTCCTAGTGGCAGTTCGCCAAGGCCTCGCATGTGGTTGTCTAGACCACCGCGAGCACCAGCTCCATTTTCACCAAGACCGGCAGTGTTTGCCCCTCGTCCATCCTCTTCCACTAATCAACCAAGGCCTAGTGGAAACCGCCACCTCATTTATTCTTGTCGGTAGGAGTTACATGTTATCATTATGGACGCCCAGGGCATTTCGCCAATCAGTGCTATGCCAAGGCTCAAGGGATACCACATGTTTCACCTTCCCCAGCTATTGTGCGTCCTACACCACCTTCACCGACCGTGGTCAAGCCTGACCCTGTTAGGTTCGAGTCGTGTGAACGATTCTTCGCGAGAAGCACCATCACTCTGAAGTTGTTCTTGGTATGCTCCTAGTTAATTTTAGCATTGCCGCTGTTTTATTTGATTCTGGAGCATCCCATTCATTTGTTAGTAGGCAGTTTGCTACTCAACATCAGTTAATTGTGCATCATCTTCATCCACCCCATATCATCCACTCACCTGGATCAGCCTTTATGACTGCTCAAGTCTGCCGTGGTGTCAATATAAATATTGAAGGGGTAGACTTTTGGGCTGATTTGATTGTGATAGATTCTAAAGGGTTGGATGTTATCCTAGGAATGGATTGGTTATCTAAGAATCTTGGGCAAATTAATTGTGCTCAAAGATCCATTTCTTTAACTAATGAAAGCGGCACTTCAGTCATTTTTCAATCCAGGACAGTGGGTTCTCATCTTTGTGCTCACCAAGTTGATACCACTCCTTCTTTGGAGTCAGTACCAATTGTTTGTGAGTATGTCGATGTCTTTCCTGAAGACCTTCCCGGTTTGCCGCCAGATCGGGAAGTGGAGTTTGTAATTCACCTAGTTCCTGGAACTGCTCCTATATCCAGAAGTCCTTATCGAATGCCTGTCAACGAGTTGGTTGAATTAAAGACACAACTTGGAGAATTGCTTGACAAAGGATTTATTCGACCGAGTTCCTCACCTTGGGGGTGCCCGGCAATCTTTGTCAAAAAGAAAGACAACACTTTGCGGATGTGTGTGGATTACCGTCCGTTAAATGAGGTCACCATCAAGAACAAGTATCCTTTGCCTCGCATTGATGATCTTTTTGATCAGTTGGTTGGTGCCCGAGTCTTTTCAAAGATTGATTTGCGGTCGGGCTATCATCAAATCAAGGTTAGAGCGGAGGACATCCCTAAAACAGCTTTCTCTACTCGGTACGGGTTGTACGAGTATACTGTTATGTCCTTTGGTCTGACCAATGCTCCAGCCTATTTCATGAATCTTATGAATTCAGTGTTCATGGATTTCTTAGATAAGTTCGTTGTCGTGTTCATTGACGACATCCTTATTTATTCCAAGTCTGACAAAGACCATGAGCAACATTTGAGACTTGTGCTGGAGACACTTCGTAAACATCGGTTATATGCTAAGTTTAGCAAGTGTGCTTTCTAACTCAGACAAGTTGCATTTTTGGGACATGTGTTATCTGAAGGAGGTATTGCTGTCGATCCAAGCAAGGTACAAGATGTACTAGATTGGAAGCCTCCCAAGAGTGTCCCTGAGATCCGAAGTTTTCTTGGACTTGCGGGTTATTACCGTAGGTTCATTGAAAATTTCTCCAAAATTGCTAGACCTTTGACTCAGCTTTTGCAGAAAGAGAAGAAATTCGAATGGTCAGCTAAGTGTGAGGAGAGTTTTCGTCTTTTGAGAACTCTCTTGACTAAAGCTCCAGTTCTCACTCTTCCAGATATCCATAAGGGTTTTGATATTTATTGCGATGCATCTCGCCATGGACTTGGTTGCGTACTTATGCAAGAAGGTCGAGTTGTGGCCTATGCATCTCGGCAGTTACGCCCTCATGAAGTTAATTATCCTACTCATGATTTGGAGATGGCTGCCGTAGTCCATGCATTGAAGATTTGGCGATATTACCTTCTCGGTAATCGTTGTGAGATCTATACTGATCATAAAAGTCTAAAGTACATATTCACTCAAGCTGATTTGAATATGAGGCAAATAAGATGGCTTGAATTGATCAAGGACTATGACATGGGTATTCATTATCACCCAGGAAAAGCCAATGTTGTGGCAGACGCTTTAAGCAGAAAGTCAGAGTGAAACCACATATCCTTTTCGCCTGCGGCCAAGAATTTGTGTGCTGATTTTCAGCGCCTAAATCTTGAATTGGTGGGTGAAGGTTTTCTCGCTGCATTAGAAGTGGAGCCTACATTAGAAGCTCAGATTATTGAAGCCCAGAAAACTGATGATGAGGTAGCCGAAATCAAGGAAAACTTGAAGGCGGGCAAGGCCAACGAGTTTTCTGAAGATGATCGCGATATGATTCGGTATCGCAATCGTTTGGTAGTACCTGCAGATCCTCAGCTAAAGAGTCTGATTCTTAAAGAGGCTCATAATGTGAGGACCCGGAATATTTAACTAGTAACACTTAACCTCCAAATGGTTCTGGCATTACTAATTAAACATTCTAAGCCTCGATGGACATATGCTTCCCAGAATTGCAGCATATGCACATCATCACAAAATTACACATCAATTCCATACACATACATCACTAAGTTCAACAACGACATACATAAAGTAAAGTTATTACAAAAGAGAGAGCCGACCGGCCAAATAGAACAATATACAAGAATGACAATGAAGCAAAGCGCCATAAGATGGCGAGAACAAAAGTCGACCGGTTAGCCATACACCCACAAGGCAACCGACCGGGCCGCTAGCTAGTCGCCCATAAGCTACCACAACACGACTCACAAAAGTGAGGCCCCTCGAGCTCACCTTCTTCCTCTGCAACAAAACAATTAAGCGAAGCAACCGAGTACAAAGATTGTCTTTGTACCCGCAAGATCGACGTGTGGAATAGCGCACCTATTCATAAACTACATGCAAGCTTATTTAGTTGGAGGTTGTATGTCTCATTTTGCATGAAGCCAACTTTATTTGCAATAATGTAATACATTTTAAAAGCAAGTTTGCAAATCCGTTTTGTTATCAAAGTAATGATAGTAAAGATACATACAAGTAACCACAGAAGCGACTATCCCAATAGCCACCACAACATAGCACGAATCCCGATTCGTACCACCCATCAAGTTTTAATTTAAAAGGTTGTAGTCTAACTCTTGAAAGACCTTGCCAAGCGTGTCCATAACCTAGGGCGAGGCTATTCGAATAGTTTTAACCTGCAGGGTGTACCAATGTACCCACACTTGAGACCGCCTTCAAGCCACAAGCACACTATCAAGGTATGCCGGCCCGGCTAAGTCCTCTGAGACATTTCCAATCTTGTGTATTAACTACGAGCCGCTCATATGGATAGAAACCCATATGCTTACATTGCAAGCCGAAGACAACAAATCCCATCACGGTGAAGTCTTTCGGACACTACAATGCTCCCAACACCATCCCTCCTGCGACTCCTGCGACTCGGAGCCAATACACGCCAAAGTATCGAGTCAAGAGAGGTCCCATACCCTCTAATGTGGTTAGCACGCTAAAATGCTTGGTTTAGTGTAACAAGATGTTCGGTCCTTGTTGACCGGGCACCATTCGATCACACCCAAAATCACACCATCATACCATTGTGCCCAAGTCTAAATCATTTTGTTTTCAGTTTTAGTTTTCATAAGTAGACATGGCACATGGTGGAAATCATAATCCATAATAAGTTTTATGTGATCAAGGTTATCGACAAGTCGATAACCGTCCACTTCTACCGGAAACTAAGCATGGCTAAGCAATTAATTCGCAACTACTAAGTGACAAGAGCCCATCCATGAACTCTAAATCACAGCAAGTAACCTAGGCTCATGGTAGTAGAGGATAATCATTTGCTAAGGAAATGCATCTACTAGGCCAACTATTAACACAAAGTAGCAATGCATACATAGAATTTGTAATCAACATAAATACTTAAAATACTGGGATTAACATGATCAAACTGCTTGCCTTCTTGCTGTTGCTCAAACTGTTGTGGAGGGTCGTTCTCGGGGTTACCGCAAATGTCGAACCCTAAGCGAAAGGCAAAAAGAACCAAGAACAACCAATAAGACGAGCCACACTTAAACAAACGAGCAAGCAAAAATTTTCCAAATGCGACGAAATTTATACATAAGGTAGAATACGAATATACCTAGACATAGAAACTGGAAAAACCTAATTTGGATTTGTGGTGCAAAAGATATTACCTAAAAACCCATTTTCGGCCATAATAAGGTACTGTAGCAAAAATATTTTCTAGAGATTTTCTGGACTTGAAAATGTTATGATAGGTTGCTACTGATATTTTAAGGCTAATACAAGTGGTTTCATCTTAATTGGAGTTAAAATGATTTAGTTATGATTTTTCTAAGGTGCAAAACTAGCATAACGCACTTTCCAGAAATATAAACATGTGCAAAACCCATTTCACATTATAGTATGATAACAGAGGATTTCTAACATCAAATTTCTATTTTTAGGATTTACAGAAATTCTTGTGTCTATTACATCATCAAATAAGTTTTTAATTGCTACTAACAAGGTTAAATCTATTAACATATTTTTCTGGTGCTGATTTAGGCCTACCACCATTTTTAGATTAAAGTTTAGCTAATAACAAATTTATCAAGGTTAAAATCATTCAATTAGCAGATATACAGAAAAGGATATGCATTTTCCAAGTTTTAATACAATTCTGGAATATGTAAAAATAGCAGAAAACAAACTATTAAAGATTACAGAATTTTCTACTACACAAGCGTAGCTAAAAGCATTTTCATATTAAGCTTTAGTGAAATACATATTTATTGCAGTTGGTTTCATGTAAAAAGGATCTATCTTGAATTAGTTATGAATTTCTAAAGTTTTGATACAATTTTCAGTTGATAAATAAATACTTACAGAAATAAAAACCAACCCAACCGAAAATAAACGACGTGGACGCTCGTGGGCCGTTGATGCCATATCCAACGAGCCACACGCGCGGAGAAACGGCGCTGCGCGCGCGATTCATAACAGGAGCCCACCGTTGGATCAAGATCCAACGGCTCACGAGGAAGGATGCAACCGGACGGTCAAGAATGATGAGGGGAACCGGAGGGTCCGAACGCATACGAAATCTAGGCCGCAGATCGCAAAATGGATGGTGGTCCAAGATCGAAGTGCAATCAGGAGTGCTGACACGTGGGGCGCATGTCGGTGGATCGAGAGTCACACATGCGAGATTTAACACTGCGTGCACGCAGCGCCACGCGACCCACAGCGCGTGACTTAAAGAAGGTTTTTAGGGCAGCTAATTAATTACTAATGACCAATGATTAATGATGATTAGCAATCAATGTGCCCTAATGATTTTGAACAGTGGTGATTTAGGGACAGAGGGCCCACACGTCAGTGACCCAAAAAGGTAATTTCGGACACATTTATTGCTAACAATGATTAGCAATAAATAAACCCAAAATCAACCCTAATGACTTCTGACTTTCGGCGCTAAGCTAATGGGCCCACCCAGCGGTGTACGGGACATCCCGATACGACTAATAAACGCGACACTTAATTAACCTAAGATTAACATTAATGATGCCTAAGCGCGCGGATAAACGCCAACGGTGATTTAAGAAATTTGGACCCACATGTCGATCGGACATTAGGCGATTAAGACACCATTAATGCTCTACCGATTGGCAATCATTAAGCATTAAGCGTGTCCTAAATATTTGACAGCAGGGCTCCCGGTGACAAAACCAGTGGCTTTCACGGCTTATCGCCGGCGACTCGGTGCGGCGGCGCCCCAAACTATCAAAATGGGTTCGCAATAGTGTTGCGGACCCAACGATAATGACCTCGCCGGCGGTGGAAGTGCAGGCAGCCGGCGGCCGAAAACAAAGAAGGAGGCCGACACGGCAAAACACGAAAATAGCAAGATGCTCATTGCGGTCCAAGGAAGCGAGTGCCATGACTTCTAGGGACTATATAGAAGCTACCTTAGCCGAGAGGAGCTCCAAAGATGGCGGGAAGACTTGAACACGATGAAGTCCACCGGGCCGAAGAAGATGAAGTGGAAGATGAGGTTACGAGCAAAATGAGTGGAACCAAATCATCACCACAGCTTCATTATAGCTCAAAGAGGCTCCAAAAGCAAATAATTGCAAAAGAACCACTTACAGGAGTGGAGAAGAAAGGGGTGAAACCAACCGAAAATCTCCAAACTTAAAATTGAGTGATTCCTGCTAATGCAACCCAAAATCAAGTTAGGGGAAGTACAAAGGAGGTTGAGGAGTTCAAGAGGGTGCAAGAAAGGTTGAAGATGAACCACTTTGGACACCAAGGTCGCCATTGGAGCCCTCGGGTCAACAATGGTGGATTGAAGGTTTGAGATGGTTTTGAGCTCAAACACGAGAGGAGCTAGGTGTGGTGTAAAGGAACACCGGGAGGATCTAGAGGGGCAATATATAGGGAAGGGATTAGGGTTTGAGCAAGAACCCGAGTCCATGGTGGGCTCGGTTCATGCTACGGTCATGGACCAAGAAATGATGGGGGCAAGTGAGCACGGTGACAATGGAGGAAAAAGCCTGGTGTGCATTAAATGCCCCGCAGAGAGACGTTGACGAAAGCAAACTTGAGGTGACACATCAAAGCCGCCCGCGCTCTCTCTCTTTCGCCATTGTCGCGCGCTTCGTGAGCAGAGGAGGAAGAAGAACGAAAGGAGAACGGTGACCTTTGGATTGAAAATGGGCGGTCACGATTAAGCGAGTTCGCGGACGGTCCGGTGCCCTCGGGAATCGGACGGTCGGATTGAGATCCAACGGTCCCAATTGGTTAATGCAACGGAGGGTCCGAATGCTCACACGAGCGTGGGCGGCGATTTGAATCCAACGGTGATATCGCACGCGCGTTTTAAAATGCGGCTCGGTGCAGCTAGGTGGTTCGACCGCATCAAGTGGCTCGGACTCGAGCCCACTCGAACCCAAGGAACAGTGAATCAGCTTTAGGTTTTAAATTAAAGCTGAGACCTTTGGGGATTTATTAGAGGTAGCAAAATAGCTCCAAAAATTCTGAAATTTTTACAGGAGCTTGTTGATTTAGACATTGACCTTGTGTAAAATTTTCGGAGGTTTTTATGCATTGCATTTTTCTCCGAAAATTCCACAAGGTGCAGGCTCAAGGTTTGACTACCCTCCAAAAATATTCAAACCATTTCTAAAAATTGTAAAAATTTTCAGAGGGTTCACATGCCATCCCAAGAACTTAGGAAAAATATTTCCAGGAGATGATCACAACATTTGACAAGAATGCTTTTGAAGGAACAAGGTTTGGATCAAAAGACTTGTGACTTCGTATTTCCATAACTTCTTGTACAATACTTGCTTGGTACAATAGGGAATACAGGATGTAAGAAAAGTTTTAATTTCTACTCATTTTCTTACATTTGAAACACAAGCTCAAAATTGGGATGTTACAACTCTCCCCTTACAAGAATCTCGACCGAGATTAGTTTACTCAGCGAAGAAAGAAGGAAAATCTGCACGAAGGAGATCTTCTCGCTCCCAAGTTGCTTCATTTTCAGAATGGTTTGACCACTGTACCTTAAGGAACTTGATGACACGGTTCCTCGTTCTTCGTTCAGATTCCTCAAGAATACGAACAGGATGCTCGCGATAGGTCAAATTTTCCTGCACATTGAGAACCTCCAATGGAGTTTCCTCAGTCGGGACACGGAGGCACTTCTTCAGGTGTGAAACATGGAACACATCATGTACACCTCAAGTGCACCGGTAGCTCCAATCAGATGCAATCGCTCCAACTCTCTCGATGATACGGTGAGGCCCAACATATCGAGGGGCCAACTTGCCCTTGATGCCAAAACGCTGATGGCCCTTCAAGGGTGAGACTCTGAGATACACAAAGTCATTGGGCTCAAAGCTCAACTCACGGCGACGACGGTCTGCATAGCTCTTCTGCCTAGACTGGGCCGTGCGCAGATGCTTGCGGATCAACTGAACCTGACTTTCGGCCTCATTGATCGAATCGGGCGAAAATCGCCGCTCACCGATCTCGACCAGTTCAATGGGGTTCTGCATCTCCTCCCATACAAAGCCTCAAATGGTGCCATGCCAAGACTGGCCTGAAAGCTGTTGTTGTAGGAGAACTCCGCAAATGGTAGGCACTTCTCCCACTTCTTCCCATAGGAAAGAACACAAGCACGGAGCATATCTTCCAACACTTGGTTGACTCGCTCCGTCTGGCCATTAGTCTGAGGATGAAAGGCTGTGCTGAAATGAAGGCGGGTCCCCATAGCCTCTGCGGACTATGCCAAAGCGCGAGGTGAAAAGTGCACCACGATCAGAAATAATCGTCTTCGGTACACCGTGAAGACTCACAATCCTCGAGACATAAAGTTCGGCCAAAGGCCCCACACGAAGCTGAGTCTTGACAGGAAGGAAATGTGCCACTTTAGTCAACCTGTCGATCACGACCCAAATAGCATCATTCCTTTGGACGGCGGGGCAAACCGGCGATGAAGTCCATGCCAACGAATCCCACTTCCATTCGCAGCGGCAAAGGTGAAGAAGACCTGCTGGACGCTGATGCTCGGCCTTCACACGACAGCACACGTCGCACTCGGCAACGAACTTGGCAATCTCACGCTTCATTCGGGTCCACCAGAATCTCTGACGAAGGTCCTGATACATCTTGGTAGCCCCGGGGTGAATAGACAAAGGAGAATCATGGGCTTCGCGGAGAATCAAATTCCGCAATTCCATGACCTTAGGAACCACAAGACGCTGCCCAAACCACACAACGCCATTCTCGTCCTCCGAAAAGCACTTGGCTACCCCATCCTTGATGTTCTGCTTGATTTGGCTCACACCAACATCATGCTGGCATGCGCTTGATTTGGTCCACCAAGGTTGGTTGCACAACCAATGTAGCAAGAGAACCGTGCTCGATCAAACCCAAATTGAGGCGCTGGAATTCAGAAATGAGGGTAGGCTGCTGCTCTTGGAGCATCAACATGTTGCAATACACCTTCCGACTGAGTGCATCTGCCACAACGTTGGCCTTGCCCGGATGATACTGAATGCCCATGTCATAGTCCTTGATCAATTCCAACCATCTTCTTTGCCTGAGGTTCAGATCTGGCTGGGTCAACAAGTACTTCAAGCTCTTGTGGTCAGAATACACCTCACAACGGTTACCAATCAGATAATGCCGCCAAATCTTGAGTGCATGGACCACCGCAGCCAACTCTAAGTCATGAGTAGGATAGTTGAGTTCATGAGGCCTCAACTGCCGCGATGCATAGGCCACAACCTTGCCCTCCTGCATAAGAACACAACCAAGACCCTGATGAGAAGCATCACAATAGATATCAAAACTCTTGTGAATATCAGGGAGAACAAGCACTGGGGCTGAGGTCAACCGTTTCTTGAGTTCCTAAAACTCACATCACAAGCAGCGGACCACTCAAATTTCTTGTCTTTCTTAAGCAATTCGGTCATAGGCTTCGCAATCTTGGAGAAATTCTCGATAAAACGGCGATAGTAGCCAGCCAATCCAAGAAAACTCCGCACATCGGTGACCGACTTGGTGACCCCAAGATAGCACATCACCGACCTTGCTAGGATCCACACCACACCTCTGCTTTGAAAGAACATGGCCCAAGAATGCCACTTCCTTCAACCGAACTCGCACTTGCTGAATTTGGCATACGGTGGTGCTCACGCAGCCTGCCCAACACAAGCTTAAGATGCTCGGCATGCTCTTCTTCACTCTGGGAGTAGATAAGGATATCATCGATGAATACCACCACAAACTTATCCAAATACTCCATAAATACCGAGTTCATAAGATTCATGAATAAAGCAGGAGCATTAGTCAAACCAAAAGACATGACGGTGTACTCGTAAAGGCCATAACGAGTAGCAAAGGCCGTCTTAGGAATATCCTCGGCCCGATCGACTTGATGATAGCCCACCTCAAGTCAATCTTGGAGAAGACTCGTGCTCGGTTAATCGATCGAAAAGATCATCAATACGGGCAAAGGATACTTGTTCTTTACGTCACCTCATTAAGCGGACGGTAATCAACGCACATGCGCAAGGTCTTGTCCTTCTTCTTCACAAAGATAACTGGACAACCCCAAGGTGATGAGCTAGGACGGATAAAACCCTTCTCTTGCAGCTCACCTAGTTGCTTCTTCAGCTCCTCCAACTCATTAGGAGGCATGCGTCGGCCTCTTTGAAATAGGGCGCGCACGGCAACAACTCTATCACGAACTCCGCTTGAGCAGGAGGCATCCCGGGCAAATCTTCCGGAAAGACATCCGCGAAGTCACACACTGTGGGGACATCGTGAATCTCCAATGTTGGCTTTGCTTCGAGGGCAAAAAGGTGGGGCTCTCGCAACTGCGGTGAAAACCCAACCTGTTCACCTGAAGGGCTGGTGAGGTAGACAATCTTCCTAGCACAATCGATTTGCCCCAAATGTTGGGACAACCAATCCATGCCAAGAATCACATCCAGACGCGCCGAGTCGAGCAGGATAAGATTCGCCAAGAATCCCACTCCTTCGATGTGGATAGGAACATCCCGGCATACTTGGTCGCTCTCATTTCCGAACCCGAGAGCGAATCGCGATGGAATCCCAGGAGGAACACAAAGTGAAGTCCACAATCAACAAAGAAAAGACCTCGAAATAAAAGAATGCGGCTCGAGTCAAATAAAGCGTAGCGGGGCGCAAATTTACAAGGAGCGTACCCAACACCACGTCGGGCGCCTCTGTGCCTCCTCGGTAGAGATATGGTTGACTCGGCCGCTCCCAAGCCCGGGTCTTACGGTGGGTGGGTGACCACTCCCTTGCCCGCGTCCTCCATTAGAACGAGGGCGCTCAGGTCTTCTTAGGACAACTACTCGCGTAGTGGCCCTTGTTGTGGCGATGAAGCGGTGGCGTCGGCGCGGGGTTGCGGGAACACCTGCTGTTGGTCGCAGTGCGCGATCGAGTCCACGACTGCGGAGGGCGAGGAGCTGGTGCCAAGGCCTCGGCGGTGGTGAAGCCAAAGAACGGGCCACCGTGCAGGTCCAACACGGGGGAACGAGGCCGGCCGTGCGGACTGGCCGGGCCTCCCACTTGCGCTTGCGGGACTCGCCCAGCGCTCTCGCCTTGTGCTCGGCGATGATGGCCTTGTCCACCAAGGTCTGGAAGTCGGGGAAGTCCACAATAGAGAGCTTGTCCTGAAGCTCCTCAGACAAACCCTCCATGAACTTCTCCTGCTTGGCCTCGTCAGTGGCCACCTCAGCAGGAGCGTACCTCGCGAGATGGTTGAACTCGTGGAGGTACTCGATCCTGATCGCGCCCTGTTTGGCGCAAGGAACTCCTTCTTTTTCAGCTTCATCGGGCTGCGGGACATGGGCCCGACGAAAAGCTGACCGGAACTCCTCCCACGAGACCACGTGTCCCGCAGGCTGTATGGCGAGGAAGTTCTCCCACCATGAGAGTGCCGCACCCTCCAACTGATGGGATGCGAAAAGTGCCCGCTCTGCGCCCGGCATCGAGCAACGTTGAGCTTCCGCTCAACGGAGCGCAGCCGATCGTCTGCGTCAAGGGGTCCTCGGACACGGAGAAGGTAGGAGGTGAGTGCGGAGGAACTCCGCAAGTCCCCACGAGATCGGTGACCACCTCCGGATCCAGAGGCACGGAGAGGAGTGGAGGTGTTCCTCGCGATAACCTCCAACACCCTACGGTCCTCCGACGATTGCGTTCGATGCATGAGGACTTCCGCCATGGTCGGAGGAGGAAGCTCCTCATCGGGACTACGGTGATTTCGACCACTACGGGTCCCGCCACCATCCCGATTCACTAAGATGAGTTAGCTACAAGCCGAAATAAAAGAAAGCAAAGAAATCCAAACTCAAGAAAAAGGGCTCAGAATAACCACCAAGAGCACAGGACCAAAAATCACCAAATCGACTTCACAAACGACTAACCCGTATGGAAGAGCGAGTAATCGTGTGAAAAACCCAAAATTTTCAGAACTAAATTCTAGCTCAAAACAGTCCAAAAATCAAGGTATAACCACCTAATAGAGGATAGGCATTAGCTAATCTCATATCACTTCTTACCCTTTCATTCCCACAAGTTTTAGTTGAATTTACCTCTCATTTCCTACCTTAATTACTAACCACTAGCTAGCTGTCCAAATTCCTTTCTCCAAGCTCTCATGTTTCTTCCAAAACCAAGTTAATCGATAGAGACTAATTTTTGAAAGGAAGAGAGGAACAACTTTTTTCAAACTTAAGTGAGGGTAAGGTGAGATGAGCAAGCTAAGATAGGTAAGGAGCAAAATTAGAGAACTTACTTAAGTTTTACAAACCTTTTGAAAGTAAGTTTTCAAAATATTCTAGAGGCGACTAAGCTAGGGGTTTCTACGGTCAGTATGGCTCTGATACCAACTTTGTGAGGACCCGGAATATTTAACTAGTAACACTTAACCTCCAAATGGTTATGGCATTACTAATTAAACATTCTAAGCCTCGATGGACATATGCTTCCCAGAATTGCAGCATATGCACATCATCACAAAATTACACATCAATTCCATACACATACATCACTAAGTTCAACAACGACATACATAAAGTAAAGTTATTACAAAAGAGAGAGCCGACTGGCCAAATAGAACAATATACAAGAATGACAGCGGAAGCAAAAGCGCCATAAGATGGCTAGAACAAAAGTCGGCCAGGTTAGCCATACACCCACAAGGCAACCGATCGGGCGCTAAGCTAGTCGCCATAGCTACCACAACACAGCTCACAAAAGTGAGGCCCCTCAGGCTCACCTTCTTCCTCTGCAACAAAACAATTAAGCGAAGCAACTGAGTACAAAGATTGTCTTTGTACCCGCAAGACTGACGTGTGGAATAGCAGACCTATTCATAAACTACATGCAAGCTTATTTAGGTGGAGATTGTATGTCTCATTTTGCATGAAGCCAACTTTATTTGCAATAATGTAATACATTTTAAAAGCAAGTTTGCAAATCCGTTTTGTTATCAAAGTAACAGTAAGTAAAGATACATACAAGTAACCACAGGCGACTATCCCAATAGCCACCACAACATAGCACGAATCCCGATTCGTACCACCCATCAAGTTTTAATTTAAAAGGTTGTAGTCTAACTCTTGAAAGACCTTGCCAAGCGTGTCCATAACCTAGGGCGAGGCTATTCGAATAGTTTTAACCTGCAGGGTGTACCAATGTACCCACACTTGCATCGCCTTCAAGCCACAAGCACACTCACAGGGTATGCTGGCCCGCTAAGTCCTCGAGACATTTCCAATCTTGTGTATTAACTACGAGCCGCTCATATGGATAGAAACCCATATGCTTACATTGCAAGCGAAAGACAACAAATCCCATCACGGGTGAAGTCTTTCGGACACTACAATCTCCCAACACCATCCCTCCTGCGACTCCTGCGACTGGAGCCAATACACGCCAAAGTCTTGAGTCAAGAGAGGTCCCATACCCTCTAATTTGGTTAGCACGCTAAAATGCTTGGTTTAGTGTAACAAGATGTTCGGTCCTTGTTGACCGGGCACCATTCGATCACACCCAAAATCACACCATCATACCATTGTGCCCAAGTCTAAATCATTTTGTTTTCAGTTTTAGTTTTCATAAGTAGACATGGCACATGGTGGAAATCATAATCCATAATAAGTTTTATGTGATCAAGGTTATCGACAAGTCGATAACCGCCCACTTCTACCGGAAACTAAGCATGGCTAAGCAATTAATTCGCAACTACTAAGTGACAAGAGCCCATCCATGAACTCTAAATCACAGCAAGTAACCTAGGCTCATGGTAGTAGAGGATAATCATTTGCTAAGGAAATGCATCTATTAGGCCAACTATTAACACAAAGTAGCAATGCATACATAGAATTTGTAATCAACATAAATACTTAAAATACTGGGATTAACATGATCAAACTGCTTGCCTTCTTGTTGTTGCTCAAACTGTTGTGGAGGGTCGTTCTCGGGGTTACCGCAAATGTCGAACCCTAAGCGAAAGGCAAAAAGAACCAAGAACAACCAATAAGACGAGCCACACTTAAACAAACGAGCAAGCAAAAATTTTCCAAATGCGATTTAAATTTATACATAAGGTAGAATACGAATATACCTAGACATAGAAACTGGAAAAACCTAATTTGGATTTGTGGTGCAAAAGATATTACCTAAAAACCCATTTTCGGCCATAATAAGGTACTGTAGCAAAAATATTTTCTAGAGATTTTCTGGACTTGAAAATTTTATGATAGGTTGCTACTGATATTTTAAGGCTAATACAAGTGGTTTCATCTTAATTGGAGTTAAAATGATTTAGTTATGATTTTTCTAAGGTGCAAAACTAGCATAATGCACTTTCCAGAAATATAAACATGTGCAAAACCCATTTCACATTATAGTATGATAACAGAGGGATTTCCTAACATCAAATTTCTATTTTTAGGATTTACAGGGAATTACTGGTGTCTATTACATCATCAAATAAGTTTTTAATTGCTACTAACAAGGTTAAATCTATTAACATATTTTTCTGGTGCTGATTTAGGCCTACCACCATTTTTAGATTAAAGTTTAGCTAATAACAAATTTATCAAGGTTAAAATCATTCAATTAGCAGATATACAGAAAAGGATATGCATTTTCCAAGTTTTAATACAATTCTGGAATATGTAAAAATAGCAGAAAACAAACTATTAAAGATTACAGAATTTTCTACTACAGAAGCGTAGCTAAAAGCATTTTCATATTAAGCTTTAGTGAAATACAAATTTATTGCAGTTGGTTTCATGTAAAAAGGATCTATCTTGAATTAGTTATGAATTTCTAAAGTTTTGATACAATTTTCAGTTGATAAATAAATACTTACAGAAATAAAAACCAACCCAACCGAAAATAAACGACGTGGACGCTCGTGGGCCGTTGATGCCATATCCAACGAGCCACACGCACGGAGAACAGCGCACGCGCGCGATTCATAACAGGAGCCCACCGTTGGATCAAGATCCAACGGCTCACGAGGAAGGATGCAACCGGACGGTCAAGAATGATGAGGAGAACCGGAGGGTCCGAACGCATACAAAATCTAGGCCGCAGATCGCAAAATGGACGGTGGTCCAAGATCGAAGTGCAATCAGGAGTGCTGACACGTGGGGCCGCATGTCAGTGACTGAGAGTCACACATGCGAGATTTAACACACGTGCACAGCGCACGCGGACCCACCTGGCAGTGACTTAAAGAAGGTTTTTAGGGCAGCTAATTAATTACTAATGACCAATGATTAATGATGATTAGCAATCAATGTGCCCTAATGATTTTGAACAGTGGTGATTTAGGGACAGAGGGCCCACACGTCAGTGACCCAAAAAGGTAATTTCGGACACATTTATTGCTAACAATGATTAGCAATAAATAAACCCAAAATCAACCCTAATGACTTCTGACTTTCGGCGCTAAGCTAATGGGCCCACCCGGCAGTGGCACAGGGGACATCCCCGACAGCTAATAAACGCCGACACTTAATTAACCTAAGATTAACATTAATGATGCCTAAACGCACAGATAAACGCCAACGGGTGATTTAAGGGGCTGGACCCACATGTCGATCGGACATTAGGCGATTAAGACACCATTAATGCTCTACCGATTGGCAATCATTAAGCATTAAACGTGTCCTAAATATTTGACCAGCGGGCTCCGGTGACAAAACCCGAGTGGCTTTCACGGCTTATCGCGGCGACTCGATCGCGGCGGCGCCCTAAACTATCAAAATGGGTTCGCAATAGTGTTGCGGACCCAACGATAATGACCTCGCGGCGGTGGAGGTGCAGGCACGCCGGCGAGCGAAAAACAAAGAAGGAGGCCGACACGGCAAAACACGAAAATAGCAAGATGCTCATTGCGGTCCAAGGAAGCGAGTGCCATGACTTCTAGGGACTATATAGAAGCTACCTTAGAGAGGAGCTCCAAAGATGGCGGGAAGACTTGAACACGATGAAGTCCACCGGCCGAAGAAGATGAAGTGGAAGATGAGGTTACGAGCAAAATGAGTGGAACCAAATCATCACCACAGCTTCATTATAGCTCAAAGAGGCTCCAAAAGCAAATAATTGCAAAAAGAACCACTTACCGGAGCTGGAGAAGAAAGGGGGTGAAACCAACCGAAAATCTCCAAACTTAAAATTGAGTGATTCCTGCTAATGCAACCCAAAATCAAGTTAGGGGAAGTACAAAGGAGGTTGAGGAGTTCAAGAGGGTGCAAGAAAGGTTGAAGATGAACCACTGGACACCAAGGCTGCCATTGGAGCCCTCGGGTCAACAATGGTGGATTGAAGGTTTGAGATGGTTTTGAGCTCAAACACAGAGAGGAGCTAGGTGTGGTGTAAAGGAACACCAGGAGGATCTAGAGGGGCAATATATAGGGAAGGGATTAGGGTTTCGAGCAAGAACCCGAGTCCATGGTGGGCTCGGTTCATGCTACGGTCATGGACCAAGAAATGATGGGGGCAAGTGAGCACGGTGACAATGGAGGAAAAAGCCTGGTGTGCATTAAATGCCCCGCAGAGAGACGTTGACGAAAGCAAACTTGAGGTGACACATCAAAGCCGCCCCGCGCTCTCTCTCTTTCTGCCATTGTCGCGCGCTGCGTGAAGCAGAGGAGGAAGAAGAACAGAAAGGAGAACGGTGACCTTTGGATTGAAAATGGACGGTCACGATTAAACGAGTTCACCGGATAGTCCGATTGCCCTCAGGAATCCGGACGGTCGGATTGAGATCCAACGGTCCCAATTGGTTAATGCAACCGGAGGGTCCGGATGCTCACACGAACGTGGGCCGAGCGATTTGAATCCAACGGCTGATATCGCACGCACGTTTTAAAATGCGGCTCGGTGCAGCTAGGTGGTTCGACCGCATCAAGTGGCTCGGACTCGAGCCCGACTCGAACCCAAGGAACAGTGAATCAGCTTTAGGTTTTAAATTAAAACTGAGACCTTTGGGGATTTATTAGAGGTAGCAAAATAGCTCCAAAAATTCTGAAATTTTTACAGGAGCTTGCTGATTTAGACATTGACCTTGTGTAAAATTTTCAGAGGTTTTTATGCATTGCATTTTTCTCCGAAAATTCCACAAGGTGCAGGCTCAAGGTTTGACTAGGAGTCAAACAGGTTTGACTACCCTCCAAAAATATTCAAACCATTTCTAAAAATTGTAAAAATTTTCAGAGGGTTCACATGCCATCCCAAGAACTTAGGAAAAATATTTCCAGGAGATGATCACAACATTTGACAAGAATGTTTTTGAAGGAACAAGGTTTGGATCAAAAGACTTGTGACTTCGTATTTCCATAACTTCTTGTACAATACTTGCTTGGTACAATAGGGAATACAGGATGTAAGAAAAAGTTTTAATTTCTACTCATTTTCTTACATTTGAAACACAAGCTCAAAATTGGGATGTTACAACTCTCCCCCCCCTTACAAGAATCTCGACCCGAGATTCCGTTTACTCGGCGAAGAAAGAAGGAAAATCTGCACGAAGGAGATCTTCTCGCTCCCAAGTTGCTTCATCTTCAGAATGGTTTGACCACTATACCTTAAGGAACTTGATGACACGGTTCCTCGTTCTTCGCTCAGATTCCTCAAGAATACGAACAGGATGCTCGCGATAGGTCAAATTTTCCTGCACATTGAGAACCTCCAATGGAGTTTCCTCAGTCGGGACACGGAGGCACTTCTTCAGGTGTGAAACATGGAACACATCATGTACACCCTCAAGTGCAGCTGGTAGCTCCAATCTGTATGCAACTGCTCCAACTCTCTCGATGATACGGTAAGGCCCAACATATCGAGGGGCCAACTTGCCCTTGATGCCAAAGCGATGGCCCTTCAAGGGTGAGACTCGAGATACACAAAGTCATTGGGCTCAAAGCTCAACTCACGGCGGCGACGGTGCGCATAGCTCTTACGCTTAGATCGGCCGTGCGCAGATGCTTGCGGATCAACTGAACCTGACTTTCGGCCTCATTGATCGAATCGGGCCGAAATCGCCGCCACGATCTCGACCAGTTCAATGGGGTTCTCGCATCTCCTCCCATACAAAGCCTCAAATGGTGCCATGCCAAGAGCGGCTCGAAAGTCGTTGTTGTAGGAGAACTCCGCAAATGGTAGGCACTTCTCCCACTTCTTCCCATAGGAAAGAACACAAGCACGGAGCATATCTTCCAACACTTGGTTGACTCGCTCCGTCTGGCCATTAGTCTGAGGATGAAAGGCTGTGCTGAAATGAAGGCGGGTCCCCATAGCCTCTTGCAGACTATGCCAAAACTGCGAGGTGAAAAGTGCACCACGATCAGAAATAATCGTCTTCGGTACACCGTGAAGACTCACAATCCTCGAGACATAAAGTTCGGCCAAAGGCCCCACACGAAGCTGAGTCTTGACAGGAAGGAAATGTGCCACTTTAGTCAACCTGTCGATCACGACCCAAATAGCATCATTCCCTTTGGACGAGCGGGGCAAACCGGCGATGAAGTCCATGCCAACGGAATCCACTTCCATTCTCGCACCGCAAAGGTGAAGAAGACTGCTGACGCCGATGCTCGGCCTTCACACGACACCGACACGCGCACTCGACAACGAACTTGGCAATCTCACGCTTCATTCGGGTCCACGAATCTCGGCGAAGGTCCTGATACATCTTGGTAGCCCGGGTGAATAGACAAAGGAGAATCATGGGCTTCGCGGAGAATCAAATTCGCAATTCCATGACCTTAGGAACCACAAGACGCCGCCCAAACCACACAACGCCATTCTCGTCCTCCGAAAGCACTTGGCTACCCCATCCTTGATGTTACGCTGATTTGGCTCACACCAACATCCGCCTCATGCCGCCTTGATTTGGTCCACCAAGGTTGGTTGCACAACCAATGTAGCAAGAGAACCGTGCTCGATCAAACCCAAATTGAGGCGCTGGAATTCGAGAATGAGGGTAGGTCTTTGCTCTTGGAGCATCAACATGTTGCAATACACCTTCCGATCGAGTGCATACGCCACAACGTTGGCCTTGCCGGATGATACGAATGCCCATGTCATAGTCCTTGATCAATTCCAACCATCTTCTTTGCACGAGGTTCGGATCTGTTGGGTCAACAAGTACTTCAAGCTCTTGTGGTCGAATACACCTCACAACGGTTACCAATCGATAATGCCGCCAAATCTTGAGTGCATGGACCACCGCACCAACTCTAAGTCATGAGTAGGATAGTTGAGTTCATGAGGCCTCAATCGCCGCGATGCATAGGCCACAACCTTGCCCTCCCGCATAAGAACACAACCAAGACCACGATGAGAAGCATCACAATAGATATCAAAACTCTTGTGAATATCGGGAGATAAAGCACTGAATGAGGTCAACCGTTTCTTGAGTTCTGAAAACTCACATCACAAGCAGCGGACCACTCAAATTTCTTGTCTTTCTTAAGCAATTCGGTCATAGGCTTCGCAATCTTGGAGAAATTCTCGATAAAACGGCGATAGTAGCCAGCCAATCCAAGAAAACTCCGCACATCGGTGACCGACTTGGTGACCCCAAGATAGCACATCACCGACCTTGCTAGGATCCACGACCACACCTCCTGCTGAAAGAACATGGCCCAAGAATGCCACTTCCTTCAACGAACTCGCACTTGCCGAATTTGGCATACAACTGGTGCTCACGCAGCTGCCCAACACAAGCTTAAGATGCTCGAAGATGCTCTTCTTCACTCTGGGAGTAGATAAGGATATCATCGATGAATACCACCACAAACTTATCCAAATACTCCATAAATACCGAGTTCATAAGATTCATGAATAAAGCAGGAGCATTAGTCAAACCAAAAGACATGACGGTGTACTCGTAAAGGCCATAACGAGTAGCAAAGGCCGTCTTAGGAATATCCTCGGCCCTGATCCTGACTTGATGATAGCCCAGCCTCAAGTCAATCTTGGAGAAGACTCGTGCTCCGGTTAACTGATCGAAAAGATCATCAATACGGGGCAAAGGATACTTGTTCTTTACCGTCACCTCATTAAGCGGACGGTAATCAACGCACATGCGCAAGGTCTTGTCCTTCTTCTTCACAAAGATAACTGGACAACCCCAAGGTGATGAGCTAGGACGGATAAAACCCTTCTCTTACAGCTCACCTAGTTGCTTCTTCAGCTCCTCCAACTCATTAGGAGGCATGCGATACGGCCTCTTTGAAATAGGGGCGGTACCGGGCAGCAACTCTATCACGAACTCCAGTTCTTGAACAGGAGGCATCCCGGGCAAATCTTCCGGAAAGACATCCGCGAAGTCACACACTGTGGGGACATCGTGAATCTCCAATGTTGGCTTTGCTTCGAGGGCAAAAAGGTGGGGCTCTCGCAACTGCGGTGAAAACCCAACCTGTTCACCTGAAGGGCTGGTGAGGTAGACAATCTTCCTAGCACAATCGATTTGCCCCAAATGTTGGGACAACCAATCCATGCCAAGAATCACATCCAGACGCGCCGAGTCGAGCAGGATAAGATTTGCCAAGAATCCCACTCCTTCGATGTGGATAGGAACATCCCGGCATACTTGGTCGCTCTCATTTCCAACCGGAGAGCGAATCGCGATGGAATCCCAGGAGGAACACAGTGAAGTCCACAATCAACAGCAAAAGACCTCGAAATAAAAGAATGCGAAGCTCCAGAGTCAAATAAAACTGTAGCAGGACGCAAATTTACAAGGAGCGTACCCAACACCACGTCGGGCGCCTCCTGTGCCTCCTCAGCCGAGATATGGTTGACTCGGCCGCTCCCCAAGCCCGGGGTCTTCTGGTCGGGTGGGTGACCACTCCCTTGCCCGCGTCCTCCATTAGAACGAGGGGCCGCTCCAGTCTTCTTAGGACAACTACTCGCGTAGTGGCCCTTGTTGTGGCGATGAAAGCGGTGGCGTCGGCCGCGGGGTTGCGGGGAACACCCTGCTGCTGGGTCGCAGGTGCACGCGACTGAGTCACGACCTGCGGAGGGCGAGGAGCTGGTGCCGAAGGCCTCGGCGGTGGTGAAGCCAAAGAACGGGCCACCGGTGCAGGTCCAACACGGGGACGAACGAGGCCGGCCTGTGCAGACCGCTGGGCCTCCCACTTGCGCTTGCGGGACTCGCCCAGCGCTCTCGCCTTGTGCTCGGCGATGATGGCCTTGTCCACCAAGGTCTGGAAGTCGGGGAAGTCCACAATAGAGAGCTTGTCCTGAAGCTCCTCAGACAAACCCTCCATGAACTTCTCCTGCTTGGCCTCGTCAGTGGCCACCTCAGCAGGAGCGTACCTCGCGAGATGGTTGAACTCGTGGAGGTACTCGATCCTGACGCATCGCGCCTGTTTGAGCGCAAGGAACTCCTTCTTTTCAGCTTCATCAGGCCTGCGGGGACATGGGCCCGACGAAAAGCTGACCGGAACTCCTCCCACGAGACCACGTGTCCCGCAGGCTGCATGGCGAGGAAGTTCTCCCACCATGAGAGTGCCGCACCCTCCAACTGATGGGATGCGAAAAGTGCCCGCTCCGCTCCCGGCATCGAGCAACGTTGAGCTTCCGCTCAACGGACGCGAGCGATCGTCTGCGTCCAAGGGGTCCTCAGACCTGGAGAAGGTAGGAGGCTGAGTACGGAGGAACTCCGCAAGTCCCCCACGAGACTGGTGACCACCTCCGGATCCAGAGGCACCAGAGGGAGTGGAGGTGTTCCTCGCGATAACCTCCAACACCCTACGGTCCTCCGAACGATTGCGTTCGATCTGCATGAGGACTTCCGCCATGGTCGGAGGAGGGGGAAGCTCCTCATCGGGACTACCCGGCTGATTTCGACCACTACGGGTCCCGCCAGCCATCCTGATTCACTAAGATGAGTTAGCTACAAGCCCGAAATAAAAAGAAAGCAAAGAAATCCAAACTCAAGAAAAAGGGCTCAGGAATAACCACCAAGAGCACAGGACCAAAAATCACCAAATCGACTTCCTGAAACGACTAACCCGTATGGAAGAACGAGTAATCGTGTGAGAAAACCCAAAATTTTCAGAACTAAATTCTAGCTCAAAACAGTCCAAAAATCAAGGTATAACCACCTAATAGAGGATAGGCATTAGCTAATCTCATATCACTTCTTACCCTTTCATTCCCACAAGTTTTAGTTGAATTTACCTCTCATTTCCTACCTTAATTACTAACCACTAGCTAGCTGTCCAAATTCCTTTCTCCAAGCTCTCATGTTTCTTCCAAAACCAAGTTAATCGATAGAGACTAATTTTTGAAAGGAAGAGAGGAACAACTTTTTTCAAACTTAAGTGAGGGTAAGGTGAGATGAGCAAGCTAAGATAGGTAAGGAGCAAAATTAGAGAACTTACTTAAGTTTTACAAACCTTTTGAAAGTAAGTTTTCAAAATATTCTAGAGGCGACTAAGCTAGGGGTTCCTACGGTCAGTATGGCTCTGATACCAACTTTGTGAGGACCCGGAATATTTAACTAGTAACACTTAACCTCCAAATGGTTATGGCATTACTAATTAAACATTCTAAGCCTCGATGGACATATGCTTCCCAGAATTGCAGCATATGCACATCATCACAAAATTACACATCAATTCCATACACATACATCACTAAGTTCAACAACGACATACATAAAGTAAAGTTATTACAAAGAGAGAGCCGACGGCCAAATAGAACAATATACAAGAATGACAATGAAGCAAAAGCGCCATAAGATGGCTAGAACAAAAGTCGACCGGTTAGCCATACACCCACAAGGCAACCGGCCAGGGCCGCCAAGCTAGTCGCCCATAGCTACCACAACACAGCTCACAAAAGTGAGGCCCTCGAGCTCACCTTCTTCCTCTGCAACAAAACAATTAAGCGAAGCAACTGAGTACAAAGATTGTCTTTGTACCCGCAAGATTGACGTGTGGAATAGCAGACCTATTCATAAACTACATGCAAGCTTATTTAGGTGGAGATTGTATGTCTCATTTTGCATGAAGCCAACTTTATTTGCAATAATGTAATACATTTTAAAAGCAAGTTTGCAAATCCGTTTTGTTATCAAAGTAACAGAAGTAAAGATACATACAAGTAACCACAGAAGCGACTATCCCAATAGCCACCACAACATAGCACGAATCCCGATTCGTACCACCCATCAAGTTTTAATTTAAAAGGTTGTAGTCTAACTCTTGAAAGACCTTGCCAAGCGTGTCCATAACCTAGGGCGAGGCTATTCGAATAGTTTTAACCTGCGAGGGTGTACCAATGTACCCACACTTGGACCGCCTTCAAGCCACAAGCACACTCTGAAGGTATGCTGCCCGCTAAGTCCTACGAGACATTTCCAATCTTGTGTATTAACTACGAGCCGCTCATATGGATAGAAACCCATATGCTTACATTGCAAGTCGAAAGACAACAAATCCCATCACGGGTGAAGTCTTTCGACACTACAATCTCCCAACACCATCCCTCCCGCGACTCCTGCGACTGGAGCCAATACACGCCAAAGTACTGAGTCAAGAGAGGTCCCATACCCTCTAATGTGGTTAGCACGCTAAAATGCTTGGTTTAGTGTAACAAGATGTTCGGTCCTTGTTGACCCGGGCACCATTCCAGTCACACCCAAAATCACACCATCATACCATTGTGCCCAAGTCTAAATCATTTTGTTTTCAGTTTTAGTTTTCATAAGTAGACATGACACATGGTGGAAATCATAATCCATAATAAGTTTTATGTGATCAAGGTTATCGACAAGTCGATAACCGCCCACTTCTACCGGAAACTAAGCATGGCTAAGCAATTAATTCGCAACTACTAAGTGACAAGAGCCCATCCATGAACTCTAAATCACAACAAGTAACCTAGGCTCATGGTAGTAGAGGATAATCATTTGCTAAGGAAATGCATCTACTAGGCCAACTATTAACACAAAGTAGCAATGCATACATAGAATTTGTAATCAACATAAATACTTAAAATACTGGGATTAACATGATCAAACTGCTTGCCTTCTTGTTGTTGCTCAAACTGTTGTGGAGGGTCATTCTCGGGGTTACCGCAAATGTCGAACCCTAAGCGAAAGGCAAAAAGAACCAAGAACAACCAATAAGATGAGCCACACTTAAACAAACGAGCAAGCAAAAATTTTCCAAATGCGACGAAATTTATACATAAGGTAGAATACGAATATACCTAGACATAGAAACTGGAAAAACCTAATTTGTAACAGGCCTAACTTAGGGTTTGTATTTCAAATGTAAAATTTTGAGGAGAAATAAAAACTTTTGTTGCCTCTTCAAAATCATTTGAAAGTTTCTACATTTTTCCCTAGCAATTTCCATTTTCTAGAATTAAATTCTTGTGAATGGAAATTGTTGTCAGCACATTCTTAGCCTTCAAACTTGTGATCATCCTCTAGGAATATTTTTCCTGTCATCTTGATCATCCTATCTACCTCCCTGAATTATTTCACAATTTTTAGATTTTGTTTGCTATTTCAAATGGCCAAGTCAACTCTGTTTGAAATCTGGTCAAACTCCCTGTACAGCAGCTTGTGAATTTTCTCTAGAACAATGCAGTGCATAAAAGTTCTGGAAAAATTATACAAGGTTGTCCTCTGTCCCTAGTAGCTACCATAAAAATTTCAAAATTTTTGGAGCTCAGGAGTTACCTCTAAAAATTCTCCAAACCCTCTCAGCCTTTTAAAACTTCAAATCAGTATTCACTGTTTGTCGGGCTCGAGCCCGAGCCCGACTCAAACCCGACCGCACCTAAATGGCTCGGTCGCGCCAACTAATCGCACCGCGCGAATCTAATCAATCGTGACCGTCCGTTGTGCATCGCACGATCCACGTTCGCGGGCGCAACCGACTGTCGAATGCATACATCCATCTCGACCGTTCATTTTAGATCCAACGGTCGACGCATTCCTGATCGAGCGAGACCACCTAATTGCACCGTGCGGTCTGCGTTCGCGCCGCTTCTTTCATTGTCATCGCGGTGGGTCCCACTCGTCAGGTCGTCACCTACCTCTCGTTCGTGTGCTGTGTGCCGGCGGCAGCATGCATGCGCGCCACCTCGTCTCGCCGTCCATTCTTGGTTTCCGCGCGCGCTTCACCTCGGCCGCATCTCCCGCTGCTAAGCCCATACCCTGGTGTGGCATTTATCGCCGTCATCTACCCCCTGACTCGCCGCTTTTTCTCCTTTGCGTCTCGGTGCCGAGAAGCTCCGCCTCTCGATTTCCTCCGCCCTCTTCCCTACTTAAGCTCTCGCAAAGCTCTCTTATCCTCCTTTGGACACCCTAAGACCACTTCCTGCCCTCCGTTACCTTCCCTGAGCTCAAATAGTAGTAGTGCGCAATCGCTGGTTCACGGCCGTGCCGCTCCGCCGTGTCAGCACCACAACCAGTGAAGATCATCCCTTCTTTTGCGCGTCACATCGTGTTCCAGATCCCTATCATGATTTCCCCTCAGCTAATTTTGTGTTTCACTCGCAGGGGGCCATTGAATTTTGGTATCCCTCTTCTTCGGCCGAAAGTTGGATCATCGTCCTCATCTCCGGTGAGTTGGTTCCTTGGGCAATTGCTCGCGCTAGCACCATCTAGTGCACTCACTCAAGCTATCTCCGTCTCCCTTTTCCCCTATTTTTGCTCAGGTTGCTCCCTCCTCGGTGACCCCTTAATCGCCGCCGTGGGCTCTCGTCGCCGGGTCACTCCGGTGCCTCTCTCGTCGCCAAGCACACGGTGAGTTCTGGTAACTCACGATGCCCATGCGCGCTAAATTTCATTGTCTTCCTCTGCGTACAGCCGCACCTTGTCACCCCCACTGCCGGCCGCCAAGCTCCGTCGCCGCGCCACCGCAGTGCATCTCCGGCTGCCTCGAGACCACCTACAGTTTCAGTGATCCTCCGGCGACCCATTTTGGCCTTGGTTTCCACCTCGTCGCGCCTCCACCGCCGCGACGAATCCAGTCGAGCCGCCGAGATCCCTGTTCTTTTCGATTGTGATCCTCTGCATGCATGCGCGGTGGGGCCCACTCCTTCAAAACCAATTAGTTAGCGGCTAATCATGCTTATGATTGTTCTTTAGTTCACTCTCATGCATGATCAAAGTTAGTAATTGAGGTTTGAAAGTATTTTAGTGCAAGTTTCTCTGTATCTTTTCTCTGTTGTCAGTTTTAGCTGTTGTCAGTAATCTGAAAATTTGTATCATGCTTGCTATTAGGTTTTATTAGACTTGATGTCTCCTTTTTGTTGTGGTGGTTAGCATGAAATCATTTAGTTGGTATCTTTAAGTTTCTAAGTTTCTGTTGCCATGCTTGATCATAGGGATAGTTAGCTGCTCATTTTATTTGCCTCTGTACTTTTGAGTTGTCAGTGTTATAAGATTTGGGTAGTGACCAAGTGTTGAAACTTGTTAGCCTTGCAAAATCTAGGTGTGATGCTTAGGGGTATGAATAGCTGAGCATCCTTAGCATCCTATCTTAGGTAGAAGATTTTTGTTTAGCCTTTCTTAGTTGGATACTTGGCTAGTTATGCTTTCAATAGCTTCTTGTAGATTTTGTGCTCTCACCTGTCAATAGTGGTTTTAGTATAGCTAGCTGTTGTTGATATATTAGCTTGATGATTAAATAATAGATGTGCACACAATCACCATCAAAGTCTGTCCAAAGTTTAAAGCATGTTAGAAGTTTGATTTTGTGGTTAACCTAGCAAAGGTGGGTGGGTCTCTGTAGCAATTATTTGTCATTCTTTGTGATAGTCTAGCCTTGGTGTATATATTGGTGTTTGTATGTGATGTTTGAGTTTTGCCGGTGTTATTCGTTCTTATTATTTGTTTTGTTAAAATCGTTAGGATTCGATATTTGCGGCAACCCTGAGGACGATCCTCCGCACCATATTGAGCAACAGCAGCCAGGCAAGCAGTTTGATCATGTTTAATCCCAGTATTTTAAAGATTAATATTTTGTTTCAATTTGTATGTATGCATTGCTTAATTTGTGTTAAATTGATTAGTTAAATCCGTGTTGCATATCCTGTAGACAAAATATTGATCTCTACTACTGAGCCTAGGTTATTTCTTTGTGATTAGAGATCATTGGATGATTTCTTGTCACTTAGTAGATCACGATTTCATTTGCTTAGACATGCTTAGTATCGGTAGAATCAAGCGATTATCGACTTTAGTCGGTAACCTTGATCACACAAAATTTACTACAACTTTATGTTTCAGCACTTTTGCTATGTTATTTGCAAAATTAAAAATGAAAACAAAAATGATTTAGACTTGGGCACAATGGTAAGGCTGGTGTGATCTGTTGGGTGTGATGGAAAGGTGCAAAGTCGATTAAGGACCGAGTTACTTGCGCCACCGTCTTGAGCATTTTGCGTGCTAACCACACTAGAGTATATGGGACCTCTCTTGACCTAGTACTTTGGCGTGTATTGGCTCGGGTCGCGGGAGGTCGCGGGAGGGACGGAGGTGGGAGCATGGTAGTTGTCCGAAAAGCTTTATCCTGAGTGGGTAGTTGTCTTTTCGGCTTTACCATGTAAGCGTATGGGTTTCTATCCATACGAGCGGCTCGTAGTTAATACACAATATTGGAAAAAGTCTCGTAGGACTTAGCCGTGCCAGCATACCTTCGGAAGTGTGTTTTGGCTTAAAGGCGGTCTGAAGTGTGGGTACATTGGTACACCTGCGAGTTAAAACTATTCGAATAGCCTCGTCCTAGGTTATGGACACGCTCGGATCGCCCCAAGAACTAGACTACAACATTTAAATTAAAACTTGATGGGTGAGTACGAATGCGGGATTCGTGCTATTGTTAATGGTGACTATTGGGATAGTCACTTCTAGGTTGTTTATCTTTCGCTTTTGTTATTATTATCCTTACTGTTATTTCAATCTTAAAAATGAATTGCAAACTTGCCTTTAAAACTGTATTACCTTATTGCAAATGAAAATTGGCTTTATGCAAATAAAACATATGGCCTCCACCAGACAAGCCTGCATGTAGCATATGAGCAGTGCGCTAGTTCACACGTCGATCTTGCGGGTACAAAGACAATCTTTGTACTCGGTGCTTTGCTTAATGTTTTGTTGCGGAGGAAGGAGGTGAGCCTCGGGGCCTCACTTACGTGAGTGTCTTTGTCGCCGTGGGTGGCGACTAGGCTTGGCGGTCGGTCGGATGCCTTGTGGGTTGAAGGCACACGATTGGCTTTGTTTATAGCCATCTTATGGCACTTTTGCTTCATTGTCTTTTTGTTGTTATTTGTGTATCTTGTGGCGATCGGCCATTATGCATAATATTGTTACTATTTGTTTATCTTCCGTTTGGAAGTGTGGTGTTTGGACTCTATGTGTGGAATGGAGTTGATGTCTAATTTTGCACCGGTGTGTATATCTTTGCTTTAGGAAGTATACATATCTCGAGATCGATTTATTTGATTTGTGATGCTAGGACCGGTGGTTGGTTAAGCATTACAAACCAAATAAACTGGAGTCCTCAAAAGTTGGTATCGAGCCATTACGACCGTAGTAACCCAAGCATAGTCGTCCTTAGGGTATTTTGAAAGTCTTATTTTCAAATTATAAAAGGTTTATGAAAACCTAGGCGATTCTCAGATTTTATTCCTTACCTATCTTAGCTTTCTACTCTCATCTTACTCTAATTTAAGTTTTGAAACTTGGTTTCTCTCTTCACCTTTCAAAAGATAGTTACTACTAGGTGGAATTAGTTTGGGGAGAACCATGAAGTTTAATCCAACTAAAACTTGTGGGGATAATAGGGTAAGATGTAAAGGGAGTAGTTATGTGTCGATTTTCTTTGGTCGAACTTTATCACCCTTGTGTTTGTTTAATTTGCTTTCATGAATTTTGGCTTTCTTGCTCTTAAATTTGTTGCTAACTTGTCTTAGTAAAGCAGGATGGCGGGAGAGCAGCGTGGCGATCGTGAGTGGTCATGATGAGAGCTTCCCCTCCTCAGACCATGGTGAGGTTCTCGCTCGATCGAGCGAACCGCATGGACCGACGCGCATCTTGGAGGTTATTGCTAGGAATACCTCCACTCCTGCCGGTGGTGGCGGCCACGGACTCGCGGGGACTTGCGAGTTCCTCCGTACCACGGCCGCCGACTTTCTCCGCTCGAGGACCCTCGATGCGGACGATTGGCTGCGCATGGTTGGCGAAAACTCAACATAGCTCGGTGCGAGCGCGAGGACAAGGCACTTTTCGCGCGTCCACCGGCTTGCGAGGCGCGGCACTCTCATGGTGGGAGAACTATCTCGCCATGCGGCCGCGGGCCATGTGGTCGCGTGGGAGGAGTTCAGTCGACTTTTAGTCGGGCCCACATCCCGGATGGCACGATGAAGTGAAGAAGAAGGAGTTCCTCGCGCTCAAGCAAGGCGCAAATGCGTGACGAGTACTTATGCGAGTTTAATCATCGGCTCGTTATGCTCCGGAGAGGTGGCCTCGGATGAGGCTAAGCGGGAGAAGTTTATGGATGGCTTGTGCGAGGAGCTGCGGGACAAGCTATCTATTGTGGACTTCTCGGACTTTCGAGCCTTGGTAGATAAGGCCATCGTTGCGAGCATAAGGCAAAGCGTGGCGAGTCCCGCAGCGCAAATGGGAGCGCATCGGTCTACTCACACCGGCCTCGTTCGTCCTCGGTGGGCGGCACGATGGCCCGTTCTTTTGCTCCACCGGCGCGAGACCATCTGCACCAGCTCCTCGCCCACCGCGGGCGTGTTTCGACCACGTGCGCTGCGATCCAGCAACAGAGCGGCCTCGCAATCCGGCGGCGAGGTTACTTGTTTTATTGCCACAACAAGGGCCATTATGCGAATGCTTGCCCTCAGAGTGTTGCAGCAGCCCCTCGTCCTAATGGAGGACGCGGGCAGGGGAGTGGTCACCCACGACGGAAGATGATCCGAAGCCCGAGTGCGGCGTGTCGAGTCAACCACCTTTCGGTGAGGAGGCTCGGGGCGCGGATGTCGTGATGGGTACACTTCTTGTTAATTCTCGTCCTGCTGCAGTATTATTTGATTCTGGAGCATCGCATTCTTTTATTTCAAGATCATTTGCTGCTGCTAGTAGTCTTCACTGTGTACCTTTGGGGGTTCCTTTGCTCATCCGCTCTCCGGGGGCGGAAATGAGAGCTGATTTACAGTGTCGGGATGTTCCTATCATAGTCCAAGGAGTGGGGTTTTTAGCAAATCTTATCTGCTTTCGGTTCGTGAGTGCGGATGTGATTCTTGGCATGGATTGGTTGTCCCAACACTTGGGGCATATCGATTGTGCCGGGAAGATTGTCTATCTCACGACCCTTGAGCGGCGGTCGGATTTTCGCGCAGTGCGGGGCCACATCTATGTGCATTAGAGGCAAAGCTAGCCTTGCAAATTCGGATGTCCCCATAGTATCGACTTTGTGGATGTCTTTCTGAAGATTTGCAGGGATGCCTCGGTTCGAGATCTGAGTTTGCCATCGAGTTGCTGCCGTGCAGCTCCGATTTGAAGCGCCGTATCGGATGCCTCCCAATGAGCTAGAAGAATTGAAGAAGCGGCTTGGTGAGCTCCAAGCAAAGGGTTTCATCCGTCCCAGTTCATCTCCTTGGGGTTGTCCGGTGATCTTTGTGAAGAAGAAGGACAAGACTTTGCGCATGTGTGTTGACTACCGTCCTCTCAATGAAGTGACGGTGAAGAACAAATATCCTCGCCCGCATTGATGATCTTTTGACCGGTTATGCGGAGCTCGGTGTTCTCAAGATTGATCGAGATCGGGCTATCATCAAGTCGGATCGGTGAGGATATTCGAAGACGGCTTTCACTACTCGCTATGGCACATGCAGAGTACACGTCATGTCTTCGGTTTGACCAATGCTCGGCGTTGTTCATGAACCTTATGAATTCGTATTCATGGAGTATTTGGACAAATTTGTGGTGGTTTTATTGATGACATTCTTATCTATTCCAAGGCGAAGCGAGCATGCTCGAGCATCGAAGATTGTTTTGGGCAAGTTGCGGGAGCATCACCGTATCTGAAGTTCAACAAATGTGAGTTCTGGTTGAAGGAAGTGGCATTTTGGGCCATGTTCTTTCAATTGGAGGAATAGTTGTAGATCCCAAAGAAAGTCGATGTTCTATCTTGGGGCCAGCCAAGTCGATCAACGATGTGCGGAGTTTTCTTGGTTTAGCGGGCTACTATCGCGCTTTATCGAGAACTTCTCCAAAATCGCAAAGCCGATGGTGAATTGCTTAAGAAGGACAAGAAGTTTGTATGGTCCTCTGCTTGTGATGAGAGCTTTCGGGAGCTCAAGCGGCGATTGACTTGACCCAGTCCTTACTCTTCACGATATCCACAAGAGTTTCGATATTTATTGCGATGCCTCTCGTCGGGGACTCGGATGTGTTCTTATGCGGAAGGCAAGGCGGTTGCCTATGCATCCAGCGATTGAGACCTCATGAGCTCAACTATCCCACCCATGATTTAGAGCTTGCTGCGATAGTTCATGCCCTCAAGATTTGGCGGCATTATTTGATCGGAAACGTGTGAGGTGTATTCCACCACAAGAGTTTGAAATACTTGTTCACTCGGCCAGATCTGAACCTCGAGCGAGAGAGATGGTTAGAATTGATCAAAGATTATGACATGGGTATTCAGTATCATCCTGGCAAAGCCAATGTGGTTGCTGATGCACTTAGCCGAAAGGTGTATTGCAATACTTTGATGATCCAAGAGCAGCAACCTGCACTACTTGCAGAATTTCAGCGTCTCAACTTGGGTTTGGTTGAGCACGGTTCCCTTACTGCCCTGATTGTGCAACCAACCTTGGTGGATCAAATCAAAGCGCGCGACAATCAGATGATGGTGTGGGTAAAATCAAGCAGAACATCAGGAATGGATCAGCCAAGTGTTTCACAGAAGATGAGCACGGTGTTGTGTGGTTTGGGCAGCGTCTTGTGGTCCCAAAGGTCCCAGAGTTGCGGGATTTGATTCTTGAGGAGGCCCATGATTCGCCTTTGTCCATCCATCCCGGGGCCACTAAAATGTACCAAGATCTGCGTCAGAGATTCTGGTGGACTCGCATGAAGCGCGAGATTGCCAGGTTCGTGGCGAGATGTGACATATGTTGTCGTGTCAAGGCCGAGCATCAGCGTCCAGCGGGTCTTCTTCAGCCCTTACCTATACCTGAATGGAAGTGGGATTCTGTAGGCATGGATTTTATCAACGATGCGCCCGTACTCCTGCGAGGAAGGATGCATTATGGGTTATCATTGATCGATTGTGAAGGTGGCTCATTTCCTTCGGTCGATCGAAGATTGATGTGAATCGATTAGCGGATCTTTACATATCCCGTATTGTGAGTGCGCATGGTGTGCCACGAACAATTGTGTCGGATCGTGGTTCTCTGTTCACCTCTCGGTTTTGGCATAGTCTGCGAGGAAGCCATGGGGACCCGTCTTTCATTCGGCTCGACCTATCATCCTCGGGATGATGGTCGAGGCGGGCGCGTCAACAGTGCTTGAAGACATGCTCGTGCTTGTGTTCTTTCCTATGGGAAGAATTGGGAGAAGTGCCTACCACTTGCGAGTTCTCCTACAACAACGACTTCGAGCTAGTCTCGGTATGGCACCGTTTGAGGCTTTGTATGGGAGCGCTGCGAACACCATTGAACCGGTGGCGGTGAAAGCGGTTCTTTGGCGGATTCGATCAATGAGGCGAAAGTCAAGTGCGATTGATTCGTGAGCACTTGCGCGTAGCTCGATCGAGCGAGAAGAGCTATGCGGATCGTCGTCGTCGTGGTGAGTTTCGGCCCAATGACTTTGTGTATCTCAAAGTCTCACCTTTGAAGGACATCGTCGTTTGGTGTCAAGGGCAAGCGGCTCCTCGATATGTCGGGCCGTATCGCATCATCAAGAAAGTGGGAGCTGTTGCATACAAGTTGGAGTTGCCGGCTACACTTGAGGGTGCATGATGTTTTCCATGTGTCGCAATTGAAGAAATGCCTCAGTGTTCGGTTGAGAAACACCATTGGAAAATATCGATGTGCGGGAAGATCTGTCTTATCGTGGCGTCCGTTCGTGTCCTCGAAGAAGCTGAGCGCAGAACAAGGAACCGTGTGATCAAGTTCCTTAAGGTTCGGTGGTCGAACCACTCAGAGATGAAGCCACTTGGGAGCGGGAAGATCGCCTCGGCGATTACCCATCCTTCTTCTCCCGGTGATCGAGAATCTCGGCGAGATTCTGTAAGGGGAGATTTGTAACAGCCCTAACTTAGGGTTTGTATTTCAAATGTAAAATTTTGAGGAGAAATAAAAACTTTTGTTGCCTCTTCAAAATCATTTGAAAGTTTCTACATTTTCCTAGCAATTTCCATTTTCTAGAATTAAATTCTTGTGAATGGAAATTGTTGTCAACATTCTTAGCCTTCAAACTTGTGATCATCCTCTAGGAATATTTTTCCTGTCATCTTGATCATCCTATCTACCTCCTGAATTATTTCACAATTTTTAGATTTTGTTTGCTATTTCAAATGGCCAAGTCAACTCTGTTTGAAATCTGGTCAAACTCCTGTCAGCAGCTTGTGAATTTTCTCTAGAACAATGCAGTGCATAAAAGTTCTGGAAAAATTATACAAGGTTGTCCTCTGTCCCTAGTAGCTACCATAAAAATTTCAAAAATTTTTGGAGCTCAGGAGTTACCTCTAAAAATTCTCCAAACCCTCTCAGCCTTTTAAAACTTCAAATCGGTATTCATTTGTTTGTCGGGCTCGAGCCGAGCCCGACTCAAACCCGACCGCACCTAAATGGCTCGGTCGCGCAACTAATCGCACCGCGAATCTAATCAATCGTGACCGTCCGTTGTGCATCGCACGATCCACGTTCGCGAGCGCAACCGACTGTCGAATGCATACATCCATCTCGACCGTTCATTTTAGATCCAGCGGTCGGCGCATTCTGATCGAGCGGACCACCTAATTGCACCGTGCGGTCTGCGGTTCGCGCCGCTTATTGCTTTATCGCGCGGCGGGTCCCACTCGTCGGTCGTCACCTACCTCGTTCGTGTCTTTGTGTGCGGCGGCGGCATGCATCGCGCGCCACCTCGTCTCGCCGTCCATTCTTGGTTTCGCGCGCTTCACCTCGGCGCATCTCCATTGCTAAGCCCATACCACAGTGTGGCATTTATCGCCGTCATCTACCCACGACTCGCCGCTTTTTCTCCTTTGCGTCTCGGTGCGAGAAGCTCCGCCTCTCGATTTCCTCGCCCTCTTCCCTACTTAAGCTCTCGCAAAGCTCTCTTATCCTCCTTTGGACACCTAAGACCACTTCACGCCCTCCGTTACCTTCCACGAGCTCAAATAGTAGTAGTGCGCAATCGCTGGTTCCGGCCGTGCGCTCTCCGCCGTGTCGGCACCACAACGATGAAGATCATCCCTTCTTTTGCGCGTCACATCGTGTTCAGATCCCTATCATGATTTCCCCTCGGCTAATTTTGTGTTTCACTCGCGAGGGCCATTGAATTTTGGTATCCCTCTTCTTGGCGAAAGTTGGATCATCGTCCTCATCTCGGTGAGTTGGTTCCTTGGGCAATTGCTCGCGCTACTTCATCTAGTGCACTCACTCAAGCTATCTCCGTCTCCCTTTTCCCTATTTTTGCTCAGGTTGCTCCTCCTCGGTGACCCCTTAATCGCCGCCGTGGGCTCGTCGCCGGGTCACTCGGTGCCTCTCTGTCGTCGCCAAGCACACGGTGAGTTCTGGTAACTCACGATGCCCATGCGCGCGCTAAATTTCATTGTCTTCCTCTCAGTACAGCCGCACCTTGTCACCCCCACTGCCGCCGCCAAGCTCGTCGCGCGCCCACCATGATGCATCTCCGGCGCCTCGAGACCACCTCGATTTGGTGATCCTCCGGCGACCCATTTTGGCCTTGGTTTCCACCTCGTCGCGCCTCCACGCGGCGGCGAATCCAGTCGAGCGCGAGATCCTGTTCTTTTGATTGTGATCCTCTGCATGCATGCGGCGGTGGGGCCTCTCCTTCAAAACCAATTAGTTAGCGGCTAATCATGCTTATGATTGTTCTTTAGTTCACTCTCATGCATGATCAAAGTTAGTAATTGAGGTTTGAAAGTATTTTAGTGCAAGTTTCTCTGTATCTTTTCTCTGTTGTCGATTTTAGTTGTTGTCGATGTCTGAAAATTTGTATCATGCTTGCTATTAGGTTTTATTAGACTTGATGTCTCCTTTTTGTTGTGGTGGTTAGCATGAAATCATTTAGTTGGTATCTTTAAGTTTCTAAGTTTCTGTTGCCATGCTTGATCATAGGGATAGTTAGCTGCTCATTTTATTTGCCTCTGTACTTTTGAGTTGTCAGTGTTATAAGATTTGGGTAGTGACCAAGTGTTGAAACTTGTTAGCCTTGCAAAATCTAGGTGTGATGCTTAGGGGTATGAATAGCTGAGCATCCTTAGCATCCTATCTTAGGTAGAAGATTTTTGTTTAGCCTTTCTTAGTTGGATACTTGGCTAGTTATGCTTTCAATAGCTTCTTGTAGATTTTGTGCTCTCACCTGTCAATAGTGGTTTTAGTATAGCTAGCTGTTGTTGATATATTAGCTTGATGATTAAATAATAGATGTGCACACAATCACCATCAAAGTCTGTCCAAAGTTTAAAGCATGTTAGAAGTTTGATTTTGTGGTTAACCTAGCAAAGGTGGGTGGGTCTCTGTAGCAATTATTTGTCATTCTTTGTGATAGTCTAGCCTTGGTGTATATATTGGTGTTTGTATGTGATGTTTGAGTTTTGCCGGTGTTATTCGTTCTTATTATTGTTTTGTTAAAATCATTAGGATTCGATATTTGCGGCAACCACGAGGCGATCCTCCGCACCATATTGAGCAACAGCGACCGAGCAAGCGGTTTGATCATGTTTAATCGATATTTTAAAGATTAATATTTTGTTTCAATTGTATGTATGCATTGCTTAATTTGTGTTAAATTGATTAGTTAAATCCGTAGTGCATATCCTGTAGACAAAATATTGATCTCTACTACCGAGCCTAGGTTATTTCTTTGTGATTAGAGATCATTGGATGATTTCTTGTCACTTAGTAGATCGATTTCATTTGCTTAGACATGCTTAGTATCGGTAGAAGCTGGGCGATTATCGACTTTAGTCGGTAACCTTGATCACACAAAATTTACTACAACTTTATGTTTCAGCACTTTTGCTATGTTATTTGCAAAATTAAAAATGAAAACAAAAATGATTTAGACTTGGGCACAATGGTAAGGTGGTGTGATCATTGGGTGTATTGGAAAGGTGCAGAGTCGATTAAGGACCGAGTTACTTGCGCCACGTCTTGAGCATTTTGCGTGCTAACCACACTAGAGTATATGGGACCTCTCTTGACCTAGTACTTTGGCGTGTATTGGCTCCGGGTCGCGGGAGGTCGCGGGAGGGACGGAGGTGGGAGCATGGTAGTTGTCAAAAGCTTTATCTGAGTGGGTAGTTGTCTTTTCGGCTTTACCATGTAAGCGTATGGGTTTCTATCCATCTGAGCGGCTCGTAGTTAATACACAATATTGGAAAAAGTCTCGTAGGACTTAGCGGTGCAAACATACCTTGGAGTGTGTTTTGGCTTAAAGGCGATGCAAGTGTGGGTACATTGGTACACCTGCGAGGTTAAAACTATTCGAATAGCCTCGTCTAGGTTATGGACACGCTCGGATCGCCCCAAGAACTAGACTACAACATTTAAATTAAAACTTGATGGGTGAGTGCGAATGCGGGATTCGTGCTATTGTTAATGGTGACTATTGGGATAGTCACTTCTAGGTTGTTTATCTTTCGCTTTTGTTATTATTATCCTTCTTGTTATTTCAATCTTAAAAATGAATTGCAAACTTGCCTTTAAAGCGTATTACCTTATTGCAAATGAAAATTGGCTTTATGCAAATAAAACATATGGCCTCCACGAGACAAGCCCGCATGTAGCATATGAGCAGTGCGCTGGTTCACACGTCGGTCTTGCGGGTACAAAGACAATCTTTGTACTCGGTGCTTTGCTTAATGTTTTTGTTGCGAGAGGAAGGAGGTGAGCCTCGGGGCCTCACTACGTGAGTGTCTTTGTCGCCGTGGGTGGCGACTAGGCTTGGCGGTCGGTCGGATGCCTTGTGGGTTGAAGGCACACCGATTGGCTTTGTTTATAGCCATCTTATGGCACTTTTGCTTCATTGTCTTTTTGTTGTTATTTGTGTATCTTGTGGCGATCGGCCATTATGCATAATATTGTTACTATTTGTTTATCTTCCGTTTGGAAGTGTGGTGTTTGGACTCTATGTGTGGAATGGAGTTGATGTCTAATTTTGCAGGGGTGTGTATCTTGCTACAGGAAGTATACATATCTCGAGATCGATTTATTTGATTTGTGATGCTAGGACCGGTGGTTGGTTAAGCATTACAAACCAAATAAGCTGGTCCTCACGATTTTAGGGCAGCTAATTAATTACTAATGACCAATGATTAATGATGATTAGCAATCAATGTGCCTAATGATTTTGAACGATGGTGATTTAGGGACGAGAGGGCCCACACGTCGATGACCCAAAAGGTAATTTCGGACACATTTATTGCTAACAATGATTAGCAATAAATAAACCAAAATCAGCCCTAATGACTTCGACTTTGGCGCTAAGCTAATGGGCCCACCGCGTGTGCACGAGGACATCCCGATACGACTAATAAACGCCGACACTTAATTAACCTAAGATTAACATTAATGATGCCTAAGCGCACGAGATAAACGCCAACGGGTGATTTAAGAAATTTGGACCCACATGTCGATCGGACATTAGGCGATTAAGACACCATTAATGCTCTCTTGATTGGCAATCATTAAGCATTAAATGTGTCCTAAATATTTAACAGCAGGGCTCGGTGACAAAACCAGTGGCTTTCACGGCTTGTCGCGGCGACTCGGTCGCGGCGGCGCCTAAACTATCAAAATGGGTTCGCAATAGTGTTGCGGACCCATGATAATGACCTCGCCGCGGTGGAAGTGCAGGCAGCCGGCGAGCGAAAAACAAAGAAGGAGGCCGACACGGCAAAACACGAAAATAGCAAGATGCTCGTGCGGTCCAAGGAAGCGAGTGCCATGACTTCTAGGGACTATATAGAAGCTACCTTAGCCGAGAGGAGCTCCAAAGATGGCGGGAAGACTTGAACACGATGAAGTCCACCGGGCCGAAGAAGATGAAGTGGAAGATGAGGTTACGAGCAAAATGAGTGGAACCAAATCATCACCACACTTCATTATAGCTCAAAGAGGCTCCAAAAGCAAATAATTGCAAAAAGAACCACTTACAGAGTTGGAGAAGAAAGGGGTGAAACCAACTGAAAATCTCCAAACTTAAAATTGAGTGATTCCTGCGAATGCAACCCAAAATCAAGTTAGGGGAAGTACAAAGGAGGTTGAGGAGTTCAAGAGGGTGCAAGAAAGGTTGAAGATGAACCACTAGACACCAAGGCTGCCATTGGAGCCCTCGGGTCAACAATGGTGGATTGAAGGTTTGAGATGGTTTTGAGCTCAAACACAGAGAGGAGCTAGGTGTGGTGTAAAGGAACACCAGGAGGATCTAGAGGGGCAATATATAGGGAAGGGATTAGGGTTTCGAGCAAGAACCCGAGTCCATGGTGGGCTCGGTTCATGCTACGGTCATGGACCAAGAAATGATGGGGGCAAGTGAGCACGGTGACAATGGAGGAAAAAGCCTGGTGTGCATTAAATGCCCCGCAGAGAGACGTTGACGAAAGCAAACTTGAGGTGACACATCAAAGCCGCCCCGCGCTCTCTCTCTTTCTGCCATTGTCACGCGCGCTTCGGCGAGCAGAGGAGGAAGAAGAACGAAAGGAGAACGGTGACCTTTGGATTGAAAATGGGCGGTCACGATTAAGCGAGTTCGCCGGACGGTCGATTGCCCTCGGGAATCGGGACGGTCGGATTGAGATCAACGGTCCCAATTGGTTAATGCAACCGGAGGGTCCGAATGCTCACACGAGCGTGGGCGGCGATTTGAATCAACGGTGATATCGCGCGCCGCGTTTTAAAATGCGGCTCGGTGCAGCTAGGTGGTTCGACCACATCAAGTGGCTCGGACTCGAGCCCGACTCGAACCCAAGGAGCGATGAATCGACTTAGGTTTTAAATTAAAGCTGAGACTTTTGAGGATTTATTAGAGGTAGCAAAATAGCTCCAAAAATTCTGAAATTTTTACAGGAGCTTGCTGATTTAGACATTGACCTTGTGTAAAATTTTCAGAGGTTTTTATGCATTGCATTTTTCTCCGAAAATTCCACAAGGTGCAGGCTCAAGGTTTGACTGGGAGTCAAACAGGTTTGACTACCCTCCAAAAATATTCAAACCATTTCTAAAAATTGTAAAAATTTTCAGAGGGTTCACATGCCATCCCAAGAACTTAGGAAAAATATTTCAGGAGATGATCACAACATTTGACAAGAATGTTTTTGAAGGAACAAGGTTTGGATCAAAAGACTTGTGACTTCCGTATTTCCATAACTTCTTGTGCAATACTTGCTTGGTACAATAGGGAATACAGGATGTAAGAAAAAGTTTTAATTTCTACTCATTTTCTTACATTTGAAACACAAGCTCAAAATTGGGATGTTACACATAATTCCAAGTTTTCTTTACATCCTGGAAGTACCAAGATGTATCAGGATTTGAAGAAGACATTTTGGTGGAACCAAATGAAAAGGCAAATTGCTCAGTATGTTGCTGAATGTGATATTTGCCAAAGGGTTAAAGCTGAACATCTAAAGCCAGCTGGTACCCTCCAACCTTTGCCTATTCCACAGTGGAAGTGGGAAGAGATCGGTATGGATTTTGTTACTGGTCTTCCCAAAACTTCCAATGGGTCCGATGCCATTTGGGTAATCATCGACCGTTTAACGAAGGTGGCTCATTTTATTCCGGTCAAAACCATCTTGATGTGGCGGCTAGCGAGCTTTATATTGCTAGAATTGTTTGTCTTCATGGTGTTCCCAAGGTCATTGTTTACGACCGTGGCCCTCGGTTACTTTCCATTTTGGAATTGTCTTCATCGAGCTATGGGAACTGAACTCTCTTTCAGTACTGCTTATCATCCTCAAACTAGTGGTCAAACTGAGAGGGTGAATCAAGTAATGGAAGATCTCCTTCGAGTTTATGTGCTGTCCTATAGCAAAGATTGGGAGAAATCCTTGCCATATGTGGAATTTTCCTACAATAATAGCTACCAAGCAAGTATTCAAATGTCACCTTTTGAAGCCTTGTATGGGAGAGCTTGTAGGACCCCATTGAATTGGTCAAGTGCGGTGAAAGATCATTCTATGGTCGAGACTTGGTGGTAGAAGCAGAAGAGCAAGTTCGTCTGATTCGAGATCGTTTGAAAGCTGCACAATCTCGTCAGAAGAGCTATGCTGACCATCGCCGTCGTGAATTAAGCTTTGAGGTAGATGACCACGTCTATCTTAAAGTGTCACCAATGAAGGGCACTCATCGTTTTCAGGTGAAAGGAAAGCTAGCACCTCGTTATATCGGACCCTTCCGAATTATTGCAAAGCGAGGAGCTGTAGTGTCAGAACCCGGGTATTAATACACCCAGATCCTCTGTGCATAACTGAACTAGTCCCATGATCAGTGGCTAGCTCACACAGTAAACAAAATGATAACAAATTCATATCACAACTTTATTAATAACAACAGAGTTGATTACAAAAGAGGCTTACAGGCCAACAATAAAATAAACACAACGGAAGACGAAGAAGTAGTAGGGTCCAGCAATCTGCCACAGGCAATCGACTGGGGTAGCGGCCTAGTCGTCGAGATCCACATCGGTAGCAAAGTCCTTCTCCTCTGAAATTTGTTTGCATAAGCAAGAATGAGCACAACTTCCGTGCTCGCAAGTTACACCCGTCAAATAACAGAATGACATGCATATATGGATGTAACAAAGGATGGCTTATATGATTATTTGCATAAAGCAGCATTTTCTTTAAATACCGGTACTAGATTCCAAAGCGGTTATTCTATAACTAAAGTTTATAAAATTCTCAATTTTATAGTCAGATAACGTTCACACATGAATGGTGAAGGATATCCTCCTATCACATGGTTGTTTGCTTAATTCCCAATTGGATAAACCAGTTTTGAAGAAGTTTGTTTTCAAACAAAACCAAAGTCTAACTTTGAGTAGTTCTGCTAGCATGTCCATAACCGCGGACACGGCTATTCGAATAGTTTTACACTCTGCAGAGGTTGTACAACTTTACCCACATGACAAGACTTCTCTAGTTTGTCCGGCATATATCTATGCCACCGCTCACTACCTTTGGTAAGCGGTCTAGAGCACGTGTCGAGGCCTTTACAAAGCGTCATTCCACCGTAGTTACCCCTCGCTAAGGTTTCGCCACCTCTTTTGGAATAAAGACCTCCGGATTCGGGCCCCCTCTTGCGCTAAGTGGGATTGATATAAGTCGTAACATGACTACCCAATACATCCGTGAGGCGACTATGGTGGAACATTGCAAATTATTTAGCCAAGTCCGCCCATACGAGACATGTGGTAGTACGGTTAGGCGTAGCATCATGCGCTCTAAGACCGGTCCTTAATCGACTTGGGCAACTTTCCAATAAAACCCATGGGACTTAACTCGACCAAATTAAGCGTGCATGAACCTGCACCGACCAATCATCCATTATGCCCAAGTCCAAACCATCATTTTATTTTATTTTCCAAGTCATTTGTAAAACTTCCATGACACACAGATGCCAAGGGTACAATTTAATCAATAATTGATTGATGGCTGAAATTCCCCAAAACAAGTTTGGTCTAAAAGCATGGCTAAGCAATACGTTTAAATGATCCTAGTTCATACTATCGTATCAACCAGGTTTGATCTAGGGTGACAATGTGTTTGATTCAATATCAACATTGGCCATACAAAGGATTTTAGACATAACTATATATTTAAAACAAGAATTTAAGATACTGATATAAATAAGCATGCAGTAATAATTTAAAACAGAATATAAATAATTTAAAATAGTAGGATGAATATGATCAAGGGTATAACTTGCCTCGCTTGATGAGGTGACGTTGTTTTTCTTAACAGATCACTTTAACAGAACCTCTGGTGGTGAGGTGATGTTGTTTTTTTTTCGTAACAGGTCACCTAGTACTCACAAGTACTATCTTCAGGTAGTCCAAGTGTACGATCACGATGATCATACAGTCAAAATCAATCCTCTTATGTTGCTCTTCAGTCAGCGTCGAGATCTGATTCTCCGAAGTCGTTGATGATCACACAGTCAAAATCAATCCTCTTATATCGTTCTTCAATTGGTGTCGAAATCTGATTCTCCGAAGTCGTCGAACTCTAATCGTGCAATACAACAAATTCAACTCAAATTCAAAAGGACAGATCAAATTAACTCCAAATAGAAGTATTTTACTTTAGATAGCTAGATAATAATTTTATATGAATTTACAAATTTGAATGGACTAAAACAGAGTTCGGGAGCAAAAGATATGAATTTTAGAATATTGGGAATACATGGAATGATAAACTAGGGTTTTAAAGGAATTGCAGGTCAAATGAACCCAAAATCAAATGATTTTGGTTTAGATGGCTAGATCTTGATTTTATAGGAATATAGAAATTTGAATGGACGAAATCGGAGTTCGTATGAGGTAGAACGAACCCCGGGAAGTTCTAAATCTAAATAAAACCTAAAATCAGATTTTATTAATTTTCTGAATTATTTTCTAAAGGAAAATCGATTTATTGCGCAAGCATGGCGCGACAAGGATTTTCCGAAATTAAAAGAAATGAATTGATTTTTCGACATGTGGGCCCCATTGGTCAATGACTTGGCTCATGTGGACCGAGTCCACAATGGTTGGACGCGGAAATGCGTGGCTTGCCACGCCAGGCGTGCGTGGCGGTGAGGTGGATCTTGGCCGGCAATAAGTGGTGACGTGGTCTTGGCCGCCACCATCCGGACAAAATCGGTGGCGTGTCATCTACGGCGATGCCACGTCGGCCGAAACGGCGGCGTCCTCGGCCGTCGACAACGGCGCCGCAGCGGCGTTCGCCGGCGGCGGATGGTACCGGTGTAAAGCTACGACTATTGCGGTCATATTGGTATACCTCTGGTTGCGCGGGCGGCGGTGATGGCGGCGGCGAAAAAAGCGGCGGAGGCGGGCGGTTGTTGTCGGCGCGAAGTCCGTGGCGTTACGGTGAAGCGGTGGTAGCACTGGATCGCGGCGGCGTGGTGAAGACGGTGGTGGCGTCGGCGAGGTCGTGGAAGCGATGAGTGGCGGCGCAATCGGGCGGCGTACACGGTGGCGGTGAAGAAAATCCGGTCCGGCGGCGTCGGAGAGGTAGAGGAGGTGTGGGTGGTGCGTGTGTGTTGAGTGAGTCGAGGCTCACCAGGTGCCTTTATAGTGGCGGAGGAGGTCGGAGGTCGGAGTTCGTGCGCGGGTGGTGCGGCGGCGGCGTTCTGCGGAATCCCGCGACCGTGCGAAATAAAGATAGAAACGGACGGAAGGTGCGGCGTAGTGTGTGGGTGTAAGTGCGAGCATTTATTTGTGTAGCGGTGGCGAGAAAGCGGCGGCGGAGCTCGCGGCGCGGCTCTGGCGGCGGTTTCGGAGGAAGAAGAAGGAGTGGGGGCGAAAGGTGTGGCCGTCGATTTTTATCGGCGGTGGGAAAAAATGGTGTGGCGTGGAGAATTGTGAGCCGTTGGATGTAAATCCAACGGTCAATGACGAGGCGCGGATGTGCGGGCGTGCGATCTGGATCCTACCGTGGAGAGAGATGGTGGCGTGGAGTTTGCTCACCGTCCGATCTAATCGGACGATGAGAAAGGAGTAGGGAAAAGCGGAATGAAGCGGTGATAGATAGCCGTCGGATGTAGATCGGAGGGTTCACGTAGGAGGGCGTTCGGAACCCGAAGGTGCTTCAAGATCGGCCGTGAATTCTTGATCCAATGGTGCGGAGAAAATGGGTGGCGTGGGAATAGATGACCGTCGGATGGCGATCGAGCGGTGACGGCGAGCGAGAGAGAGAGAGCGCGGGCGGTGGAGTGGGCGGATTGGGGTGGCGCGCGGTGAGAATAGAAGTGGGCTGCGGAGGTTTCGCCCAAAAGCCGTTTAGGGTTTTAAATTGATTTTCTATTAATTTAATCCGGATAATTCATTTAGGCTTTGGAAAATAGCAATTTAACTCCAAAATTCGGAAAAATTCACGAAACTCCTAGAGTTATTTTGGACTTAAATAAAATAGTTCCAACTTTAAGTTGGCTTTTAATTTTGCAAATAAATTATTTTGGCTTGAAAATACTTAGGAAAAAGCTTTTAAAAACTCAGAAAATTCTAGAAATTAAGTAAATTTTTATTTTTCAATTTAAATCCAATAAAACTTCGCTAACTTCAAATAAATTTTAAATTTGACCTTCAAAACTTTAGAGATTCAAATCAGGCAATCAAACTCTAGCAAATTATCAGAAAATCCAATTAGAATAATAACTTTATTTTAATTTATTTTGGTAACGTAACTTTGGGATGTTACAAACTACCCCCCTTAAAAGGAATCTCGTCCCCGAGATTCGGAGTGGCTAGAAAGAAAACTGGGATACAAAGTTTTCAACTGGATTTGTTGTTGTCTGCATCCTACTCATCATGTGACAGAATTGTGACATTGTACGGATATCCTTGTCCAGAATTTTGCGGCTTCTTGTTTGATTGAATGATTTCCCTTTTGAGCTTCGGAGTTGCTGCTTGCTGCTTCTTTGGACAGTTGTGGGCATAATGTCCTTTTTCTTGGCAGTGAAAACAAGTGACATTTGCAATAGAAAGAAACTTCTTCTGAGATTGCCCTTGAGCAGATAACTTGGAGGTGCTAGTGCTAGCTTGATGGTTTACTGTTTCATTTTGGGGTATTGGTAAGCCCAAACTTCTGTACTCTTGTACTTGCGACATAATTCTCGCGTTGGCTTTTCTTCCTGCTGCCGGTGTTATTGTTGCGATCGAGCGGCTACGGAATCTTTATCGGGGTGAGTGCTAAGCGTACTTTTGGGCATTGATTGGCATAATGTCCCATATCCTGACAAGCAAAGCATTGTATTCCTGCCTTTGATGTCTTGTTCTGTTGAATTTGGTCATCCTTGATGTTGCGGAACGTCTGCATTGGTGGATGTGGTGCCGATCCTGGAGTCTTGAATACGGTCGTCGTTGGTGCTTGGTTGGGTTGGGGTTGAATCACACGAGCCTTGAGGTTTCTTGCATCATGTTGTTCTTGATCCACCATCTTCCTCTTGGAACACTTGGTGCAGTCACGTTGTTCTTGTGTTGTAGGAGTAATGGCTGAGGCGACATTGTTGCTTCTCATTTGTTGCATCAACTGTTGCATTAATTGAGTCTGGGTGATGAAAAACTTGTTCATATTCCGAAGGGTTTCTGTTATTAGTTGCAGGTTGCCTTCAGCAGGGACATCCTTGTTGGTGTTGGTATCGTCTTCAGAACAACGGGTGTTCTTCATCTGCCGGTTACATCAAAGATTTAGGAAAGGAGGACAAAGGATAGGGAAGAGACAAATATGAAGAACTAAGGGAATAGAACGAAACAAAACTCTCAAACGAAAGAACCAACTGAAAAAGCTTTTCAGAACAACTTTGCAAAACGTTCTATCGATCGAGATTCTTAATCTGGTGAAGCGACTCAGTACACAGAATGAGTCTGGACATACTTAACCTATATGGCTTGGCTGTTAAAACGATCTTCGGTATATCTTGCATGGCGATGCTTTATGGAAGGCTCCATGTCTTGTAGTCTTGAACGCGATGGGAAGAACGTGTTGACCATCTATAGAAATTTTCAAGGAAAAGATGATCCATTTAACTTATAAAATGGTGAAGAAAGAATTAGGAGAGAAAGAATCTCTATGAGGAAGCTATAGATAGATGACCAAGATGAGAAGAGAACAATTTATTTTTCTTGCTATAAAATAAGCTTTGAATTTTTCAACTAACGGCCATTCTAACTAGGTCACGACCTACAGTCGATATGGCTCTGATACCACTTTGTCAGAACCCGGGTATTAATACACCCAGATCCTCTGTGCATAACTGAACTAGTCCCATGATCAGTGCCTAGCTCACACAGTAAACAAAATGATAACAAATTCATATCACAACTTTATTAATAACAACAGAGTTGATTACAAAAGAGGCTTACAGGCCAACAATAAAATAAACACAACGGAAGACGAAGAAGTAGTAGGGTGGGTCCAGCAATCTGCCACAGGCAATCGACTGGGGTAGCGGCCTAGTCGTCGAGATCCACATCGGTAGCAAAGTCCTTCTCCTCTGAAATTTGTTTGCATAAGCAAGAATGAGCACAACTTCCGTGCTCGCAAGTTACACCCGTCAAATAACAGAATGACATGCATATATGGATGTAACAAAGGATGGCTTATATGATTATTTGCATAAAGACATTTTCTTTAAATCTCGGTACTAGATTCCAAAGCGCTTATTCTATAACTAAAGTTTATAAAATTCTCAATTTTATAGTCAGATAATGTTCACACATGAATGGTGAAGGATATCCTCCGATCACATGGTTGTTTGCTTAATTCCCAATTGGATAAACCAGTTTTGAAGAAGTTTGTTTTCAAACAAAACCAAAGTCTAACTTTGAGTAGTTCTGCTAGCATGTCCATAACCGCGGACACGGCTATTCGAATAGTTTTACACTCTGCAGAGGTTGTGCGACTTTACCCACATGACAAGACTTCTCTAGTTTGTCAAGCATATATCTATGCCACCGCTCACTACCTTTGGTAAGCGGTCTAGAGCACGTGTCGAGGCCTTTACAAAGCACCATTCCACCGTGAGTTACCTCGCTAAGGTTTCGCCACCTCCTTTGGAATAAAGACCTCCGATTCGGGCCCTCTTGCGCTAAGTGGGATTGATATAAGTCGTAACATGACTACCGAATACATCTGCAGGGAGCGACTATGGTGGAACATTGCAAATTATTTAGCCAAGTCCCGCCATACGAGACATGTGGTAGTACGGTTAGGCGTAGCATCATGCGCTCTAAGACCGGTCCTTAATCGACTTGGGCAACTTTCAATAAAACCCATGGGACTTAACTCGACCAAATTAAGCGTGCATGAACTCGCACCACCAATCATCCATTATGCCCAAGTCCAAACCATCATTTTATTTTATTTTCCAAGTCATTTGTAAAACTTCCATGACACACAGATGCCAAGGGTACAATTTAATCAATAATTGATTGATGGCTGAAATTCCCCAAAACAAGTTTGGTCTAAAAGCATGGCTAAGCAATACGTTTAAATGATCCTAGTTCATACTATCGTATCAACCAGGTTTGATCTAGGGTGACAATGTGTTTGATTCAATATCAACATTGGCCATACAAAGGATTTTAGCCATAACTATATATTTAAAACAGGAATTTAAGATACTGATATAAATAAGCATGCAGTAATAATTTAAAACAGAATATAAATAATTTAAAATAGTAGGATGAATATGATCAAGGGTATAACTTGCCTCGCTTGATGAGGTGACGTTGTTTTTCTTAACAGATCACTTTAACAGAACTTCTGGTGTTGAGGTGATGTTGTTTTTTTTTCGTAACAGGTCACCTAGTACTCACAATTACTATCTTCAGGTAGTCCAAGTGTACGATCACGATGATCATACAGTCAAAATCAATCATCTTATGTTGCTCTTCAGTCAGCGTCGAGATCTGATTCTCCGAAGTCGTTGATGATCACACAGTCAAAATCAATCCTCTTATATCGTTCTTCAATTGGTGTCGAAATCTGATTCTCCGAAGTCGTCGAACTCTAATCGTGCAATACAACAAATTCAACTCAAATTCAAAAGGACAGATCAAATTAACTCCAAATAGAAGTATTTTACTTTAGATAGCTAGATAATAATTTTATATGAATTTACAAATTTGAATGGACTAAAACGGAGTTCGGGAGCAAAAGATATGAATTTTAGAAGATTGGGAATACATGGAATGATAAACTAGGGTTTTAAAGGAATTGCAGGTCAAATGAACCCAAAATCAAATGATTTTAGTTTAGATGGCTAGATCTTGATTTTATAGGAATATAGAAATTTGAATGGACGAAATCGGAGTTCGTATGAGGGAGAACGAACCCCGGGAAGTTCTAAATCTAAATAAAACCTAAAATCAGATTTTATTAATTTTCCTGAATTATTTTTCTAAAGGAAAATCGATTTATTGCGCAAGCATGACGCCAGCAAGGATTTTCCGGAAATTAAAAGAAATGAATTGATTTTTCGACATGTGGCCCCATTGGTCAATGACTTGGCTCATGTGGACCGAGTCCACAATGGTGCGACGCGGGAAATCGTGGCTTGCCACGCCCGGCCCACGCGGCGGTGAGGTGGATCTTGACCGGGCAATAAGTGGTGGCGTGGTGCTTGGCCGCCACCATCTGGACAAAATCGGTGACGTGTCATCTACGTGGCAGTGCCACGTCAGCACGAAAAACGGCGACGTCCTCGGCTTCGTCCGACAACGGCGCACGGCGGCGTTTCGCCGGCGGCGGATGGTACCGGTGTAAAGCTACGACTATTGCGGTCATATTGGTATACCTCCTGGTTGCAGTGGACGACAGTGATGGCCGGCGACGAGAAAAAGGCGGCGGAGGCGGACGGTTGTTGTCGGCGACGGTCGGTGGCGTTCTGGTGAAGCGGGTGGTAGCACCTGGATCGCGGCGACGTGGTGAAGACGGTGGTGACGTCGGCGAGGTCGTGGAGGCAGTAGTGGCGGCGCAACCGGCGGCGACGTACACGGTGGCCGGCGAAGAAAATCCCGAATTCCGGCGACGTCGGAGAGGTAGAGGAGGTGTGGGTGGTGCGAGTGTGTTGAGTGAGTCGAGGGGCTCACCAGGGTGCCTTTTATAGTGGCGGAGGGAGGTCGGAGGTCGGAGTTCGTGCGCGGGTGGTGCGGCGGCGGCCGTTACGCGGAATCCCGGCGACTTCGTGCGAAATAAAGATAGAAACGGACGGAAGGTGGCGGCGTAGTGCGTGGGTGTAAGTGTGAGCATTTATTTGTGTAACGGTGGCGAGAAAAGCGGCAGGGCGGAGCTCGCGACGCGGCTACGGCGGCGGTTTCCGGAGGAAGAAGAAGGAGTGGGGACGAAGGTGTGGCCGTCGATTTTTATCTGACGGTGGGAAGAAATGGTGTGGCGTGGAGAATTGTGAGCCGTTGGATGTAAATCCAACGGTCAATGACGAGGGCGCGGATGTGCGGGCCGTGCGATCTGGATCCGGCTGTGGAGAGGAGATGGTGGCGTGGAGTTTTGCTCACCGTCCGATCTAATCGGACGATGGAGAAAGGAGTAGGGGAAAGCCGGAATGAAGCGGTGATAGATAGCCGTCGGATGTAGATCGGAGGGTTCACAGTAGGAGGACGTTCGGAACCCCCGAAGGTGCTTCAAGATCTGACCGTGAATTCTTGATCCAATGGTGCGGAGAAAATGGGTGGCGTGGGGAATAGATGACCGTCGGATGGCGATCAGGCGGTGGGGACGCGAGCGAGGAGAGAGAGCGCGCGCGGTGGAGTGGGCGGATTGGTGGCGCGCGGTGAGAATAGAAGTGGGCTGCGGAGGTTTCGCCCAAAAGCGTTTAGGGTTTTTAAATTGATTTTTCTATTAATTTAATCCGGATAATTCATTTAGGCTTTGGAAAATAGCAATTTAACTCCAAAATTCGGAAAAATTCACGAAACTCCTAGAGTTATTTTGGACTTAAATAAAACAGTTCCAACTTTAAGTTGGCTTTTAATTTTGCAAATAAATTATTTTGGCTTGAAAATACTTAGGAAAAAGCTTTTAAAAACTCAGAAAATTCTAGAAATTAAGTAAATTTTTATTTTTCAATTTAAATCCAATAAAACTTCACTAACTTCAAATAAATTTTAAATTTGACCTTCAAAACTTTAGAGATTCAAATCAGGCAATCAAACTCTGGCAAATTATCATAAAATCCAATTAGAATAATAACTTTATTTTAATTTATTTTGGTAACGTAACTTTGGGATGTTACATGTAGCTTATCAATTGGAACTACCTGAATCCCTCTCAGCAGTGCATGATGCTTTTCATGTGTCTCAATTGAAGAAATGCCTTCGTGTTCCTATTGAGGCAACTGCTTATGAGCATGTTGATCTCCAACCTGACCTTTCCTATCAAGAGCAACCAGTATGTATCCTCGACACAATGGAACGCAGGAGAAGAAATCGTACTGTCAAGTTCTTAAAGATTCTGTGGGCTAATCACTCTGAGGATGAAGCCACTTGGGAGCGCGAAGATCTGATGCAGATTGAGCACCCCCATCTCTTTGTTTTTAGAATTTTCCTTTGAATCAAGAAAGGAAAGTTTAAACAAAGCAATGTAAACGAGATGTAATAATAACACTATGTTACTATGTAAAGTTCTCCTTTACTACCTTTGAAGGAAATCAAGACAACAGATGTTGAATTTCCTTATAAATCATTTCAATTTCACATCTTCCTAATCTTTAACTTGTTCCAAATCTCGGGGACGAGATTTTCTTAAGGGGGGTAGGTTTGTAACAGCCCCAAGTTTATAAACAGTAATAAAATGTTTTATGAACAGTAATGAGGTGCTATTCATAGAATTACTGTTCATTTCTACAGTTTGGGCAGTATGTTACAAATTAAAAACCTTCCTTTTTAGCCAAAATCCAAAAGAACCATTTAAAGTCTTAAAGAAAATACAAGATAAAACTTGTATTATGACTGGGAAGTGTTTTCATTAAAGCCTAGATAAATTATCTTGGCTAAAAATCATTTTGTTGAATTTTTAGAAATTATTTTGACTTAAAGAAAAATATTTGCCTTTGAATAAACATTTTCGGGCTAAAATAATTATTTATGTATTTTACAACGTGATAATGTGATTTTTAAAATTTATCTGGGAAATATATCACCCCAGTAGCTTCTAGTAAAAATTTCATGATTTTACAAATTTATTTGCTATTTTTAAAAGCCCAGTCAAACCTTTTAAGCATTTGAATAGGGCTGGTCAACTAATCTGGTCTGAACTCAAGACCTAGCACTGTAGCGACTCGAGCCATGTGGTTGGGTCCAACCCGGTGCACTGCAGTCCGGCTCAGTCACGCTCGGGCGCGAGCCCGAATCCCACGCGTGATGCGAGCCGTTGATCTTCCATCGAGCGGGCGAGGCTGCGACGTTACGTAGGCTGTCCACGTGTGCGCCACAATCTCCACCATTAGATCTCGATCGAGCGGTCAAGGGAGGTGTATGCATTCGGACGACTTTGGATCCCCTCACGATCTCCACCGTCCATTCTCGATCCAACCGCGCCGCCTTTTCATTTTAAACTTAAAGGCGCGCATCCATCGTGGGCCTTTAGATCTCGATCCTACGGTGCGCCTTTTTGACCGTGGGCTATTAAGGCCCAAATTCAATGGACCGTTGGATTTCAATCGAAGGGCCTACATTGTGTATGCATTCGGACCATCTGGATCCTGCGTTAATCCTGACCGTAGAAGTTCAATCGGACGGAGCCGCGTCATCTCATCTAAAGGGTGACGTGTACCCTCTGTGCTTGATCGTTGGATTTTAATCCAACGTCCATCTTTGAAAGTAAAGCCCCGAAATCCCTCTGGGTTTCGTTTAGATCTCGATCGATCGATGGAGATCGCACGACCCATATTAAAAGATACCGTTTAAAAACCTTTTAACCTTTCTATTTATCACAGCCGCCTATTTCTAATCGGACGGTTGATGTTCTTTTGAGTCTTAGGAGACGCGCACGGCTGTGGCTGACATGGGGACCCACATGTCAGAAGGTTCTTATCTCCCTCCTTGCCTCTGCGCGCAGCCCTCTCTGTAAACAGAGGAGAGGATTTATCCCAAAGCTTATGCAACTAATTTTTGGGATATTTAGCTAAGTAGACACCTCATCAACTCTAGACCTTTCCACTTTGCCCTGTAGCTCAACCCCTATATATAACCCTAACTTTTGAGTTGCTGCCATTGTTGACCACTGGAGCTTTTCACCCTCCATTTTCGTCCAGTGGAGTTCTTGCTCCTGTCCTTTGCTTATCCATCCTAAGCCCTGGCTTCACCTTGTATTAAAGATTTAATATCTTTTGTAGGTTAAACCAGAGTTTATTTCTCTGTTAATCAATATCGGTTTTTAGAATCTTTGGTGTCTTTCCTATCCTGGTAAGCTAAAACTTTAGCTTTTGTCATCTTAAGCACCTTAAGGACTTTAGAAGCTTATATAGATCATTCACCTGTATATCAGTAGCTCCAACTTTCTTTAAACTGAAAAGTTGCTGTTATACCTTTTCGATCTTTCATGTCGTTTTCAAGAACTAGGGTTTCTCCTGTCAACTTATCATCCTGGTTAGGTCTCAACTAAACCCTAGTAGCATAACAAGTTGTTCTTTTAATTCTTGTCATCATCTATTTAGCTTGTTAGCAGAGATCTGTCTCTGTCTTCTTTTGTCGGCTTAACCGACAATATAAGTTTTCTTTAGCTTTTGTAATCTAATCAATTAGGGTTAGATTAGGATTAGTCTGGGTGTTAAATACCCAAAAAGATCAGGCTAAGCTTCATTTTAGAACCTTTGCTTGATCTATTTTCCTTATTCCAAAATCATTGTGCATCTGTTTCTGTCTTTTCAAAATCTGAAAACTGAAACTTTGACCTAAACCCTAATTTCTGCCTTTTGAAATCAGTAGGTGGTAATATGGGTTATTATTTTATTATTGGGGTAGATACAACTTAAGCATACTGTCAATCATGCATTTCCAGATTGATCATACATGTTTCTTTCAATCTGTACTTATTGTCGATTTTGGTATTTATTGGATTTTATTGCTTCTTTTAGAATCTGGTTCTGTTGAAGCATTTGAATCTATTTCTGAGCAACCTGAGCCTGCACAAGAAGTTTATTATTATCAAGGCAAGCATCCTCTTTGCACCATATTGATCCCAAGTTTTATACAATAGATTTTCTAAATCCAGTGATAACTGTTGCATGCTACTTTTCTGAAAATACAAATGTGATCTGTAGTAGTTAGTTATAACCTAACATTGTGGATTACTTTAATTATGACCATACACTCAACCCTAGAGTAGTATTGTATACTATTATATATTTTCAGATTTGGCTTAGACATGCAGTCTAGAGAACTTTAGAGTTTGACAAGAATATCTTATCAAACATGGGAATCACAAATGGCTTTCTGTTACTTTAAACTCTTTGTCCAGTTTACTTATGTCAGAAATGAATTTTATATTTAAATTGATCTGGACAAGAGGAAGCTAGTGATGGTGCTTTTGTGCACGAGATTGGGATTTGTGGTGGACTTGTTTGGACCAATTAAGGACTGAACTCTGACTATTCAATTCAAGTCCCCCACGTACTTCCACATGCAGTGTATGGGCGCTGTTCGGTTAAGTAAAATGTTAAGACTACTGGGTTGGAAACAGGAGAGTAAGGATATGTGTATTGACCTTGTGTAACACCCCAGCTCAGCATTGAGCCTGGAATGCTACTAAAATTAAATTAAACTAGGCTAAACCAAGACCAATTACAAAATCTCGACAAAACCTCCTTTGTATAGTCAACTATACCGAGGTTCCAACAATTAATCAAGGTATTTATCAATATATTCATAATCAGGTTCATTCAAGCGTGCAGGATAATCTCATAAACATAACCAAAATTTGCTATTCTCATTATTACAGTTAATCTGAAACTCAAACTATCCATAAGTAATTCTTAAGATGGAGTGGTAGTGTGTGCATCCAAACATCTACTCCCTCCCATGCATGCCGGTCTTGCCAGTTGTACCTAAAACACATCAAAGCAAGAGTGAGCCCAAAGACTCAGCAAGTACCAACAAGGCTAAGCAAGTTATTATTCATAGCATCAATAATCCAAGATAAACAATGCACCAAAGTATAGCCTTCATGCTCATGTGAATGCAACCAATGCAATGCGCCTTTTTAACTTTATCTCTTTTCGCATTTTACCGGTAATGCGGGGTATACAACCGTCGCTGTATACCCTTGCCTGTGCCCTCTGGCACAGGGAACAAAAGCCTATACACCACATGTATAGGGACCTTTGCCCATCACATTAATGATGGGGACCTCTTTTGTTCATAGCCCACATTCCACGAATGTGGGGACCTCAAGCCCGTCATCTACATAACGGGGACCTCAACTGAATGTGCTTGATCACCACGTGACGAGGGCACCTGTATGCTCTCAACATGCATATGCATCATGATAACATATTTATAAACAGGAATACATCATATTCTCATTATCATGTAAGCAACCTTACTTCGCTATCATATATCAAAAACATGCATACATGACCAAGTCTCCAACACGTTTGAAACATGCAAATGCTCCATGCCCACGTCTTTCATACCCAAGAATTTAACATGTACATAACAACATGTAAGATTTGGCCACGCTCAAGGGAAACATTAACCATAGCTTGCATTCATCAAGATATAAGGAAAACTCATTACACTAACATTCGTGCAAGGCTACAACAAGCAATCACAACAATCATATCATACAACCGAAAATATGCTATAACCCGAATACTTGCCTTGACCGTGCGAGGCGGTGGACGCAAAGAGGCGCTGCCCTGGGATCACGCTCCCACCTGAACATAAAGATATCCCAATCTAAGACCAACATACTGGACCAAAAGCATACACAACATTACAATCGAAATCGCTAACTTCTTATCATTTCTAACTTTTCTAATTTCTAGCGATCGGTCACTGCAGACAGCAGACTTCAAAATTCATAACTTTCTGCTCAGGAGTCCAAATAGGATGATCTTGGACATTCTGGAAAGGTAATTAAAATGTCTAAATAAACTTAGTTGGGGAGACCCTCTAATTCGGCCATCTACCAGTCCTACCAATCTATTTAATCAGAGCAAACATTTCACGTCGGGTTTCTGGACAGCGACAAAGAAACTATCATAACTTTCTCTACGTTTGTCCGAATTTAGTGATCTTTAGTTTTCCTGAAAGCTAAGAGGATTAGCCTAATTTTTCGTTATGGTGAGACCCTCTGGAAACCCCTCTAAATATGCGCTTCTATCAGGTTAACCAACACTAGCAATTCTGCTTCTCTCCAGAAACACAGAAATACTAAAAAATTCATAACTTTGGCTACCGAAGTCCGAATGACTTGATTCTTGTCGGCAATGAAAGATAACTACGATACCCACAACTTTCTAGGAGACACCCAGACCCAATTCTGGTTCTAACCTAATCAAAACCGACAAACTTCACTGCTGCAGAATATCGACGAATTGACATCCGAAAATGTACAACTAGAAAACGACCCAAAAACAAAGAATCACGGGTTACCCTTGCCGAAACGACGAAGGCACGCTGTGCGGATGATGATCACCACGAGTTCCCGGTCGCGGATCCTTCTTCCCTCTCCCTTTCTTCTCTTCCTTCTTCCCTTCTCTTCTTTTCCCCTTCTTCTTCCTCCTTGGCCGGCTGCAAAGGGCTTCCTCTTCTCTTTTGGCCAGCAGCAATGGAGGTGGAGGGGAGGTGGAGAGGTGCGCAAGGGGTGGAGGAGGTGTGGTGGAGGTGGGAGGAGGTGGTGGCCGAAAGGGGAGGTGGGGAGTGGAGAGGAGGGGAGATGGGGAGGGGCGGCTAGGGTTTGGGGTGGAAGTGGCAGCCCCCCCTCTCCCTTGGCCGGCCACCCTTGGTCCCTCTTGGGCCAAGGCCCAAGCCCAGGTTGCCCACTAAACGCGAACCCCCTCAAATCCTGATTTGGCGATTTTCTAAAAGAACCCTCCTCCCGATTAATTAATCTCTCCCGAATAAATAATCTCTCCAGATTCAAATGCTTTTCACACTATCAGGGTATTACATTCTACCCCCCTTAACAGGATTCGACCCCGAATCTAAACACGCTTAAGCGAAAGAACAACCACGATTGAGAACGAACAACGGTAACCACGTACCCGTTGGGAACAACACCGGTTAAAGCTCCAAAGCCGCAAAACTCCAACTTCCCAAGTGGTCTCTCTCTTGGACTGAGGACCACAACACAAAGACGAGATACAACGTCTGATCTAACACTCGACCCAACCTTCCAGGTACACTCACCGGTCAAGACTCGAAGGTAAGATCTCACTCGATGGTCAACGGTGCAACCGAAGCTTCAAACTCTGGATCTCCCAGGTACTCACTCAACACTAGAACATACAAGACGTTACGTACTCCGCGCACGGACTCGAGACAGTCCTGGTGATACGCCATCTAGCGAGAACAACCCAATGTAACTTGGGTTAACCTTCCCAAGGATACCGAACCACACGACATGCACATAGAACACAGAACTCGTGTTCCACCTTCTCAAATAAACTCCTCACTAAAGCAAGGACCACCTCCTTTAACCGGAATCAAACGACAAAACTCTCTTTAAGCAAACTTTTTGACCAACAAAACCCATCTAAAAAAAAATTCATATCGCAACTAAGCGTTACAGTAGCGATGCTAAGGAGTCAAATCCAAAAATCGGAATTTCATCACGAAAACCCTTCCACCTTCCAAGTGGCAGTTTGCGAATAAACATCACGAAAACCAAAGGAGGAATCATTTTAAATGCCCAAATCAAAAACTTTCTTTATTCTTCCTGAACCGATAAGAACCAAACGTACCAAAATCGAGTCAAACTCAACTTACGAAAGACATTGGTCAACAACACAAAACTCAAACGAGAATCGAGGAAACAATTCACTCCTTTGAGGAAGTATCAATTTCTCTGTATCTCTTTTAAGAATAAAATCTCTCTCAACTTTGGAGTTTCAGTTCATCGCAAAACACACTAACTCATCTCTCTTAACTACACTCAAGTTGAAATACATCATCCACAATTCCGTATAAAGGCTCTATCGACGCCACCAAAACTTTCTCTCAACAACTCCTCTATCGACATGATTAATTTGACAGGTGACTTCCAATGCATCTCAAAATAGATTACACACGCAATCACATCTCCTTAATCTTTTAGAAATAAACAACTTGGAATTCACAGCTCTCACATTCATATACTTTCTCTAAAAGGGCTCTATCAATGATCATCTCACTGTTCGAAACCCACACTTAATCTACCTCCTCTACACATAATCATTGGGTGCCCCAAGTCCTAGCATAAAAATGCAAAGCCCAAATTAAACTCCAAGACTCCTAGAACGAACTTCTCATAAAAATATAGGAAATCCTCAGATTAAATCCGTAAAATCCCACAATTCCAACATACTCACTCATTAACATCATCATGAAAATCTTTTCTTGACCAGTTTACCTTTACAAAGATTATAACTCTCAGAAGGTTACTCATTTAAAGCCAAATCACTCTTGACGTTACTCAACATTTTCCATTATCCCATTAATTGACATGGCAATTCGATTACGTTGTAATCTCACTCTCATTAAACCACATCATCAAGAATAACTTTCATAGCCTCGCAATACTACCAAATTGCGATACTCTAATAAATTGATCCAGATTTCCATACTTGCTAATTCTAATGCTCGGTCAAAAAGAACACCAAATCTTGGACTACATCTCGCTATAGGTCCTATTAGTTGCGTGACAAAATCATAGCTCAAAGACAATTATTCTTTTAACTCAAATCCTCTCCAAGGGTTATTCTAATAAATGGATTTATTACTCCAGGCCTCTCGGACAACTGACACCTAAGGGTTCACCAAACCATCTACTAGACCACCACTGTCTAGATGCCAAAACACCACCTACGAGACTTTACAATACAATCGGTTAACCCTTTCTTAGAAGAAGAGGCAAATAGAAATAAATTTCAGCACAAAGGAAAACGTTACCACTTACAGTAGTTACAAGATCAAGAGAAACAATCAGATGAAACTGTTCTCGAAAACCAAAAGATATGATCAAAGTTGAGGGCACACGTCCCACAATCAGAGAATATCAAACTTCAAACGAGAATAAAACACTGCTTTTAGAATTCTGTAATACTCCAAAATGTGTTAGAGAGAAAACAAAAATAGTTATAGGGGTTTTTCTAAAATTTCTTGAAAACCTGGGCCATGGGCTCTTGGCCCACAGCACCAAGGCCCAAAAGGGGGGAACCCTAAATATGCTACAGTACCCGTAGTGCTACAGTAGCCGCCGCCATGAACAGTACCCATGGTGCTACAGTGCATTGCCCCATGCTCCTCCTCCTCTCCCAGGCGCCATCTTCTCTGCTGCTGCTGCTGCCGGCCGTTGGGAAGAAGAAGAGGAAGGGGAAGAAGGGAGAAAGGAAGGGGAGGGATCGCGTGGTGTTCATCGCGTTCGACAGCGGGTTCTTCAAGGGTAACGAAGAGACTTCATCGCTGTATGTTTTGTATTAGACGCGTTTACAAATTCGTTTAGTAGATCGATCGTTAATCTGCCGGTAGATTGCATTATGTCCAGAGTTTTGGCGGGCAGTTTTCGTGTCCTTAAAGGCAGAATCTGGAGATCCCATCTCCTAGAGATATGTGGGGATTGTTCTTAGCTTTCAATGGCCGCCAAGAACGCCCCAATCCGATTAACGGTCAGGGAGTTACGAATTTTCTAGTATCGCTGTCCTGTTGATCTATCAGTTTTGGACAGTCTGTAGAAAAGTGATTAAAACTGCTAATTAAATGGAGAATCAGGGATCTCAGTATAACAAAAATGTGGGTAATTTCTATACCTTTTCATAGAGATAAAGAACGTAAGATTTGGACTTTCGTAGCAAAAGTTATGGAGGTTTTAGTGTACTGTCCAGAGAACCCGACGTGAATTCTGATATCTGATAGTTTGGCTTGCTAGGGGCAGTAAATGGCAGAATCAAAAGGGCTCCCCAACTAAGTTTATTTAGGTAATTTAATTAACTTTTCAGAAAGTCCAAGAATATCTTATTTGGACTCCTGAGCAGGAATTTATGTATTTTAGAAGTTGACTGTCCACAGCGGGCACCAAATCGATCGCTAGAAATTAGAAGATTGAAAACGCTTAGGAGTTTAACGAGTTAAATTATGTTGTTATTTATGATTTTGGTCCAATATGTTGGTCTTAGATTGGGGTTATCTTTATATTCAGGTGGGAGCGTGATTTCAGGGGTAGCACCCTCTTCGCGTCCACCGTTCTCGCACGGTTGAGGCAAGTATTCGGGTCATCGTATAATTATGCTTGTATGCTGTGACTGATTGTGTTTGGTTCATAATAGCTATGCATGGATGTTATTGTGTTGAGTTCCAATTTATCTTGGTGAATGCAAGTACTCTGATTGAGAGTATAATTATGAATGTTTGATAAAGGGTGCTAGCACTTTGATGCGTAATAACTATGCATGGTTGATAGTGTGATATATATGATTGAGGATGATGAATACTTAAGATATGATTAATTATTTTTCATGAGGGATTGTTCATGTTGCTAGTATTATGAATATATGTGCTATTCATGAATGCTAGAATGCTATGAATATCCATGATGAGAAATGCTAGAAGTATGAATAAGTTTATTCGTATACGACGTTGTTGTGAATACATATGTATGATGGTTTAAAGTTCTGTTCATGTGCATCGTGCTATCATATTGGAGGCTTGGTCACGTGGTGACTATGCATATTTGAGGTCCCCGTCATGTAGATGATGGGCTTGAGGTCCCCACATTCGTGGAATGTGGGCTATGAGCAAAGAGGTCCCCATCATTAAGATGATGGGCAAAGGTCCCTATACATGTGGTGTATAGGCTCTTGGTCCCTGTGCCAGAGGGCACAGGCAAGGGTATACAGCGACGGTTGTATACCCCGCATTACCGGTAAAGTGAGAAAAGATATAAAGTTCAAAGGAGCATTGCATTGGTTGCATTTCATAAGTTAAAAAGGGCTATGTTTAGTGTATCGTTATTGTGGAACATTGATGCTATGTTTGTGTTCTTGTTTATAGCCTTGTTGATACTTGCTGAGTCTTTGGGCTCACCCTTGCTTTAATGTGTTTTAGGTACCAATGGCAGGAATGACACGCATGGGAGGGAATAGATGATGGATACACTCACTACCTCACACTCTTAAGGCGTTTACCACTTAGCTTCAATTTTAGAAATAAATAAACTGTTGATTATCACTCATAGATCGTTTTGGTTTGAGTAACTGTTTATTTGTAATAATGAGGTTGCCAAGTCTTGGTATGTTCATTTGATTATCATGCATGACCATGAGAATTTTGTTAAATGCTATGATTTATCGTTGAACTCTCGGTATAGCTGATTAAACAAAGGAAACTCTGTCGAAAATTTGTAGATTGTGCTAGATTAGTTTATTTCCAGTAGCATTCCAGGCTCTTTGAGAGTTGGGGTGTTACAGTTGGTATCAGAGCGGGCTGTAGGTCCGTGGTGACTAGATTAATTAAAAATTTGCTAATCAACTTAAAAGTTTGACACACTGGTGCACAGTAGGATGGGAATGGGCAAAGCATTGCATTTACGTTTCCGCTATATCGTATTGATGATTGCTGATATGAGTTGATTATGAGTGCTCATTAATTAATTATATGATTATTATGTGTGGGCATAACCCATGTTAGATGGTTGAGGTCGTGGTTGTGGCCCTGGGTTTTACCAGGTTACACCACCGTTCGCGGTATGAGAATAGGGAAGCGGTTACCTCGGATATCTTAGTACAGGTGTTGATAGGGAGTATCTTTAGAAGAGTTGTTCTCTTACTTGAATTTGAATTTGGTCAACTCTTACCCAGTGGAGATTTATGAGTGTCTCTTGGGTTATTTGTTCATTGCGGTTGATGGGTCATTTTTTTTTTAAAAAAAAGGGTTGGTGCATTTCCTTTGGCTTAATTTGTCTCGTAAAGCAATCATTGTTTTTCCAACCGATGAGGTATTCTTGCGGCTGGGGAACTTGGTCAATTGTCAAGTTTGACCTTTAAATTGGAGTTTTGTCTCTCTCATTGGAAAGCTTGACCCATTTATTCGCTTGATGTTTTTGGTTAATGAAAGTTTCCTTTTGCAAGTCCTTTTAGTTCGTGGAGGTTTTAACTCCTTGTATATCTCTTGGGTATTTTGAGTGTTGAAGATTAATGGATCTCTTTTATGAAAGAAGATGTTAAACTCTTTAGCGATGTTTTGTCATAGTTAAGTGATATGTTATAATCAGAACAATTAATGGATATGATATGGATTATCAAGTTGGCTTGCAGTGTGTGCATGATCGATCTTAACCAAGATCCTTAACAACGAAAGTTGAATAAGTTGAGGTTGTCCTCTAGTAGTACTTGATGAGCTGTAACTAGGAGTATGACTATAATTAGTTGGAATCAATAGAGTTATTAAGAAATGTAGAACATCGATGAAATGGTTGATCAATAGGATTGTTTAGTTTGCTAAACTTATTGGATTATTTGGTCTCAGTGGATTAATTTAATTGTGTAGGAAGGGAGAGACAAGGAAATTTTTGACTGTTGTCCTAGTGGATAATAATTTGTACATTTCCTTTAATTGGCTGCTCGATAGTCTTATTTTTGCTAGTGGGGACGCAGATAGAGAAAGGACCATAATTTCTTCCATGATTGTATAATCGTTAAATGTCTACGATAACCATTAGATTGGAATTGGTGTGCCCTACATTCATGTTGAGGATTGCTCATAGGTTAATGATTGGAATTTAAGGGTGATTTATATATGTGTGTTTTGTGAGGATGACCTGGGCAGCATGCCCTTGTTCAAAGATGATTTAATTCGATAGTATGGTTGAGCATTAGATATTCTCTTGACCAGGTTGAGAAGTGCATCCTTTTTAGAAGAAAGAAAATATATTATATATGTGAAATAAGTTATTGTGTTCCTTCGGGAAATGTGGATGATGGGATAGTAAGGTATGTTGGTTCTTACTAGGAGTGCATAATATGATGTTAGAAAGATTAACAGTAAATGGTTGTGAGAGGATGTTGATTCTTTTAGAGAGAAAGTGGTTTGATCGCCTTTAGTATCGGTTAGATGAAGAGTTTGGAGATTTGAATTCATGAACCTTGGTAGTTCATGAATTATGTGGTAACAAATTGTGGAGCAAAGTGACATGTCGAAGAAAAAAATTGGGTTATTGAGTGATTCACGTGATTTGATTTTAAAGGCTCTTTTGCTTGAGTTGGCGGCGAAGTTGTAATCAAAGAAATTGTTTTGTTTGTTAAAAGAGAGTGTAGTAGAAGTATTTGAGGTGGACTCAAATTTGGTACTCATGATTTATTTGAAGCGTGTTTAACATTGTTGTTTGGCCGCATAAGAGTTATTCCGTTTGAAGCGATGTTCTATTCTTATTGGTTGAGATTTGGTATTCTCTCCTTGTGGAACTTGTGCCCTTACCGTGGAATCGTCTTTTGTTTTTCGAGTTATTTGCTATTTGACTATTTCCCTTGGTCTTGTGCTTCATGCAGTGGTAACATTTTCTTGCGTCTTTGAAGTTTGTATTTGTTTGTTTCTTCCTTTGAGAAAGGAATTAACCAATGTGTGTTGCCATGTGTTACATGACGGCTGGTTGGTGGTGGACGAGTATATGGTAGTGGTGAGAATTTGGGAACCAATCTATTTGAAGAACAGTAGAAGGTGAATTGGTTTTAACCTATAACTCTTGGAGAGAATTTTTATTCAAATGGGATGTTGGTCGTTGGAAAACAATTGATTAGTGTTATATCTAGTGGAGCTTATGGCAAATTATAATCCAAGAACTTTTGTACATGTTGGAATGTTGGGATTATCGAAAGTATAGACTGTTGATAAATTTATTATAGTATCGCAAATGGGTACGCAATAAGATTGTGTAGAAGAGTTTTGATGGTAACGTTTAATTAGAGTAGCAGTGTGGAGAAACCTAAGTATTGTGTTAATTTAAGAGACAACAGGGATTGTGGAGTTGTTGTCAAGTATGACTTGGATTCGGTGAGTAACCCTATGGGAGATAGATTACCTCTAAGGATAACTTGGTCAAGAATTTATTTATTGATGTTGGTGAAATAATCGCCTTGGATGGTTACTTGATTAGTGTAGAATGTTGATATTAATATATGAAGTTATTGTTGAGCTATGTGAAATTTTAGTAAATGAATTTGAGGATTTCCTATCAATTATTACTAGAAATTCATGGTAGGAGACTTGGAGGTTGAATTTGGGCTTTGCATTTTTTACTCTAAGACCTTGGAAACCCAATATTATGTGTAGAGGTGGATGAACAGAAGTGAATTTTGAATAGTTTGTTGATCTTTGATAGAATACTTTGGGTAAAGTGAATGAGTATGTGTGTTGAGAATTTGAAGTAGATTATCTTTAACAGAATGAGATGTTGTGGTTGTGGGTGAAAAAAAAATCTCTATTGAGGTGTTGGAAACATTTTTGTCAAAATAATTCCTTTGGTATAGGAGTGGACTAGAGAATCCTTTTGTGGGTTAGTAGAGTCGCTCTAAATAAGTACAGTTGTTCTTTCGGTTTGAGGATCGTTTTGGGATTATCGGTTAAGAGAAAGGAGTTAGTGAGATAACTCTGGACACCCATGAATTTGGGAAAGACTTTATTTCTTAAAAGAGCATCTGGGGAAAAGAATGTTTGTTCGAGTAGAGAAGTGCTCTAGTGGCTCTTGTCTGAGTTGGATTTTTATGATGGAGATCACGTACAATTTGAGTTGACTTATGTTGACAAGATGGTTCTGTCCGGTTCAGGAAAATAAATGAAGCATTTGATTTTGACATTCAAGCGAATTCTCTTTTGGCTTGTGTGGTATTTAGTTGCAAACGGCTGAGTTGGAAGGATGGAAGGTTTTCGTGAAGAATCTCTGATTTAAGATTTGAGAGTTTTTGGGGTAAGTTGGAATTGCTTGTGAACCCCTTGTTTTCAGTTGAATCTGATTATTAAGGTTTGAATAGAATAAGTTGTGTTGCGCGTCCCTGCTTAACGAAGGTTCTCCTTGTTAGGATGAAGCGGTCGACTGAGAGATGGAACAAGAGTTCCATATGTTTATGTGCAAGTTCTGTGGTTTGGTCCCAAAGGGAATGATAGCCCAAAGTATATTTGGTTTGTTCTGGAAGTTGCGGGCATTTTGAAAGATAGCAATTCGCTAGAACTGTCTCGAGTCCTAGAGTGTGGTATATAACATTTTGTATGAACTGGTGTTAAGAGAATGCTTGAGGTATTTTGGAGTGTGAAGTTTCGTAAGGGCCGTTGACCAGCGAGAGATACCGCATCTTCTAGTCCTGTCCATTAAGTGGTTCTGGTCAGGTCGGTACGAGCGGTGAGGCGTAATACACCAGTTACTTCAAGATGCGGTGGTCCCATAAGTCCGGGGGAAAAGCGACTTGAGAATTGGAGTCTCGCATGTGCGAGCAATATCCGGAAATATTCACAACAAGCACACGTGGTAATGTTCGTAGAATTATTAGCTGAGGTTGTTCTTTGGCGTTAAGCGTGGTTAGAATTCGGGGTCGAATTCTGTTTAAGAGGGGTAGAATGTAATACTCCAAAATGTGTTAGAGAGAAAACAAAAATAGTTATAGGGGTTTTTCTAAAATTTCTTGAAAACTTGGGCCATGGGCTCTTGGCCCACAGCACCAAGGCCCAAAAGGGGGGAACCCTAAATATGCTACAATGCCGTAGTGCTACAGAGTCGCCACCATGAACAGTACCCATGGTGCTACAGTGCATTGCCCCATGCTCCTCCTCCTCTCCCAGGCGCCATCTTCTCTGCTGCTGCTGCTGCCGGCCGTTGGGAAGAAGAAGAGGAAGGGGAAGAAGGGAGAAAGGAAGGGGAGGGATCGCGTGGTGTTCATCGCGTTCGACAGCGGGTTCTTCAAGGGTAACGAAGAGACTTCATCGCTGTATGTTTTGTATTAGACGCGTTTACAAATTCGTTTAGTAGATCGATCGTTAATCTGCCGGTAGATTGCATTATGTCCAGAGTTTTGGCGGGCAGTTTTCATGTCCTTAAAGGCAGAATCTGGAGATCCCATCTCCTAGAGATATGTGGGGATTGTTCTTAGCTTTCAATGGCCGCCAAGAACGCCCCAATCCGATTAACGGTCAGGGAGTTACGAATTTTCTAGTATCGCTGTCCTGTTGATCTATCAGTTTTTGGACAGTCTGTAGAAAAGTGATTAAAACTGCTAATTAAATGGAGAATCAGGGGATCTCAGTATAACAAAAAATGTGGGTAATTTCTATACCTTTTCATAGAGATAAAGAACGTAAGATTTGGACTTTCGTAGCAAAAGTTATGGAGGTTTTAGTGTACTGTCCAGAGAACCCGACGTGAATTCTGATATCTGATAGTTTGGCTTGCTAGGGGCAGTAAATGGCAGAATCAAAAGGGCTCCCCAACTAAGTTTATTTAGGTAATTTAATTAACTTTTCAGAAAGTCCAAGAACATCTTATTTGGACTCCTGAGCAGGAATTTATGTATTTTAGAAGTTGACTGTCCACAGCGGGCACCAAATCGATCGCTAGAAATTAGAAGATTGAAAACGCTTAGGAGTTTAACGAGTTAAATTATGTTGTTATTTATGATTTTGGTCCAATATGTTGGTCTTAGATTGGGGTTATCTTTATATTCAGGTGGGAGCGTGATTTCAGGGGTAGCACCCTCTTCGCGTCCACCGTTCTCGCACGGTTGAGGCAAGTATTCGGGTCATCGTATAATTATGCTTGTATCTTTGTGGATCGATTGTGTTTGGTTCATAATAGCTATGCATGGATGTTATTGTGTTGAGTTCCAATTTATCTTGGTGAATGCAAGTACTCTGATTGAGAGTATAATTATGAATGTTTGATAAAGGGTGCTAGCACTTTGATGCGTAATAACTATGCATGGTTGATAGTGTGATTTATATGATTGAGGATGATGAATACTTAAGATATGATTAATTATTTTTCATGAGGGATTGTTCATGTTGCTAGTATTATGAATATATATGCTATTCATGAATGCTAGAATGCTATGAATATCCATGATGAGAAATGCTAGAAGTATGAATAAGTTTATTCATATACGACGTTGTTGTGAATACATATGTATGATGGTTTAAAGTTCTGTTCATGTGCATCGTGCTATCATATTGGAGGCTTGGTCACGTGGTGACTATGCATATTTGAGGTCCCCGTCATGTAGATGATGGGCTTGAGGTCCCCACATTCGTGGAATGTGGGCTATGAGCAAAGAGGTCCCCATCATTAAGATGATGGGCAAAGATCCCTATACATGTGGTGTATAGGCTCTTGGTCCCTGTGCCAGAGGGCACAGGCAAGGGTATACAGCGACGGTTGTATACCCCGCATTACCGGTAAAGTGCGAAAAGAGATAAAGTTCAAAGGAGCATTGCATTGGTTGCATTTCATAAGTTAAAAAGGGCTATGTTTAGTGTATCGTTATTGTGGAACATTGATGCTATGTTTGTGTTCTTGTTTATAGCCTTGTTGATACTTGCTGAGTCTTTGGGCTCACCCTTGCTTTAATGTGTTTTAGGTACCAATGGCAGGAATGACACGCATGGGAGGGAATAGATGATGGATACACTCACTACCTCACACTCTTAAGGCGTTTACCACTTAGCTTCAATTTTAGAAATAAATAAACTGTTGATTATCACTCATAGATCGTTTTGGTTTGAGTAACTGTTTATTTGTAATAATGAGGTTGCCAAGTCTTGGTATGTTCATTTGATTATCATGCATGACCATGAGAATTTTGTTAAATGCTATGATTTATCGTTGAACTCTCGGTATAGCTGATTAAACAAAGGAAACTCTGTCGAAAATTTGTAGATTGTGCTAGATTAGTTTATTTCCAGTAGCATTCCAGGCTCTTTGAGAGTTGGGGTGTTACAGTTGGTATCAGAGCGGGCTGTAGGTCCGTGGTGACTAGATTAATTAAAAATTTGCTAATGGCTAATCAACTTAAAAGTTTGACACACTGGTGCACAGTAGGATGGGAATGGGCAAAGCATTGCATTTACGTTTCCGCTATATCGTATTGATGATTGCTGATATGAGTTGATTATGAGTGCTCATTAATTAATTATATGATTATTATGTGTGGGCATAACCCATGTTAGTAGGTTGAGGTCGTGGTTGTGGCCCTGGGTTTTACCAGGTTACACCACCGTTCGCGGTATGAGAATAGGGAAGCGGTTACCTCGGATATCTTAGTACAGGTGTTGATAGGGAGTATCTTTAGAAGAGTTGTTCTCTTACTTGAATTTGAATTTGGTCAACTCTTACCCAGTGGAGATTTATGAGTGTCTCTTGGGTTATTTGTTCATTGCGGTTGATGGGTCGTTTTTTTTTAAAAAAAAAAAGGGTTGGTGCATTTCCTTTGGCTTAATTTGTCTCGTAAAGCAATCTTTGTTTTTCCAACCGATGAGTTATTCTTGCGGCTGGGGAACTTGGTCAATTGTCAAGTTTGACCTTTAAATTGGAGTTTTGTCTCTCTCATTGGAAAGCTTGACCCATTTATTCGCTTGATGTTTTTGGTTAATGAAAGTTTCCTTTTGCAAGTCCTTTTAGTTCGTGGAGGTTTTAACTCCTTGTATATCTCTTGGGTATTTTGAGTGTTGAAGATTAATGGATCTCTTTTATGAAAGAAGATGTTAAACTCTTTAGCGATGTTTTGTCATAGTTAAGTGATAGGTTATAATCAGAACAATTAATGGATATGATATGGATTATCAAGTTGGCTTGCAGTGTGTGCATGATCGATCTTAACCAAGATCCTTAACAACGAAAGTTGAATAAGTTGAGGTTGTCCTCTAGTAGTACTTGATGAGCTGTAACTAGGAGTATGACTATAATTAGTTGGAATCAATAGAGTTTACGAAAAATTTCCAATTTGATATCCTCTAAAGCATCGTTCAAACACATTCTTAACATAACAATCGCTAATGGGTAAGCTAATCCATAGAGGTACATTACTCCATGCTATCCAATAAATCTACCTGATTCCACAATCCTAACGATCAGACCAATTCATCAAAATACCACACCTCTTAATAACTTTATTGATTCCAACTAAATATTGTCATACTCATAGTCACAGCTCATCAAGAACCACTAGGGGACAACCTCCACTCATTCAACTTTCTTTGATAAGGACTTTAGTTAAGATCGAGCATGCACACACTACGGACTCAACTTGAAACTCATAACACAACCATTAATCTTCAACGCTCAAAATACCCAAGAGAGATACGTTGAGTCAAAGCCTTCATGAACTAAAGGACTTGCAAAAAAGAAACTTTCATTAACCAAAAACATCAAGCGAATAAATAGGTCATGCTTTCCAATAAGAAAAACAAAACTCCCCTACAAAAGTCAATCTTGACAATTAGCAAAGTTCACCAATCGCGAGAATAACTCAACGGTTGGGAAAAACAATAATTGATTTACGGGACAAATTAAGCCAATGGAAACACCAATAATTTCAAAGCAACCCAACAATCGCAACCGGATAAGGGTTGACCAACATTCAAATAAAGGAAGAGAACAACTCTTCTAAAGATTCTCGCTATCGACACCTATACTAAGATATCCGGGGTAGCACTTCTCTATTCCCACTCCACGAACGGTGGTGTAACCTGGTAAAGCCCTGGGTCACAACCACGACCTTAACCTCTCAACCAACGACTAATCCCACTCATAATAATCATAATAATTAATTAATAAGCAGCCAAACTCAATTCATATCAGCAATAATCAAAACGATATAAGGAAACGTAAATGCAATGATTGGCCCATCCCCATCCTCATCAGCACCAGTGTGTCAAACTTTTAAGTTGATTAACATTAGCAATTTTTTTATAACCTAGTCACCACGGACCTACAACTGGCTCGATACCAATCAGAACACCCATTTCGGATTGAGCACGGAATGCTAGTAAAATTAAATTAAACTAGGCTAAACCAAGACCAATTACAAAATCTCGACAAAACCTCCTTTGTATAGTCAACTATACCGAGGTTCCAACAATTAATCAAGGTATTTATCAATATATTCATAATTAGGTTCATTCAAGCGTGCAGATAATCTCATAAACATAACCAAAATTTGCTATTCTCATTATTACGCTTAATCAAACTCAAACTATCCATAAGTAATTCTTAAGATGGAGTGGTAGTGTGTGCATCCAAACATCTACTCCCTCCCATGCATGCTGGTCTTGCAGTTGTACCTAAAACACATCAAAGCAAGAGTGAGCCCAAAGACTCGGCAAGTACCAACAAGGCTAAGCAAGTTATTATTCATAGCATCAATAATCCAAGATAAACAATGCACCAAAGTATAGGCTTCATGCTCATGTGAATGCAACCAATGCAATGCGCCTTTTAACTTTATCTCTTTCGCATTTCTACGTGTCATGCGGGTATACAACCGTCATTGTATACCCTTGCCTGTGCCCTCTGGCACAGGAACAAAAGCCTATACACCACATGTATAGGGACCTTTGCCCATCACATTAATGATGGGGACCTCTTTTGTTCATAGCCCACATTCCACGAATGTGGGGACCTCAAGCCCGTCATCTACATAACGGGGACCTCAACTGAATGTGCTTGATCACCACGTGACCAGGGCACCTGTATGCTCTCAACATGCATATGCATCATGATAACATATTTATAAACAGGAATACATCATATTCTCATTATCATGTAAGCAACCTTACTTCGCTATCATATATCAAAAACATGCATACATGACCAAGTCTCCAACACGTTTGAAACATGCAAATGCTCCATGCCCACGTCTTTCATACCAAAGAATTTAACATGTACATAACAACATGTAAGATTTGGCCACGCTCAAGGGAAACATTAACCATAGCTTGCATTCATCAAGATATAAGGAAAACTCATTACACTAACATTCGTGCAAGGCTACAACAAGCAATCACAACAATCATATCATACAACCGAAAATACGCTATAACCCGAATACTTGCCTTGACCGTGCGAGAGCGGTGGACGCAAAGAGGCGCTGCCCTGGGATCACGCTCCCACCTGAACATAAAGATATCCCAATCTAAGACCAACATACTGGACCAAAAGCATACACAACATTACAATCGAAATCGCTAACTTCTTATCATTTCTAACTTTTCTAATTTCTAGCGATCGGTCACTGCAGACAGCAGACTTCAAAATTCATAACTTTCTGCTCAGGAGTCCAAATAGGATGATCTTGGACATTCTGGAAAGGTAATTAAAATGTCTAAATAAACTTAGTTGGGGAGACCCTCTGATTCGGCCATCTACAAGTCCTACCAATCTATTTAATCAGAGCAAACATTTCACGTCGGGTTTCTGGACAGAGACAAAGAAACTATCATAACTTTCTCTACGTTTGTCCGAATTTAGTGATCTTTAGTTTTCCTGAAATCTAAGAGGATTAGCCTAATTTTTCGTTATGGTGAGACCCTCTGGAAACCCCTCTAAATATGCGCTTCTACCAGGTTAACCAACACTAGCAATTCTGCTTCTCTCCAGAAACACAGAAATACTAAAAAATTCATAACTTTGGCTACCGAAGTCCGAATGACTTGATTCTTGTCGGCAATGAAAGATAACTACGATACCCACAACTTTCTAGGAGACACCCAGACCCAATTCTGGTTCTAACCTAATCAAAACCGACAAACTTCACTGCTGCAGAATATCGACGAACTGACATCCGAAAATGTACAACTAGAAAACGACCCAAAAACAAAGAATCACGGGTTACCCTTGCCAAAAACAAAGGATGTGTTCCTAGTATACGGAGGTGAGGAAGAGCTCGTTGTAAATGGTTACACCGATGCAAGCTTCCAAACCGACAAAGATGATTACAAATCGCAATCGGGTTTTGTGTTCCTTTTGAACGGTGGTGCGGTAAGTTGGAAGAGTTCCAAGCAGGAGACTGTTGCTGACTCTACAACGGAGGCCGAGTACATTGCGGCTTCTGAAGCAGCAAAAGAAGGTGTTTGGATAAGGAAGTTCATAACTGAACTAGGTGTGGTTCCTAGTGCGTGCAGTCCTCTGGATCTTTACTGTGATAACAGTGGGGCCATTGCGCAAGCCAAGGAGCCGAGGAATCACCAAAAGAACAAACACATACTGCGGCGGTTTCATCTCATTCGAGAGATCCTTAATCGAGGAGATTTAAAGATATGCAAAATACACACAGATTTGAATGTTTCAGATCCTTTGACGAAGCCTCTCCCACAGCCTAAGCATGAGGCGCACACAAGAGCTATGGGTATTAGATATCTTCTAGATTGACTTTAGTGCAAGTGGGAGACTGTTGGAGATATGCCCTAGAGGCAATCATATTGATGATGATATTTCATTGTATCCATGATTTAATAAATGTTCCTTGAATATTGCCTTTGTGTTGATTAACAAGTATGTGACTTGTTTGTGAAACTCTTTACTTGTATGGTTATTCTAAAGTTGTCCCTAGTCGGAGTTCATGTGAGGACACACGTGAATGATGGATTAGCACATGTATCGGTTGATGACCATGTTTCACGAGTCATAGACATGGAGATGTCAAACCAATAATGTGGACACATGTTTAGAACATGGGGTTGGACCGACCCAACATGAGACATAGTAATTATTCTTATGGTTCTCTCTACGCAATGTGTACGCCTTGTCCTTAGACACGAGATTGTCGCATGTACTTGAGATGTGAATCGACCTACTTAGGGGCTATCAAACGCTACTCCGAATCGGGTAGTTATAAAGGTAGCTTTGGGTTTGTCATGAAGCATGCTTTGCGAGGCATGGTCGGTCGAGATGGGATTTGCCCCTCTCTACCGAGAGATATCTCTGGGCCTCGAGTGATCGGATCCAAAATGCATGGCCATGCTACTTAAGGTTAAGAGTTAACCTAGTAAGGGATTCGGATCACAGATCGAGAAAGAGTGGTCACTTGGAGCTCGACCAAATATCGTGAGGCAAAGGGATTGGCATGTACATAACGTTGTGATGGTTCGTCCGATATGATCTTTACGTATGTTTAGGAGTTGGCACGTCTTGCTAGAGGCCGCTACCAACTATTGACCAAGTATGTGTACTCGCGTCATGTCTAAACATATGTGAACCATAGGGTCACACACTTAAGGGGCTGAAGCCTAATTCGGATTGGATCCGAATTAGACTGAGCATTGAGTCCTAATGGGCCTCTATTCGTAGAAGCCCATTATAAGGACGTCTATAAAAGGAGGCGGGGCGCCGGTTGAGGTTGAGTTTTTCGTGACATCCCCAAACCCCGCCGCCACCCTCCCACGCCCTAGTCGCTCGCGCGGATCTAGTAGTCCGCGTGCGTCGCTTCCTCCGTGCGTGTGGATACCTTTGAAGGCGCCGCATGCGTGGCGTTGGGACGAACCGCAAGAAAGGAGGCAGACGTGGGGCGCCACGACGAGGGCGAGGAAGTAGTACGACTACTGCGCCCGACGTCTTGCATCAACTTGGTACGACTACACCGCCCGACGCGCTGCATCAACTTCCGCACCTGCACGTCTAGTGGTAAGACCGTGATCTATAACTGCAGTGATCTTGGTTTACGGGTAGAATTTTTTAATTTGCGCTAGTGTAGCCTACCCGTTTCCCTACACTGTAACAGCCCTAAGTTAGGGTTTGTATTTCAAATGTAAATTATGAGGAGAAATAAAAACTTTTGTTGTCTCATCAAATCATTTGGAAGTTTTCCAAATTTTCCCTAGCAATTTCCATTTTCTAGAATTAAATTCTTGTGAATGGAAATTGTTGACAGCAAATTATTAGCCTTCAAACTTGTGATCATCCTCTGAAATTATTTTTCCTATCATCTTGATCATTCTATCTACCTCCCTGAATTGTTTCACAATTTTTAGATTTTGTTTGCTATTTCAAAAGAGCAAGTCAAACTATTCCAAATTCTGGTCAAACCCTTAGGCAGCAGCTTGTGAATTTTCTTGGGAGAAATCTAATGTATGAAAATTCCTGGAAAATTTACACAAGGATGTCCTCTGTCCCAGGAAGCTACCATAAAAATTTCGAAATTTTTAGAGCTCTGGAGCTATCTCTAAAAATTTCCCAAACCTTCTCTGCCCCTTTTGATTTCAAATCTGGAAACACTGTTGGTCGGGCTCAGACCCGAGTGTGAGGACCCCGGTTTATTCGGCTTGTACTGTTTAACCATCCACTTGGTCCTAACAGTACAAATCAAATAAACCAAGCCTCGAGATATGTATACTTCCCAGAAATGCAGTATACACACCCCGCTACAAAATCATGCATCAATTCCATTCATACACATAGAGCAAGCAAAAGCAACAAGCGAAAGACATAGATAATATAAAGAGAGTTATTACAAAGAGAGGCCGACCGGCCAAAATTCATAAAGATAAGTAAATACACAGCGAAGCAAATGGCCATAAGATGGCGATAAACAAAAGCCAATCGGTGTGCCTTTACCCACAAGGCAACCAACCGGACCGCCAAGCTAATCGTCCCAAGCAGCACAAGCAACATGACTCACAAAAGTGAGGCCCTTGGGGCTCACCTTCTTCCTCTGCAACAATTAATATTAAGCAAAGCGGATGAGTACAAAACTTGTTTTTGTACTCAAAGACCGACGTGTGAGATAACAAACTATAATTAACTACATGCAAGCTTTATTTAAGTGGATGAGGCTTTGGACTTATTTTTAGCATAAAGCAAGTTTTCATTTACAATAAGGTAATAGATTCAAAGCAAGTTTGCAATTAACTTTTATTGTTCAAATAAAGAGAGACAAAAATAACATAGATAGAGAACAACACCAACCTAGAAGTGACTAACCCATAGTCACCACAACAATAGCATGAAGTACCCTTCATACCACCCATGTCAAGTTTAAGTTTTTAAAAGGTTGTAGTCTAGTTCTTGTGGGAAATAACCAAGCGTGTCCATAACCTAGGACGAGGCTATTCGAATAGTTTAAACCTGCAGGGTGTACCAATGTACCCACACGATAGACCGCCTTTCCACCACCACGGTTAGCATACTTCCTTTGGTATGCGAGGCACGGCTAAGTCTACAAGGCGCTTTCCAATGGACGATGCTAATTAAGAGCCGCAACCCACGGGAGAAGGATACATTAGACAGCCCTAACCGGACCGCTAATGCTCCTCGCACACCACAAACACACACACGCACACACCCACCGACCAGCTCATAATTAACACCTCCCAAAGTACTTAGTCAAGAGAGGTCCCATATCCCCCCTCGTGTGGTTAGCACGCAACAATTGCTTGGATCAATGGCACAAGTAACTCGGTCCTTAGGGACTTAGGCACCATTCAATCACACCTAGAAGATCACACCAACATACCATTGTGCCCAAATCAAGATATAATTTTTGTTTTGAGTTTTGATTTGTAAATTGGTAAAACACAAGGTTGGACATAATGGAATAATAATAACATTTGTGTGATCAAGATCACCGACTAAGTCGATGATCGCCCAATACTACCGACAACTAAGCATTGCTAAGCATCATATCGTAAAAACAATTAAAAGGCCTAAATCATTCACCGGGCTCTAATTCACCGGTGAGGATAATATTCCTAAAGCGTGTGGCAGGGTGAACAATTTAAGGAAACAATGCAATAGGATTAGCTACCTCTATTCGGCAAAATTTATCATTGACACAAAAGCATGCATACATACAAGTTAAACAAAATATTAGACTTTGAAAGTAATGGGATCAAGTGGGAAATGATCAAACTGCTTGCCTGCTTGCTGTTGCTCAATTTGTTGCGGAGGGTCGTTCTCAGGGTTACCGCAAATGTCGAACCCTAAGCGAAAAGCAAAAAGAAGCGAGAACAACCAATAAGACGAGCAACACTTAAACAAAAGAGCAAGCAAAACTTATCCAAATGTGACGAAATTTATACACAAGGTAAAATACGAACATACCTAGACATAGAAACTGGAAAAACTTAATTTGGATTTGTGGTGCGAAAGATATTCTCTAAAAACCTAATTTTGGCCATAATTAGCACTGTAGCAAAAATATTTTCTAGAAAGATTTTGAAGCTGAAATTTTTATGGTAGCTACCCACTGGTATAGTGGTAACCCATATAAAATTTCAGGTCATTTGGAGTTAAAATGATTTAGTTATGATTTTTCTAAGTTTTAAATCTAAGACATGATTAATTTCAGTATTAAAGATTACTGCAAAACCTATACTAAGCTAAAGTACTTTAACAGATGCATTTATCGAACTTTAGTTTGTTAAATTTGGAGCTACAGAGAAAAAGATATGCAATTTTGAAGTTTAAAACAATTAATATGTGCAAATAAAAGCTTTTCGGACTAAATCTGGAAAACCCATAAAAGCGGGAGGTCGTGGGCCGTTGATCAAAGATCGTGCGGCTCACGATCTCGATGCTAAAACCCGCGACGAGCACACAGGCGCAAAGACCTCATCGCGCCAGGGAGGTCTTAGCCGTTAGATCTAGACTTGATGGTGCGAATCTAACGAGGAGGTCCTAGACGGCAAGATCTAGCGAGGAGGTCTGCCGTAGATCTTGAATCCAATGGCTACGACCGGTGCACGACAACGCGACGCAAAGGAGGTCCTCGCGCTGCGAGGTCGTGGCCCGTCGGATCAAGATCCGCGGTCCCGAGCACTAGGGAGGTCTAAAGGTCAACGATTGATCGACGAGATCTTAACGGCTCGGATCTCCCATAGGAGGTCTGGGCGGTTGAGATCTACAGGAGGTCTGGCCCGTTAGATCTAAATCTAACGGTCCGTAGTGGCGAGGAGGTCCTAGGCGGTCACGATCTCCGGTGGGAGGTCTGAACGGCTAAGATGAAGCGAGGAGGTCGGGGCGGCTAGGATTTCACCGAGGAGGTCATGGATGGCCATGATCTTCGCGGGGAGGTCCCTGTGACAGTGTTCAACAGAGAGGTGCGGGCGGTTCGGATCTCCGTGGGAGGTCATGAACGGTCCAGATCCGAGCGGAGGAGGTCCTCGACTTCTTCACAAAGGGCCGAGGTGGTCTTTTGCAAAGAGGACCCTAAGCGTAGTTTTGAAGGTTCTCTTTACAAATGACCAGGTGGTCTTTGCACAAGAGGACCTTGGTGGGGTGGCTCGGGGTGGTTTTTCAAAACGACTAAGGAAGGACTTTTTGCAAAGAGGACCCCAAGGAGGTCCGAGAGGCGGTTTTGACAAAACGACCAGGGTGACCTTTTCGCATGAGAGGACCTCAAGGAGGTCTTTTGCAAAAGGACCCCAAGGAGGAGGGTGATCCTAGCGGTGGGATTTAACCTACGGAGGTCTTTAACGGCCGAGATTTCATGGAGGTCACGGAGTGGTTTTAATGGCGCAGACCTCCTGACAACGACAAAAGCGGCGGTTAAGACAAATTAAATGCTCCGGATGATTGACAATAAATGAAACTAAAGGACACTTAATGATTTCCAAACATTAATTCTAAACCCATGGCCCACACGTCGGTGACTCCACGGCACAAATTAGGACACAATTAATGCACCAATGATGAGCAATGATTTGAGCATTAAAGTGGTCCTAAGAATATGACAGCAGGAGGTTTTGAACCGACAAAACCCGGCGTGCACAGCTTGCTTGCCGCGCGATGTGGACCTCGTCGGCGGAAACCAAAGGCACGAATGAGCTCCAAATAGGACGGAGGACCTAAGGGTGCCAAAACTACACCAACAAGACCACCAACCGTGCGGCTAACCGAGATAACCGCGGGGACCAATTACTACCGGCGAAAACCGAAGAGGTCTAAAAGAATAGGGATTTCCGATCTTGAAATCTCGACCGGGAATGGAGGAGCTAGAGGTGGCGCAAGAGCTCGGTGAAGGTGGAGGTCGCGGAGGTGAAGAAGACGACGCTCGCCACGAACCACACGCTCCTACTTTATCAACCTCTGTGAAGGTCAAACAAAGCAAGTCGAGAGGCTCGAGGTGACCAAGAGAACAAAAGGATTAGCCAAAATTGCAATAATGAACCACTTTGGAGCTCAAGGGTCGCGGAGAGCTCCAAGGTCGAGCAATGGTGACAGAGCTTTGGGTGACTTGAGCTCAAGAGCGAGAGGAAGAAACTAGGGGTGCAGAATGGATCCAAAGAAACTTAAGGAGAAGCCCGGGATCCATATATAGCCGGCGCCAAAAATGAAAACAAGGTCACACCCACTCGGTGCACCGAGCTAGGGCATCAACGACATGATGGGAGCAGTGTCGGGGTGACTTTTGAGCAAAGGTGCTGCGGACATTTAATGTTGGCAGCACATAGCCGTTGTCGACCTAGAGTTGACAAGGCACTTGCTCCCTCTGCCACGCACAAAAATTGATAATGCCCGTGCCCACCCGACGGTGAGAGAAATAGGGAAGGCTGGTCAAATGAACTCAACGGCTAAATCGGGCCGAGCTCCACCAGGAGGTCGTGAGTGTTGGATTGAAATCAAGGGCCCGATTTTGGGCTAAGTATTAGAGGTCCTAACACTTAGGGAGGTCTGAGCCACAGATCTCAAGATGGACGGCTCAAGATCACCCAAGCGCTAGGGGTGGTCGTGGAGGGCTGAGGAGGTCGCCCAGGGTGGTCTTTGCAAAGGGGCAAAGGAGGTCCTGGGGGAGGCCCTCGAGGGTTGTCTTCGTAAAAGAACAGGAGGAGGTCGTGGAGTGGGGAGGTCTCTTACAAGGACCAGAGGAGGGCTTTTGGGGACCTCCCAAAGATCTAAACCGTAGGACTAGGATCCAACGGCTGAGGTGCACGGGGACCTCCGAAAGTTTGCAAGGGACAGGGGAGGTCGTGACGGTTGAATGCGGATCAGAGGGATAAGAATGCCCGCGCACTGAGACGGGCTCGGGACGGCGCTAGGTGGTTGGACCGAGCCAGCTGGCTCGAGCCAGGCTCAGATGCGCGCTCGAGGAACAGTGAAGACCCGAAGAGGTTTGGATTTTAGAGTTGAAACTTTGGGAAATTAATTTAGGTATCAATTCAACTCTAAAAATTGTAAAATTTTTCAGAGGGATCACATACCAACCCATGATCATAGGAAAAAATATTTCCCAGGAGATGATCAACAGACTTGTGACTTTGTATTTCCATACCCTGGTGCAATAATTGTTTAATACACACAGGAAACACATGATGTAAGAAAAAGTTTTAATTTCTACTCATTTTCTTACACTTAAAACACAAGTCGAAAATGGGGATGTTACAAACCTCCCCCCCTTACAAAAATCTCGTCCCGAGATTTGGTTCACTCGGAAAAGAAAGAGGGGTAGTCTGCACGAAGACGATCTTCTCGCTCCCAAGTAGCCTCATCCTCGGAATGGTTTGACCACTGAACTTTAAGGAACTTGATGGTCTTGTTCCTTGTTCTTCGCTCCGCCTCCTCGAGTATGCGAGCAGGTGCTCGCGATAGGTCAAATCCTCCTGAACATCAAGAGTTTCCAACGAGCTTCCTCTATTGGAACACGGAGGCACTTCTTAGGTGGGACACATGGAACACATCATGTACCCCGCAAGTGCAGCGAGCAACTCCAACTTGTAGGCAACGGCTCCTTTCTTCTCGATAACACGGTATGGACCGACATATCGAGAGCTAACTTGCCCTTGGCACCAAAACGCTGGTGACCTTTGGAGGAGAAACCTTGAGATAAGCGAAGTCATTGGGCTCAAAGCTCAACTCGCGGCGACGGCGATCCGCATAGCTCTTTTGCTGGATTGAGTCATGCGTGGCGATCACGAATGAGCTGGACTTGACCCTCGGCCTCATTAATTGAGTCCGGGCCAAAGAAAGGTCTTTCACCGGTCTCAGACCAGTTCAACGGGGTTCTACACTTTCTCCCGTATAAGGCCTCAAATGGTGCCATGCCGAGACTGGCTTGGAAACTGTTGTTATAAGAAAACTCGGCGAATGGCAAGCACTTTTCCCAATGCTTCCCATAAGAAAGGACACAAGCTCGCAGCATGTCCTCCAAAACTTGGTTGACCCTTTCGGTCTGACCATCTGTTTGGGGGTGATAGGCTGTGCTGAAAGAAAGACGAGTTCCCATAGCTTCTTGCAAGCTATGCCAGAACTGGGAAGTGAAGATGGATCCACGATCAGAGATGATCGTCTTGGCACCATGCAAGCTCATGATCTGGCGATATAGAGCTCCGCTAGGTGACCGGTATGAACCTTGGTTGGATGGTAGGAAGCGTGCCACTTTAGTCGACACGAGGAAACTTACAGTCGGATATAACAAGGATTGACAGATTGAGAGATCTCTCTTGATTCTAAGGGTGGTGGTGCGGGGCGTTGTTAGGTGGTGGAGCGATTTATGCAGTTAATTCCACTAACAACGGAATCTCGACCGCTAACTAGCTATACGAGTCATCCCTCCGCAGACTAGCTATCTTAGAGTGACTATGGTCATCCTTAGTTGGTGAAGCAAATTGTGCGGTTACTTCACTAACGAACAAGACCACGGTCGGTTAACTAGCTATCTGAGTCATCCCTCCGAGCTAGTTGATTAGAGAGCTGCGCCCTTTGGGGTCGCAGGATTTGAGGCAAAAGCGGCATGCGATGCCCTAGGATATAAAGGAAGGAAGATTACCGCTTAGTCAAACAAATGACGACATCCGGAAGGTATATTGGGGTTTGAGATAGATTAGCAAGACCTTTGAAACCGAGGAGTGCAGAGCACTAGATAAAAGCGAAACAAATGCCACAAAAAGCAAAAAAAGATGGGAATACAAGGAATGAAATGCTCGGAATTGAATACAATAGTATTAGGGTAAGGGCTACTGAAGTGTACCTTACACGACGTCGGTACCTCTGAGCTTTCCCAACAGAGATAGGATTGACTTGAGCACGGACGACCCTCCGATCCACGATGTTTCGCAGTGCACGCGATCGAATCACGAGCCGCGAAAAGAATCGAGAGGTTGCTGCAAGCTCCTTAGGACAATTAAAAGCATGATGACCACAGTTTGCAGCGAAACAAGTGACTTCGGCTAGGTTACGAGGCCGCTCTGGCGACTTCGCAGTGCACAAGATCGAGACCACGACCGGAGGACAAGGGTGGCTGCACTCTCTTTAGGACAATTAAGCGCATAGTGACCCTTGTTGTTGCAAAAGAAACAAGTGACATCACTATTTGTTGGCGCTTGCGGCGATCCTTTAGCTTTCTCTTTACGGCCCTAGCAACAACGGATCTTCGACCACAATCGAAAGTTAGGAAGGTATAAAGCGGTAATTTGTCCGCGACTCCGTGACAAATCATCCGGGAACTTCGCCGTTTGGAGGCATTGGCGGTTCTTTGTGCTTACAGACGATCGAAGAAGCGATCGTTGAAGTTCTAACGACTTGGAGATTACCTTGTTCAAACTACACTCTTTGGGATAGTGATTGCTTTCCTCGCGGAGAAACAAGTGATTCGAGCGATCGGACAATTTCGGGCAAGTGGTCTTCGTCACGATTTGGGCAAGTGTAGTACACTCGTTGTTGTAGTGTCCTTCCTCACCACATCGTTGAGGACCTTGACCTTTCCTAGTTCACGATCTTTGGCGACATGGCTCCCTTCACCATAACCAATGAAAAGGGAGGCAATTGCCGTTCCCAGGCAAAGGGAACAAACTCACATCCTTCTTTGGTGCGTCCCGACATCCTGCTCAGAAGAGATGGGTTAGCAAAGCAACCGGAAACTAGAAGATGAAAGGTGCGAAAGAAAAGCCAAGGACTAGGGAGTTCGAGAAAGGTGGAGTGGGGATAGATTCTAAGATGGACAAGGATTAAACCCAAAGCTCAAGGCAAAGAAACAATAACTCATTAGGAGATGAACTCAAAGGCCCAAAAACAACCACAACATCGGCACAAGGTTTCAACCACAAGAGTAACTTCCAGTCGACTAACTCGTATGAAAAGAGCGAGCAATCGGTTTAGGAATGCAAATTTCAGCACACCACTTAAGTCTTATCATAACTAAACAACGGGTAAAATCACTAATAAGGGTGTTAGATACTTAGCCAACTAATATCACATCTTACCCTTTTATGCCCACAAGTTTTAGTTGATTAACCTCTCATTTTCTACCTATTTAGAACCTTGAGCTGCTGTCAGGAAATTGAATGATCGCTGTCCGATTTTGCATCCAAGCCTCCTAATTGAAATCTTCCACTTGGAGCTTCAAAACCTTGTAGAGGGCAGCTAACACTTCAATTTGCCAAACTCATTGGTCCCAAAACCCAATTAATCGATAACAACTATCTTTAGAGGGAAGGAGAGGAAAACAACTTTTAAAAATCAAATTAGAGCAAGGTGAGATAGAAAGCTAAGATAGGTAAGGAGTAAAATCTGAGAATTTACTTAAGCTTTCATAAATCATTTGATACTTTGAAATTAAGTTTCCCAAAATATCCTAAAGACGACCAAGCTTGGGTTACTACGGCTGGAATGGCTCTGATACCGAGCCCGAATGAAACTCCGACCGGACCGCTTGTCTTGGCTGGACCCAACCGCATCGGCGCCGAACCCAAACATGAGCCCGAGCGCTGCTGACCGTCCGATGCTTATCGTGCGGCTCACGTGCACCCGATGCAGTCGACCAGTCCGATTGCATCAGTTGATCCCGTCCGTTCATCTCAGATCGAACATTCGACATCTTCTTGATCAATCCGGACTCCAACTCGTTGCGCCCTCGCTGACAGCGCGGTCCCACCTGCAGGCCCTTTCCTCCACGCGGCGCGCGCGCCCGCGCCAGCTCTCTTGCGCACCGCGCGCCGCGCACTCTTGCCGGCTTCGCCGCTGCATGCATGCTGCCAGCGCGGCTCACCGGTCTTTTCACCGCCCCACCGCCTCACCTCGCTGCCTCCGCCTGCTCCTACAAAAGCCACCGAGGGCTTTCCCTACCTCGTTTCCTTCTCCTCTGCCCCTTTCTTCTTCACCGAGCTCTGGAGCCGTGAGTGCCGCCGCGCCGCTTCCAGGCATTCCGGCTGCTCCGGTGATCCCCGACCTCGGTCGACCGCGTCACGGTGTGCCCCGCACCTCCAGGAAGCAAACCCCTCAAGTGATTTCGGGTTTTGCCGCCTGTGGAGCTGCGCGCGCCATTTCTTCTCCAACTCCGGCCGAACCCGCCTCTCCCGCCGCCGCGTCTTCTCCAGCGAATTCCAGCTCGATTCCTCTCTCGGTGAGCATCGCCTGGACTCCATCTTACTTCCCCGATCACCCACACGCTCACTTCTTCACCTCAGGTCCTTGCCGACGGTGACCACCCCGCGACGCCGCAGGCTCTCGCCGCCGGGCCACTCCGGTGCCTCTCCGTCGTCTCCGAGCACACCGGTGAGTTCCTGGTAACCCACTGATGCTCATGCGTGCGCTAGTTTTCATCTTTTTCCTCTGCGCGCGATGCCTCGTCACCCTCACTGCCGCCGCGTGCTCGTCGCCGCGTCGCCACGATGCATCTCCGGCGCCTCAAGACCACCTACGACTTGATCCACCAAGAAACCCATTTTGGCGCTCCTCGACCGCGCGCCACTCCTTCGTCGGCGGCAAGTTCAGTCGAGCAGCCCGAGCCTCTCTTTCTTGGTGTGCTCTTCTGTTTCAGCGGCGGTGGGGCCCACCTCCCTTTAGCTTTGTAGTTAGCTGCTAATCATGCTTATGAATGTTCATTAGTTCACTCTCATTGCATGATCAAAATTGGTAATGGAAGTTTGAAAGTATTTTAGTGTTGTTCTCTGTAATTGTTTCCTGTTGTCGTTTACATTGTCGATTAACTAGATTTTAGTTTCATGCTCATGCTTTGGATTCTTGTTAAGTCTTTGGATGACTCCTTTTGTTGTAGTGGTTAGCATGAAATCATTTAGTTAGTATCTTTAAGTTTCAAAGCTCTTGTTGTCATGATTGATCAAAGGGATAGTTAGATGATCATGTTGATTGTCTCGGTACTCATGGTTCTTGCCTTTTCAAGCATTGTAAGGTCTTGTAGTAGAAGCATGCTGAAATTGTTAACCTTGCTATATGTGGGTGTGATGCTTAGGTGTGTTAGTAGCTGAATTTTATTAAAGCCCAACCTTAATTAGAAAATTGTTAGCATCTAATAGTTGGCTAATTAACTAGTTAAGTGTTTCAATAGCTCCTTGTAGGTTTAAGTGATCTTATCACTATTGATGGTTGTTTAGAGTAACTAGTTGTTTAGATGTGTTAATTTGATGCTTAGTTATTAGATGTGCACACAATCACCATCAAAGTGCAATGAAAGATTAAAACATGTAAGAGGATTGATTACGTGATTAGCTTGGTAAGTAAGTAAGTTTGGGTAGATCAATCATGAAACCATGTCTAATTTAAATCATCTCCGTAGCAGCTAATTGTTATTCCTTTTGTTTTGGTCTAGCTTCTGTGATTAGATTTGTGGTTGTTTTGAAATTTTGAGTTTTGTGCGTGTTATTCGTTCTTATTATTATTATTTGTTCAATCGTTAGGCTCGACATTTGCGGTAACCACGAGAGCAATCCTCGCAATGAGTTGAGCATTACGAGCAACGGCGACAGAACAAGCAGTTTGATCATGTTAATCCCAGTATTTTAAAGTCTAATATTTTGTTTCAACTGTATGTATGCATCGCTTAATTTGTGTTAAATTGGTTAGTTAATCCTTTAGATGCATAATCTGTAGGCAAATGATATTCCTCTACTACCTGAGCCTAGGTTATTTGCTGTGATTAGAGATGGCTGGATGATCTCTTGTCACTTAGTAGATCCGGGTCAATTTGCTTAGACATGTTTAGCTATCGATAGAACTGGGCGGTTATCGACTTTAGTCGGTGGCCTTGATCACACAAAAATTATTAAAACTTTATAGTTCAGCATTTTGCTATGTTACTTGTGAAAACTAAAAATGAAAACAAAATGATTTGAACTTGGGCACAACGGTATGACTGGTGTGATCTGTTAGGTGTGACTGGATTTTATTACCTTTACTGTATTTTAACATTAAAAAGGAATTGCAAACTTGCCTTCGAACTGTATTACATTATTACAAATAAAGATGGCTTTGTGCAAATGAAACATATGACCTCCACCAGATGAGCCTGCATGTAGCTTATGAACAGGTCTGCTAGTTCACACGTCAGTCTTGCTACTCACAAAGACAATCTTTGTACTCATTGGCTTTGCTTAATGTTTTTGTTGCAGAGGAAGAAGGTGAGCCCCAAGGGCCTCACTTCTGTGAGTTCTGTTGCCGCTTCGTGTACGACGACTAGACTTGGCGGTCCGGTCAGATGCCTTGTGGGTGAAGGCACGCTGATTGGCTTTGTTTATAGCCATCTTATGGCACTTTTGCTTCCGCTGTCGTCTTTTGGTATTTTTGTATCTTTTGGCCGGTCGGCCATTGTCTGTAATAACTCTACTGTTGTTACTTACCGCTTATTAGTGTAATATTTGGACTCTATGTTTGGAATGGAGTTGATGCATAATTTTGTGGAAAGGTATGTATACTGCTTTCTGGGAAGTATACATATCTCGAGGCTCGGTTTATTTGACTTATGATGCTAGGACCAGGTGGTTGGTTAAGCATTACAAGCCAAATAAATTGGGGTCCTCACACGCACTCTGCGGACTGCACCTCCTGGAGGTCATCAGCCACTGTTAGGTTCCCCAAGGCGTCTTATTAGTCCTTTAGATCCTATTGACACGGGTTCTCCTGGAGCTCATCTTTTGAATGAGTTTCCGGTGAACTTTAACTGGGATCTTTATGCTAGTACCTCGACGATGAATCCTTGTGGATAGGTGTCTTCTTGTTAGTAGTTGCCTTAAATAAATAAATGTAATAGGGCAGTAGTATTTTGTACATAATATGTAAGTTTGACTTTTGGGTTTGTAATATGACCTTTATGGCCGACTCTTATATGGGGCTGGAATCGAATTTCTTTTGTTGTATATATGAAGTTTATGGTTTTGGTGTTAATCTGAATGCATGACATAACATGATGCATTATATGTATAGTGTTTGTTTCTTTCCTAATTTCAATCTTGTTGGTGTTTGCCGAGTATATCCTTGTTATGTTGTTAACCATGGTGTGGTAACAGGATGACAGGACATACTACTCGTGCGCAGACCCAACAAGGGAAGGGCGTGTCGACTCCAGTGCCCCATTCTCAGGGAGGTCAAACTGAACCTTCCAGTTCCCAGGTTCCTCAAGGTGGTCCCCAAGAAGAGGAGCTTCCTCCACCACCTTCTATGGCCGATGTGCTCATGCAAATTGAGCGCAACCGAATAGATCAGACGCGCATCTTGGAACAAATCGCGCGCAACACTTCTTCCCCTGCACTACCGTAGTCGAGCAGAGGTCACCACATGCGAGGCGGTCTTGCTGACTTTCAGCGGACTAACCCACCGGTGTTCTCCAATTCCCATGATCCCATGGAAGCTGAAGACTGGCTTCGGACCATTGAGAAGAAGCTACTAATTGCTCAATGCTCCGAAAGGGAGAAGGTCCTTTTTGCCAGTTATCAACTTGATGGGTCGGTTAGCATATGGTGGGATAATCTCCTTGCCATTCAGCCTGCTGGACATGTCCCTACATGGGATGAGTTTGTGGAGGCTTTTCGCGAAGCTCATATTCCTGAGGGAGTTATGATGATCAAGCAACAGGAGTTTCTCGCTCTCAAGCAAGGGCGAAAGTCTGTAACCGAGTATCTGCATGAGTTCAATTTCCTTGCCAGATATGCCCCTGATGATGTTTCGACTGACCTTCGTCGTCGAAACCGGTTCTTGAATGGGCTATCTGAGGAATTGCAGATGGCTGTAGCTTTGCATGACTTCAGAAATTTCTCCCATCTCGTCAACAAGGCTATTGTAGCCGAAAGCAAGAGCAAGGCTTTGGAGGAGTCACGCAAGCGACAGCGGACTTCTCAATTTGTTCCTAGTGGCAGTTCGCCAAGGCCTCGCATGTGGTTGTCTAGACCACCGCGAGCACCAGCTCCATTTTCACCAAGACCGGCAGTGTTTGCCCCTCGTCCATCCTCTTCCACTAATCAACCAAGGCCTAGTGGAAACCGGCCACCTACTGTTGTTACTGTCAGGCCGGAGGTTATATGTTATCATTGTGGACGCCCAGGGCATTTCGCCAATCAGTGCTATGCTAAGGCTCAAGGGATACCACATGTTTCACCTTCCCCAGCTATTGTGAGTCCTACACCACCTTCACCAACCGTGGTCAAGCCTGACCCTGTTCCGGTTCGAGGTCGTGTGAACCAGATTACTGCTGAGGAAGCAGCTGTCACTCCTGAAGTTGTTCTTGGTATGCTCCTAGTTAATTTCAGCATTGCCGCTGTTTTATTTGATTCTGGAGCATCCCATTCATTTGTTAGTAGGCAGTTTGCTACTCAACATCAGTTAATTGTGCATCATCTTCATCCACCCCATATCATCCACTCACCTGGATCAGCCTTTATGACTGCTCAAGTCTGCCGTGGTGTCAATATAAATATTGAAGGGGTAGACTTTTGGGCTGATTTGATTGTGATAGATTCTAAAGGGTTGGATGTTATCCTAGGAATGGATTGGTTATCTAAGAATCTTGGGCAAATTAATTGTGCTCAAAGATCCATTTCTTTAACTAATGAAAGCGACACTTCAGTCGTTTTTCAATCCAGGAGAGTGGGTTCTCATCTTTGTGCTCACCAAGTTGATACCACTCCTTCTTTGGAGTCAGTACCAATTGTTTGTGAGTATGTCGATGTCTTTCCTGAAGACCTTCCCCGGTTTGCCGCCAGATCGGGAAGTGGAGTTTGTAATTGACCTAGTTCCTGGAACTGCTCCTATATCCAGAAGTCCTTATCGAATGTTTGTCAACGAGTTGGTTGAATTAAAGACACAACTTGGAGAATTGCTTGACAAAGAATTTATTCGACCGAGTTCCTCACCTTGGGGGTGACCGGCAATCTTTGTCAAAAAGAAAGACAACACTTTGCGGATGTGTGTGGATTACCGTCCGTTAAATGAGGTCACCATCAAGAACAAGTATCCTTTGCCTCGCATTGATGATCTTTTTGATCAGTTGGTTGGTGCCCGAGTCTTTTCAAAGATTGATTTGCGGTCGGGCTATCATCAAATCAAGGTTAGAGCGGAGGACATCCCTAAAACAGCTTTCTCTACTCGGTACGGGTTGTATGAGTATACTGTCATGTCCTTTGACCTGACCAATGCTCCAGCCTATTTCATGAATCTTATGAATCCAGTGTTCATGGATTTCTTGGATAAGTTCGTTGTCGTGTTCATTGACGACATCCTTATTTATTCCAAGTCTGACAAAGACCATGAGCAATATTTGAGACTTGTGCTGGAGACACTTCGTAAACATTGGTTATATGCTAAGTTTAGCAAGTGCGCTTTCTGGCTCAGACAAGTTGCATTTTTGGGACATGTGTTATCTGAAGGAGGTATTGCTGTCGATCCAAGCAAGGTACAAGATGTACTAGATTGGAAGCCTCCGAAGAGTGTCCCTGAGATCCGAAGTTTTCTTGGACTTGCGGGTTATTACCGTAGGTTCATTGAAAATTTCTCCAAAATTGCTAGACCTTTGACTCGACTTTGCGAAAGAGAAGAAATTCAATAGTCGACTAAGTGTGAGGAGAGTTTTAGTCTTTTGAGAACTCTCTTGACTAAAGCTCAGTTCTCACTCTTCGGATATCCATAAGGGCTTTGATATTTATTGCGATGCATCTCGCCATGGACTTGGTTGCGTACTTATGCAAGAAGGTCGAGTTGTGGCCTATGCATCTCGGCAGTTACGCCCTCATGAAGTTAATTATCCTACTCATGATTTGGAGATGGCTGCCGTAGTCCATGCATTGAAGATTTGGCGACATTACCTTCTCGGTAATCGTTGTGAGATCTATACTGATCATAAAAGTCTAAAGTACATATTCACTCAAGCTGATTTGAATATGAGGCAAAGAAGATGGCTTGAATTGATCAAGGACTATGACATGGGTATTCATTATCACCCAGGCAAAGCCAATGTTGTGGCAGACGCTTTAAGCAGAAAGTCACAGTGCAACCACATATCCTTTTCGCCTGCGGCCAAGAATTTGTGTGCTGATTTTCAGCGCCTAAATCTAGAATTGGTGGGCGAAGGTTTTCTCGCTGCATTAGAAGTGGAGCCTATATTAGAAGCTCAAATTCTTGAAGCCCAGAAAACTGATGACGAGGTAGCCGAAATCAAGGAAAACTTGAAGGCGGGCAAGGCCAACGAGTTTTCTGAAGATGATCGTGGTATGATTCGGTATCACAATAGTTTGGTAGTACCTGCAGATCCTCAGCTAAAGAGTCTGATTCTTAAAGAGGCTCATAATTCCAAGTTTTCTTTACATCCTGGAAGTACCAAGATGTATCAGGATTTGAAGAAGACATTTTGGTGGAACCAAATGAAAAGGCAAATTGCTCAGTATGTTGCTGAATGTGATATTTGCCAAAGGGTTAAAGCTGAACATCTAAAGCCAGCTGGTACCCTCCAACCATTGCCTATTCCATAGTGGAAGTGGGAAGAGATCTGTGGGCGCCCCAGGTTATTGGAAATGTACTTAGTTAAATTCATACTGTAGCACGATTATTAAGGAAGGAACAGTACTGTCCCTTAATTAAAGATCATGCTATAGATATAAATTTAACAAGTATCAATTCCAATAAACAGGATCCCCGGATATATATATATATATATCTCACAATGGTTCCCAGGATCAACGATCATTGCATATATATATCCTTCAACAACATTGCATCATACACATACAAGTCATACATTTGCATAATTAAACATAAGTTTACATCATTCGGGTTAATACTACAATATTAAGTGACTTGGTCACTTCAAAAGTTTGACAGCGGAAGCAAGAAACAAAATATTAAAGTCCACCAATGGCCTCATCCACCCGCAGGCAATTGCGTGGAGGAAAGAAGTAGCTTTACTCGTTAGCGCCACCCTGATCGGCGCTAACGGGTACTTCATAAAGAAAACTGTCCTCACCTGCAACAATAGGTGATAGCACCTTGAGTACGGAAGGTACTCAGCAAGTCTTACACAAACTAATAAAAGAAAGTGTTGATTAGAGCCTACCCAAAGGAGTAGAATTTATACATGCATAAGGTTACAACAGGAAGGTAAAATGGTTAAGTTTTGCATAAAGCATGACATCTTAACCTACAAAGACTAAATTTTGATAAAGCGACAATAAATCAAATTTGGACCGAGCGATGAAGTAAATGGCATAATTGTGAGCGATGCGATGCATGAATCCCTCATGCACACCAAAAAAAACCAGATTTTGAAAATCAAAACTTCTATCTGGTGACATCAATTCAAGTTATCGTCCATGACCGTGGACACGGCTATTCGAGCAGTTTATACCTGCGAGGGTGTACATCTTTACCCACATGACTTAGCTAGCCCGTTGCTTTGGATGCCTCGAATGATGACATACTTCCTTTGGTATGCCGACCGGAAACTAAGATTTGGTATTTTCAACAAGCTAACACTATTGAGTTGGACCCCATGTGTGGCCGATCCCGCTTAAACAACGATCGATAGCATCCGCTAACCGAGGCACACATGTTGCGTCGATGTGCCGATCAAACAATTAAATGCGAATGGGCTCACTACCCATATTAGGATGCAATCGGCACCATTAAGGTATCGTATATGCTACGGAGCACATATACGCCCTCACCCTTCTAAGAACATCGACTTGACATACAAGCTCACATGGCATACAACGCAGTCATCGGACCAAAGCATCTATGCCATACAAGGTCAATACACATATTCTTACTCTCTGTTTCCAACCCAATAGTCTTAACATTTTACTTAACAAGCAGCGCCCATACACTGCATGTGGAAGTGCGTGGGGACTTGAATTGAATAATCGAGTTCGGTCCTTAATTAACCCGACAAGTCCACCACAAAACCCAATCTCGTGCACAAAAGCACCATCACTAGCTTCCTCTTGTCGGATCAATTTAAATATGAAACTCATTTCAAAATAAGTAAAGCTGGACAAAGAGTTTCAAATAACAGAAGGTCTTTTGTGATTCCCATGTTTGACAAGATATGCTTGTCAAACTCTAAAATCTCTAGGCGCATGTCTAAGCCAAAACTGAAAATATATGTTATAATATACGAGTACTATGCTAAGGTTGAGTGTATGGTGACAATTGAGGTAATCCTTCATGTTAGGTCATAACTAACTACTAACAGGTCACACTTTCTATTTTCAGAAACATAGCATGCACAGTTGTCACTGGATTTAGAAAATCTAATGTATAAAATTTGGGATCAATATGGTGCAGAGAGGATGCTTGCCTTGATAATAATAAACCTCTGTTGCAGGTTCAGGTTGCTCAGAAATATATTCAAAAACTTCAGATGAACCAGATTCTATAAGAAGCAATAAGATACAATAAATGACAAGATTAACAATAAGCACAAAATGGAAGAAATATGCATGATCAATATGGAAATGCATGATTGACAATATGCTTAAGCCATAACTACCCATAATGGTGAGAATAACCCATAATATAACTTACTGTTTTCAAATGGCAAAACTAGGGTTTAGTGCAAAGTTGCAATTTTCAAATTTTGAAATGAACTGAAAGCAGGGATGATTGCGATTTTAGGAAAAGGAAAATAGAACATGCAAAAGTTCATAAATGAAACTTAGCATGATCTTTTGGGGTAATTAATATCCCAAACTAACCTTAATCTAACCCTAATCAGTTAGATTACATCAACTAAGAGGAAACCCATTTTTGTCGGTTAAGCTGACAAAAGGAACAGAGATGCATTTACATTATCAATCTAAATAGATGATAACAAGGATTAAAAGAATAACTTGTTATGCTACTTGGGTTTAGTCTAAACCTAACTAGGATAACAAGTCGACAGGAGAAACCCTAATTCTTGAAAATGACATGAAAGACCGAAAAGTTAGAATATCAACTTTTGGTTTAGAGCAAGTTGAAGCTCGATGTTGAAAGAATGATTCACGGGAGCTTCTAAGGTCATTAAGATGATCAAGATGTTAAAAACTAAGGTTTTAGCTTACCGACAAAGGAAAGACACCACGGTCTTTGAAAACCAAGTGGATTGACAGAGAAATAAACTCGGATTTAACCTACAAAAGATAGCCAATCTTTATTGCAAGGTAAAACCGATGCTTAAGGTGGATAAGCAATGGACAAGAGCAAGAAACTCCTTTGGACAACAATGGAGGATGAGCTTGATGGTCAACAATGGTAACAACAAAGAAAAGCTAGGATTTATATATAGATGTTGAGCTACAGGGCAAGAGGAAAGATCTAGAGTTGATGAGGTGTCCACTTAGCTAAATATCCAAAATTTGTGGCATAATCTTTGGATAACCACCTCCTCTGCTCGAAAATGGTGCTGTGAGAGATAAGGAAGAAGGAGGCAAAATATGACATGTGGGTCCCTTTGTCATCCTCGACCGTGCGCGTCTTCAAAAGCTCAAAGAATATCACCGTCCGATTGGAAATGGCGGTGTGATAAATAGAGAGGTTAAAGGTTTTAATCGGTATCTTTTAATATGGACCGTGCGATCTAGAGCGGTCGATCGAGATTAAAACAGAGCCCAAAAGGAATCTCGGGATCTACTTTCAAATCGGGCGTTGGATTGGAATCAGCGGTCAATTAAAGGAATACCGTCACTCGATTAGATGAGATGACGCAGCCGTTAGATTGGATTTCCACGGTCGAGATGGGAAAATGAACCGGATGGTCCGATTGCATACACAAATCTGGACCCTACGATTGAAATCCAACGATCCACCGAATTTGGGCTTTAAAGGCCCACGGTGAAAAAGGAGCGTCGTGGGATTTAAATCAAAGGCCCGGATAAGCGCGCCTTTGATTTCAAAATGAAACGAGCGACGCGTTAGATCAAGAATGGACGGCGAGATCGTGAGGGGATCGGAGTCGTCCGAATGCATACACCAACTGGACCACTCGATGAAGATCTAACGGCCCAGGAGTGCGGGCCTTATTAGCACGCGGTAAAAAGGAAAGCCGTAGGATTTGAATCGGCGGCTCGGATAAAAGCGCCTTTAAGTTTAAAACGAAAAGGGAGGCGCGTTGGATCGAGAATGAGCGGTGGAGATCGAGAAGGGCTCGGAGTTGTCCGGTGCATACATTGACCTCGATCGTTAGATTAAGATCCAACGACGGAGATCAAAGCGTACACGTGGACAGCTCGCGTGACGTTGCGGCCTCGCCCGTTCGATTGAAGATCAACGGCTCACAATGCGCGAGAGGGATTGGGCTCGCGCCCGAACGTGACAGAGCCGGACCGATACACTGGGTTGGACCCAACCGCATGAGATCGAGTCGCTACAGTGCTAGGGTTTGGATTCAAACCAGTTTGGTTGACCAGAACCTATTCAAATGCTTAAAAGGTTTGACTGGGCTTTATTGCAAATAAATTTGTAAAACCATGAAATTTTTACTGAAGGCTACTGGGATGATATATTTCGCAGATAAATTTTAAAATCACGTAATCACTTGGTAAAATACATAAATATTTATTCTAGCCCGAAAGTATTCATTTAAAGACAATTATTTTTCTTTAGGTCAATTTAATTTCTAAAAATGCAACAAAAATATTTTCAGCCAAGATAATTTATCTAGGCTTTAATAAAAATACTTCCCAGTCATAATACAAGTTTTATCTTGTATTCCTTTAAGACTTTAAATGGTTCTTTTGGATTTTGGCTAAAAAGGAAGGTTTTCAATTTGTAACATACTGCCCAAATTGTAGAAATGAACAGTAATGCTATGAACAACACCTCATTCTTTGTTCATAAAGCATTTATCACTATTTATAAACTTAGGGCTGTTACTGGACCTACCCCCCTTAAGAAAATCTCGTCCCCGAGATTTGGAACAAGTTAGAGATTAGGAAGAAGTGAAATTGAGATGATTTATAAGGAAATTCAACATCTGTTGTCTTGATTTCCTTCAATGATAACAAAGAGGAACTTTACATAACAACATAGTGTTATCATTACATCTTTGTTTACATTGTTTTGTTTAAACTTTCCTTTCTTGATTCAAAGGAAAGTTCTAAACAACAAAAAGATGGGGGTGCTCAATCTGCATTAGATCTTCGCGCTCCCAAGTGGCTTCATCTTCAGAATGATTAGCCCACTGAATTTTCAAGAACTTAACAGTACGATTTCTTGTCCTGCGTTCCATTGTGTCGATGATACGTACTGGTTGTTCTTGATAGGAAAGATCAGGTTGGAGGTCAAGATGCTCATAAGCAGTTGCCTCAATAGGAACACGAAGGCATTTCTTCAATTGAGACACATGAAAAGTATCATGCACTGCTGAGAGGAATTCAGGTAGTTCTAATTGATAAGCTACAGCTCCTCGTTTGGCAATGATTCGGAAGGGTCCGATATAACGAGGTGCTAGCTTTCCTTTTACCTGAAAACGATGAGTACCCTTCATGGGTGACACTTTAAGATTGACATGGTCATCTACCTCAAAACTTAATTCACGACGACGATGGTTAGCATAGCTCTTCTGACGAGACTGTGCAGTTTTCAAACAATCTCGAATCGAGATTTAACTTGCTCTTCTCGCTTCCTTTACAGTGCGGACCATAGAATGATCTTTCACCAGACTCGGACCAATTCAATGGAGTCCTATAAGCTCTCCCATACAAGGCTTCAAAAGGTGACATTTGAATACTTGCTTGGTAGCTATTATTGTAGGAAAATTCCACATATGGCAAAGATTTCTCCCAGTCTTTGCTATAAGATAGCACATAGGCTCGAAGAAGATCTTCCATCACTTGGTTCACTCTCTCAGTTTGACCACTAGTTTGAGGGTGATAAGCAGTACTGAAAGAGAGCTCAGTCCCCAAAGCCTGATGAAGACATTCCAAAAGTGGGAAGTAAATTGAGGGCCACGGTCAGAAACAATGACCTTGGGAACCCCATGAAGACAAACAATTCTAGCAATATAAAGCTCTGCTAGCTGCTTGCCACTGACGATGGTTTTGACCGGAATAAAATGAGCCACTTTTGTCAAACGGTCGATGATTACCCAAATGGCATCGGATCCATTGGAAGTTTTGGGAAGACCAGTAACAAAATCCATACCGATCTCTTCCCACTTCCACTGTGGAATAGGCAAAGGCTGAAGAGTACCAGCTGACTTCAGATGTTCAGCTTTAACCCTTTGGCAAATATCACATTCAGCAACATACTGAGCAATTTGCCTCTTCATTTGGCTCCACCAAAATGTTTTCTTCAAATCCTGATACATCTTGGTACTTCGGGATGTAAAGAAAACTTGAATTATGAGCCTCTCTAAGAATTAGACTTCTTAGATGAGGATCGTGAGTACCACCAAGCGATTGCGATACCAAATCGTCTGCGATCATCCTCGAGAAAATTCGTTGGCTTTACCCGCTTTCAAGTTCTCCTTAATTTGGCTACCTCGGCATCGTTTTACGGGCCTCAAGAATCTGAGATTCTAAGGTAGGCTCCACTTGTAATCAGAAGAAAACCTTCTTCCACCAAGTCAAGACTTAGGCGCAAAATCAGCACACAAGTCTGGGCGCGGTAGGGAAAATGTGCGATTGCATTGTGACTTTCGATTAAAGCATCGCCACAACATTGGCTTTACCGGGATGATAATGAATACCCATGTCGTAGTCCTTGATCAATTCAAGCCATCTTCTTTGCCTCATATTCAAATCAGTTGAGTGAATATGTACTTGAGCTTTATGATCGGTATAGATCTCACAACGATTACCAAGAAGGTAATGTCGCCAAATCTTCAATGCATGGACCACGGCAACCAATTCCAAATCATGAGTAGGATAATTAATTTCATGAGGCGCAATCGCCTAGATGCATATGCCACAACTCGGCCTTCTTGCATAAGCACACAACCAAGTCCATGGCGAGATGCATCGCAATAGATGTCAAAGTTCTTATGAATATCCTAAGAGTGAGAACAGGAGCTTTAGTCAAGAGGGTTCTCGAAGCGAAAACTCTCTTCACATTTAGCTGGCCATTCAAATTTCTTCTCTTTCTGCAAAAGCTGAGTCAAAGGTCTAGCAATTTTGGAGAAATTTTCAATGAACCTACGGTAATAACCCGCAAGTCCAAGAAAACTTCGGATCTCAGGGACACTCTTGGGAGGCTTCCAATTTAGTACATCTTGTACCTTGCTTGGATCGACAGCGATACCTCCTTCAGATAACACATGTCCCAGAAATGCAACTTCTCTGAGCCAGAAAGCACATTTGCTAAACTTAGCATACAGTCGATGCCGACGAAGTGTTTCCAGCACAAGTCGCAAATGTTGTTCATGGTCTTTATCAGACTTGGAATAAATAAGGATGTCGTCAATGAACACGACAACAAACTTATCCAAGAAATCCATGAACACCGAATTCATAAGGTTCATGAAATAGGCTGGCGCATTGGTCAGACCAAAGGACATGACAGTGTACTCGTACAAACCATAACGAGTAGAGAAAGCTGTTTTAGGAATGTCCTCAGCTCTAACCTTGATTTGATGATAGCCCGATCGCAAATCAATATTTGAAAAGACTCGGGCACCAACCAATTGATCAAAAAGATCATCAATGCGAGGCAAAGGATACTTGTTCTTGATAGTGACCTCATTTAACGGACGGTAGTCCACACACATCCGCAATGTGTTGTCTTTCTTCTTGACAAAGATTGTCGGGCATCCCCAAGGTGAGGAACTCGGTCGAATAAATCCTTTGTCAAGCAATTCTCCGAGTTGCTTCTTCAATTCAACCAACTCATTGACGGGCATTCGATAGGGACTCCTGGATATAGGAGCAGTTCCAGGAACAAGTTCAATAACAAATTCCACTTCCCGGTCTGGTGGCAACCCGGGAAGGTCTTCAGGAAAGACATCAACATACTCACGGACAATTGATGCGACTCCAAAGAAGGAGTAGTATCAACTTGGTGAGCACAAAGGTGAGAATCCATTGTCCTGGATTGAAAAACGACTGAAGTGCCGTTTTCATTAGTTAAAGAAATGGATTTGTGAGCACAATTAATTTGCCCAAGGTGCTTGGATAACCAATCCATTCCCAAGATAACATCCAACCCTTTAGAATCTATCACAATCAAATCAGCCCAAAAGTCTACCCCTTCAATATTTATATTGACATCACGGCAGACTTGATCAGTCATAAAGGCTGATCCAGGTGAATGGATGATATGAGGTGGATGAAGATGATGCACCATTAAATGATGTTGAGTAGCAAACTGCCTACTAACAAATGAATGGGATGCTCGAAATCAAACAAAGCAATTGCGATCTTTGAAATTAACTAGGAGCATACCAAGCACAACCGGGAGTGATACCGCTTCCTCGTGTGTCTGGTTCACCCCCCGAGCCGAACAGTCGGGCTTGACCACAGTCGGGGAAGGTGGTGCAGGACGCACATTGGCTGGGGAAGGTGAAATAGGTGGTATTCCCTGAGCCCTGGCATAACACTGATTGGCAAAATGCCCTGGGCGGCCACAATGATAACATATCACCCCTGGCCTGACAGTCACAACAGCTGGTGGCCGGTTTCCACTAGGCCTTGGTTGACTAGTGGAAGAGGATGGGCGAGGGGCAAACACTGCCGGCCTTGGTGCAAATGGAGCTGGTGCTCGCGGTGGTCTAGGTACCCACATGCGAGGCCTTGGTGAGCTGCCACCAGGAATAAACTGAGAAGTCCGCTGTCGCTTGCGTGACTCCTCCACAGCCTTGCTCTTACTCTCGGCCACAATTGCTTTGTTGACCAAATGAGAGAAATTCCGGAAGTCATGCAAAGCTACAGCCATCTGCAATTTTTCGGATAACCCATTCAAGAACCGGTTTCGACGACGAAGGTCAGTCGAAACATCATCAGGGGCATATCTGGCAAGGAAGTTGAACTCATGCAGATATTCGGTAACAGACTTTCGCCCTTGCTTGAGAGCGAGAAATTCTTGTTGCTTGATCATCATGACCCCTTCAGGAATATGAGCTTCGCGAAAAGCTTCCACAAACTCATCCCAAGTAGGGACATGTCCAGCAGGCTGAATGGCAAGGAGATTATCCCACCATATGCTGGCTGGCCCATCAAGCTGATAACTGGCGAAGAGAACCTTTTCCCTCTCGGAACACTGAGCAATTAATAACTTCTTCTCAATGGTCCGAAGCCAGTCCTCTGCTTCCATGGGATCTGAGCTAGAGAACACCGCGGTTAGTCCGCCAAAGTCGAAGAGACGCCCTACACATGGTGACCTCTGCTCGGCGGTGGTGCAACAGGAGAAGAAGTGTTGCGCGCAATCTGCTCCAAGATGCGCGTTTGGTCCATTCGATTGCGCTCAATTTGCATGAGCACATCGGCCATCGAAGGTGGTGGAGGAAGCTCCTCTTCCTGGGGACCACCTTGCGGACCCTGAGAGCTGGAAGGTTCAGTCGGCCCTCCCTGAGAATGAGGCACGGGAGTCGACATGCCCTTCCCTTGTTGCGCTTGCGCACGAGTAGTAGGTCCTGTCATCCTGTTACCACACCATGGTTAACAACATAACAAGGATATACTCGGCAAACACAAACAAGGTTACAATTAGAAGAGAAACAAACTCTGTACATATAATGCATCATGCTATGTTATGCATTTAAATTAACACCAAAACCAGAAACTTCATATAAACAGCAAAAGTTATTCGGTTCCAGCCCCATACAAGAGTCGGCCATAAAGGTCATATTACAACCCCAAAAGTCAAACTTACATACTTTGTATAAAAGACTACTGCCCTATTACCTCCATTTTATTTAAGGACAACTACTAGACTGGAAGACACTTAACCACGAGGGTTCATCGTCGAGGTGCTAGCATAAAGATCCCGGTTAAAGTTCACCAGAAACTCATTCAAAAGATGAGCTCCAGGGGAACCCGTGTCAACAGGATCCAGAGGACTAATGAGACGCCTCGGGGAACCCAACAATGGTGATGACCTCCGGAGGTGCGATCCGCGAGTGCGAGAAAACTGCGATCATCGGGCTTGGCGCGCTTGTCCATAAACAGGCACGCACCCGGCCACTTCCGGAAGTCGGTAAAGAGGTGGTGCAGCAGCGGGAGAAGTCTCGTTGTCACCATAAAGCACGTTGCGAGGAACGCGGTTCATGTTGACTCCAAGAAGCAGGTACTCCTGGGCCTCATTAAGGCGATGCCGAGTTTCCCATAGCTCCCTCACAAGACAGCGATGGATTTGGTCCATGATGCGGACCATCCTCGCCAACTGTCACACCTGGGGGTCTTCGCCAAACTGTATCTCATCGAACATGCTCACTTCGGAGGTAGGGCCTTGATTCGGGAAGTGGTCGTAGGGTGGTTGAGACAATTCCGTCAAATCATGACGAAGAAGGCTCATCATCCTACTTGCAGCTTCCTGAACCACCATAGCCTCAGAGGTGGAAAGTACTTGGACACAGTAGGGAACACTGCCAGCTACATGCCTAGCGATAACATTGATGAAGGCACGGTACTCCTCCATCCCTGGTCCTCGGTCTCGTCGATAGATGGCGTACTCCGGCTGATAGGTAAAATTGGCTCGCCACATCATGTCTCGAAGTAAGGCTGGAAATCCATCAACATCCTCAGCTCGGGTCTCCTTGACCAAGTACCACCCACTCATCTATAGACAAAAGGGCAAGGTAAGAAACAATTCACTTTTTAAATAAACCAACAGAAGTTGGGGCAAGAATTGATATTAAGGAAAGTAAGAAATAAAAGATGTCATACTTAAGCTTTCAAAATTATACTACTGCTTGAAAGTAATTTTATCAGAAAACTCTCTAATTGTTTCGGCCAGGCTACTTCTAACCTACAGGCAACGTATGCTCTGATACCAACGCTGTGGGCGCCCTAGGTTATTGGAAATGTACTTAGTTAAATTCATACTGTAGCACGATTATTAAGGAAGGAACAGTACTGTCCCTTAATTAAAGATCATGCTATAGATATAAATTTAAAAAGTATCAATTTCAATAAACAGGATCCCCGGATATATATATATATCTCACAATGGTTCCCAGGATCAACGACCATTGCATATATATATCCTTCAACAACATTGCATCATACACATACAAGTCATACATTTGCATAATTAAACATAAGTTTACATCATTTGGGTTAATACTACAATATTAAGTGACTTGGTCACTTCAAAAGTTTGACAGCGGAAGCAAAAACAAAATATTAAAGTCCACCAATGGCCTCATCCACCCGCAGGCAATTGCGTGGAGGAAAGAAGTAGCTTTACTCGTTAGCGTCACCCTGATCGGCGCTAACGGGTACTTCATAAAGAAAACCATCCTCACCTGCAACAATAGGTGATAGCACCTTGAGTACGGAAGGTACTCAGCAAGTCTTACACAAACTAATAAAAGAAAGTGTTGATTAGAGCCTACCCAAAGGAGTAGAATTTATATATGCATAAGGTTACAACAGAAGGTAAAATGGTTAAGTTTTGCATAAAGCGGACATCTTAACCTACAAAGACTAAATTTTGATAAAGCGACTTAATAAATCAAATTTGGACCGAGCGTAAGTAAATGGCATAATTGTGAGCGATGCGATTGCATGAATCCCTCATGCACGCCAAAAACCGAAACCAGATTTTGAAAATCAAAACTTCTATCGGGTGACATCAATTCAAGTTATCGTCCATGACCGTGGACACGGCTATTCGAGCAGTATATACCTGCGCAGGTGTACATCTTTACCCACATGACTTAGCTAGCCCGTTGCCTTGGATGCCTCCAATGATGACATACTTCCTTTGGTATGCCGGCCGGGAAACTAAGATTTGGTATTTCTCAACAAGCTAACACTATTGAGTTGGACCCCATGTGTGAACCGATCCGCTTAAACAATGACGATAGCATCTCGCTAACCGGGCACACATGTTGCGTCGATAATGCCGATCAAACAATTAAATGCGAATGGGCTCACTACCCATATTAGGATGCAATCGGCACCATTAAGGTATCGTATATGCTACGGAGCACATATCGCCCTCACCCTTCTAAGAACATCTGATACTGACATACAAGCTCACATGGCATACAACGCAGTCATCAGACCAAAGCATCTATGCCATACAAGGTCAATACACATATTCTTACTCTCCTGTTTCCAACCCAATAGTCTTAACATTTTACTTAACCAAACAGCGCCCATACACTGCATGTGGAAATGCGTGGGGACTTGAATTGAATAATCGAGTTCGGTCCTTAATTAACCGGACAAGTCCACCACAAAACTCAATCTCGTGCACAAAAGCACCATCACTAGCTTCCTCTTGTCCAGATCAATTTAAATATAAAACTCATTTCTGAAATAAGTAAACTGGACAAAGAGTTTCAAATAACAGAAGGTCTTTTGTGATTCCCATGTTTGACAAGATATGCTTGTCAAACTCTAAAATCTCTAGACTGCATGTCTAAGCCAAAACTGAAAATATATGTTATAATATACAGTACTATGCTAAGGTTGAGTGTATGGTGACAATTGAGGTAATCCTTCATGTTAGGTCATAACTAACTACTAACAGGTCACACTTTGTATTTTCAGAAACATAGCATGCACAGTTGTCACTGGATTTAGAAAATCTAATGTATAAAATTTGGGATCAATATGGTGCAGAGAGGATGCTTGCCTTGATAATAATAAACCTCTGTTGCAGGTTCAGGTTGCTCAGAAATATATTCAAAAACTTCAGATGAACCAGATTCTATAAGAAGCAATAAGATCCAATAAATGACAAGATTAACAATAAGCACAAAATGGAAGAAATATGCATGATCAATCTGGAAATGCATGATTGACAATATGCTTAAGCCATAACTACCCATAATGGTGAGAATAACCCATAATATAACTTACTGTTTTCAAATGGCAAAACTAGGGTTTAGTGCAAAGTTGCAATTTTCAGATTTTGAAATGAACTGGAAACAGGGCAGTTGCGATTTTGGAAAAGCGGAAATAGAACATGCAAAAGTTCATAAATGAAACTTAGCATGATCTTTTGGGGTAATTAATATCCCAAACTAACCTTAATCTAACCCTAATCAGTTAGATTACATCAACTAAGAGGAAACCCATTTTTGTCGGTTGAGCCGACAAAAAGGAACAGAGACAATTTACATTATCAATCTAAATAGATGATAACAAGGATTAAAAGAATAACTTGTTATGCTACTAGGGTTTAGTCTAAACCTAACTAAGATAACAAGTCGACAGGAGAAACCCTAATTCTTGAAAATGACATGAAAGACCGAAAAGTTAGAATATCAACTTTTGGTTTAGAGCAAGTTGAAGCTACGATGTTGAAAGAATGATTCACAGGAGCTTCTAAGGTCATTAAGATGATCAAGATGTTAAAAACTAAGGTTTTAGCTTACGACAAAGGAAAGACACCACATTCTTTGAAAACCGAAGTGGATTGTGAGAGAAATAAACTCGGATTTAACCTACAAAAGATAGCCAATCTTTATTGCAAGGTAAAACCGATTGCTTAAGGTGGATAAGCAATGGACAAGAGCAAGAAACTCCACCGGACAACAATGGAGGATGAGCTTGATGGTCAACAATGGTAACAACAAAGAAAAGCTAGGGTTTATATATAGATATTGAGCTACGAGGCAAGAGGAAAGATCTAGAGTTGATGAGGTGTCCACTTAGCTAAATATCCAAAATTTGTGGCATAATCTTTGGATAACCACCTCCTCTGCTCTCAGAAATGGCTGCGCGCAGAGATAAGGAAGAAGGGAGGCAAAATATGACATGTGGGTCCCTTTGTCATCCTCACCGTGCGTCTTCAAAAGCTCAAAAGAATATTAGCCGTCCGATTGGAAATGGGCGGCTGTGATAAATAGAGAGGTTAAAAGGTTTTAATCGGTATCTTTTAATATGGACCGTGCGATCTAGAACGGTCGATCGAGATTAAAACAGAGCCCAAAAGGAATCTCGGGATCTACTTTCAAATCTGGACGTTGGATTGGAATCCAACGGTCAATTAAAAGGAATACACGTCACTCGATTAGATGAGATGACGCAGCACCGTTAGATTGGATTTCCACGGTCGAGATGGGAAAATGAACCGGATGGTCCGATTGCATACACAAATCTGGACCCTACGATTGAAATCCAACTATCCACCGAATTTGGGCTTTAAAGGCCCACGGTCAAAAAGGAGCGCCGTGGGATTTAAATCCAAAGGCCCAGATAAACGCGCGCCTTTGATTTCAAAATGAAACGAGCGACGCGGTTAGATCAAGAATGGACGGCTGAGATCATGAGGGGATCCGGAGTCGTCCGAATGCATACACCAATCTGGACCACTCGATGAAGATCTAAACGGCCCAGAGGAGTGCGGGCCTTATTAGCACGCGGTAAAAAGGAAAGCCGTAGGATTTGAATCTGGCGGCTCAGATAAAAGCGCGCCTTTAAGTTTAAAACAAAAGGGAGGCGCTGTTGGATCGAGAATGAACGGTGGAGATCGAGAAGGGCTCCGGAGTTGTCCGATTGCATACATTGACCTCGATCGTTAGATTAAGATCCAACGGCGGAGATCAAAGCGTACACGTGGACAGCTCGCGTGACGTTGCGGCCTCGCCCGTTCGATTGAAGATCAACGGCTCACAATGCGCGAGAGGGATTGGGCTCGCGCCCGAACGTGACAGAGCCGGACCGGTACACTGGGTTGGACCCAACCGCATGAGATCGAGTCGCTACAGTGCTACGGTTTGGATTCAAACCAGTTTGGTTGACCAAAACCTATTCAAATGCTTAAAAGGTTTGACTGGGCTTTTAAAAATAGCAAATAAATTTGTAAAACCATGAAATTATTACTGAAGGCTACTGGGATGATATATTTCCCAGACAAATTTTAAAATCACGTAATCACTTGGTAAAATACATAAATATTTATTCTAGCCCGAAAGTATTCATTTAAAGACAATTATTTTTCTTTAGGTCAATTTAGTTTCTAAAAATGCAACAAAAATATTTTCAGCCAAGATAATTTATCTAGGCTTTAATAAAAATACTTTCCAGTCATAATACAAGTGTTATCTTGTATTCCTTTAAGACTTTAAATGGTTCTTTTGGATTTTGGCTAAAAAGGAAGGTTTTCAATTTGTAACATATTGCCCAAATTGCAGAAATGAACAGTAATGCTATGAACAGCACCTCATTATTGTTCATAAAGCATTTTATCACTATTTATAAACTTGGGGCTGTTACAAGATCGGTATGGATTTTGTTACTGGTCTTCCCAAAACTTCCAATGGGTCCGATGCCATTTGGGTAATCATCGACCGTTTAACGAAGGTGGCTCATTTTATTCCTGTCAAAACCATCTTCAGTGGCAAGCAGCTAGCAGAGCTTTATATTGCTAGAATTGTTTGTCTTCATGGTGTTCCCAAGGTCATTGTTTCTGACCGTAGCCCTCAGTTTACTTCCCATTTTTGGAATTGTCTTCATCAGGCTATGGGAACTGAACTCTCTTTCAGTACTGCTTATCATCCTCAAACTAGTGGTCAAACTGAGAGGGTGAATCAAGTAATGGAAGATCTCCTTCGAGCTTATGTGCTGTCCTATAGCAAAGATTGGGAGAAATCCTTGCCATATGTGGAATTTTCCTACAATAATAGCTACCAATTAAGTATTCAAATGTCACCTTTTGAAGCCTTGTATGGGAGAGCTTGTAGGACCCCATTGAATTGGTTCGAGTCTGGTGAAAGATCATTCTATGGTCCAGACTTGGTGGTAGAAGCAGAAGAGCAAGTTCGTCTGATTCGAGATCGTTTGAAAGCTGCACAATCTCGTCAGAAGAGCTATGCTGACCATCGCCGTCGTGAATTAAGCTTTGAGGTAGATGACCACGTCTATCTTAAAGTGTCACCAATGAAGGGCACTCATCGTTTTCAGGTGAAAGGAAAGCTAGCACCTCGTTATATCGGACCCTTCCGAATTATTGCAAAGCGAGGAGCTGTAGCTTATCAATTGAAACTACCTGAATCCCTCTCAGCAGTGCATGATACTTTTCATGTGTCTCAATTGAAGAAATGCCTTCGTGTTCCTATTGAGGCAACTGCTTATGAGCATCTTGATCTCCAACCTGACCTTTCCTATCAAGAGCAACCAGTACGTATCCTCGACACAATGGAACGCAGGACAAGAAATCGTACTGTCAAGTTCTTAAAGATTCTATGGGCTAATCACTATGAGGATGAAGCCACTTGGGAGCGCGAAGATCTGATGCAGATTGAGCACCCCCATCTCTTTGTTGTTTAGAATTTTCCTTTGAATCAAGAAAGGAAAGTTTAAACAAAGCAATGTAAACGAGATGTAATAATAACACTATGTTACTATGTAAAGTTCTCCTTTACTACCTTTGAAGGAAATCAAGACAACAGATGTTGAATTTCCTTATAAATCATTTCAATTTCACATCTTCCTAATCTTTAACTTGTTCCAAATCTCGGGGACGAGATTTTCTTAAGGGGGTTAGGTTTGTAACAGCCCCAAGTTTATAAACAGTAATAAAATGCTTTGTGAACAGTAATGAGGTGCTGTTCATAGCATTACTGTTCATTTCTACAGTTTGGGCAGTATGTTACAAATTAAAAACCTTCCTTTTTAGCCAAAATCCAAAAGAACCATTTAAAGTCTTAAAGGAAATACAAGATAAAACTTGTATTATGACTGGGAAGTGTTTTCATTAAAGCCTAGATAAATTATCTTGGCTAAAAATCATTTTGTTGAATTTTTAGAAATTATTTTGACTTAAAGAAAAATATTTGCCTTTGAATAAACATTTTCGGGCTAAAATAATTATTTATGTATTTTACAACGTGATAATGTGATTTTTAAAATTTATCTGGGAAATATATCATCCCAGTAGCTTTCAGTAAAAATTTCATGATTTTACAAATTTATTTGCTATTTTTAAAAGCCCCGTCAAACCTTTTAAGCATTTGAATAGGGCTGGTCAACTAATCTGGTCTGAACTCAAGACCTAGCACTGTAGCGACTCGAGCCATGTGGTTGGGTCCAACCCGGTGCACTGCAGTCCGGCTCAGTCACGCTCGGGCGGGCGAGGCTGCGACGTTACGTTGGCTGTCCACGTGTGCGCCACAATCTCCACCATTAGATCTCGATCGAGCGGTCAAGGGAGGTGTATGCATTCGGACGATTCCGGATCCCCTCACGATCTCCACCGTCCATTCTCGATCCAACCGCGCCGCCTTTTCATTTTAAACTTAAAGGCGCGCATCCATCGTGGGCCTTTAGATCTCGATCCTACGGTGCGCCTTTTTGACCGTGGGCTTTTAAGGCCCAAATTCAATGGACCGTTGGATTTCAATCGAAGGGCCTACATTGTGTATGCATTCGGACCATCCGGATCCTGCGTTAATCCCGACCGTAGAAGTTCAATCGGACGGAGCCGCGTCATCTCATCTAAAGGGTGATGTGTACCCTCTGTGCTTGATCGTTGGATTTTAATCCAACGTCCATCTTTGAAAGTAAAGCCCCGAAATCCCTCTGGGTTTCGTTTAGATCTCGATCGATCGATGGAGATCGCACGGCCCATATTAAAAGATACCGTTTAAAAACCTTTTAACCTTTCTATTTATCACAGCCGCCCATTTCTAATCGGACGGTTGATGTTCTTTTGAGTCTTAGGAGACGCGCACGGCTGTGGTTGACATGGGGACCCACATGTCAGAAGGTTCTTATCTCCCTCCTTGCCTCTGCGCGCAGCCCTCTCTGTAAACAGAGGAGAGGATTTATCCCAAAGCTTATGCAACTAATTTTTGGGATATTTAGCTAAGTAGACACCTCATCAACTCTAGACCTTTCCACTTTGCCCTGTAGCTCAACCCCTATATATAACCCTAACTTTTGAGCTGCTGCCATTGTTGACCACTGGAGCTTTTCACCCTCCATTTTCGTATAGTGGAGTTCTTTCTCCTGTCCTTTGCTTATCCATCCTAAGCCCTGGCTTCACCTTGTATTAAAGATTTAATATCTTTTGTAGGTTAAACCAGAGTTTATTTCTCTGTTAATCAACATCGGTTTTTAGAATCTTTGGTGTCTTTCCTATCCTGGTAAGCTAAAACTTTAGCTTTTGTCATCTTAAGCACCTTAAGGACTTTAGAAGCTTATATAGATCATTCACCTGTATATCAGTAGCTCCAACTTTCTTTAAACTGAAAAGTTGCTGTTATACCTTTTCGATCTTTCATGTCGTTTTCAAGAACTAGGGTTTCTCCTGTCAACTTATCATCCTGGTTAGGTCTCAACTAAACCCTAGTAGTATAACAAGTTGTTCTTTTAATTCTTGTCATCATCTATTTAGCTTGTTAGCAGAGATCTGTCTCTGTCTTCTTTTGTCGGCTTAACCGACAATATAAGTTTTCTTTAGCTTTTGTAATCTAATCAATTAGGGTTAGATTAGGATTAGTCTGGGTGTTAAATACCCAAAAAGATCAGGCTAAGCTTCATTTTAGAACCTTTGCTTGATCTATTTTCCTTTTTCCAAAATCTGTTGTCTGTCCTGTTTCTGTTCTTTTCAAAATCTAAAAACTGAAACTTTGACCTAAACCCTAATTTCTGCCTTTTGAAATCAGTAGGTGGTAATATGGGTTATTATTTTATTATTGGGGTAGATACAACTTAAGCATACTGTCAATCATGCATTTCCAGATTGATCATACATGTTTCTTTCAATCTATACTTATTGTCGATTTTGGTATTTATTGGATTTTATTGCTTCTTTTAGAATCTGGTTCTGTTGAAGCATTTGAATCTATTTCTGAGCAACCTGAGCCTGCACAAGAAGTTTATTATTATCAAGGCAAGCATCCTCTTTGCACCATATTGATCCCAAGTTTTATACAATAGATTTTCTAAATCCAGTGATAACTGTTGCATGCTACTTTTCTGAAAATACAAATGTGATCTGTAGTAGTTAGTTATAACCTAACATTGTGGATTACTTTAATTATGACCATACACTCAACCCTAGAGTAGTATTGTATACTATTATATTTTTTCAGATTTGGCTTAGACATGCAGTCTAGAGAACTATAGAGTTTGACAAGAATATCTTGTCAAACATGGGAATCACAAATGGCTTTCTGTTACTTTAAACTCTTTGTCCAGTTTACTTATGTCAGAAATGAATTTTATATTTAAATTGATCTGGACAAGAGGAAGCTAGTGATGGTGTTTTTGTGCACGAGATTGGGATTTGTGGACTTGTCTAGACCAATTAAGGACTGAACTCTGACTATTCAATTCAAGTCCCCCACGTACTTCCACATGCAGTGTATGGGCGCTGTTTGGTTAAGTAAAATGTTAAGACTATTGGGTTGGAAACAGGAGAGTCAGGATATGTGTATTGACCTTGTATGGCATAGATGCTTTGGTCTTATGACTGCGTTTTATGCCATGTGAGCTTGTATGTCAGTATCAGATGTTCTTAGAAGGGTGAGGGCGTATATGTGCTCCGTCGCATATACGTACCTTAAAGATGCTGATTGCAAACTAATATGGGCAGCGAACCCAGTTTGCATTTAATTGTTTGGGTCGGCATTCCTGACGCAACATGTGTGCCCCGGTTAAGCAGATGCTATCGGTCGTTGTTTAAGCGAGATCAGCTCACACATGGGGGTCCAACTCAATAGTGTTAGCTTGTTGAAAAATACCAAATCTTAGTTTCCCCGGTCGGCATACCAAAGGAAGTATGTCATCATTCAGAGGCATCCGAAGGCAACGGGCTAGCTAAGTCGTGTGGGTAAAGATGTACACCCCTGCAGGGTTATCAAACTGTTCGAATAGCCGTGTCGACGGTCATGGACGATAACTTGAGTTGATGTCACCTGTATAGAGTTTTGATTTACAAATCTGGTTTCGGTTTTTCTGGTTTAGTATAACACCCCAGTTCGTCATGAACCTGGAATGCTACTAAACAAACTCTAAGGAAGACAATTCTAATAAATTTCGGCAGAACCTCCTTTGTAAAGTTATTTACATGAAGTTTCCAACACACAGGATAATCAAATATTAATTAAACTTCCATTCCAAGTCATCAAAGGATAATCAGAAACATGCTAAGAATCCATCATAACTAGAGAGGTATAAAAATTCCACTACTCCTCATTATTACATTTAATCCATAGCATAAAACAAATCATAATATTCAAAGATCAATCATTCTCTGAGGAGCATTCATCCATATTTAGTTCAAGTAGTATGTGTGTGACTAGCAGTCTACTTTCCCCCATGCATGTCATTCTTGTCTCGGGTACCTAAACAACCATAAAAAGCAAGAGTGAGTCCATAGACTCAGCAAGTACATTAAGAAACCATGGCAATAACACACATATAAAGGAGATTAACATTAGAACATCTTGTATGCAAATGCAATGCTCAAGGACTTTTCTCTTTAACTTTCTGTGTACATTACACCTGTAATGCAGAGTATGCGACCGCCGCCGCATACCCATGCCTGTGCGCGCACGCACAGGGACCAATTGCCCGTTACTCCGCAAGTAACGGGGACCTCAAGCCCACACTCCACGAGTGAGGGGATCTCGGGCCCGTCACATTCATGACGGGGATCTCCAAAGGAAACATACTTGGACACCACGTGACCAAGCCTCAACATGATATCTCTATGCAAATGCTTATCATGTAATCATCATCAATTTACCAAAGTACAACATCACTTAATCATAGTAAAGCATGAGCATCATTTGAGCAATAACCATACTTAAGCATTCATTAAGTATACCATCTTGCAATGCATCCATACAACAAATAACACACAATTTAGACAATCATTCAAACAACAATGCACTTGCCTCAACCGTGCGAAGGTGGATGTCGGGAATGAGGTAGTGCTCCCGGAGCCAAACCCACACCTGGACAACAATTGAGACAAGCTAAGGCTACCATAAGGGTCCAATAACAAAATCATAAACACAACATGAATACATCGTCCGCTAAACGCAACCCCCAACGTTAAAGCGAGCTGTCAGATTTCTTTTCCAGAGAACAGCCCCCTTCGAAAAATCATAACTAAATGTACAGAAATCCAAATGGAGTGATCTTGGACATTCTGAAAAGTTTATTGAATTTCCCTTCTAAACCTAGTTGGTGAGGTTCTCTGATTTGGCCATTTACTAGCCCTACCAATCTGAACAACAGAGTATCAATTTTCGCGTCGGGTCTCTGGACAGCAACAATGAAACTATCATAACTTTCTCTACGTTCGTCCAAATTTCATGATCTTTAGTTTTCCTGAAAGCTAGAAGGATTATCTACAACTTTCGTTATACTGGGGTTCTCAGATTTCCAGTTTATCCATCACTTTTAATTGGTTTTCTACAATCTGCCTAAATACTGACAGAGCAGTGGAACAGCAGACTTAGAAAAATCATAACTCTCTAACCGTTAATCGGATTTGAGTGAACTTGGCGGCCACTGAAAGCTAGTGACGTCCTCTACAACTTTCTAGGAGATGACCAAGACTGAATCTGCACTTAACCACACCAAAACGTCCCTCTAATGCAATCTGTCCTGAGACGACAGAATTACCGGCAAAGAACAATTAAGCGCTAACACATCTAAACGAGGGGAAAACGAGGTTACCCTTGACGAACCGATCGCCGGGCACGAAGAGCACCCACTAGTGAACTCTCCCCCCAAAGATGGTCCCGTTCCCCTCACCTTCTTCCTCCTCCAACAGCTGGCCACCTCCCGCAATCTCCTTCTTCTTGGCCAATCGATCTCCCGGGTGATCGCCTTCTTCCTCCAATTGGCGCGTGCACTGTTCATGGTACTGTAGCGGCGGCGGTACTGTAGCACATCGTGCTACAGTAACTCATCTAGGTTTTCCCTCCTCTCTTTATTAGTAGCCAGCCCCTCATGGGCCTAAATGCTGTGGGCTGAAAGCCCATAGCCCAAGTTGTCGAAATTATGCATAAATCCCCCTCTAATCTCCTGTTAAAACACTTTTCTAATTGGTCCTTGTCTCTAATTTATTTCTTCTCTCTCGAATACATTTGGGGTATTACATTCTACCCCCCTTAAATGGAATTCGACCCCGAATTCTGCTCACACTTAACGCCAAAGAATAACCACAGCTAAGAACATACTGACATTACCACATACCTGCAGTGAATAATTCTGGATTCTGATCGCGCATGTGAGACTCCAATTCCCAAGTCGTCTTACTCTCAAAATTATGGAACCACGACACCTTGATGCAATCGACGTGTTACGCCTTATTACTCGCCCCATCCTTTCAAGAGTCACTCAACGGATATCACTCGAGGGCACAGTCTTACTCGTGGGTCACCGGCTCCAACGAATCTTCACACTCAGAATGGCTCCAGCATTCTCGTAACACCAGTTCACCCAACACGTTATATTCCCTGCTCCATAACTCGAGACGGTCCTAGTGAATGGCTTCCTTCCGAAGTCCCCGTAACTTCTAGAACAACCAAATATACGTTAGGCTATCTATCTCTTCGGGTCCAAACCACCAAACTTGCATGTAACATATAGAACTCTTGTTCCATCTCTCAGTCGACCTCTTCATCATAATAAGGAGATCCTCCATTACGCAGGGATGCACAACAAGATTTATTTTAATCAAACTTTAATAAGCAGATTCAACCAAAAAAAACAAAGGATTCACCAAAACCCCTTCATCAACAACATGCTATTATCCAACAATTTCACCATCATGCAAACCTCTTTTAACAAGGGCTTGCAGCCACAATACAACCCCACGGAACACATGTAAATAAATCACTTTTAAATTTCAACCCTGCTCCTATTCGAAATACTCCCACTACTTTAGTATACACTAATTCCAATCTAGAGGCTATCATAAATCATTGATGATCATTCAATCATGGACGAATTGATGGTCCTTTCTCTATTTGTATTCCCACGAGCTTAAATAAGATCGTCAAATAGCCCATTAAAGAAAATTCTATATTATCATCTATTAAGACAATGGTCGAACACATCATTATATTTCTCTTCCAACACGATTAGATTAATCCATTGAGACCAAAATAATCTAGCAAGTTTAGCAAACTAAACGATTCTAATAATCAACCTTTTCACCATGTTCCACACTTCTAAATAACTCTTTTGATTCTAATTAAGTGTGGTCATGCTCCTGATCACAGTTCATCAAGGACTACTAGAGGACAACGTCAATTTGATCGATTTCACTCCCAGGGACACTCGTTAGGATTTATCAAGCACTACGCTATAGACCCACCTTGATAACTCATATCATATCCATCAATTTCTTTGATTATAACCTCTGCCTTAACCACGAGAAGACATTGCTAAAGGGTTTAATATTTTCTTTCATAAACAAGAACCATTCAAATTCTACACTCAAAATACCCAAAGAAACTTTATTGAGTCAAAGCTTCCACACACTAAGAGACTTGCAAGAGGAAACTTTCATTAACCAAAACATCCAACGAATAAATGGGTTATGTTTCCGACAAGAAAGACAAATCTCAATATAAAGGTCAATATTGACAACTAACCAAGTCCACCACCGCAATACTAACTCAACAGTTGGGAAAATAGTAATTGCTTTAACGGTCAAATTAAGCCAATGAAAACACATCAATCCTTCTCAACGAAACCCACCAACCGCAATGAACCATTGACCCAAAGAAATTCATCAATCACTACTAGACAAGAGTTGACCAAATTCGAACTCACGAGCGAACAAATTTCTAAAGATACTCACTATCGACGCCTATACTAAGACATCCGAGGTAACTACTTCCTGTTCTCATACCACAAAAGATGGCGTGACATGGTAAAGCCAGGCCACAACCACGACCTCAACCTCTCAACATGCGCTACCATCACTCATACTAATCATAGAATCATATTATAAGTATACAAGGTTATCTCATAACAGGAATCATCAATACAATATAACAGAAGCGTAAATGCAATGCTTGACCCATCCCATCCTACTGTGCACAAGTGTGTCAAGTTTTTAAGTTCATTAACCATTACAAAATGTTAGTAATTTAAATTGCCTAAGTTGTAAATCCAATCACCACGGACCTACAGCCCGCTCTGATACCAACTATAACACCCCAGTTCGTCATGAACCTGGAATGCTACTAAACAAACTCTAAGGAAGACAATTCTAATAAATTTCGGCAGAACCTCCTTTGTAAAGTTATTTACATGAAGTTTCCAACACACAGGATAATCAAATATTAATTAAACTTCCATTCCAAGTCATCAAAGGATAATCAGAAACATGCTAAGAATCCATCATAACTAGAGAGGTATAAAAATTCCACTACTCCTCATTATTACATTTAATCCATAGCATAAAACAAATCATAATATTCAAAGATCAATCATTCTCTCGAGGAGCATTCATCCATATTTAGTTCAAGTAGTATGTGTGTGACTAGCAGTCTACTTTCCCCATGCATGTCATTCTTGTCTCTGGGTACCTAAACAACCATAAAGCAAGAGTGAGTCCATAGACTCAGCAAGTACATTAAGAAACCATGGCAATAACACACATATAAAGGAGATTAACATTAGAACATCTTGTATGCAAATGCAATGCTCAAGGACTTTTCTCTTTAACTTTACGTGTACATTACACTGTCACGCAGTATCGACCGCCGCCAAGATACCCATGCACATCAGGCGCGCGCACGCAGGACCAATTGCCCGTTACTCCAAGTAACGGGGGGACCTCAAGCCCACACTCCACGAGTGAGGATCTCGGCCCGTCACATTCATGACGGGATCTCAAAGGAAACATACTTGGACACCACGTGACCAAGCCTCAACATGATATCTCTATGCAAATGCTTATCATGTAATCATCATCAATTTACCAAAGTACAACATCACTTAATCATAGTAAAGCATGAGCATCATTTGAGCAATAACCATACTTAAGCATTCATTAAGTATACCATCTTGCAATGCATCCATACAGCAAATAACACACAATTTAGACAATCATTCAAACAACAATGCACTTGCCTCAACCGTGCGAAGGTGGATGTCGGAATGAGGTAGTGCTCCGAGCCAAACCCACACCTGGACAACAATTGAGACAAGCTAAGGCTACCATAAGGGTCCAATAACAAAATCATAAACACAACATGAATACATCGTCCGCTAAACGCAACCCCAACGTTAAAGCGAGCTGTCAGATTTCTTTTCCAGAGAACAGCCCCTTCGAAAAATCATAACTAAATGTACAGAAATCCAAATGGAGTGATCTTGGACATTCTGAAAAGGTTATTGAATTTCCTTCTAAACCTAGTTGGTGAGGTTCTCTGATTTGGCCATTTACTAGCCCTACCAATCTGAACAACAGAGTATCAATTTTCGCGTCGGGTCTCTGGACAGCAACAATGAAACTATCATAACTTTCTCTACGTTCGTCCAAATTTCATGATCTTTAGTTTTCCTGAAAGCTAGAAGGATTATCTACAACTTTCGTTATACTGGGGTTCTCAGATTTCCACTTTATCCATCACTTTTAATTGGTTTTCTACAATCTGCCTAAATACTGACAGAGCAGTGGAACAGCAGACTTAGAAAAATCATAACTCTCTAACCGTTAATCGGATTTGAGTGAACTTGGCGGCCACTGAAAGCTAGTGACGTCCTCTACAACTTTCTAGGAGATGACCAAGACTGAATCTGCACTTAACCACACCAAAACGTCCCTCTAATGCAATCTGTCCTGAGACGACAGAATTACCGGCAAAGAACAATTAAGCGCTAACACATCTAAACGAGGGGAAAACGAGGTTACCCTTGACGAACCGATCGCCGGGCACGAAGAGCACCCACTAGTGAACTCTCCCCCCAAAGATGGTCCCGTTCCCCTCACCTTCTTCCTCCTCCAACAGCTGGCCACCTCCCGCAATCTCCTTCTTCTTGGCCAATCGATCTCCCGGGTGATCGCCTTCTTCCTCCAATTGGCGCGTGCACTGTTCATGGTACTGTAGCGGCGGCGGTACTGTAGCACATCGTGCTACAGTAACTCATCTAGGGTTTCCCTCCTCTCTTTATTAGTAGCCAGCCCCTCATGGGCCTAAATGCTGTGGGCTGAAAGCCCATAGCCCAAGTTGTCGAAATTATGCATAAATCCCCCTCTAATCTCCTGTTAAAACACTTTTCTAATTGGTCCTTGTCTCTAATTTATTTCTTCTCTCTCGAATACATTTGGGGTATTACATTTAGCATGAGGGATTCATGCTCTGTACTGTTTACAATTAATTCCTTTACTTACTGCTCTAGTCCAACTCTGATTTATTAAATGGCTTTGTCAAAATCTAGTCTTTGTAGGTTAAGATGTCCTGCTTTATGCAAAACTTAACCATTTTACCTTCCTGTTGCAACCTTATGCATGTATAAATTCTACTCCTTTGAATAAGTTCTAATAAACACTTTCTTTTATTAGTTTGTGTAAGACTTGCTGAGTACCTTCCGTACTCAAGGTGCTATAACCTAATGTTGCAGGTGAGGATGGTTATCTTTATGAAGTACCCGTTAGCGCCGATCAGGGTGACGCTAACGAGTAACGCTACTTCTTTCCTCCACGCAATCGCCTGCGGGTGGATGGGGCCATTGGTGGATGTTGCCATTTTGTTTTGCTTCCGCTGTTAGACTTTTGAAGTGACCAAGTCACTTAATATTGTAGTACTAAACCGAAAGTTGTAAACTTGTGTTTAATTATGTAATTGTATGACTTGTATGTGTTTGATGCAATGTTGTTGAAGGATATATATGCAATGGTCATTGATCCTGGGAACCATTGTGAGATATATATATCCGGGAATCCTGATTATTGGATCGGTTACCTGTTAAATTTATACTTCTAGCATGATCTTTAATAAAGGGACAGTATTGTTCCTTAATTAATAATTGTGCTACAGTATGAATTTAATTAAGTACATTTCCAATACCCGGGGGTCCCCACATGATAGCCTCAAGCATCTCCTTATATAGCGCCCCGTGTTGGATCCTATCCGGATACGTTTGACGTATCGTATTCGTACTGGTTTGTTCCAACCCATTAAGTGTGTGACCCGTTAGGTTTATGTGTAATCGGTTGTGACTCAGAAACCCTTTCCGACCACGAGTCGTAGCAGTCCCTAGCAGGACATAACGATTCCCGAATACACACAAATTATATTGGACGAACCTTAATGCACTATGATCTACGACTAGGTCCTCATTACTTACGACCAGGTCTTATCTCTATACGACCAGTTCGCACTCGGTCATGACCATTTCGTAACTCCTTACGAACAGGTTTTGACCACTCTGTGATTTCATTTGACCAGTCTACAACTTGCTCGTATCACCATACGACTTGTCTGGACCTGATCGAACTAAGTGACTTACTCTAGTATTTTCCTTTTGTCTCACGATATCTGGTTTGAACTCTAGGTGAGATAATGTGTCATCCATGGACTGTTCAATACTTTCTCGATCGAGTTGTCGGATAACCTTATGTGGTCGAACACTTCGACCACTACTGGCATGGCCATGCACTTTCTTTATTCGATCACTTCGAGGGGCCCAAAGACATCTCTCCCGTTATGTTAGGAGGGGCAAATCCCATATCCGACCAGTCACATCCCTCCGCATGTTTCATAGCATACCCGAAAGCTACCTTTATAACTACCCAGTTACGAGTAGCGTTTGGCAACCCCTAAGAGTGCTATTACACATGTAGGGAACCATGCTGATCTTAGGTCTAAGGATTATACATCATTATTGCTTGAGACCAACTAATGACACATAGGATCATAACAATCTCAATAGTGTCTCAAGATGGGTCAATCCAACCCCATGTTCTCTAACATGTGTTCACATTATTGATTCAATATCCCTATATCCATGACCGGTGAAACATGGTCATCAATCAATACATGTGCTAGTCGTAGAGTCACTGGTGTTCCGACCAGTGACATTCAACCAGGGATACTTTTAGAACGACATCACATAAGTCAAAAGAGTTTCACCAACAAGTCACATACTCGTTGATCTTCAGAACTAACGATTCATTCAAGGAACAGAATAACATTTATTCAATAACTCATAAACTTAGACGTGATACAATCATCTCTATGATTGCCTCTAGGGTATATCACCAACACTTTTTGCTTGACAAATGCACCAACTTATTTCATGAATATGATGAATAAGGTATTCATGGACTTCTTGGATAAGTTTGTGGTCGTGTTCATCGACGACATTCTCATCTACTCGAAGAACAAAGAAGAGCATGAAGCGCACCTCAGGGAAGTCCTAGAAAGACATAGAGAGCAACAGCTCTATGCCAAGCTCAGTAAGAGTGAATTTTGGTTAAGCCACAGCTTTTCTTGGACACGTCTTGTCTGCAGAAGGAGTTGCTGTCAACCCCAGTAAGGTCCAGGATGTGCTCCATTGGGAGTCACCCAAGTCAGTGCCGCAAATCAGAAGTTTTCTGCGAATGGTAGGATACTACCGCTGGTTCATAGAAGGTTTTTCCCAGTTAGCAAGACCTCTCACTCGGCTGTTGAAGAAGGAAAAGAAGTTTGCCTGGATGGCAAACTATGAGCAGAGCTTTCAAGAGTTGAAGAAGCACTTGACCACTGCCCCAGTGTTAGTTTTGTCAGACATCCGTAAGGACTTTGAAGTATTCTGTGACGCCTCTCGTCAAGCCCTTGGGTGTGTGCTGATGCAAGAGGGCAAGGTTGTAGCTTATGCCTCTCACCAGTTGAAGCCTCATGAAGGGAACTACCCGACGCATGACCTTGAGCTTGCCGCAATCGTGCATGCCCTAAAAATTTGCTGGTATTACCTCATTGGTAATCGCTGTGAAATTTTCACAGATCACAAAAACTTGAAGTATATCTTCACTCAGCCAGACCTCAACCTCATGCAGAGAAGGTGGTTAGAGCTCATAAAGGACTATGATCTTCGAATCCATTACCACCCTAGTAAACCAAATGTCGTGGTAGATGCCCTCAGCCGAAAAGGGTATTGCAGCACCTTGTTAGTTCAGCAAAATCAACCCAAGTTGTATGAAGAGTTGAGACGTCTGAACTTGCAGCTTGTTGATCAAGGTTGTGTGAACACTCTGGAAGTTGAGCCAACCGTTCAGAACCAGATCAGAGAAAAGCAAAAAGAAGATGAAGACATCCAAGAGATTAAGAAAAACTTGAGAAGAGGCAAAGCCCCAGGATTCTCTGAAGATGAGCAAGGCACGGTTTGGTTCAGCAACCGGATCTGTGTGCCCGACCACTAGGAGATCAAGCAGCTGTCCTTGAAGGAGGCTCATGAATCACCTTACTCTATTCACCTAGGTAGTACCAAGATGTACCAGGACCACAAAGAGAAGTATTGGTGGGTCAGTATGAAGTGAGAGATCGCTGAGTTTATTGCTCACTATGATGTTTGCCAAAGTGTCAAGGCCGAGCATCAAAGACTAGCTGGTCTGTTGCAGCCCTTGCCCATCCCCGAGTGGAAGTGGGAGCAAGTTGGCATGGACATCATCACTGAACTACCCAGGACCCAAGTGGGTTGTGATTCTATTTGGGTCGTGATCGACCGTTTGACTAAAGTGGCACACTTCATACCTGTCAAGACCAGACACTTCATAGAAGCAATAAGCTAGCAAAGCAATACATGGCTGGAATTGTTTGTCTGCATGGAGTGCCCAAAAGGATAATATCTGATCGAGGATCGCAGTTCACATCCCAGTTTTGGAAGAGCTTGCATGACGCTTTGGGGACAAGACTCAACTTCAGCACAACTTATCATCCCCAAACAGATGGCCAGACAGAACGAGTAAACCAGACCTTGGAGGACATGCTCCGAGCCTGTGCTTTGGACCACGGGAAAAGTTGGGACTAGAACCTCCCTTACACCAAGTTCTCCTACAACAACAGTTTCCAAGCCAGTTTGAGGATGTTGCCATTTGAAGCCTTGTATGGCAGGCCCTCTAGAACCCCTCTCCTTTGGAACCAAGTCGGTGAGCGCCAGTTCTTCGGACCTGACCTAATCAATGAAGCTGAAAGCAAAGTAAAGTTGATAAGAGAGAGATTGAGAGTGGCTCAGTCCCGACAAAAGAGCTATGATGACAACCGTCATAGAGACTTGTCTTTTGAAGTGGGAGATTTTGTCTTTCTCAGAGTTACTCCACTCAGAGGAGTAAGAAGATTTCGGATCAAAGGAAAGCTTGCGCCAAGGTTTGTTGGACCATACAAGATTATGGGAAAAAGAGGCGAAGTCGCTTACAAGTTGGAGCTACCGTCCCCCTTGTCAGTCGTGCACAACGTCTTCCATGTCTCTCAGCTCAAGAAGTGCCTTCGAATTCCAACAGAGCAAGCATCTCTGGAAAGCATTGATCGTCAAGAGGACCTCTCCTATGTGGAGCAGCCGATCAAGATCCTTGAAGTCGCAGAGCATGTTACCAGAAGCAGGGTTGTCCGATCGTGCAAAGTCCAGTGGAGCAAGTGTAACACCCTAGCCCAACATGACTCTAGAATGCTACTAAACTAACAATATAACGAGTTAAAACCAAGATACCTTACTAAATTTTGGCAGAACCTCCTTTGTGTAGCTAAATATACCGGGGGTTCCAACAGGTACGAATATCATAATTAAACAATCCAACATTTAGCATAATCAATAGGCATTCAAGATATGCTAAATGACTAAAGCATAGTCATATGTATCCAAAATAAGCTACTCATCACTATTACAAATAATCTAATGCGTAAAGCATAACCATAATAAATCCTTTAAGCAGTTGCTCATTTATTAAGGCATGATCAGAAATCTAATCAACTATAAAGGTTCATGGCAGTGTGTGTGCGACATATGGCTACTCCCTCCCATACATGTTGTTCTTGTATTGGGTACCTACAACAACAACAACAAGAAGAAGATTGAGTCCACAGACTCAGCAAGTATATATAAAAGACATTACAATACAAAATTATAACATCAGCATCCACTTCCAGAAACTTTGCATTAAACCATACCACATGCATATGTAATGCTCAATGCATCCTTTCTCTTTAACACTTTTTGCATTTTATCGGTAATGCAAGGTATGCAACCGTCGCTGCATACCCATGCATGTGCTCGCAAGCACAGGGACCAAGAGCCCAATACTCCGTAAGTAATGGAGACCTCAAGCCCACACTCCACAAGTGTGGGGACCTCAAGCCCATCATATACATGACGGGGACCTCAAAGATATACATGCTTGGTCACCACGTGATCGAGCCTCAACATGATCTCAATATGCACATGCACAGTTACTCTATTCAACATCGACATGCAATAGCAATAACATCATACATGAATGGAACTTAATCATACTTTGAGCATTCACCATTATTAATACACATATTATACCAACAACCATGCATCACTATCATGTATCAAATACACGCAATCATGATCAAGCATTCACAATTAATCTATCAATTATTGCACTTGCCTCAACTGTGCAAGAACGAAGGACGCGAAGAGGGCGCTGCCCCCAGAATCAATCCCCCACCTGAGTTAAGTCGACAAGCACTCTAAGATAACAATACTGGACCAAAACAAAGTTAGAAGCACTTACGAAAAAACTATACTCTCTCGTGCAACCCCAACTCCAAAATCCTAAACAACGGTCTCTCCCCTCGACAAACAATCATAATCAAAAATTCATATCTTTTGGTATAGTTATCAAATCCTCGACAGACAGACAGACAGTCCAAATGGGGTGTTCTTGGACTTTCTAGAAAGCTTATCAAATCCTCCATCTAAACTTAGTTGGTGAGCCTTCTAGATTGGGTAATTTACTACCCTCACCAAGCTGATTAACAGAGCAGCTAATTCATGTCAGGTTTTTGGACAGTGATATTAAAACTATCATAACTTTTGGTATATTTATCCAAAATTTTCTTTCTTTAGCTTCCTCGGAACCTAAGCCAATTATCTACATCTTTCATTATAGTGAGACCTTCAAAATATTCCTTTAACTATCCGCTTTTGTCTGTTTACTAATAACTATCAGAATTCTAGCATATTTACCGAACAGCAGCGCTACGAAATTCATAACTTTTGAACCGCTCGTCCAAACAATGTGATCTAGTACTCTACGAAAAGGTATCAACGTCGCCTACAATTCTCTAGGAGGTGTCCTAGACATATTCTATCATTAAATGTCTCAAAAATATCGGCCAACACTATCTACTCTAAACAGATCTAAAGACCGACATTGCTACTAATCAATTAATCAACTAATCGGAAGGAGAATAGGATTTACCCTTGTAGAACCGCTGAAGAACACGAATACCACCGCGTGATCCCTCTCCCTTCCCTTCTCCCCCTTTCTTCTTCCTCTTCCATCTTCTTTCTTCTATCGGCACTACAGAACCGTGACGCTACTGTGCCACGCACTATAGTAGCCGGGCTGGTGCAAGGAGGGGAGGAGGTGGGAGTGGCGCCAAGGGAGGGGGAGAGGGGCACCTAGGGTTTTCCCCCCTTTTATGGCCGGTTGCCCCCCCCCTTCCACCTATGGGCTGAATTGAAATGGGCCAGAAGCTCCGGCCCAGGTTGTCTGGTAATTGAAGAATCTCCCCTCTAATCCTCTGTTAAAACACTTTTCTATTTGGTACTTCTCTCTAATTTAATTTGGAGTATAACATTCTACCCCCCTTAAACAGAATCCAACCCCGAATTCTAACCACGCTTAACGCCAAAGAACAATCTCAGCTAATAATTCTACTAACATTACCACGTGCTTGTTGTGAATATTTTTGAATATTGCTCGTGCATGCGAGACTCCAATTCTCAAGTCGCTTTTCCCCTGGACTTATGGGACCACCGCACGTTGGTGCAACTGATGTATTATGCCTCACCACTCCTACCATCCTAACCAAAACCACTCAACGGACAGGACTCGAAGATGCGGTATTACTCACTGGTCAACGGCTCTTACGAAACCTTACACTCCCAATACCTCAACCATTCTCTCAACACTCGGTCATATAAAATGTTATGTACCCCGCACTAGGACTCGAGACGATTCCAATGAATTGCTATCTTCCAAAATCCCCGCATCCTCCAGAACAAACCAAAAATACTTTGGGTTATCACTCCCTTTGGGACCATGCCACAGAACTTGCACATAAACACATGGAACTCTTGTTCTATCTCTCAGTCGAACTCTTCCGCTTACCAAGGAGCACCTCCTTTATCCCGGAATGCACAAAAGAACCTGCTTTAAACAAACTCTTTTACAAACAGAATCCAACTGAAAATTAAAGAATTCTCATCGTAACCACGCAATACCAACTCCACCAAGAGGGTCAAATCCAAAATTGAAGATTCATCTCGAAAACCCTTCCACTTTTCAGTTAGGTAGTTTGCAAATAAATACCACGTCAGCCAAAAGAGAAACCACTCGGATATCCAAATTAAACACTTCCTTTATTCTCCTGAACCAAAAAGAACCACCGTGCCAACATAAAGCCAATGCAAGTTGCAAATTGACTCTGTCATAAACACACAACCCAAACAATAATGAAGAGAGCCTTTCACTACTCAAGAAAATATTCTTTTCTCCATCCTTTCTTTGAAGAATTTAACTTCCATTAAACCATGAACTTCCAAATCATCGCATAACCCACTAACTTGTTTCTCTTAAATTGGCAACCTCACGCTATGCCCAAACTGAATAAATCATTCACCTCTTGTAGAGAGACTCTACTAACCCCACAAAATATAGTCTAGGCAACTCCTTTACCAACGAAGTTACTTTGGTAAATAATTTCCAATGCACCTCAGCATCAATTTCACCCACAAACACATCACCTCAATCTGTTAAGGTTAACCAACTTCAAATTCACATAGCACATTCTCATTTATTATATCAAAAGGATTATATCCATGATCAACACACTATTTAGAATTCACTTTTGTTCTTCTACTTCTACACATAACCAAAGAGCGACCAAGATTCTAGCATAAACCATAAGCCCCATTTCAACCTCTAAGACTCCTACAATGAACTTCTTTTGTAAAAGATAGGAAAATCCTCGGATTCGATGACTAAAATTCCTATAATCTAAACATACTCAATCATTAACATCAACATGTAAACATATTCTTGACCAAATTATCTTTAGAAAGATTCTAACTCCTAGAGGGTTAATCACTAAAGCAAGTCGTTCCTGACAAAAACTCAACAATCCCTACTATTCCAATAGCTATCATATCAATTAGATTTGTTTAAAATTCTACTCTCATTAACTACACCGTCATAATTCTCCTACACAACCCTACAAAATATCCAAATCACGGCAATATAATAAATTGATCAAGATTCTCATAACTTCATTAATTCTAATGTTCCATCAAAATGAACAAAAGATCTTGGACCATAAATCACTATAGACTCTACAAGTTGCAACAATATAATCAGTCAGCTACAAAGACCAACTTTCTTTTTAAAATCTAATCCTCTCCAAGGATTACTCCAAGAAGTCAACTTATCGCTCGATGCATATCGATTGACACCTAGAGTCTCACAAAATCGTTCACTTGACTACCACCAATCAGTTGCCACTAAACTGTCTATGAGGTTTTGTAAAACAAATCCATTATTCCTTTCTCAAAAGAAGAGGCAAATAACAATAATGATTTCAGCACTTAGAAAAACATTTAGCACTTACCATATACACAAGACCAAGAGAAATAGTCAATTAGCAATAAACTCGGGATACAAAAGATGAGACCACAGATAAGGGTATAAGTCCCACAAGAAGATAATATTGAACTTCAGCCAATAAAAATAAAGCATTGCTTTTAAAACTTGAAGGACTCTTATGCGGCTAACCAACAAGGTTAAGCATGCTTCAATAAGCTATAAGCTACCAAACTTGAATCCAACCGTGAATTCCTCTACTACACCCTTCATTTTATCAAAGGAAATAACTTTCTTTGATTGAAACATTACTTTGCCAACTCAAGCAAAAGATCCTTTAAGCTCAAATCACATGAATCACTTAAGAACCGATAGAACCTTCCAACACGTTGCTTTGCTCAATAAATTTTAGCTACCACATAATTCATGAACTACCCAAGATCATGAATGCAAAACTCCAAACTTTTCATTTAATCGATATTACGAAAGGTGATCAAGTTACTTTATTTCTAAAAGAATTATCACCACACCCATAAGTCACAATCCCTTGTAGGCAACCTTACTAACATCAACAATAATACACTCTAAATATGGATCTTTATTATCAACTCTTCCATTATAAAGCCCCCAAAAGTTGACCAAATTGTTCTGTAACACCCCAGCTCAACATTGAGTCTGGAATGCTACTAAAATTAAATTAAACTAAGCTAAACTAAGACCAATTACAAAATCTCGACAAAACCTCCTTTGTATAGTCGCTTATACCGAGGTTCCAACAATTGATCAATGCATTTATCAATATAATCATAATCAGGTTCATTCAAGCGTGTAGAATATTATCATAAACATAACCAAAACTTTCTATTCTCATTATTACGTTAACTCGAAACTCAAACTATCCATAGCTTCTAACAGTAAACATAACATTTAACAATAGTTTCATAATCCAATTCACTCATGCATAAGAGATAATCATATGAATGTAATCAAGTTAACACTATTCTCACAACCATAATCGAATCATAAAACAACCATGGGTATTTCTCAGTGATCTATTTATTCTTATATGAAGCTAAATGACAATTGCTTTAATGTTGTGAGGTAGTGCGTGCTTTCCAATTCATCTACTCCCTCCCATGCATGTCGGTCTTGCGATTGTACCTAAAACACATCAAAGCAAGAGTGAGCCCAAAGACTCAACAAGTACCAACAAGGCTAAGCAAGTTAACATTGATAGCATCAATAATCCAAGATAAACAATGCACGAGTAAAGCCTTCATGCTCATGTGAATGCAACCAATGCAATGCACCTTTTAACTTTATCTCTTTCGCATTTTACCGTGTGCGGGGTATACAACCGTCATTGTGTACCCTTGCTCGTGCCCTCCGCACGGGGACCAAAAGCCTATACACCACATGTATAGGGACCTTTGCCCATCATCTGAATGATGGGGACCTCTTTGCTCATGGCCCACATTGCACCAATGTGGGGACCTCAAGCCCGTCAATACATGACGGGGACCTCAACGAAATGCATACTTGGTCACCACGTGACCAAGCTTCAGCATGATCTCAATATGCACATGCACAACATCTATTCATCATCAATATACCAAGTACAATAACAACGGACATAAATAGAGCATAATCATACTTAGAGCATTCACCAATCTCAATATAAACATCATGCCAGCAACCTTACTTCGCTATCATATATCAAAATCATGCATGTATGACCAAGTCTCCAACACGATTGGAACATGCAATTGCTCCATGCCCACGTCTTTCATATACACGAATTTAACATGTACATAACAACATGTAAGATTTAGCAACGTTCAAGGGAAACATTAACCATAGCTTGCATTCATCAAGATAAAAGGAAAACTCATTACGCTAACATTCATGCATGGCTACAACAAGCAATCACCACAATCATATCATACAACCGAAAATATGCTATAACCCGAATACTTGCCTCAACCGTGCGAAAACGGCGGACGCGAAGTGGGTGCTGCCCTTGGGATCTCGCTGCCACCTGGACAAGAAGATAACCCCAAACTAAGACTAGCATACTGGACCAAAATCATACATAACATCACAATCGAAATCGTTAACCTCTTATGAATTCTAACTTTTCTAATTTCTAGCGATCGGTCATTGCAGACAGCGGACTTCAAAAATTCATAACTCTCTGCTCAGGAGTCCAAATAGGATGATCTTGGACAATCTGAAAAGGTAATTGAAATGTCTAAATAAACTTAGTTGGGGAGACCCTCTGATTCGGCCATCTACCAGACCTACCAATCTATTTAATCAGAGCAAATAATTCACGTCGGGTTTCTGGACAGCGACAAAGAAACTATCATAACTTTCTCTACGTTCGTCCAAATTCAGTGATCTTTAGCTTTCCTGAAAGCTAGGAGGATTAGCCTCATTTTTCGTTATGGTGAGCCCTCTGAAACCCCTCTAAATACGCGCTTCTATCAGGTTAACTAACACTAGCAAATCTGCTTCTCTCCAGAAACACAGAAGTACTAATAAATTCATAACTTTGGCTACCGAAGTCCAAATGACTTGATTCTTGTCGGCAATGAAAGGTAACTACGATAGCTACAACTTTCTAGGAGACACCCAGACCCAAATCTGTCTCTAACTTAATCAAAACCGACAAACTTCCCTGCTGCAGAATAACGACGAACTGGCACCCGAAAATTTGACAACTAGAAAACGACCTAAAACAAAGAACCACGGGTTACCCTTGCCGAAACGAAGAGAGCACACAGCGGGGATGAAGACCACCACGAATCCGCTGCGGATCCCTTCTTCTCCCGCTTCTTCCCTTCTCTTCTTCCCCTTCTTTCTCTTCTTTTCTCCTTCTTCTTCCTCCTTGGCCGGCTGCAAGGGAGCTCCTACTCCACCTTGGACAGCAGCAATGGAGGTGGTGGGGGAGATGGAGAGGGCGCAAGGGAGGGTGGAAGGGAGGTGGAGAGGTGGGGGAGATGGGGAGATGGGGAGAGGGGCGGCCGGTTGGAGTGGGAGGGGGAAAGGGGGAGGGGAGAGGAAGGGGCTAGGGTTTGGGGGAGGGAAGCCCCCCCCTTGGCCGGCCACCCTCATGGGCCTTGGCCCAGGCCCAAGTTGCCGCAAAATTGCTCTTTCCCCCCTCTAAAATTGCTGCACTGACAACATACCAATTAGTCCTTCCCGACGTTCCGTTTGATCGTTCCCCGATTAATCGATCTCTCCCGAAATAAAATTAATCTTCCTCGATTCAAACCTTAACTCACTTCCGGGATATTACATTCTACCCCCCTTAACAGGATTCGACCCCGAATCTAAACGCCAATCTTCCCGACAGAAAACCACGACTAGAACTTAACAACAGATACCAATGCGATCAACTCTTACTAAACTCGCTCACGTGAGACTTCAACTCTCAAGTGACCTCTCTCCAACGAAGAGACCACAACACCGGGGCGTAAATCGGCGTGCGTACTAACGCTCCACTCGACATTCGGTACACTCACGGACAAGACTCGAGGTAAGACCTCACTCGATGGTTAACGGCGCAATCGAAACCTCAAACTCGGATCTCCGGTATTCACCCAACACCGAACATACAAGGCGTTACGTACTCGCGCGCGGACTCGAGGCGATCTGGCGATACGCCAACTAGCGAAAACAACCCAATGTATCTTGGGTTAAACCTCCCAAAGATACCGAACCACACGACATGCACATAGAACACAGAACTCGTGTTCCACCGCTCAATTATACTCCTCACTAAAGCAAAAAAAAAAAAATCACCTCCTTTAACCAGAAACACACAACAACAATACTCTTCCTAAACACACTCTTTTACCAGCAAAGCTCAACTGAAAATGAAGAACTCTCAACGCAACCAAACGTTACCAACTCGGTACTAAAAGGAGTCAAATTCAAAATCGATGATTTAACACGAAAATCTTTCCACCTTCAATTAGAAAATTTGCAAATAAACACCACGATCGCTAAAAGAGAAACCACTCAATTAACCAAATCCATCATTTCTTTTATTCTTTCTGAACCGATAAGAATCATATATACCAAAATCGAATCAAACTCAACTTACGAAAGATATTGGTCAACAACACAAAACTCAAGCGAGAATCGAGGAAACAATTCACTCCTTTGAGGAAGTATCAAATTCTCAGATCTCTTTTAAGAATAAAATCTCTCTCAACTTTGGAGTTTCAGTTCATCACAAAACACACTAACTCATCTTTCTTAACTTTACATTCTCAATGTTACACTCAAGTTGAAATACATCATCCACAATTCCGTATAAAGGCTCTATCGACGCGCAAACTTTATCTCAACAACTCCTCTATCTACATGATTAATTTGACAGATGACTTCCAATGCATCTCAAATAGATTACACACGCAATTACATCTCCTCAATGTTTTAGAAATAAACAACTTGGAATTCACAGCTCTCACAGTCATATACTTTCTCTAAAAGGGCTCTATCAACGATTATCTCACTGTTCGAAACCCACCCTTAATCTACCTCCTCTACACATAATCATTGGGTGCCCCAAGTCCTAGCATAAAATTGCAAAGCCCAAATTAAACTCCAAGATTCCTACAACGAACTTCTCATATAAAAGATAGGGAAATCCTCAGATTAAATCCGTAAAATTCCATAATTCCAACATACTCTCTCATTAACATCATCATGAAAATATTTTCTTGACCAGTTTACCTTTACAAAGATTATAACCCTCGAAGGTTACTCATTTAAAGCCAAATCACTCTTGGCGTTACTCAATATTTTCCATTATCCCATTAATTAACATGGCGATTTGATTACTTTGTAACCCCACTCTCATTAAACCACATCATCAAGAATAACTTTCATAGCCTCGCAATACTACCAAATTGCGATACTCTAATAAATTGATCCAGATATCCATACTTGCTAATTCTAATGCTCGGTCAAAAGAACACCAAATCTTGAACTACAACTTGTTATAAGTCCTACTAGTTGCGACAACGAAATCATTAGCTCCAAAGACAAATATTCTTTTAACTCAAATCCTCTCTAAGAATTATTCTAATAAATCGATTTATTACTCCAAGCCTCTCGAACGACTTGACACCTAAGGGTTCATCAAACCATCTACTAGGCCACCACTATCTAGATGCCAAGACACCACCTACGAGACTTTACAATACAGATCGGTTAACCCTTTCTTAGAAGAAGAGGCAAATAGAAATAAGTTTCAGCTCAAAAGAAAACGTTACCACTTACAGTGAGTTACAAGATCAAGAGAAACAATCGAGATAAAGCGTTCTCGAAAACCAAAAGATATGATCAAAGTTGAGGCGCACGTCCCACAATCGAGAGAATATCAAACCTCGACGAGAATAAAACACGCTTTTAGAATTCGGAAAACTCTTATGGGCAAGAACAAAAGTTTTAGACAAACTTCAATATTCTGTAAGTTATGAAACTTTACTTAAATCTCAAATACTTCCACTTTACTCGATTTTCGTTGGTTATAGCATCACCATGGCATTTCCGACAAAGAGTAATTGAAGATCACAACACCTATTCCACTTAGGAACTAATAAAACATCTCAACATGTCACTTTGCTCTAAACAAATTCAGCTATCACATCAACATGAGGTCTGAAAGTTCACAAATGCGAACTAGAAACATATTCAATTAATTAACATCTGGCGAGCGATCCAGTCCCTTTATACAAAACATTCAATATTATCATCATATTCCCTTACTGACAATCACACTAGTAATGTAACAATACACTCTTAGCGAGACTCATCATAGCCTCTTATCCCATCATAAATTTCTCCAAAGGAAACACAAGCCATAAGGTTGAAACAAACCTATTTTAACTAGTTCATACTATCAAATGATACTTTCGCAAAGCACACTATCGGAGGCCACTTACTCAATCACCCACTCAACCATTAGTGTTACTCACACCGCTCCAATCTGTCATTAACAATTGTCAATTGTATGAATCATGTATACAAATAGGGTCCTACTTACTTTTGTAGTTGCGTAACCATCTGTAAACACAAAGTCAACATTTAATAATCTCATCGCTTTGTACAACAGGGTTTCACAACATGCTACCTCAACGTTCGTCTAATCTAATATACATGTTTTTAATCTAGCAATTTTGTATGATCATCAAGTAACTAGTTTACTGAAAATTTCCAATCTGATATCCTCTAAAGCATCGTTCAAACACATTCTTAACATAACCATCACTAATGGGTAAGCTAATCCATAGAGATACATTACTCCATACTATCCAATAAATCTACCTGATTCCACAATCCTAACAATCAGACCAATTCATCAAAATACCACACCTCTTAACAACTCCATTGATTCCAACTAAATATTGTCATACTCATAGTCATAACTCATCAAGAACCACTAAAGGACAACCTCCACTTATTCAACTTTCTTTGATAAGGACCTTAGTTAAGATCGATCATGCACAAACTGCGAACTTAACTTGAAACTCATAACACAACCAATAATATTCAACGCTCAAAATACCCAAAAGAGATACGTTGAGTCAAAGCCTTCATGAACTAAAAGACTTACAAAAGAAACTTTTATTAACCAAAACATCAAGCGAATAAAATAGGTCAAGCTTTCCAATAAGAAAAACAAAACTCCCTACAAAAGTCAATCTTGACAATTAGCAAAATTCACCAATCGCGAAAATAACTCAACGGTGGGAAAAACAATAATTGATTTACGGGGCAAATTAAGCCAAAGGAAACACACCAAACATTTCAAAGAAACCCATCAATCGCAACCGGTTAAGAGTTGACCAAATTCAAATTCAGGGAAGAGAGCAACTCTTCTAAAGATTCTCGCTATCGACACCTGTACTAAGATATCCGGGGTAGCACTTCTCTATACCCACTCCACGAGCGGTGGTGTAACTTTGTAAAGCCGTGGTCACAACCACGACCTTAACCTCTCAACAACGACTAATCCCACTCATAATAATCATAATAATTAATTAATAAGCAGCCAAACTCAATTCATATTAGCAATAATCAAAACGATATAACGGAAACGTAAATGCAAGGATTGACCCATCCCCATCCTACTGTGCTCAGTGTGTCAAACTTTTAAGTTGATTAACATTAGCAAATTTTTTTATATCTAGTCACCACGGACCTACAGCCCGCTCTGATACCAACTGTAACACCCCAGCTCAACATTGAGTCTGGAATGCTACTAAAATTAAATTAAACTAAGCTAAACTAAGACCAATTACAAAATCTCGACAAAACCTCCTTTGTATAGTCGCTTATACCGAGGTTCCAACAATTGATCAATGCATTTATCAATATAATCATAATCAGGTTCATTCAAGCGTGTAGAATATTATCATAAACATAACCAAAACTTTCTATTCTCATTATTACGATTAACTTTGAAACTCAAACTATCCATAGCTTCTAACAGTAAACATAACATTTAACAATAGTTTCATAATCCAATTCACTCATGCATAAGAGATAATCATATGAATGTAATCAAGTTAACACTATTCTCACAACCATAATCAGAATCATAAAACAACCATGGGTATTTCTCAGTGATCTATTTATTCTTATATGAAGCTAAATGACAATTGCTTTAATGTTGTGAGGTAGTGCGTGCTTTCCAATTCATCTACTCCTCCCATGCATGTCGGTCTTGCCGATTGTACCTAAAACACATCAAAGCAAGAGTGAGCCCAAAGACTCGCAAGTACCAACAAGGCTAAGCAAGTTAACATTGATAGCATCAATAATCCAAGATAAACAATGCACGAGTAAAGCCTTCATGCTCATGTGAATGCAACCAATGCAATGCACCTTTTAACTTTATCTCTTTCGCATTTTACCGTAATGCGGGTATACAACCGTCATTGTGTACCCTTGCTGTGCCCTCTCGCACAGGGACCAAAAGCCTATACACCACATGTATAGGGACCTTTGCCCATCATCCGAATGATGGGGACCTCTTTGCTCATGGCCCACATTGCACCAATGTGGGGACCTCAACCCGTCAATACATGACGGGGACCTCAACGAATGCATACTTGGTCACCACGTGACCAAGCTTCAACATGATCTCAATATGCACATGCACAACATCTATTCATCATCAATATACCAAGTACAATAACAACGGACATAAATAGAGCATAATCATACTTAGAGCATTCACCAATCTCAATATAAACATCATGCGGCAACCTTACTTCGCTATCATATATCAAAATCATGCATGTATGACCAAGTCTCAACACGATTGGAACATGCAATTGCTCCATGCCCACGTCTTTCATATACACGAATTTAACATGTACATAACAACATGTAAGATTTAGCAACGTTCAAGGAAACATTAACCATAGCTTGCATTCATCAAGATAAAAGGAAAACTCATTACGCTAACATTCATGCATGGCTACAACAAGCAATCACCACAATCATATCATACAACCGAAAATATGCTATAACCCGAATACTTGCCTCAACCGTGCAGCAAACGGGCCGACGAAGTGGGTGCTGCCCTTGGGATCTCGCTGCCACCTGGACAAGAAGATAACCCCAAACTAAGACTAGCATACTGGACCAAAATCATACATAACATCACAATCGAAATCGTTAACCTCTTATGAATTCTAACTTTTCTAATTTCTAGCGATCGGTCATTGCAGACAGCGGACTTCAAAAATTCATAACTCTCTGCTCAGGAGTCCAAATAGGATGATCTTGGACAATCTGAAAAGGTAATTGAAATGTCTAAATAAACTTAGTTGGGGAGACCCTCTGATTCGGCCATCTACCAGACCTACCAATCTATTTAATCAGAGCAAATAATTCACGTCGGGTTTCTGGACAGCGACAAAGAAACTATCATAACTTTCTCTACGTTCGTCCAAATTCAGTGATCTTTAGCTTTCCTGAAAGCTAGGAGGATTAGCCTCATTTTTCGTTATGGTGAGCCCCTCTGGAAACCCCTCTAAATACGCGCTTCTATCAGGTTAACTAACACTAGCAAATCTGCTTCTCTCCAGAAACACAGAAGTACTAATAAATTCATAACTTTGGCTACCGAAGTCCAAATGACTTGATTCTTGTCGGCAATGAAAGGTAACTACGATAGCTACAACTTTCTAGGAGACACCCAGACCCAAATCTGTCTCTAACTTAATCAAAACCGACAAACTTCCCTGCTGCAGAATAACGACGAACTGGCACCCGAAAATTTGACAACTAGAAAACGACCTAAAACAAAGAACCACGGGTTACCCTTGCCGAAACGAAGAGAGCACACAGCGGGGATGAAGACCACCACGAATCCGCTGCGGATCCCTTCTTCTCCGCTTCTTCCCTTCTCTTCTTCCCTTCTTTCTCTTCTTTTCTCCTTCTTCTTCCTCCTTGGCGGCTGCAAGGGCTCCTACTCCACCTTGGACAGCAGCAATGGAGGTGGTGGGAGATGGAGAGGCGCAAGGGAGGTGGAAGGAGGTGGAGAGGTGGGGAGATGGGGAGATGGGGAGAGGGGCGGCCGGTTGGAGTGGGAGGGGGAAAGGGGGAGGGGAGAGGAAGGGGCTAGGGTTTGGGGGAGGGAAGCCCCCCCCTTGGCCGGCCACCCTCATGGGCCTTGGCCCAGGCCCAAGTTGCCGCAAAATTGCTCTTTCCCCCCTCTAAAATTGCTGCACTGACAACATACCAATTAGTCCTTCCCGACGTTCCGTTTGATCGTTCCCCGATTAATCGATCTCTCCCGAAATAAAATTAATCTTCCTCGATTCAAACCTTAACTCACTTCCGGGATATTACATGTTCCATACTACTTCTTCCTCCCATCTTCAAAATGAGAGTGTACCAAAACCAAACAACCTCATTACAACAACTACTTTATTTTAGAGGGAATCTACTTTGTAATTTAAAAGGTTATACCAAAACCCTTTTATCATGGACATGCTGTCATCCGACTATTCCACAATCATGTAAGCATAAGTCACCTATTAAATCTCATCCGTTCAACTCTTATAGATGCTCAACACCAAACGTCAACACACAACAGTTGCACCTTAACCATTGTTGCTATCAACTGGCTTCATCATGAAATCTAGATGATACCTACTTTCCTTTCCAAATCACATGAATATTTACAAACACATACTCATTTGTTCCACCTCATATTCATAATTTGGTACAAAATCACAATAAAACTTCAAGAACCGAAATCTACCATCATTCAAAGGTCTCAACAACACTACGACCAAATTTATCTCATCATTTTATATAGAAGAGTTATCCAGAACTCCTCCCATAAAATTCTAGATCCACTGGTATTCTATCCCTTCAATCTTTTGTAGGCAAGCCCAACAATTAATCACGGTAAGAAATATGTAAATCTAGTGACTATATATGTTCACCAAGTATCTATAGAAAAGATAACTACAAGATTAATATCCATGAAGGTAATAACCTAGCATCTCCTCAACTTTCTCTTCCCACACAGTTAGTTTCATCCATTGAGACCAAATAATCCTACAAGTTTAGAAAACTAAACAATTTTATTGGTCAAATCAGTTTATCAATGTTCCACACTCCTTAATAACTCCTTTGACTCCAATTAGGTATAGTCATACTCTTAATCACAGTTCATCAAGAACTACTACAAGACACCATCAAATTAATCAACTTTCCTTCCAAGAATTCTTGTTAAGATCGACTATGCATCACACTGCAGACTCAACTTGATAATCCACACTATATCCACTAATTTCTTCGATTATAACCTCTCATTTAACCACGAGAAGACGTCGCTAAAAGGTTTAGCATTTTCTTTCACAAAAGGAACCTTTCAACTTCAACACTCAAAATACCCAAAAGAGATACATTGAGTCAAAACTTCCACATACTAAAGGACTTGCAAAAAGAAACTTTCATTATCCAAATCATCAAACGAAATAAATGGGTCATATTTTCCAATAAGAAAGATAAAACTCCAATACAAAGGTCAATTTTGGCAACTAACCAAGTCCACCAGCCGCAAGAATAACTCAATAGTTGGGAAAACAATATTTGCTTTAAGGGACAAATTAAGCCACTGAAAACACATCAACCTTTCTCAAAGAAACCCATCAACTGCAATGAACTACTGACCCAAGAGAAATTCATCAAACACAACTGGACAAGAGTTGACCAAATTCAAATTCAAGGAAGACAACAACTTTTCTAAAGATACTCACTATCAACACATGTACTAAGGTATCCAAGGTAACCACTTCACTATTCTCTTTCCACGAACGGTGGTGTAACCTGGTAAAGCCTAGGGCCACAACCACAACCTCATCCTCTCAACATGTGCTACCATCACTCATAATAATCATAGAATCACATTATATGTATATAAGATTATCTCATAATAGGAATCATCAATACAATATAATAGAAGCGTAAATGCAATGCTTGACCCATCCCATCCTATTGTGCATCAGTGTGTCAGGTTTTTAAGTTCATTAACCATTACAAAATTTTAGCAAATTAAGTTGTCTAAGTTGTTAATCCATTCACCATGGACCTACAGCCCGCTCTGATACCAACTGTAACACCCTATCCCAACATGAGCTTGGAATGCTACTAAACTAACAATATAACGAGTTAAAACCAAGACACCTTACTAAATTTCGGTAGAACCTCCTTTGTATAGCTAACTATACTAGGGGTTCCAACAGGTACGAATATCATAATTAAACAATCCAACATTCAGCATAATTAATATGCATTCAAGATATGCTAAATGACTAAAGCATAATTATAGGTATCCAAAATATGCTACTCATCATTATTACAAATAATCCAACGTGTAAAGCATAACCATAATAAATCCTTTAAGCAGTTGCTCACTTATTAAGGCATGATCTGAAATCTAATCGACTATAAAGGTTCATGGAAGTGTGTATGCGACATATGGATACTCCCTCCCATACATGTCGTTCTTGTATTGGGTATCTAAAACAACAACAAGAGTGAGTCCACAAACTCAGCAAGTACATTAAAAGATATTACAATACAAAATTATAACATCAGCAACCACTTCCAGAAACTTTGCATTAAACCATATCCACATGCATATGCAAAGCTCAATGCATCCTTTCTCTTTAACTCTTTTTGCATTTTACCAGTAACGCAAGGTATGCAACCGTCGCTGCATACCCATGCCTGTGCTCGTAAGCATAGGGACCAAGAGCCCAATACTCCGCAAGTAATGGGGACTTGAAGCCCACAATCCACAAGTGTGGGGACCTCAAGCCCGTCATATACATGATGGGGACCTCAAAGATATACATGCTTAGTCACCACGTGATCGAGCCTCAACATCATCTCAATATGTACATGCATAGTTACTCTATTCATCATCGACATGCAATAGCAATAACATCATACACGAATAGAACTTAATCGTACTTTGAGCATTCACCATTATTAATACACATATCATGCCAACAACCATGCATCGCTATCATGTATCAAATACACGCAATCATGATCAAGCATTCACAATTAATCTATCAATCAATGTACTTGCCTCAACCATGCGAGAACAAACGACGCGAAGAGGGCGCTGCCCCCGGAACCAATCCCCCACCTGAGTTAAGTCAACAAGCACTCTAAGAAAATAATACTAGACCAAACCAAAGCTAGAAGCACTTACGAAAAAACTATACTCTCTCGCGCAACCCCAACTCCAAAATCCTAAACAGCAGTTCGTCCCCTCGAGAGATAGTCATAATAAAAAATTCATATCTTTTAGTACAGAGGTCCAAATGGGGTGTTATAGGACTTTCTAGAAAGCTTATCAAATCCTCCATGTAAACCTAGTTGGTGAGTCTTCTAGATTCGGCCATTTACTACACTCACCAAGCTGATTAACAGAACAACTAATTCATGTCGGGTTCCTGGACAGTGATATTAAAACTATCATAACTTTCAGTATATTTACACAAATTTCACGTTCTTTAGCTTCTTCAAAAGATAAGCCAATTATCTACATCTTTCGTTATAGTGAGACCTTCCAAATATTCATCTAACTATTCATTTTTGTTTGTTTACTAATAACTGTCAGAATTCTAACAGATTTACCAAACAACAGCGCTACGAAATTCGTAACTTTTGAACCGCTTGTCCAAAGGATGTGATCTAGTACTCTACGAAAAGGTATCAATGTCGCCTACAATTCTCTAGGAGGCGTCCTAGACAGATTCTGTCGTTAAACTTCTTAAAAATATCGGCCAACACTATCTGCTCTAAACAGATCTAAAGACCGACATTGCTACTAATCAATTAATCAACTAATCAGAAGGAGAATAGGATTTATCCTTGTAGAACCACTCAAGAACACGAATACCACCACGTGATCCCTCTCCCTTCCCTTCTCCCCTTCCTTCTTCCTCTTCCATCTTCTTTCTTCTACCGGCGCTACAATACCACGATGCTACAGTACCACGACACTGCAGTGCCACGTGCTATAGTAGCTGGGCTGGTGCAAGGAGGGGAGGAGGTGCAGGGAGGAGGTGGGAGCGGCGGCCAAGGGAGGGGGAGAGGGGCGCCTAGGGTTTTTCCCCCTTTTATGGCTGGCTGCCCCCCTCTAATCCTCTATTAAAATACTTTTCTATTTCGTTCTTCCCTCTAATTTAATTTGGAGTATGACAGTAATCACTCAGAAGAAGAGGCTACTTGGGAGCGTGAAGAAGACCTCAAGGCGGAGTATCCCCACCTCTTTGCTAGCCAAGTCTGAATCTCGGGGTTGAGATTCCCTTAAGGGGGTAGGTTTGTAACGCCCCGATTTTCTGAGCCTTTTTGAATTTTTCAAAATAAAAAGAACCATTTGGTTTATGGTTTGCTAAAGTTTAACTTGAGATTTTAGAAATAATTTAAATGACTAAGTCGAACTTCAACCAGTTCAAGTTGGTTTTCAAGTCGTTGGAATTCCCTGTGTTTTGTTTTCCTTTCCTCTATGCGTACCAGTTGTTGGTCACGACCTTCTCCTAGGTCAAGACCTCCCTTCAGTTTGGACCTCCTCCTTGACCGCTTCAGCGTGCCAATCCAACCTCTTGTGCCCTCCTCTTTTTTGGATCGCCCGATCGTGTTGAACGGTCAGATCTAGTTGTCACTTGCGGACGGTCCAAACATCTCCAAATGTTGTGGATCGCCCGATTGTGTTGAATGGTTAGATCTCATTCTAACCTTCGGATGGTCTGAACGTCCCCGATCGTTTTGCACCGTCCGATCCAAATCAGACGGCTCCCTCTTTGTAACCTTCTCAGGACCCCTTTGACTCTGTGATCAGGAGCACTCCTCTTTTGCAAAGACCACCCCTTTTATCATGACCATCCTGTGAGTCACGACCTCCTCTTTTGCAAAGACCACCCCCCTTTTTGTCATGACCACCCTATGGGTCGCGACCTCCTCTTTTGCAAATACCACCCTCTGTGGTCGTAACTGCTCTTTTTGTAAAGACGACCCTCTCGGTCGCAATCGCCCCTTTTGCAAAGACCACCTCCTGTAGGACCTCCTCCTGTGACAACCCTTTCGGTTGGACCTTTCTTTTGGTCACAACCTTTTCATTTGTCCTTGACCAACCTCTTTGTTTGAGCTAGTCCTTCTCACTTTATCCTTCCTGCACGTTAGCTGCAGAAATCTTCGAGCATTTAATGCTCTGCAGCGCATTAAATGTTGTCACCTCTGTTGTACCCATCTCTCCCTCTTGTCTCCTCCCTTACCTGCTCCCATCCCTGTGCCTGCCTGCTCCTATAACTTTAACCCTATCACCTAGTTCCCCTACCTCCACTTTAAACAGAACCTGAGGGGGCCCTCGTTCTTTTTCGCACTCCTTGGGTTCTCCTCTCAACACCCCATTTCCTTTCTTCCTCACATATGTTCATCAGTTTTTCGCGGTTGAACCTCGTCACTTTCAAGTTCTATTCTTCCTCGTGTCCGGCACTGTTGAAGCTTGCCGCCGCCAAGGATGCCGCTAGAGTTCGCCGTTGCAGAGGAGCCCGTTGGAGCCTGTGTTGTCGCCTTTTCATCATCAGCAAGTCCACCAGTAACCGCTGAAGCTCGCCATCGCTAGAGAGTTCGTCGGAGTCAGCACCACTACCGTTCTCCGCTCGTCGTCCTTCCTAGCCTTCTTCTTCGCTCTTTCTTTCTCTTGTCCTGGTGAGTTTTCCGCACCTCGTTTGTTCTTCTTTGTTCTTATGACCACATGAGTAGTCGTATCCTTCCTTGTTCTTGTAATCCTCTTTGAGTCATCCTGACTGTTCGAGACCTCTTTGAGTTGTCTTGACCGCTCAGGACCTCTTTGAGTCATCTTGTCCATTCAGGATCTCCCTCGAGTTGCCTTGTCCGTAGTACCTCCTCATGACTCGTTGAACTTATTTCGACCAAGTCGCTTAGGACCTCCTTTCGACTCGTGGGACCTCCCTCCGACCCTTTGGACCTCCCACCGACCTGTTGAACTTGGTTCGACCAGCTCGTTGGACCTCCTTCCTCCAACTCTTTTGGTCCTCCCACTTGAGTCTAGTTTGCACTGTCTTCTTTTGAGTTATTTGATTCGGATTTCATTTGGTATTTATTTGATCTTGCTTTGTTCTCCCGTGTAGACATCGATGACTTCGGGGAGCCCGAGTTCTCAGAGGAAGTAGATCCTCAAGCTTTCGAGGAAGGCAAGTCATACCCTTGATCATATTAAACCCAGTACTTCCAATTAATTACTTTCTGTTTTAAATTACTACTGCATGCATATTTCAATTCAAGTACTTTACTCCCTGTTTTAACTTTATAGTTATTCCTAATTCATTTGTACACCTAGACTTGAATTTTGTCAAACCACCCTTGATACCTTAAGTCAAAAGATAGTTGATACATTAGTATAAACTAGAGCTGGTTGGAAAATTATACTTAGACGAAGCTTAGCTCAAAAATCTTGATTTGGGAAATTTAGCCAAAAGCTCAATTGTTTCAAACTTTCGCCATGGTATGGTCAGTACCATGGAATTTGCTGAAATGTTTTATTGTGGTACATAAAATTGAAAATCAGTTTGGACCTGGGCGAAATGGTTGTCTGGTGGGTGCATGTTTATGCACGGGCTCAACCGGGTAGGTTGAGGCCCAGTGCTCTGTGGAAGTCGTCCAAATCAGTTAAGGACCGGTCTTCGAGCCGCACCTTGCCACACCACATCGTACTACCACATGTCCTAAGTGGGAAGGACCTGGCTGACTAATTTGTAAAGTTTCACTATGGTCGTCCCGTCCGGCCTGTTGCGTGGGTTGGTCTTTCAGGACCTACTTTTATATTCCCACATGGCGCAAGAGGAGGCCAGGAACTCTGTGGATTTCTATCCAAAAGGGGCAAAACCTCAGCAAGGGATGGCAACGATGGGATGGAACTTTGTAAAGGCCTTGTCACGAGCTCTTGACCCTCACCTAAGGTAGTGAGTGATGGTACCGACGGGTGCTAGACAAACTAGAGAGGCCGTGTCGTATGGGTAAAGCTGTATAGTCTCTACATAGTGTTATGATCTATTCGAATAGCAATGTCCACGGTCATGGATATGCTCGCAAAGCCACTCCAAGTTAGATTTTATTTTTGTTTCCAAAAGACTTGCTTGAATGTTTTGGATCTCTATCCAAATGGGTTTTGGGCGGGTAGCCCTGGGCAGTTAGCCCTGTGATAGGAGGATATCCTTCACCACTTGTTGATGAATTTTATCTAACTATAAAACTTGTGTTCAGAAAATGAATTTTAGTTATAGTTTATCTGCTTTAGAACTTAGTACAAGTAACTGAAAAGAAATTTGGCTTTATGCAAATCAACCCTATAAGTCTCCTGTTGTTAATCCTTGCATGCATGAATCTGTTATTTGATGGGTGTGACTTGTGAGCATAGTTGTTGTGCTCATTCTTGCTTTGTTGAAAAGCAGGTGAGGGAGACTTCGTTGAGGACAAGGCCCAGGACGACTAGGCTGGGAGGTCCTGGACAGGTGGTCCTGGACGCCTAGCTTGGGTGGTCCATGCAGGTGGTCTTGGACGTCCTGGCTTAGGTGGTCCTCGACAGGAGGTCCTAGACATCTGAGCTGGGAGGTCCTGGCCATGTGACTAGGCTACGCCCCCAGTCGATTGCCTATGGTGAATCGAGTGGTCCGCTGACTGTTTTTGTTTCCGTTGTAATCTACTCTTGGCTTAATGCCCTTTTGTTTTAACTCTATTTATTTTATTGGAGTGCGTTGTATGGTTGTGATATAAGCTCTTGTTTAACTGTGTATACTAGCTTCTATTCCTAGGACTAGTGTGTGTTGCACAGAGCGGGCCTGGGACATCTTCGACATCCTAGGGTTGAGACACAAGTTAGGGCTGGACAGTACTGAGGCTGCTACGGTGGCTGGCGTCAACGACTAGGTCCAGTAGCTTGAAGGACAACTGCGCAGAACCTCCTACGGACGCCATACCGGAAATAATGTGAAAAGGAAAAGATAGTGCTTATGTTATTATTAAACATAAATAGAAAAATTAAATAAATAATATTAATTGTATTCCCAAGACAATCGCCATTCCAAAATAAACAATATTAACCGTATTTCCAAGCCAATCGCCATTCTAAATGGGCAGAGCTCCTAATGAGGACATCACTCCTTCGGATACAAACACCACTCCTCCACCTGAACTTATACAATGTCCAATTACAAGAGCACGTGCACAACAATTAAATTATCAGGTGAGCTTGTTTCTAGGAGTGTATAATTTTGCATTGGAGGATGGATTGCTACCTAAGTCTTGTGATGTTATTTTACTCAGGAACTAATGTGAGGAGGGTAGTCTACCACAACTACAAGTCAATATCAACCAATACTCATCAAAGCCCATGCGGCTAGGAGGGAAAGGTCCATGCGGTGGGAGAGCACAAGGAGAGAAACCCAAGAATCCAAAGCCCAAGTTTTGGATCATATTTCTAAGCCCAATTCGGACCTCCCACATGTCCAACCAAATTTAAACTCAGAATCAAATCAGAACTCAACTCGGATTCAGTTCGGGATAGACCAACAGGCCCGTAATAAAAAGGTCATAACTTTCACAAATGGAGTCTGATTCGGATGTTCTTGTACTTGTTGGAAAGCTTATTCTGAGCCCTTTCCAATGGATCTAGCCCCACCTCCAAATTCGTTCGGAGAGCATCAAAATCATCGAAGCAATACAGTAGATCAAGAGATAGAGTTAGGGTTTCACTCCACTTCTTGTGGCCTCTGCCTCTCCTACCATATATATTGTGTGCACACCTCTTTTAGGGTTTTAAGGATTATTTAGATTGGTTTTTCTACCGTGAAAATATCGTCGTGTGTTTTTGTGTGGACCAGACCAACAACTGCGCTTTGCAAGCTTCTACTCGTGTAAATTCATATTTTCTATTTGCAATTTTGAATTACTTGTGTATCTTGTTCTTGTTTGTTCTTCAATTGCTTGCAGGAATTGAACCTCGTGTTTAAGTCAACCACGTTCTAGGCACGGTTGATAATGACTCGGGGTGTGGTTTAGCGATTGCTTGGTGTTCTGGTTGTGATCGGCTAGAAGCTTGCATCGTTAAAGTTGTTCTCCAAATCAACGTATCATCCTATCGAAAGATCGGGACCTAACTTTCTCATCAAGTGGTATCAGAGCTAGAGTTGACCGGTAGGAATTCTTATATCCCTAGTTTAATTACTTGCTTCAGTTTATAATACCTATAGTCTAGAAAATTTTCCCTACAAAAAGAATTAATCTCCACTGTCCAAACCCCGTTGTGCCTTTCAATCTGTTAGTTTTGGTTTGCTAAATTGAATTTGTGTCCGTTTTAGCTTTGTCTAGTTGTTGGTCATATCTTTGGTCCCATAAAAGTAAAAAAAAAATCTTGAAACCCTAGCCCATCCATCACGTCCTAAACCTAAAAATAAGCTCCAAAAGAAAATCCCATGCCAAAATCCATCTGGAACACCCCAAACCCTAATTCTCAATTTCAGCCAAAGACTCCCTTTTCTGCCATCGCCACAAAAATCATCATAACATTTGATTTCGTGATCCTTTTCGAGTGAAACCACCGCCATTATATCACAACTTTCATTATCGATCTGCTTGTAAAATTTTGCTTCAATCCAGCAAGGCATTCAAAAGTTATATGTGGTGAAAGTTGACCTAGTTTTCTGTTTGAATCTAAAACTATCTGCACTTGTGATTTTTGTGCGAATTTTTCAGTCAGTATTCAGAGAGTGAATCCAAATTATTTTGTAGAAACAACCGTTAGGAAACAGAGAAAAAAAGGATAATTGAAAAACACGCATCTGAAAAGAAGTTACAGCCAAAATACCGATATACTATCTAGTGGATAGAAAACTACAATGTTTAGTGTTGGGTCAATACTTGTGCTATTTACTCCAAATTGCATTCTATTGAATTATCTTGTGTCTACCACTCCTATACATTGTTATACACTTGTTTTAGCCTTCATCCATCCTTGGTTGATCAATGTCGGGACCCAAAAAAATGATTCAGGAACCCTCTGTGTATTCTGAACTAGTCCCAGATCAATAGCTAGCTCACATAGGAAATAGTGATGAAATAACATCTATTTATTCGATTTAACTAAAAAGATTTCAAAGTGAAAATAATAATAATAATAATAATAATAATAATAATAATAATAATAACTGGATCTTATGGTTAACGTTTACTCAACTTGCCACACAAGGCTAAAGAAACAAATAAACTCTTGTAGCGGAACGAAAAACTTGGAGAAACCAATCAACATGCCCATAGGCAATCGAGTGGAGAATGCATCCTAATCTGCAAAGTCTTCATAGTACTCCTAGGCGAAAAATTCTTGAGCAGCCTGATATTCTTCAACTAAATCGCAGAAATTGAAGCTGTGAGCACATAATGTACTAGACAAGTCGTGGGAAAATGTATGCAAATAGTATTCATGCATGCCTTGAACAAAGGTTAGTTGTATGGTTCTTTTGCATAAAGTAGCATTGACAATAAATACAATAAATAGATTGAAATGCTTAATTGAAAAGAATAATAAATAAATAATTTCTTTGAAACAACCTGTGAACTTCCCATTCACTTCCCAAGACAAACCACCAAGTGAATTACCCATTCACCAAATGAACATTATATTCATCAAGAGAACTTCTCATTCACACCCCAACTCATTTTATAAAGAAACTCTATCTCTCATGTGAAATCCCAAGACATGTCCATAACCGAGGACGTGGCTATTCTAATAGATCAATTGATACTCTGCAGTGGTTGTACATATTTGAACAACTTTGTCGGTGTTTTAGAACCGATTTTACGTAAAGATTATTTGATTCGGGGGGTCTCCACAATTGATCACGCAGACGAGAGAGACACAGGGATTTATATACAGGTTCAGGCCTTCTCAGGTGAGAATAACAACCATACTCCTGTGCATCTTGTATTGGGTATATGGATTACAATCAGCAGAAGGTTTTACTCTAATGCTGCTACTGACTGTCTTTCCAAAAAAGCCTCCCCCCTCACTATCTCTAAAAGATACCTACTTATACTATACTGTTGGGGCAGTTGTCGTTCCAGGCAAATTAAGCTCATTATTGCGTAATAATGAGAGTAATTACCGGAGTAGTAACCCCCACGCTGTTCAATGGTTATCAAACAGAGATAGTGGGGAATTATCTGTAGTTATTTCGGGTATAATTACGTAATTTGACTGCTCAGGTCCTCACTAGTAAATGGGCCTTCTGACGGGTGGACCCGGCTAATTGTGAGGATGTCGTAGCAGGGCTAATCGTAACAGAACTTACGATTAGGGGATAGTCGTACAAAGAGCTTACGACTAGGTACTGGTCGTAGAAAGACTTACGACCGGACGAAATCGTAGTAGGACTTACGACTACACTATAGTCGTAGAAATACTTACGACTATGGGGGTGGTCGTAGAAGAGCTTACGACCACCTAACTTACTCCTCCCTTATAACATGAAGGGGTATACCATGTGACGTCATATTACATGATTATGGAATAATAAAATGAGGATCATCATATCCTCGTCATCTAGCCCCCCAGCTTTAAGTGAAAATAACTTACTTTGTTGAGGACTCTGAACTGATCTTGCGACCACTAGTGGGTCATAGAGAAGACGTTGGAGGAAAATCTCTCCAACATGTGTGATGAGGGCATCCCTAACTTGGATACAACCGCGCCTACACACACAGTTGATCCACAACCAATGTTACAAGGACCAATTACTCAAGCTCGTGCTCGCCAACTTAATCACCAGGTGAATTTGTTCATAGGGTTATATACTACTGAGAATAGATCGCTACCTAATGCAAGTGATTTAATTGTGCTTAGGAACATGGGAAAGGACCAAGGAGAGGTATGTGGAGTCATGGACAAGCATAGGAGGCATAATGAAGGACATCACGTCACTTTGGGTCCGAGCCAAGCAAGAGTTCGAGTTGGGCTCGTTCTGAATTCGAGTTCGGACTGCTGCGACAGCACTAAGTTCAAACGGCCGTAACTTCTTCATACGGACTCCGTTTGGGATGTTCTTGGACTTCATTGAAATCTTATCAAGTCTACTTTCCAATGGATCCAACTTCAGCTTCAAATTCTGTCAGACCCGGGTATTAATACACCTGGATCCTCTGTGCACTTCTGGACTAGTCCCATTATCAGTAGCTAGTCCACACAGTAAACAAAATGATAACAAGTTCATATCATAACTTTATTAATAAATAACAACAGAGTTGATTACAAAGGAGGCTTACAGGCCAACAATAAATTAAACACAGCGAAAGACGAAGAAGCAGTAGGGTCCAGTTAATCTGCCACATGCAATCGACTTGGGAAGCGACCTAGTCATCGAGATCCACATCGGTAGCAAAGTCCTTCTCCTCTGAAATTTGTTTGCATAAGCAATAATGAGCACAACTTCTGTGCTCGCAAGTTACACCCGTCATGTAACAGAATGACATGCATATATGGATGTAACAATAGCAAGGCTTATTGGTTTATTTGCATAAAGCATCATTTACGTTAAATACTTGTACTAAGTTCAAACGCTCAAGTTCTTCTATAGCTAAAATTGATTTTGAAGTAATAAAGATAGTGTAGGCATCAACCTAACACTAACACAAACACGGGCATCAACCCGGAGCTTCAACCCATAACTTTCCTCATGGACACCCATCCATGCCATAAATAGTTTTATAAAGTATTTTGAAAACAAAATCAGAGTCTAACTTTGAGCAGTTCTGCTAGCATGTCCATGACCGTGGACACGGCTATTCGAATAGTTTTACACTCTGCAGAGGTTATACAGCTTTACCCACAAGACACGACTTCTCTAGTTTGTTTGGCATCCGTCGATACCACCGCTCACTACCTTAGGTGAGCAGTCTAGAGCATGTGACAAGGCTTTTACATAGCGCCATTCCACCGCAGTACACCCTCACTAAGGTTTCGCTTCCATTGGCTACAACCATCCGGAAGCCCCCTCTTGTGCCAGGTGGGGGAGCATAGTCATGAATGACAACCCAGCGAAACAGTTGGATCAACCGCAATGGAACTTTGCAAATTAGTCAGCCAGGTCCCGACCCATACTTGGGACATGTGGTGGTACGATGGTGGCTTAGCATCATGCACTCGAAGACCGGTCCTTAACTGATTTGGGCAACTTTCCAACGAAACCCATAGGCCTCAACCATACCCGATTGAGCCCGTGCATAAACTTGCACCCACCGAACATTCATTATGCCCAAGTCCAAACCATTTTTATTTATTTCATTTTTTTCCAAAGTCATTCATAAACTTCCATAACACACCGATGCCATGGATACAATTTAAACAACAATTGATTTTTGGCTGGAATTCCCCAAATTAAACATGTTTGGACTATAAGCATGGCTAAGCACAATATTTTCCAAATGATCCTAGTCCATACTATTGTATCAACTAGGTTTTACCTATGGTGACAATGTGTTTGCTTCAATTATCAAATTTGGCCATACAAAGGCTTTTAGGCATAACTATACATTTAAAACAGGGATTTAGATTACTGAATATAGATAAGCATGCAGTACTAATTTAAAACAGAATATAAATAATTTGAAATAGTAGGATGAATATGATCAAGGGTATAACTTGCCTTGCTTGATGAGGTGACGTTGTTTTTCTTAACAGATCATCTTAACAGAACGTCTGGTATTGAGGGTTTAAAGGATATGAATTTTCCAAGTTTGAATTTACATGGAATAATGAATTTTCCAAGTTTGAATTTACATGGAATAATGAATTAGGGTTTAAAGGAATTATTGGTAAAATGAAATCAAAATTAAATTTTAGTTTAGTTGGCTAGATCTTGAATTTATATGAATTTAGGAATTTGAATCGACGAAATCGGAGTTCGTATGAGGGAGAACGAACCCCGGGAAGTTCTAAATCTAAATAAAACCTAATTTTCAGATTTTATTGAATTTCTTGAATTATTTTTCTAAAGGAAATTCCGGTTTATTGCATGGTGGCGTCGTGAGGAATTTCTTTTCAGGCGAATTATTTTCCTAAAGAAAAATTCAATTGGGTCACTGACATGTGGGCCCAGGTCAATGGACCTGGTCCACGGCTGGTCAAGGGTCCATGGTGGACCCGGCGCACGATACAGTGGGGACTGCCACGCGGGTGTCCACGCGGGCGTGACGAGGCCAACATGTGGCGGCCACGAAGGCAAAAATGGGTGAGGTGGCGCCAGGTTTCATGACGTGGCGGTGAGGTGGACGTGCCACATCGGCTCAAAGCCGGCGGCAGCTCGGCGACCACCCCGCCGACGTTAGGGTCTCCGGCGAGGGTCAAAAGGTACACCAGGGGGAAGAGGATGACACGCTGAACTTAGTGCTTACCTCGGCTGCTCGGAAATGTGGAGATTTGGCCAGCGGCGAGGTCTAATGGCGGCGGCGGAGTTCGGGTTGACGGCGTCGATTGGCTCCGGTGGTGCTTGATGGCAGGAAGTGCGCGCGGGTCGTGGTGGTCGGCGGCGCCGTTGGTGCGACGGTGACGGAGAGGCAATGTCGGCGCCGGGATCGGAGGAGAACGAACTTCGCGGCGGCGGCGAAAATGCGAATCCGGCCGATAGAGAGGAGGAAGGAGGAGGGGTGATGGGGGCGGAATGAGTGAGAGGATGCGCACCTCGTTCTTCCCTTTATAGGAGCGAAGGGGCACGGGACGAGGGAATCGGGCGCGGGAAGACGGCGACGGCTCGGGGCGGTTGCGGTGATTGCGGCCATGAGGGAGGGAAAGGTGGCCGGGAGGAGGGGCGGCGAGATACGGGGGTTTTAATGCGCTTGATTGCGCGTCAAAATGGGGAGGAAATCACGGCGGTGGCGAGCTCTGCAGCAATGGCGGATGGCGCGGGCGCGAGGAAGAAGGGAGGTGGGGAGAAGAAGGGCTTGCGGCCGTTGGATCTTCATCCGATGGCGTGGAGGAAGCGGCTAGCGTAGGGCGTGTGTTAGCCGTCCGATCCAATCAGACGGTGGGGAAGAGGGTGGGTGAGGGGGAGTGCGTGCGGGCCAAGTTGGGCCGGAAGCGGGAGAAAGGAGGGGTGGGCTAGAGGTTTAGGCCCAAGGGCATTTAGGAATTTAAGTTGTTTTCTTAATTGATTTAATTCCAGATAATTCATTTAGGCTTTAGTAAATAGAAAATTAAATTCAAAAATTAAGAGAAAATTCACAGAAATTCCCTTAGGCATTTTGGACTTAATTAAAATATTTCCAACTTAAAGTTGGCTATACTTTTTGCAAATAATTTTTTTTGGCTTTGCAATAATTAAGAAAAAGCTTTTAAAAACTCAGAAAATTCTAGAAATTAATTGAATTTTTATTTTTCAGGTCAAACCAACTGAAATTTCAAGAACTTCAAATAAGTTTTAAATTTTGACTTTTACAACTTCAGAAATTTAAATAAAGCAATCAAACTCTAGCAAATTCTCAGAAAATCCAATAAAACAATTATTTTATTTTATTTTATTTTGGTAACATAACTTTGGGATGTTACAAACTACCCCCCTTAAAAGGAATCTCGTCCCTGAGATTCGGAGTGGCTAGAAAGAAACTGGGAACACAAGGTTTTCAACTGGAGTTGTGGTCGTCTACATCCTGCTCATCATCGGACAAAATGTGTGTGCTGACATTGTACAGAATTTTGCGGCTTCGACTTCGAGGTTGGTTTGGATTTGCGACTCTTTGCTTCTTTGGACATTTTCTGGCGAAATGTCCAACTTCATGGCAATTGAAGCACGTGATGCCTGCAACATAAGATGGTTCCTTTTGTGCCTGGGCTCCCTCAGATATATTGGAGGGTTCCAAGTTGACTGGGTTTTCTGCTGTTGGCTGAGGCTCGGCTTGATACGATAAAGTCCTTCTGGCTTTAGGAAAGCCTCCAGGGTTGAGCTTCTGTGTAACCATTCTTCTCTTGCGATTCTCCATTTCTCGGTGTTTGCCTTCTTGGCGAATCGCCTTGTCGACTAGCTGCTGGAAGTCGGTATAATCCTGAGAGATCAGTTGTACAGACAAATCATCATTGAGTCCTTCCAGGAATCTTTCTTGCTTGTCTTCATCTCTCGTAACATCGTCCGGTGCATAGCGTGCCAGTTGATTGAACATGTGTAGGTACTCGTTCACTGAGAGGTTGCCTTGACGAAGTGTGCGGAACTCCTTTTTCTTGAGGGTCATCATGCCGGAAGGGATATGTGCATGGCGGAAAGCTCGCACAAATTCATTCCAGGTGATGGCTTGAGCATCAGCATGTGAGATGCTGAAGTTGTCCCACCATTCGGAAGCTGGACCCATGAGCTGGTGTGAAGCAAACAACACCCTCTCACGATCGGTGCACTGAGCAATATCCAACTTCTTACTAATCGCTCGGAGCCAATCATCTGCATCCATGGGCTCTGTGCTGCTTGAATAAGTCGGCGGACGCATCCTCATGAATTCTGACATACTAGTTCTTTGGGGTGGTGGGGGTGGAGTTGGAGCCGTAGCTTGTCGGGCTTGATTGTTGCTGAGGGACTGGGAAAGCAGTTCGATCAGACGGTTCTGATTAGCCATCATCTGTTGCCATTCTAGTCCATTGGTCGTTGGGGTACTTCTGTCGTTGTTGGCATCGGTTCCACTTCCCGAGTGATGAGGGTTCACCATCTGCTGGATATTCCAAGGATTTAGGAATGGAGGGCAATGGATAGGGAAGAGACAAATATGAAGGACTAAGGGGATAGAGCAAAACAAGACTCTCAAACGAAAGAACCAACTGAAAAAGCTGTCAAGGAAACTTAACACGACGTTCTATCGATCGAGACTTTTTAATTGGTGAAGCGACTCAATGCACAGAACGAGTCTTCACAACTTAAGCTATATGGTTTGGCTTCTGTTTACAGTCTTTAATGATCCTTGCATGACGAGGCTCTCTTGATGACTTCTGGTCTTCTGGTCCTGATCGTAATGGTAGGAGACGTGTTGACCAACTATAGAAATTTCCATGGGAGAGAGAATCCATTTAATATTACAAAATTATGAGGGGAGAATTAGGTAAGAAAGCTAAAGATAGATAGATGACTCGGATGAGGAGAGAACAATTTATTTTTCTTGTTATGTAAGATAGGTTTTGAAGTTTTTCAACTAACGACAGTTCTAACTGGGTCACGACCTACAGTCGATATGGCTCTGATACCAATTTGTCAGACCCGGGTATTAATACACCTAGATCCTCTGTGCACTTCTGGACTAATCTCATGATCAGTAGATAGTCCACACAGTAAACAAAATGATAACAAGTTCATATCATAACTTTACTAATAAATAACAACAGAGTTGATTACAAAGGAGGCTTACAGGCCAACAATAAATTAAACACAGCGGAAGACGAAGAAGCAGTAGGGTCCAGTTAATCTGCCACAGGCAATCGACTGGGGAAGCGGCCTAGTCATCGATATCCACATCGGTAGCAAAGTCCTTCTCCTCTGAAATTTGTTTGCATAAGCAAGAATGAGCACAACTTCCGTGCTCGCAAGTTACACCCGTCAAGTAACAGAATGACATGCATATATGGATGTAACAATAGCAAGGCTTATTGGTTTATTTGCATAAAGCAGCATTTACGTTAAATACTTGTACTAAGTTCAAACGCTCAAGTTCTTCTATAGCTAAAATTGATTTTGAAGTAATAAAGATAGTGTAGGCATCAACCTAACACTGACACAAACACGGGCATCAACCCGGAGCTTCAACCCATAACTTTCCTCATGGACACCCATCCATGCCATAAACAGTTTTATAAAGTATTTTGAAAACAAAATCAGAGTCTAACTTTGAGCAGTTCTGCTAGCATGTCCATGACCGTGGACACGGCTATTCGAATAGTTTTACACTCTGCAGAGGTTGTACAACTTTACCCACAAGACACGACTTCTCTAGTTTGTTTGGCATCTGTCGATACCACCGCTCACTACCTTAGGTGAGCAGTCTAGAGCATGTGACAAGGCTTTTACAAAGCGCCATTCCACTGCAGTCCACCCTCACTAAGGTTTCGCTTCCATTGGCTACAACCATCCGGAAGCCCCCTCTTGTGCCAGGTGGGGGAGCATAGTCATGAATGACAACCCACCGAAACAGTTGGATCAACTGCAATGGAACTTTGCAAATTAGTCAGCCAGGTCCCGACCCATACTTGGGACATGTGGTGGTACGATGGTGGCTTAGCATCATGCACTCGAAGACCGGTCCTTAACTGATTCGGGCAACTTTCCAACGAAACCCATGGGCCTCAACCATACCCAATTGAGCCCGTGCATAAACTTGCACCCACCGAACATTCATTATGCCTAAGTCCAAACCATTTTCATTTATTTCATTTTTTTCCAAAGTCATTCATAAACTTCCATAACACACCGATGCCATGGATACAATTTAAACAACAATTGATTTTTGGCTGGAATTCCCCAAATTAAACATGTTTGGTCTATAAGCATGGCTAAGCACAATATTTTCCAAATGATCCTAGTCCATACTATTATATCGACTAGGTTTTACCTATGGTGACAATGTGTTTACTTCAATTATCAAATTTGGCCATACAAAGGCTTTTAGACATAACTATACATTTCAAACAGGGATTTAGATTACTGAATATAGATAAGCATGCAGTACTAATTTAAAACAGAATATAAATAATTTGAAATAGTAGGATGAATATTATCAAGGGTATAACTTGCCTTGCTTGATGAGGTGACGTTGTTTTTCTTAACAGATCACCTTAACAGAACGTCTGGTATTGAGGTGACGTTGTTTTTCTTAACAGCTCACCTAGTACTCATAAGTACAATCTTCAGGTAGTCCAAGTGTACGATCACGATGATCATACAGTCAAAATCAATCCTCTTATATTGTTCTTCAATCGACGTTGAAATCTGACTCTCCGAAGTCGTCGAAATCTAATCGTGAAAATACGACAAATTCGACTCAAATTCAAATAAATTCAAAAAGACAGATCAAATTAACTCCAAATAGAAATATTTTGATTTATTTAGCTAGGTTATAATTTTATAAAGATTTTGCAACTTGAACCACCCAATTTGGAGTTCAAATGCAAAAGATATGAATTTTCCAAGTTTGAATTTACATGGAATAATAAATTAGGGTTTAAAGGAATTATTGGTCAAATGAACTCAAAATTAAATAATTTTGGTTTAGTTGGCTAGATCTTGAATTTATATGAATTTAGGAATTTGAATCGACGAAATCGGAGTTCGTATGAGGGAGAACGAACCCCGGGAAGTTTTAAATCTAAATAAAACCTAATTTTCAGATTTTATTGAATTTCTTGAATTATTTTTTCTAAAGGAAATTCCGGTTTATTGCGCAAGCTGACGTCAGCGAGTGAATTTCTTTTCCCGGCCGAATTATTTTCCTAAAGAAAAATTCAATTGGGTCACTGGCATGTGGGCCCAGGTCAATGGACCTGGTCCACGGCTGGTCAAGGGTCCATGGTGGACCGGCGCACGATACAGTGGGGACTGCCACGCGTGTGTCCACGCGGGCGTGACGAGGCCAACATGTGGCGGCCACGAAGGCAAAAATGGGTGAGGTGGAGCCAGGTTTCATGACGTGGCGGTGAGGTGGACGTGCCACATCTGCTCAAAGCCGGCGGCAGCTCGGCGACCACCCCACCGACGTTAGGGTCTCCGGCGAGGGTCAAAAGGTATACCAGGGGGAAGAGGATGACACGCTGAACTTAGTGCTTACCTCGGCTGCTCGGAAATGTGGAGATTTGGCCGGCGGCGAGGTCTAATGGCGGCGGCGGAGTTCGGGTTGACGGCGTCGATTGGCTCCGGTGGTGCTTCAGTGGCAAGGAAGTGCGCACGGGGTCGGCGGTGAGTCGGCGATGCCGTTGGTGCAGACGGTGACGGCGAGGAGGCAATGTCGGCGTCGGGATCGGAGGAGAACGAACTCGCGGCCGGCGGCGAGGAAATGCGAAATCCGGCCGATAGAGAGGGAGGAAGGAGGAGGGGGTGATGGGGGCGGAATGAGTGAGAGGATGCGCACCTCGTGCTTCCCTTTATAGGAGCGGAGGGGCACGGGAGGAGGGAATCGGGCGTGGGAAGACGGCGGCGGCGCAGGGCGGTTGCGGTGATTGCGGCCGTGAGGGAGGGAAAGGTGGCCGGGAGGAGGGGCGGCGAGATACGGGGTTTTTAATGCGCTTGATTGCGCGTGAAAATGGGGAGGAAATCACAGCGGTGACGAGCTCCTGCGCGCGCGGCAATGGCGGAGGCGCGGGCGCGAGGAAGATGGGAGGTGGGGAGAAGAAGGGCTTGCGGCCGTTGGATCTTCATCCGATGGCGTGGAGGAAGCGGCTGGCGTGGGGCGTGTGTTAGCCGTCCGATCCAATCGGACGGTGGGGAAGAGGGTGGGTGAGGGGGAGTGCGTGGGGGCCAAGTTGGGCCGGAAGCGGGAGAAAGGAGGGGTGGGCTGCAGGTTTAGGCCCAAGGGCATTTAGGAATTTAAGTTGTTTTCTTAATTGATTTAATTCCAGATAATTCATTTAGGCTTTAGTAAATAGCAAATTAAATTCAAAAATTAAGAGAAAATTCACAGAAATTCTCTTAGGCATTTTGGACTTAATTAAAATATTTCCAACTTAAAGTTGGCTATACTTTTTGCAAATAAATTATTTTGGCTTTGCAATAATTAAGAAAAAGCTTTTAAAAACTCAGAAAATTCTAGAAATTAATTGAATTTTTATTTTTCAGGTCAAACCAACTGAAATTTCAAGAACTTCAAATAAGTTTTAAATTTTGACTTTTACAACTTCAGAAATTTAAATAAAGCAATCAAACTCTGGCAAATTCTCAGAAAATCCAATAAAACAATTATTTTATTTTATTTTATTTTGGTAACATAACTTTGGGATGTTACAAATTCCAACCGAGCTGGCCAAAATAAACAAAAAAATCCACATCTATTTTTTTACTGAGTCAAAAAGGGTGCTGCGCCACCTCCTCTTGGGCCCATGGGCCTTGTAACCCTAGGGGCGTGTGTCCACTTCCCTGGCCGCCACCCCTGGTCATCTTCCCATATAGGAGCCACCGTCCCCACGGCTAGAACTCGCATTTCGTTGAATTTAGGTTTAGCCATTGTGCAAACTGCTCTTGATTGTGTCGGACGACCACTGTCAAGACGACCTTTCGATCCACTTTTGTTTTCAATACCATCTATACTACAATCTTATTCGCAATATCAGATTGCATACATCTTATTCTTGCTAGTTCTTCGATTGCTCGCAGGAATTGAACCTCGTGTTCAGGTTGATCGCGCTTCCATCACGGTCAATAACATCTTGGAGTTGGTTCAACGATTGCTAAGGCGCAAGCGTCGTCGTACGGTAGTAGTCGGATCGCGAGAGTCACCTCTGTAACATCCCAATATTAGACTTGTGTTTCAAATGTAAGAAAATGAGAAGAAATTAAAACTTTTTCTTACAACTTGTATTTCCGGTTGTGCCAAACAATTCCTGTGCAAGGAATATTGGAAATACAAAGTCACAAGTCACTTTTGCCCTATTTATGTTCTACCAAAAACATTCTTGTCAAATGTTTTGATCATCTCCTGGAAATACTTTTCCTAAGTACTAAGATTGGTGTGTAACCCCTCTGAAAAGTTTCACAATTTTTGGAAATTATTTGAACACTTTGGAGGCAAGTCAACCTAATTCAAATGCTGGTCAAACTTTGGATGAGCACCTTGTAGAATTTTTAGAGGAAGTTGTGCAGCACCAAAACCTCTGAAAATTTTATTCAAGGTCAATTTTTGAGTCAGCAAGCTCCTGTAAAATTTTTAGAATTTTTGGAGTCATTTTGCTACCTCAAACAATTTCCCCTAAGTTTAGCTCTTCTAAAAACCAGAAATTAAAACTCTGGTTCGACTCAGACTCGGGCCAGAGCCCGAGCCCAACCCAATCGACTCGGGTGGACCAAGTCTTCAGGCCGCACCCGAGCTCGATCCTGAGCCACCGTGTGTGAGCCGTCGGATGTAAAATCAAACGTTCACGACCTCCTCCTCCTCCTCTGTTGTTTTCAAAGCGCCCGAGGTCTGAGATCTAAGCTGTCCATGTTGAATCCAACGGCCGACAATCACCAAGTGTATTATTGGGCGTCTTCAACCTCTGGACGTGCGTGAGCAGTAGGGGAGTGATGGCAGTGTCAACTCATGCTCCCTAAAGCTGCCCTAGCCGACATTTAAATGTGTGGAAGATACTTCCGGCCATGCCATGCCCTATACTACCATCTACCACCTTTTTGCTGTCGGCCTTGCCTTGTGCTTTGAGCTTTGTCTCCCGAAAAGCCCTTGTTGGCAAACCCTAGTGCTCCAAGATTTTTAAGCACCCTCAGCACCTCCTAGTATGCCTTTAGACCACCCTCGAACTCCACCTTCAATTGTAGAGCTTAACACCTTCAAATCCGTCAAGGCACCATTGTTGACCCATTGAGCTCTTTGGTGTTCTTGGTGCTCCAGTGGTTCTCCCCCACAATTCTTTGCACCATTTCTGTCTCCTCACTATCTTAAGCATATCCCCTCACTTAATTTTGGATTTGATTCGCAGGATCTGTCCAATTTGGGGTTTGTTCAAATTCGGCTGTAATTGGTCATCTTCTTCCTCAGCTCAGGTGAGTGGCCCATTTTGAAATTATTTGCTCCTGTAGCCTCTGTGAACCATAATGAAGCTCTATTGGTACTTGGGTACCACTCATTTTGCTCAAGGTGCCATTTTCCACCTCTCTTCTTCAAGTCCGGCGGGCTCCTCCGTGGGCCAGCTGCTCTGGCCAACTTCAAAGCTCCCCTCCATCCAGGTAGCTCCTTATTAGTCCGTAGGGGTCCTGGCACCCACTCCCTAGGATCACAGCGAAGCTTTCGGCATTTTCAAGTTCGATGTTTAGTCCCTTTTCGTTTCGGTTAGCGGCGTTTGAAACCACCACCGTCGGCGAGGTTGCCACCACTAGGTTCCTCTCGCTATTACGAGTCCATTCCGGCTCTTGCTTGGCGCCGCGCGCAGATCGCGGCAAGCCGAAGTCACTTGATGTTGTCGGGAGAAACTCCGTTTCGTCATTATATTAGGGCACATTTAAGTCTAATGATTTTCAATCATCGGGGATCTGAGCTTGTCTTAAAGCCACGCCCGTGAGCCACTATCTCGTGGGTCCGAGCCCTTTGAAACCCCGCGGCGATTCCCCGCGCTCCATTAATGGTTAAGACCAGGATTTATTGAGTTCTCCCCGTTAGCACTGTCAGAAAGGTCCATTCGAGGCCACTGACACGTGGGCCTCAACCTACTGTTGTCGGAATCTAAGCCACCGCTCAGACCACCCTCACGACCTCCCAATTTGATCTCCACCGTTTAGGACCTCCTTAGAGTTAATCAGGGCCGCAGGACCTCCCTCGGGGTCCTCTTTGCAAAAAGACCTCCCCTGGTCATTTTTTTTGCAAAGACCACCCCAGGACCACCTCAGGGTCCTCTTTGCAAAAAGACCTCCCACTGCTCCTTGTTCGGAGAAGCTAAGTCACAGGACCTCTTTTGGGCAGATTTGGACCGTTGAAGACCTCCCCGTGGAGATCGTAGCCGTCCAGACCTCTCTCTATAAAACCTTATCGCTTTAGACCTCCCTCTGCCTCGATCTGGACCGTTCAGGACCTCCCCAGATCCATCCCGAGCCATCGGACCTCCTCCCGCTAAAACCACATGCGCATCGGACCTCCCTCGATTAAATCTGGATCGTTCAAGACCTCCCGGTACATCTTGACCGTTCCGACCTCCCCTTCCTTCGATCTTACCGTTCAGACCTCCTTCGCTTGATCGTGACCGTTAAGACCTCCCTTAGGAGATCTTAGCCGTCGGGACACGCTTGGTGGTCTTAAGCGTGGGACCTCTCACGGAGATCTAGACCGTCGGGACCTCCCAGAAATCACGACCGTCGGACCTCCTCCGTTGGATTGGAGTTCTAGGACCTCCCTTAGTGCTCGGGACCGCGGATCTTGATCGGCGGTCCACGACCTCCTAAGCGCGCGGAGCTCCTCTCGCGTGCGTTGTCGCCCATCCGGTCGTAGCCGTTGGATCTCATCTCAGCGGCCACGACCTCCTTTTCGTTAAGCGGTTGGACCTCCCGAGAGCTCCAGTTTTCTAAGTCTTTTGTAGATTCAAATTTCTTAAGTGCATAAGTTGGTCATTTTAACTCCTTTTGAATATTTCAAATTCTGATAGCTTTGTGGTAGGATAAATTTTAATTTGAGATTGTATGTGGTCACTATTCTAGGCTGGGATTTATTAATATTGTAGTAGGAGTTTGAATGGTTCAAGAGTTAGGAAAATCACTTCAAAATGTGTAAACTATATAACTTTTTGTGTATAACTCCATTTTGAGCAAACCCAAGTCTGTAAAATCCCTCTGGTAGTGTACTTTAGCTTAGCATGGGTCTTGTTCATATTTATGTTCCTGTAAAGTGGTATATGCCAGTTTCACAACTTTAGAAAATCATAACTAATTCATTTTAACTCCAAATTGTGCAAACTCAATTTTGTTGTTCTTAGAATGTCTTAACCTACCTACCCTAAAAATTTCAGACTCTATTTCATTCTAGAAATTTATGCCATGAACAGTAACAGATAGGAATTAATCTGGAATTTAACAGGCTGATAGAAATTGTTTTAGCCATAACTTTTGCATGCTAAGACCAAATGACTTGATTCTTGTTTCTAAAATTGTCTAAAATCATAATCTTGCTGCTGTGCAAATTTCATGAAATTTGGTTATCTTTTGTTGTTGGATTTTATTTGGAGTTCTTCGTTCTTATTGGTTTTATCGTATTTTTGCGTTAGGTTCCGAAGAAATTATTGATTACGTGGGTGAATCCTCTGCAGCAAGAAAGTGATCTACAGCAAGGCAAGCAGTTTGATCATATCCACTCCATCCCATTACTTTTAAAATCTAATGCTTTGTTTTACTTGTATGTATGCATGCTTTTGTGTCAATTATTAATTTTGCCGAATAGAGGTAGCTAATCCTATTGCATTGTTTCCCTTAAATTGTTCACCCCTGCCACTACCTTAGGAATATTATCCTCACCGGTGAATTAGAGCCTGGTGAATGATTTAAGGCCTTTTATTTGTCTTTACGATATGATGCTTAGCAATGCTTAGTTACCGGTAGAATTGGGCGGTTATCGACCTAGTCGATGACCTTGATCACACAAAAACTTGCTATTACTTTTAATCTATACCTTGTGCTTTGTGTATTTGCAAAACCAAAACTGAAAACAAAATGCTTTAGAGTTGGGCACAATGGTATGTTGGTGTGATATGTTGGGTGTGATTGGAATGGTGCCTAAGTCCCCAAGGACCGAGTTACTTGTGTCACTAAGCCAAGCGCTTATTGCGTGCTAACCACACGAGAGGGATATGGAACCTCTCTTGACTAAGTACTTTGGGAGGTGTTAATTATGAGCTGGTCAGTGGGTGTGTTAAAAATGTGTGTGTGTGTGTGTGTGTGTGTGAGGGGAGCATTAGCAGACCGGTTAGGCTGTCTAATGTGTCCTTCTCCCGTGGGTTGCGGCTCTTAATTAGCATCGTCCATTGGAAAGCGTCTTGTTAGACTTAGCCGTGCCCGCATACCAAAGGAAGTATGCTAACCGTAGCCGGTGGAAAGGCGGTCTATCGTGTGGGTACATTGGTACACCCTTGCAGGGTTAAAACTATTCGAATAGCCTCGTCCTAGGATATGGACATTGCTTGGTGAGGTCGTGCAAGAACTAGACTACAACCTTTTTAAAACTTAAAATTTGACATGGGTGGTATGAAGGGGTACTTCATGCTATTGTTGTGGTGACTATTGGGTTAGTCACTTCCAGGATTGTCGTTATCATCTACCTATTGTTATATTTGTCTCCTGGTTGTTGAACAATAAAAATGAATTGCAAACTTGCTTTCAAACGTATTACATTATTGCAAATAAAACTTGCTTTATGTTGAAAATGAGTCCAAAGTCTCCTCCACTTAAATAAAGCTTGTATGTAGTTACTTATAGTTCTGTTGTCTTACACGTCAGTCTTGCGAGTACAAAAACATTTTTGTACTCATCTGTTTTGCTTAATATTTTTGTTGCAGAGGAAGAAGGTGAGCCCAAGGGCTTCCCTTTTTGTGAGATGTGCTGCGGGTTTGACGACTAGCTTGGCGGTCCGGTTGGTTGCCTTGTGGGTTAAAGGCACACTAATTGGCTTTTGTTTATCGCCATCTTATGGCACCTTTGCTTCCGCTGTTTACTTGGTTATCTGTATGGTATTTGGCCTGTCGGCCCCTCTTTTGTAATAACTTATTATGCATGTCTTTTGAACTTGTGTTGTGCTTCGGTTCTATGTGAATGGATGGAATTGATGCACAATTTTATGTGAGTGTGTATCTGCATTTAGGAAGTATACATATCTCGAGGCTTGGTTTATTTGATTTGTAATGCTAGGACCAAGTGGATAGTTAAGCATTACAAGCCAAATAAATCGGGGTCCTCACAAAGTTGGTATCAGAGCCATACTGACCGTAGAAACCCCTAGCTTAGTCGTCCTTAGTATATTTTGAAAACTTACTTTCTAAATATCAAATGATTCATGAAAATCTTAAGTAGGCTCTCAGATTTTACTTCTTATCTATTTTTAGCTTGCTCATCTTACCTTACTCTTGAATGCATTTGGAAAATTGTTTTCCTTCTCATCCTCTTTTCAAAGATAGTTGTTTAATCGATTAAATTGGTGTTGGGAAAACCATGAGAGCTTTAAATTGAAGTGTTGGCTGTTTAGAGCGAAGATTAGGAGCTCCTGAAGATGAAGATTTCGGCTGCACACCTGATGAAGAAAATCTGGACAGCAAGCAAGAAGTTCTGGACAGCTAGCTATTAGTAGTATATAGTGCTGAAAATGAGAGGTAAATTCAATTAAAACTTGTGGGAATAAAAGGGTAAGAAGTGATATGAATTAACTAAGTATCTAACCTTTTATTAGGAGGTTTTGCCTTGTTTCTAGCTGTGTTAAACCAAGGTTTGATTTCTGAAATTTTACTTTCCTAGAATTGATGGCTCGTTCTTCTATACGAGTTAGTCATAGTGGGAAGTTGATTTTGTAAATTGTGATCTTGCATTGATTTTGTGCTGGTTTTAAGCTTTTGGCATTCATTTCGTAGAGATGTTAATGGTTTTTCCTTGCTTTCAGTTTTCAGGCTTGTCCCTGTAACACCCTAGCTATCCAGAAGCCAAAATGTTACCTAAAGACTCTAACGTACAACCACAATCATGAGAATTGAAGCAACAATCCAAGTTATAACGAATGAACGAAGAATCGCTCAAAAGGCATAATCGCACAAGTATAGTCTGAACCTATGCAGGTCAAGTACCACAGCGGGAAATAAACATCCATAATCAAACGGGAGACATCACCCACATGTCGCCTCAAATATTACAGTTTAGCTCTAAACAGATAAAGGAATTCAACCAAGTTCTATTATTGAAACTGGAATATGGTGATGTGTGTTTAGTGCAAGTCTACTCCCTCCCGATAGAGTCATCATCAACGGCCACCTAAAACAAAACAACAAACAAGAGTGAGTCCGGGACTCAGCAAGTACAACGAATACAAGAACATACTTCATGTAGACACATAGCACATAAGAAATATCTGAAAGAAAGAACTGTAATGCATGGATGCCATGAACTGGATGGACTGCACTCGTGCTTATACCGGTATAGTAAGTGACACACCCGTCGGTGTTCACTTAAGCCCGTATTTATCCAAATACGGGGATCCCAAAATACCGTATGAAGAACGTTTCATACGGGTGTCCAAAACTGCCCACATTGGAATGGTGGGACTTCACTTGCCCATACTGGAATTGATAGGACTTTAGACTCCACTCCCGTGGACGGAACATGAACATGATTGCATGAATAAACTTATGAACAATGGTTAATCTCATCTCCACACATATGAAAGAGCGTACACAAAGAACATAATCATCATAACATTTTTGTCTACCATAACCTCCACTCCCGTGGATATTCCACTCCCGTGGATGGCACATGAACATTTAAGCTTCTCACGCATCAACATAACACCAAACCAAACAACGAGCATCCGGGGTTTACAAATCACACATAGGTCATTGTACTTGCCTTTAGCGTTGCGATGCGTTGGGAGACAACGAAGAAGCCGCTAACATTGGCGCCTCACCTCCTACACCAAAGTTACTCAATAAGAACCAAGTCATCACGACACTACTCGCATCGCCCCTAACTCTCACCCCAACCCCATCATCTAAATTGTACCCAATACTTGAATTAAGCCACATACTAGCAGAAAGCCTTACCGGACAGCAGCGGTAAAAACAGCATAACTTTTGCTCTACAACTCAAAAAGGGGTGTTCTCAGGTTTGTTGGAAAGGTAAAGAAATTATCTACAACAACCTAGTTGGTGGAAATCTCGAATTCTATGTGTAACAATCTCCACAAGACCAACAAACACTATTTGTCAGAACTACCGGCAATTCTGTACAGCAGCACGAAAAATGCCATAACTTCTAATTGGCTAAACCAAACTTTGTGTTCTTTATCAATATCAAAAGCTAAGACCAAGGCCTACAATAACCTAGTTGGGTGAAAGCCCTGAATTTTCCATTGATACAATCATATTTTAGAAGACAACTTGACAGTTTATTCTCGTCAGGATTCTGGACAGCAGAGACGAAAACTATCGTAACTTTTGATACGTACATCGGAATGCAGTGTTCTTGGCGGCCACTGAAAGCTAAGATCAATATCTACATAACTCTAGGAGATGGACAACTCAAATTCGGCCTCTAAGATAACGAAACAAGCCACGCAATATTCTGGACAAAACCGATTTTCTAGTCGTAGGAAATCAATCTAACCAATTATGATCCAAATCATATCTACCACTAATCAAACGATGAGGATCGGCATTCGTTACCCTTGCAGCAACCAGGAAGTAGGCGGGAGAAACTTGGAGAAGATAATCTTCCTCCCCCACACCTTCTTCTTCTCTCCTTCAACCGAGCCTCAAATCTGTCCACCTCCTCTTTCCCTCGCGAAGGCCAGCAGCGGAGAGCTCCAAAGGCGAGATGGGGAGGCATGACAGTGGGGGAAGTCACCAGGGAGGAAGGGGGCAGCACCAAGAGGGAGGGGCGCAGGGAAGGGGAGGAGGCGTCGGCCAAAAGAGGGAGGAGAGGGGGAGGTAAACGTTTTTCCAAAAGAAACCTTCTACCGATTAATTATTTTCTCCCGAAAAATTATTTCTAGCACTATCGGGAATTACATTAATTCTCTCTCAATTTATATTGCACTCTCAAATGAAAGTCAGGATATTACATTCTACCCCCCTTAACAGGATTCGACCTCGAATCTAAACGTCGATCTACATGAAGGAAAACTGCGACTGAGATACTTAACAACAGTAACACGTACCCGTTGCGAACAAAACTGGATACCGCTCGCTCAGGCGAGACTCCAGCTCCCAAGTCGCTTCTCGCTTACACTGACGCGACCCATGGCACCTCGACGGATACCAACATCTTATGCCTCAACGCTCGTTTCAACCTCTCCAGCATACGTACCGGACAAGACTCGGCTGTGTGGTCTTATTCGGTAGACCACCGATCTAATGAAACCTCAAAACTCCGTATTTCCCACGTACCACTCAGCACCAGAACAGACAACCCAGACAATGCGTACTCCGCGTATGGACCCATGACGGTCCTAGCGATACACCAACCTCTTAATCCCCGCAATTGTCGAGAACAGACCGAAGTACTTTGGGTTAACCTCCCCTTTGGTACCAATCCACACAACATGCGCAAAGCACACGGAACTCTTGTTCCACCCTCAATCGAACTCTTCACGAAACAAGGATCATCTCCTTTACCGAGTGACATACAAATGAACTTCTTGTGAAGAGCTCTATTACAAGCAGAGTTAACCAAAAGTAAGGATTCCGTTGCAACCACACAATGCCAACTCGGTACTAAAAGAGTCAAATCCGAATCAAAGATTTATCACGAAAAAAAGCATCCACTTTCCAAGTGGGTGGTTTGCGAATTAGACACCACAAAAGCCAAAGGACAAATCACTCGAATAACCAAATCAATCATTTTTTTTCTTTCTGATCTGCTCAGAACCACACATGCCAACATAAAGCAAAACTCAATTTCTGGAAGACATCAGTCATAAGCACATAGCTCAAACAAGAATCAAGAACACGTGTCACTACTTGAGGAAGCATCAACTTTTCAGTTTCTCTTTTAGGAATAAAAATTTATCTCAAACTTTGAAATTTCAATTCATCGCTTAACACAATAACTCATCTCTCTGACTTGGCATTCTCTACGCTATGCTCAAGTCAAAATACATCATCCACATACGTAGGTAGGCTCTAATGACTCCACGAAACATACTATAGCCAACTCTTTTACCGATAGATTTACTTTGTGAGATGACTTCCAATGCATCTCAAAATAGATCCCACATGCAATTATATCACCTCAATATTTTAAGAATAACCAACCTGAAATTCACATCACACACTCTCCTGTACCTCATCAAAATGGTTCTAACAATGTTCCTTCCTTTTTTTCGATTCCACCCATATTCTACTTCCTCTACACATAATCATTGGGCGACTAAAGTTCTAGTATAATAATGCAAAGCCCAAAAATTAAATTCCAACACTCATACCACGAACTTCTCACATGGAAGATAGGGAAATCCTCGTATTAAATCCCTAAAATTCTCACAACCCAAACATACTCGCGCATTAACATCAACATGAAAACATTTACTCGACCCAAGTATCTTTACAAAAATTCTAACTCCCAGAAGTTTACTCTCTGACGCCAAGTCATACCTGACAATAATCCAACAAGCTCTGCCATCTCAATAATCGTTTTAACAATTAGATTACTTCGCTAATCTTACTCTCATTACAACACTCCATCATATCTCACCTGCACAACCGTGCCAGCTACCCAGTCGTAATAATCTAATAAACTGAGCAAGATTTCCATCCTTTCAAGAATTCTAATGTTTTCACCCGAAGTGAACAAAAGATCCTGGGTCACAAATCTCTATAGGTACTAATGGTTGAAACAATGCAAATAGTTTAGCCTCAAAGACACATATTCTGGATAAATGAAACTCTCTCCAAGAATCATACACGAAATCAGTTCATCCCTCAATACTCCTCGAATACTTACAACCCAAGGTCTCACAACCACAATTAATAAACACTTCGCAAGACCCCTGAGATGAATCGGTGGATCCTTCTTCAAAAGAAAAGGCAAATGAAGACAGTTACCACTCGAAGTAAACACAGTACCAAAGGAAAAAAAAAAGTCAATTAGGCAAAGAGCTCGGAAATCATAAGGGAAACTCAAAAGTTGGAGGCATAAGTCTCGCAGGAAAAGAATTCCAAACCTCAACCAATAAGAATAGAACATTGCTTTCTTAAACTGGAGTAACTCTTATGCGGCCAAACAACAAGGTTTAGCACGTTTCAAATAAACTACGAGTTACAAAATTTGAATCCACCCTCAAATACTTCTACTACACTCTTTCATTTAGGAAAGAAACAACTTCCTTTGAATACAACCTTACTTGACAACTTAACCAAACGAGTCTTTTAATCAAATCATTTGAATAAATTAAGAACCAATAAAATCTTTCAATACGTCACTTTGCTCGAAACAGACTCAATTCCCACATAACTCATGGGGTCCAAATGATAACAAACACAAAACTCGAAACACTTTCACTAAAACAATATCATGCAAATGATCAATTTCTTTTACTTATAAATCATTCAACATTATCATCACAACCACAGTCTGACAATCACACTAATCAACGAAATAATATGCTATTAGCAAGAATCATCATAACCTCTTATTACTTCATGAACTTTTGAAAAGAAACACAATGAATTACCTCATCATGTCTCTAAAATCTAAATAAAATTGCATATACTTGATCTAGGGAAAGCCTAGTGCAAAACCTCATAATCGAAACAAAACTCTTTCAATAAGATGATACTAGAACATGACAATCTCACATATGTACATCAACAAAAAAAATCTCTTATTAGATTTCATCCATTTGACTCTTACTAACACTCGACGCTAAGATAGTACACTCTAAATGCTCTCTAGCCACACATGGCACAATCATAATCCTACATCTGATTGCAAACTCAACAATAGTTATGAGGATAGATTCAACATTCTACCTTATGTTCAGAAATTAGAATGAAATGTCTTTAACTTCGATAATATAGGATACATAGGACAAGGTTTCACAAGGCGATACATCATCGCTCATCTAGTCATTTAAACATGTATCAATAATTTTTAGCATGGCAAGAATTACGTAAAGCTATCATTCGAATAAGATCATCAATACCCAAATAGAAGACAGATTCAAGATGAATATTTATCAAGGCAACATCCGAACACACCCTAAACTTTACCATCACTAGCGGTTAGAATAACCGAAAGAAGGCCTAGATTCCAACTCATCTAACAAATTTATCAGATTACTCGATCGTAAAGATCAACCCGCTACATCTACATTTTCCACACTTCTTAACAACAATAGGTTCTTGAACAGTTATGGATATACTCTTATCTAAAATTCATCATGTACCAAATATAACGACATTTCACAATAAGAAATTCACCTCCATGGATACCAGTTAAGAATAAACTGTTTGCACAAAGCTAATAACCCAATCTGATATCTCATACCATAACGATTAATTCATTTAATTAACACCTCTTACTTAAGCATGACAAGACATCACTTAAGAATTTTAACACATTCTTTCATAAAAGGAGGTATTAAACTTCAACACTCGAAATAATCCAAAAGAAATACATAAAGCCAAAGCTTTCACATGTTAAAGAACTTGCAACATACAACTTTCAGTATCCAAAATGCCAAGCGAATAATTGAATCACATTTCCAATAAGATAAATCTTGCCGATAACCAAGAAAAGATAAATCTTGCCGATAACCAATGTTCCCAAGAAACAACATTAGACCAGCGGCAGGAGAACAAGTAGTCGATTTATGGAACCAAAAAGGTCCAATGAAAACTCATCAGAAGGAATGTAAAACACTAACTCAAGAAAACTTCATCAACCGCAACTCTTACCATAATTGGCCAAAATTAAGATCAAGGAAGAGAATAACTTTTCTAAAGAAACTCGCCCTCAACACCCATAACTACGGTATTCGGGGTAGATACTACTCTATTCTTTTACCACGAACGGTGGTGTAGCCTGGCCAAGCCCAGGGCCACGACCTCAACCTCTCAACATCACCCATAGCCAATAATCAACTATGAATATAGAATATCATCTCATAACAATCACAGAATAATTTCATAGGTATAGAAGATCATATCATATCATAGAGTAACAAGGCAACATAACGGCAACGGAAACGCAATGCTTGAACCATCCCTTCCTACTGTGCACCAGTGTGTCAAGTTTTAGGTTAATTAACCATTAACAATTTTAGCAAGTTCAGCTACATAAGTTGCTAACTTATTCACCACGGACCTAAAGCCCGCTCTGATACCAACTGTAACACCCTGGCTATCCAGAAGCCAAAATGTTACCTAAAGACTCTAACGTACAACCATAATCATGAGAATTGAAGCAACAATCCAAGTTATAACGAATGAACGAAGAATGGCTCAAAAGGCATAATCGCACAAGTATAGTCTGAACCTATGCAGGTCAAGTACCACAGCGGGAAATAAACATCCATAATCAAACGGGAGACATCACCCACATGTCGCCTCAAATATTACAGTTTAGCTCTAAACAGATAAAGGAATTCAACCAAGTTCTATTATTGAAACTGGAATATGGTGATGTGTGTTTAGTGCAAGTCTACTCCCTCCCGATAGAGTCATCATCAACGGCCACCTAAAACAAAACAACAAACAAGAGTGAGTCCGGGACTCAGCAAGTACAACGAATACAAGAACATACTTCATGTAGACACATAGCACATAAGAAATATCTGAAAGAAAGAACTGTAATGCATGGATGCCATGAACTGGATGGACTGCACTCGTGCTTATACCGGTATAGCAAGTGACACACCCGTCGGTGTTCACTTAAGCCCGTATTTATTGAAATACGGGGATCCCAAAATACAGTATGAAGAACGTTTCATATGGGTGTCCAAAACTGCCCACATTGGAATGGTGGGACTTCACTTGCCCATACTGGAATTGATGGGACTTTAGACTCCACTCCCGTGGACGGAACATGAACATGATTGCATGAATAAACTTATGAACAATGGTTAATCTCATCTCCACACATATGAAAGAGCGTACACAAAGAACATAATCATCATAACATTTTTGTCTACCATAACCTCCACTCCCGTGGATATTCCACTCCCGTGGATGGCACATGAACATTTAAGCTTCTCACGCATCAACATAACACCAAACCAAACAACGAGCATCCGGGGTTTACAAATCACACATAAGTCATTGTACTTGCCTTTAGCGTTGCGATGCGTTGAGAGACAACGAAGAAGCTGCTAACATTGGCGCCTCACCTCCTACACCAAAGTTACTCAATAAGAACCAAGTCATCATGACACTACTCGCATCACCCCTAACTCTCACCCCAACCCCATCATCTAAATTGTACCCAATACTTGAATTAAGCCACATACTAGCAGAAAGCCTTACCGGACAGCAGCGGTAAAAACAGCATAACTTTTGCTCTACAACTCAAAAAGGGGTGTTCTCAGGTTTTTTTGAAAGGTAAAGAAATTATCTACAACAACCTAGTTGGTGGAAATATCGAATTCTATGTGTAACAATCTCCACAAGACCAACAAACACTATCTGTCAGAACTACCGGCAATTCTGTACAGCAGCACGAAAAATGCCATAACTTCTAATTGGCCAAACCAAACTTTGCGTTCTTTATCAATATCAAAAGCTAAGACCAAGGCCTACAATAACCTAGTTAGGTGAAAGCCCTGAATTTTCCATTAATACAATCATATTTTAAAAGACAACTTGACAGTTTATCCTCGTCAGGATTCTGGACAGCAGAGACGAAAACTATCGTAACTTTTGATCCGTACATCGGAATGCAGTGTTCTTAGCGGCCACTGAAAGCTAAGATCAATATCTACATAACTCTAGGAGATGGACAACTCAAATTCGGCCTCTAAGATCACGAAACAAGCCACACAATATTCTGGACAGAACCGATTTTCTAGTCGCAGCAAATCAATCTAACCAATTATGATCCAAATCATATCTACCACTAATCAAACGATGAGGATCGGCATTCGTTACCCTTGCAGCAACCAGGAAGTAGGTGGGAGAAACTTGGAGAAGATGATCTTCCTCCCCCACACCTTCTTCTTCTCTCCTTCAACTGAGCCTCAAATCTGTCCACCTCCTCTTTCCCTCGCGAAGGCCAGCAGCGGAGAGCTCCAAAGGCGAGATGGGGAGGCATCACAGTGGGGGCAGTCACCAGGGAGGAAGGGGGCAGCACCAAGAGGGAGGGGCGCAGGGAAGGGGAGGAGGCGGCGGCCAAAAGAGGGAGGGGAGGGGGAGGGGCGGCTAGGGTTTTGGGGGAGGGTGGCACCTGCCCCCCCTATGGCCGGCCAGGCCTCATGGGACAAGGCCCAGGCCCAGGTTGCCAGGAAAACATAGAAAACCCCCTCTATTCTCCTGATTAAACATTTTTCCAAAAGAAACCTTCTACCGATTAATTATTTTCTCCCGAAAAATTATTTCTAGCACTATCGGGAATTACATTAATTCTCTCTCAATTTATATTGCACTCTCAAATGAAAGTCGGGATATTACAGTCCCTTATCCATCTTAGTATCTGCTTCCACCCAACTTTCGATTAGATCCCCTAGCTAATCGCTCACCTACCTTGTTCTTGTATGCTTTAGATGGACAGCTGGTATTTGGTCAAGGAGACGCGTGCGGAGTACGTGGACGGGTATCCCGCACTGCTGCGAGATATGATGTGGCATGCCAATTTCACCTACCAACCAGAATATGCATCTACCGTCGGGACCGAGGACCTGGAATGGAAGAAAATCGATGCGTGGTCAACGTCATTGCAAGACAAGTGACAGGCAGCATTCCATACAGCTTCCGAGTTCATGCCACCTCCGAAGCCATGGCCATCCAGGAAGCAGCCAGTAGGGTTATGAGTCAACTTCATCATGACTTGACAGAATTGTCTCAACCACCCTACGACCATTTCCCACAAAGAGGTTTTGAAGCGGACATAAACACGTTCGCTGAGATTCAGTTCGGGGAAGACCCTCAAGTACGACAGTTGGCGAGATTGGTCCACATCATGAACCAAATTCATTGCTGCATTTTGTACGAGCTGACGGAAACTCGACGTCATCTCAGAGAGGCCCAGGAGTACCTTAGGATCGGGGTCAGCATGAACCGCGTTCCTCGCAATGTGCTCTATGGCGCCAATGAGACCTCCCACCGCCGCGCACCACCCGGTTTCGACTCCCGAGTAGACAGGGCGGTGCACATCTATGCACCGCGCCGCCAAGTCCGCATGACAGCAGGATTTCCTAGCAATCGGAGGCCTGATCCTCCGTAAGGTCATGTTTCTTTATTAGGATCCCCGAGGCGTCTTTTCAACCCTTTGTCTCCTCTAGACACCGGGTCACCTGGAGCTCATCTTCTGGACGAGTTCCCGGTGAACTTCAACAGGGATGACCACATCTAGGAGTGTGGGAACTATCATGAAGTTGTATCCAGCTAATAGCTGTCCTTTGGAAGAATGTAATAGGATAGCACCCATCCAGTTATGTATTTTGTGTAAGACTCTGTTGTGGGGGCAGTAGCCTTTCTCCTTCCTCAATTAACTAAAAAGGAGTCTTTTCTACCTAGAATTATTTGGTGCTTTTAATTTGAATAGCACATTTCACTCCCTCTTTCAGACTAGGGCATCGCATACTTGTTATTGCCTCTAATTTCTGTGGCCTAAATGGCCACGGTCTTTCTGACAGACGAGCTGTGGGGGGATGACTCCGTATAGCTAGTTATCAAGTCAAGGTCTCGTTCGTTAGTGGAGTAACCAGACAAATTGCCTCACCAACTGAGAATGGCCTTGTTTCCTCTAAGAAACTAGCTGCGGAGGGATGACTCTGTGTAGCTAGTTAACAGACTGAGATCCCGTTGTTGGCGGGATTAACCAGACAAATCGCTCCACCAGCTAACAACGATCTTGCCCCACCACCTTTTGAATCAAGAAAGATCTTTCAGTCTGTCGATCTTTGTCCTATCTAGACCTGGTAGGATTCTCAGTGCCAACTAAAGTGGCACATTTTTCTACCTGTCAGAACCAAGATTCGTACCGGTCACTTGGCTAAGCCTGAGCTTGCATGGTATACCGAAGGCGATCGTTTCAGATCGTGATTCCTTGTTCACTTCACGACTTTGGCATAGTCCGCAAGGGCTATGAGTTTTCATTTTCCTCCTCCGAGTAAACGGAATCTCAGGACGAGATTCTTGTGAGGGGAGGAGATTTGTAACATCCCAATATTAGACTTGTGTTTCAAATGTAAGAAAATGAGAAGAAATTAAAACTTTTTCTTACATCTTGTATTTCCTGTTGTGCCAAACAATTCATGTGCAAGGAATATTGGAAATACAAAGTCACAAGTCACTTTTGCCCTATTTATGTTCTACCAAAAACATTCTTGTCAAATGTTTTGATCATCTCCTGGAAATACTTTTCCTAAGTACTAGGATTGGTGTGTAACCCCTCTGAAAAGTTTCACAATTTTTGGAAATTGTTTGAACACTTGGGAGGCAAGTCAACCCAATTCAAATCCTGGTCAAACTTTGGATGAGCACCTTGCAGAATTTTTAGAGGAAGTTGTGCAGCACCAAAACCTCTGAAAATTTTATGCAAGGTCAATTTTTGAGTCAGCAAGCTCCTGTAAAATTTTTAGAATTTTTGGAGTCATTTTGCTACCTCAAACAATTTCCCCTAAGTTCAGCTCTTCTAAAAACCAGAAATTAAAACTCTGGTTCGAGTCAGACTCGGGCCCGAGCCCGAGCCCAACCCAATCGACTCGAGTGGACCAAGTCTTCAGGCCGCACCCGAGCTCGATCCTGAGCCACCGTGTGTGAGCCATCAGATGTAAAATCAAACGTTCACGACCTCCTCCTCCTCCTCTGTTGTTTTCAAAGCGCCCGAGGTCTGAGATCTAAGCTGTCCACGTTGAATCCAACGGCCGACAATCACCAAGTGTATTATTGGGCATCTTCAACCTCTGGACGTGCGTGAGCTGTAGGGGAGTGATGGCAGTGTCAACTCATGCTCCCTACAGCTGCCCTAGCCGACATTTAAATGTGTGGAAGATACTTTCGGCCATGCCATGCCCTATACTACCATCTACCACCTTTTTGCTGTCGGCCTTGCCTTGTGCTTTGAGCTTTGTCTCCCGAAAAGCCCTTGTTGGCAAACCCTAGGGCTCCAAGATTTTTAAGCACCCTCAGCACCTCCTAGTATGCCTTTAGACCACCCTCGAACTCCACCTTCAATTGTAGAGCTTAACACCTTCAAATCCGTCAAGGCACCATTGTTGACCCATTGAGCTCTTTGGTGTTCTTGGTGCTCCAGTGGTTCTCCCCCACAATTCTTTGCACCATTTCTATCTCCTCACTATCTTAAGCATATCCCCTCACTTAATTTTGGATTTGATTCGCAGGATCTGTCCAATTTGGGGTTTGTTCAAATTCGGCTGTAATTGGTCATCTTCTTCCTCAGCTCAGGTGAGTGGCCCATTTTGAAATTATTTGCTCCTGTAGCCTCTGTGAACCATAATGAAGCTCTATTGGTACTTGGGTACCACTCATTTTGCTCAGGGTGCCATTTTCCACCTCTCTTCTTCAAGTACGGCGGGCTCCTCCGTGGGCCAGCTGCTCCGGCCAACTTCAAAGCTCCCCTCCATCCAGGTAGCTCCTTATTAGTCCATAGGGGTCCTGGCACCCACTCCCTAGGATCACAGCGAAGCTTTCGGCTGTTTTCAAGTTCCAGTATTTAGTCCCTTTTTCGTTTCCCGGTTAGCCGGCGTTTAGAGCCACCACCGTCGGCGAGGTTGCCACCACTAGGTTCCTACTGCTATTACGAGTCCATTCCAGCTCTTGCTTGGCGCCGCCGCGGCCAGGATCGCCGGCGGCAAGCTGGGGAAGTCACTTGGATGTTGTCGGGAGGAAACTCCCGTTTTCATCATTATATTAGGGCACATTTAAGTCTAATGATTTTCAATCATCGGGGATCTGAACTTGTCTTAAAGCCGCGTCCGTGAGCCACTGTCTCGTGGGCCCGAGCCCTTTGAAACCTCGTGGTGATTCCCCGCGCTCCATTAATGGTTAAGACCAGGATTTATTGAGTTCTCCCCGTTAGCACTGTCGGAAAGGTCCATTCGAGGCCACTGACACGTGGGCGTCAACCTACTGTTGTCGGAATCTAAGCCACCGCTCAGACCACCCTCGATCTGGACCGTTCAGGACCTCCCCAAATCCATCTGAGCCATCCAGGCCTCCTCCCGCTAAACCCTGTAGCATCGGACCTCCCTCGATTAAATCTGGATCGTTCAAGACCTCCCCGGTAGATCTTGACCGTTCCGACCTCCCCTTCCTTAGATCTTACCGTTCAGACCTCCTTCGCTTGATCGTGACCGTTAAGACCTCCCTTGGGAGATCTTAGCCGTCGGGACCTCCTCGGTGGTCTTAAGCGTAGGACCTCTCACGGAGATCTAGACCGTCGGGACCTCCCAGAAATCCCCGACCGTCCAGACCTCCTCCGTTGGATTGGAGTTCTAGGACCTCCCTTAGTGCTCGGGACCGCGGATCTTGATCGCGGTCATGACCTCCTAAGCGCGCGAGCTCCTCTCACGTGCGTTGTGCCCATCCGGTCGTAGCCGTTGGATCTCATCTCAACGGCCACGACCTCCCCTTTTCGTTAAGCGGTTGGACCTCCCGAGAGCTCCAGTTTTCTAAGTCTTTGTAGATTCAAATTTCTTAAGTGCATAAGTTGATCATTTTAACTCCTTTACGAATGTTTCAAGTTCTGATAGCTTTGTGGTAGGATAAATTTTAATTTGAGATTGTATGTGGTCACTATTCTAGGCTGGGATTTATTAATATTGCAGTAGGAGTTTGAATGGTTCAAGAGTTAGGAAAATCACTTCAAAATGTGTAAACTATATAACTTTTTGTGTATAACTCCATTTTGAGCAAACCCAAGTCTGTAAAATCCCTCTGGTAGTGTACTTTAGCTTAGCATGGGTCTTATTCATATTTATATTCCTGTAAAGTGGTATATGCCAGTTTCACAACTTTAGAAAATCATAACTAATTCATTTTAACTTCAAATTGTGCAAACTCAATTTTGCTGTTCTTAGAATGTCTTAACCTACCAAAATTTCAGACTCTAGTTCATTCTAGAAATTTATGCCATGAACAGTAACAGATAGGAATTAATCTGGAATTTAACAGGCTGATAGAAATTGTTTTAGCCATAACTTTTGCATGCTAAGACCAAATGACTTGATTCTTATTTCTAAAATTGTCTAAAATCATAATCTTCTTTCTTGTGCAAATTTCATGAAATTTGGTTATCTTTTGCTGTTGGATTTTATTTGGAGTTCTTCGTTCTTATTGGTTTTATCGCCTTTTTGCGTTAGGTTCCGAAGAAATTATTTATTACGTGAGTGAATCCTCTGCAGCAAGAAAGTGATCTATAGCAAGGCAAGCAGTTTGATCATATCCACTCCATCCCATTACTTTTAAAATCTAATACTTTGTTTTACTTGTATGTATGCATGCTTTTGTGTCAATGATTAATTTTGCCGAATAGAGGTAGCTAATCCTATTGCATTGTTTCCCTTAAATTGTTCACCCCTGCCACTACCCTAGGAATATTATCCTCACCGGTGAATTAGAGCCCGGTGAATGATTTAAGGCCTTTTATTTGTCTTTACGATATGATGCTTAGCAATGCTTAGTTACCGGTAGAATTGGGCGGCTATCGACCTAGTCGATGACCTTGATCACACAAAAACTTGCTATTAATTTTAATCTATACCTTGTGCTTTGTGTATTTGCAAAACCAAAACTGAAAACAAAATGCTTTAGACTTGGGCACAATGGTATGTTGGTGTGATCTGTTGGGTGTGATTGGAATAGTGCCTATGTCCCCAAGGACCGAGTTACTTGTGTCACTAAGCCAAGCGCTTATTGCGTGCTAACCACACGAGAGGGATATGGGACCTCTCTTGACTAAGTACTTTGGGAGGTGTTAATTATGAGCTGGTCGGTGGGTGTGTTAAAAATGTGTGTGTGTGTGTGTATGTGGTGTGTGAGGGGAGCATTAGCAGATCGGTTAGGCTGTCTAATGTGTCCTTCTCCCGTGGGTTGCGGCTCTTAATTAGCATCGTCCATTGGAAAGCGTCTTGTTAGACTTAGCCGTGCCCGCATACCAAAGGAAGTATGCTAACCGTGGCTGGTGGAAAGGCGGTCTATCGTGTGGGTACATTGGTACACCCCTGCAGGGTTAAAACTATTCGAATAGCCTCGTCCTAGGATATGGACATTGCTTGGTGAGGTCGTGCAAGAACTAGACTACAACCTTTTTAAAACTTAAAATTTGACATGGGTGGTATGAAGGGGTACTTCATGCTTTTGTTGTGGTGACTATTGGGTTAGTCACTTCCAGGATTGTTGTTGTCATCTACCTATTGTTATATTTTTCTCCTGGTTTTTGAACAATAAAAATGAATTGCAAACTTGCTTTCAAACGTATTACATTATTGCAAATAAAACTTGCTTTATGCTAAAAATGAGTCCAGAGTCTCCTCCACTTAAATAAAGCTTGCGTGTAGTTATTTATAGTTCTGTTATCTTACACGTCAGTCTTGCGAGTACAAAAATAATTTTTCTACTCATCTGCTTTGCTTAATATTTTTGTTGCAGAGGAAGAAGGTGAGCCCCAAGGGCTTCCCTTTTGTGAGATGTGCTGCGGGTTTGACGACTAGCTTGGCGGTCCGGTTGGTTGCCTTGTGGGTTAAAGGCACACTAATTGGCTTTTGTTTATCGCCATCTTATGGCACCTTTGCTTCCGCTGTTTACTTGGTTATCTGTATGGTATTTGGCCTGTCGGCCCCTCTTTTGTAATAACTTATTATTATGCATGTCTTTTGAACTTGTGTTGTGCTTCGGTTCTATGTGAATAGATGGAATTGATGCACAATTTTATGTTGCAGTGTGTATCTTGCATTTAGGAAGTATACATATCTCGAGGCTTGGTTTATTTGATTTGTAATGCTAGGACCAAGTGGATGGTTAAGTATTACAAGCCAAATAAATCGGGGTCCTCACAACCTCCACCCATAATCGATAGTTATCAATATCATCGAAAGATCGGGCACCCCGTCTCCATCAATGTGTTCCTCTCAACCAGTAATATACTTGGTCGAGACAATTTGTTGGAAATTTCACGACTACAAAGTAGTCGTAGAAAATCTTACGACTTTGGAGTAATCGTGGCCTTATGATCGGAAGAAAAACCTTTCCGATCGGCATTTCTTTTGACCCGAAGGCCAAGAAGGTAATTTCACTTGAGGTGTGAAAAGAGTCTCGGTACTTTTGAACGGGCAAACCTGTCCATTGGAGCAATTCCCGAAGCGGTGGGAACCGTTGGGCTTCCACGGCATTTCATTTCAAACACACAGTTATAAAACGGACGGCGGGGACGGACTTAGGGTTTTTACCTTTCCTCCAATTCAACTGACTATTCATTGCTTTCTCGCTTCTTCTGCTGCCGGTGGTACTGTGTATTTTCTTGGAGCTTTCCCAAATCCGATTCTTCCCACCTTTGAGAGAAAAAATGGCTAGGGTTGTCTCTGAGTTGGCTGAGTCGAAAATGGACAACGCGAAGATTGAGGCCCTGGTTGCTGCCGAGAAAATCCCTGAGGGACTACTCGTGAAGTGGATTGCGGCGAATGAGCAGCACTGGCCGTCAGGTGAGGAGGGTCAAATTCTGATTTTCCAGGCGTACTGTGAGTGCGTCCTCCGATTGCCTGCTCATCCCTTCCTCACACTCGTTCTCGAGCACTTCGAGGTGGAATTAGTGAACCTTGGTCCTAATTCCATCACAATGTTGAGCGTGTTTGTGTACTTGTGTGAGGCTTACCTGGGGATTCCGGTGGATCTCGAGCTTTTCCAGTACTACTACGGGATGGCTCGACAAGCCAGGATTGCCAGTAGCTGTGGTCTGAAGTCCACGACGGTAAGTCAAAGGAGTACATTCAGATGTTCACCCGGTCATCGTGGTCGGGGTGGAAAAAGAAATGGTTTTACTGGGAGGTTACCAAGGAAGACAGCCTCTGCTTCGTCGGGAAGGCCGCCGAGAGGTCCTCTTCTTGGGATTCGACCCCCAGTAATCTCAACCGGATAGCCCCCTACATTCAAGCCATCAAAGACTTGAAGTCGGAGGGCTTACCGGCTGGCACGTGGTGAGGGACTTCATCACGCGCCGTATCAGCCCTCTGAAGGCACGAGTTCCTCCTATGTGGAGGTATTCGGGAAAAGAAGACCCAACCAGGGATTATAAGGACGGTGAGTAGAAAAACTTACTTTTTTGGCTTTGTCCTTGGTTAATCCCAATTTAGTCCGCTAATCGTGTTGTTTATGTGTGCAGATCTTCCGCAGGAGGAGGTTGACGCGCGTGTCAGGCTCATCTGCGAGAAGCATCCGTCCAACATTGCGACTGCTCAAATCCTTGCAGTTTTGACAGCAAAAGAGAAAGAGGAGCGCCTAAAGGTAATTGAACAAACGATTTTGTCTTTAGGCGTTTTGTTGTCATAAAACGATGTACGACTAATGGGCTTGCCGTAGAAAATCTTACGACTGGATACTGATCGTAGAAAAACTTACGACCGGACGTAAACGTAATAGGACTTACGATTATACAATATCATAGAAATACTTACGACTTTTGAGCTGGTCGTACTTACGACCGGCTAGTGACCGTAGAAGATCCTACGACCACTTTCTTTTTCTGTTTTTCAACAGAAAGTAGGCATGGAGAACCGCCGAGACGACAAGGAAGTCGATTTGGTGGTCATCGGGGCGACTGCGCAGGCGGAGTCAACGAAGTCCCCTCCAACCAAGAAACATCAACTGCTAAAAGTCGGCGATAAGGGTGGTTTGAGTTCGGCCCCTTCTGCCCCTTTTGCTAAATTCGCTCTAGACTTGGCTGCGGCAAAGAAGAAAGCAGAAGAAGAGGCCTTTGCCCTTAAGCGCAAGGTCCCCAAGGCTAGAAAAGGAGAACTGGAAGAACTTCATGTCTTTTGTGAAGGAAACTGCTGCTCCAGCGGGATCTGAGGCCGAGGGGAGTAGTGCTCTTAAGGTGGTCGAGATAGATCTCGGCCACCCGGGAGGTCGGGAAGAGGAAACTCCCGTTGTCCCGAGTGAATCTCGACCAGCGATGGTTGAGAAGAAGTCGAAGAAATCTTCCGTCGGGAAGGTTGCTCCCAAGTTTCGAGTCAGGTCCAGTGCGCAGAGGGATGTAAAAAAAATATAAGTGTAAGAACTGCACTTACTCTTAATTTTCTTTTACGAGTTGACTTACTTCTACGTTTTGTGATTTTAGCCCGACGTCTTCGGCCCCCAGGGATACTCCTATGGAGGAGCCTGCTGTCATTTCTTCAGGTGGCGAGGGTGTGACTGCGGCAGTAGCTGAAGGTCCAGCTACTATTCCCGCGACGGAAGAAGTCGTGGCTGCCGAAGTTGCTACGACCACCGAGGTTGTCGAAGTCGCTACGACCACCGAGGCTGTCGTAGAGACTGAGTGGAGCCGACAGAGGCCGTGAGGGAAACACCGGAGGTTGGTGGCGGTGAGAGTTCTGACCACCGCACCGGTAAGGAAGTTGTCGAGGATCTTCCTTCCGGCCCTCCAGGTGGAGCTCCCGTGACCGAGTCAGAGGAAGAAGAATATTTTAACTTTTGCTCTAATTTCTTTGGCCCTGATTCTATCGTAGGATCTTCTGCCTACCGATCTCGCGATCAAGTTCCTCACCCCAGCAGCATTTCCAATTGTGGGGATGTCTTTGACAATGAACGTCTCGAAGGGGTCTGGTGGAAACGAGTCGAGGAGATGGATGGGCTGAAAGATCTGTCGCGAATAATGTCTATGTTTGCTTGGTCAAACATGAATGTAAGTATTCCTCAATACTCACGTATGGTTTATCTCCATCTCTTATCGTTTTTCTCCCTTGTAGAGGGCCGCAGAGCAAGTCGCTACGATTTGCGAGTACAATCGGCAACTTGTCAAATTACGACAAGAGAATGAAGTGCTCTGCGAGCAAGCAGAGAGGTGGTGAGTAACTGATTCTCATAATCGTATCGCAAATTGATTACTTACTCAGTACTCGTAGACAATTGTCGTAGAAAAACTTACGACTCAGTACTAGTCGTAGAAAGACTTACGACCGGATATAATCGTAGAAAAACTTACGATCATTCGTCTATGTATTCATGTCTTCCCTTAACCATTCAGGTTTAAGAGTGAGAAAAAGTCCTTAACTGATTCACTCGACTTCGAGAAAGCCGAGTCGAAAAAGCTAAGGGATAAAGCCGCCGACCTCCTGAAGAAGCTTCAGGAGGCTAACTCTGCAACTCATCGGTTGCAGGAAAAAATAAACAGTACGTGTAGTTACGACTGCTTTTGATCTTGATCTCCGTCTTCTTAACCTCTCATTCTTTTGCAGAAAAAGAAGTCAAAAATAAGGCCCTTCAGGCCGAGGTGGGGTCTCTCCGGGTCGAGGTCCAGGAGAAGTCCTTAGTTGTCCGCGAGACCTCCCGCATTGCGAAAGAGAAAGACCAAGAAATTGAGAATTTAGGTTCTCAATTAACGGGTAAGTAGAACTTTCCCTGCTACTAAATCATTTTATCTTCCCGTAGAATCGTTTTATTTAATTAACCCTTACTCCTTTCAGAGCGATTGATTGAAATAAAATGACTCCACGAGGCTTCGACTTGTACCCAGGAGGAGATGAAGTCGATGAAGATAAATCTTCAAGACAACATTTCGCTTCTGAACAATGTACTCGATGGGCTCCGTGCTGGGAGGGTCGCCCCTCGCGATGGAACGATGGTCGCTCATACGAGTGCCATTGGGGAGCAAGTCGGTACCTTGTAAGAGTTGGTGTCTACTCTGAAGACCAACCAGAATGATTCGATAAGAGAAGCGCTCAAAGGAGCTGTGAGCTTTGTTTTAGCAAAGCTCAAAGCTTGTGACCCTAACCTTGACCCTCATTCTGTCGAAGCCAACTTTGACTGCGCCGAATCTGAAGCAGAACGGCTGATCGAGGAGATGCAGTCGATTGGCGAGAAGGTCGCGGAGGAGATGCAGATAGAGTCTCCTTCATCAGAGTAGTTTGTAATATGAACTCGCAAATACAAGTCCTTTTTTGGTGATGTATAGATATATGATCCTTTCTTCTTCCAGATATGAGTGATTCCTCCTTTCTCCTTCTTTTTCCCTGCGAATCATCTCGTAGAGTAGTTAGTACCTCGTAAGATGATAACTCGGAAAAACTAAGACTAAGAAACGAAGTCATGTTTATAACTTTATCCTAGCCTCCGACTATTTACTTAGTTTATTGAGAATAAATTTAGGAAATAGTAAAGAAAGGGTTTCTGAAAACAGAGAGGTTTGTTCGACTTATAGTTCTCGAGTATCGACTATCTTGCACTAGTCGAAAGAGGGGAAACAGATCGATGCTAGGAAGTTCCCTCTAGTGGGCAGGACCACGTGCAGAGAAAAAAGGCTTCGACTAGGTGATGTTACCATCTCCGACTAGATTAATCAAATCAATGACGACAACTGGAGTAAAACAAACATCTAGAGGACCTTAAAAATTCATCTGACTGTTTTCGTTGTACCTAATAAAGTTGCCGTGGCAGCAAAAGTAGGAAACGGGACGACGCTAGGAAGTTCCTTCTAGTGGGCAGGACCACGTGCAGAGAGGAGAAGCTTCGACTAGGTGTGTTTCTTCCTCCGGCCAGTTAAAACCAATCAAGTTAACCGGAAAGCAGTCGAGCGAATTTCAAAAGTGCACTCTTCTTAGATTATTTTTCAAAATGAATAAATAAACTAAGGTGATATCAATTTGCTTAACAACTTTCGATCATGTTGCTGAGCCCAAAAAGCTTTGTACTTGTAGTAATAGTTAAGAACAAAGCGACACTAGGAAGCTCCTTCCAGCGGGTAGGACCACATGTAGAGAGGAGAGACTTCGACTAAATGTGTTGTCCTTTTTCCGACCAGTGTACAGGGGGAATGAGCATATGAAACATGGTCGAAAAATGAAAGCAAAATTCAAAAAGAGACAAAAAAAAGATAGGGAGAACCTGATACTTTTATTGTCGTAAAAGCTTGTTACACATAAAATTTGCGTAACTGGTCAATGTTCCAAGAGTTTGAGAGAACACGGCCATCTTCCATTGCAAGTCGTACCGATCCTGGACGCGTAACTTCGACCACAGTGTAAGAACCTTCCCACTTGGGGGAAAGTTTGTTCCGATTAGACTGGGATTGGATAAGCCTCAATACCAAGTCACCTATAGCGAGGCTGCGAGGTTGGACCTTACGATAGTAGTATCTGCGCAAGGCTTGTTGGTAGATTGCGGAATGGGTTAAAGCCTGGTCCCTCTTTTCCTCGAGCAGGTTGATGTCATCTGCTCTAAGCTGTTCTTGAATGGAGTGGTTAAACTTTTCGACTCGTGCTGACCTGATCTTTAGTTCTGGCGGAAGCATGGCTTCGGCGCCAAAAACTAGAAAGAAAGGTGTTTCTCCTGTAGCTCGGCTAGCTGTCGTACGAATTGCCCATAATACTGAAGGTAATTCTTGTACCCAAACCCCGAGCGCTGACAAGGCGATCAAGACTCGGTCTTGATTCCCTTCATTATCTGGCCATTCGCTCTTTCGACCGCCCCGTTGCTTTGGGGGTGGGCAACAGAAGCGTAACACAAACGAGTTCCCAACTCGTCGCAAAATTCCTGAAATTTTGTGCTTGTAAATTGTTTGCCATTGTCTGTGATAATTCGACTTGGTACTCCAAATCGAGTGAGCACGCATCTCATCATGAACCGTTTTGCTGCTTCCATTGTTATCCCAGTCACAGGCTCAGCTTCTATCCATTTTGTGAACGTATCGATGGCCACAAAAAGGAACTCCAAACATCCTGGAGCTCTGGGTAACGGTCCTAGGATATCAAGACCCCAGGTCGCAAAAGGCCAAGACAGAGGAATTGTTTGCAACGCCTGAGCCGGTTGGTGTATTTGTCGGCTATGAAACCGCATCAGACACACTTTTAACCACCCACGGCATCGCGAGGGTCATAAATAAAAACCTTGTCGAAAGGCTTTACCGACCAGTGTTCTATAAGAAGCATGAGTTCCACAGATGCCTCCGTGTATGTCATGAAGGAGTTTTAATCCTTCGCTCTGCGGAATACATCGCATGAGCACCCCTTCAGTTCCTCTTTTATAAAGGACACCTTCGACCAAAGTATACAAGCCTTTCGGGACAGTCGATCTGCTTCTAGATCGTCATCGGGTACGGAACCCATCTGAAGATACTCGTAGATGAGTGTCATCCATGTATCTTCGTACTCTAGAGAGGCTGTTTCTATAGGAGGCATCTCTAGTTCTTCAACTAAAGACGGCTTTTGAAGCTGCTCCAGAAACACCCCTTTCGGTACCAGGGATCGAGAGGAAGCTAGGCGAGCCAGTTGGTCTGCGAGGAAATTATCCTTTCGAGGCATAAATTGCACCTCAAAGCCCACAAAGTGCTTTTCTAACTTTCGAACTTCCGATAAGTACCGGGACATAGTCGGATTAGAGCACTGGTACTCTTTTCCGACTTGATTCACGACTAATTGAGAGTTTCCTCTCACGAGTAGTCGTCGAATCGAGAGCGCTTTTGCGGCTCGTATACCAGCTAGCAAACCTTCGTATTCTGCCACGTTGTTAGTGGCCTGAAAGTTTAATTGTATGGCATACTTTAAGGTTTCTCTGGTAGGAGATTCGGGACCACCCGACCCAGAGCCACTTATCGTGGCGACCCGTCAAAGTACATCGCCCATCGGTCGTGGGAATCGATCGGGATCTGAGCAGTTCGTGATTTGTCCATTCGGCGACAAAGTCTGCCAAGATCTGGGATTTAATGGCCGTTCGGGACACGAAATAAATGTCGAATGCCCCCAAGTTCGACTGACCATTTTGCCATGCGTCCTGTTGTTTCCCTATTCTGGAGGATTGCTCCCAAGGGAAACTCAGATGGCACAGCTAGTTTGTGCATCTGAAAATAATGCCGCAGTTTCCTCGAAGACATGAGGAGGGCATATAGAAGTTTTTGAACCTGAGAGTAATGCTCCTTAGGTCCGTGTAAAACCTCACTAACGTAGTAAACTGGTCGTTGTATGTTCTCAAGTTCTACGACCAGTACTGCGCTCACTGCCTGTGGCGTGGCAGCTAGGTAAATTAAGAGCATCTCTCCTGGTTTCGGGGAAACCAGAACAGGAGCACTCGTAAGATACCTCTTGACTTCCTCAAAGGCTAGGTTAGCCTCTTCCGACCACTCGAAGCCCTCATGTTTCCTTATAAGTTTGAAGAAAGGCAGTCCTTTTTCCCCCCAGACGTGCTATGAAACGACTTAATGCCGCCATGCATCCTGTGAGTTTCTGGACTTCTTTCTTTGTGGTCGGGGGGCGCATCTGAGTGATGGCTTTTATCTTTTCAGGATTTGCTTCGATTCCTCGTGCAGAGACCAGGAACCCAAGCAATTTTCCTGAAGAGACCTCGAACACAGACTTCTCGGGATTAAGTTTCAAGTGGTGTTTTCTAAGGTTGTCGAAAGTCTCCTGTAAGTCTGTGATATGGCTGAGCCGTTTGCTGCTTTTTACGACTAGATCATCAACGTAGGCTTCCAAATTTCAGCCTAGTTGAGGAGCAAATGTCGTTTGCATCAACTGCTGAAAAGAAGCTCCAGCATATTTTAAGCCAAATGGCATTTTGACATAGCAAAATATCCCAAACGGTGTAATAAATGTGGTCTTCTCCTCATCTTCTCGACACATACTAATCTGGTGGTAACCAGAGTATGCATCTAGAAAACTCAACATCTCACATCCTGCAGTAGAGTCAATCAGTTGATCGATACGAGGTAAAGGGAAATCATCTTTTGGACAAGCTTTATTAAGATCAGTAAAGTCTACGCACATACGCCATTTGCCGTTCGACTTTCTAACCATTACAGGGTTGGCCAACCACTCTGGGTGGTTGACTTCTCTTATGAAGCCTGCTTTAAGCAACTTGTCTTATTCTGACCTAATAGCATCTCGTCGATCAGGGGCAAATCTCCATAACTTTTGTTTTACGGGTAGTTTATCAGGCCGTAAAGCTAGCTTGTGCTCGATCACTTCCCTGGGGACTCCGGGCATGTCGGATGCTTGCCACGCGAAGACATCTGCGTTTGCCCGGAGGAAAGTGATGAGGGCGTCTTCCTATTTGGGGTCGGAAGACTCCCCAATGCGAACAGTCTTCGAGGGCTCCCCCGCATCCAGAGGAACCTCTTTGACCTGGTCGTTCGGCTTAGGTGTAGCTTTAGGCTTCGACTTGCTAGTCGAAGGCTGACTTTCATCTCGAGTTGGTAGTTGTCCAACCATCTCGAGGGAGCGACGGTCGCAGGAGTGCGCCATCTTCTTGTCACAATATATCGTGATCACTCCTTTAGGACCTGGCATCTTAAGACATTGATACCCATAATGAGTAGCTATTAAGAATCTTGCCAAAGTAGGTCGTCCGAGTATGGCATTATATGCCGTATCGAAATCGACCACATCAAAGGAGACCTTCTCTGTCCCGAAATTGCTTGGTGAGCCAAAAGTTAAAGGGAGAGAAACTTGGCCAATTAATTTCGCCGAAGACCCCGGTACGATTCCATGGAATGAATATCGTACCGGCCTTACCTTTGTCTTAGGTACCTGCATCTCGTCCAGGGTACTCGTAAACAGTATGTTTAGCAAGCTTCCAGCATCAACTAAAACTTGATTGACTCGACAATTGTTGATGGTGGGTTCAACCATGATCGGAAATCAACCTGGTCTAGTCGAAGGGATCGGGCAATCACCTTTCTCGAAAGTAATGGTGACTTCCGACCACTTCGGTAATTTATTGACGAGAGGGAAGTCGATTATGTTTACCTCACACTCGACAGCTTTCAGCTGTCTCCGTGATTCATATGCCGAAGATCCCCTATAGATGTGATCAATGGTGTGTTGCGGATCCTGGAACGGCATCTCCTCATCATCCGACTCCTTCTGTCCACTTGTTTAGCCTACCTGTTCAAGAGTAGGAAGTGGCCCCTTACCAGAGTAATAGTCTTCGAGTTTCCGTATGAAAACTCAACAACTACGAAGATCATGCCCTTCTTTTTTATTAAAAGGACACCACCTGGGTTTGTCGTTTCTCCGATCTTGGCGCTTACCTTTGCCTTGATCGGGGTTCCGCTTGGGGTTGTGCGGCTCCTTGTCGCTTACGGCCAGGACCTCCTTAGAACCGGCAGTTGGAGATTTGTGTATCTTTGCCTTGTTCTTGGACTTCTTAGCCTTTTTATCATTTTTCTTACCACTTTCGCCTGCCTCCTGGGGGATGTTATCTTCACGATCGATAGTATTGTTCTACTCGACTGCTTCGGCAGCGGTCGCATATCTATCGGCCATCTCAAAGAGTTTGACGACAGTGGCAGGTGGATGTAAAGCGATGTCCTCTGTTATTCTCCTACTGCGGACTCCCTGCTTGAAAGCCCTGATCACGGATGAGTTAGAAACTTCCGGAATAGAATTTCGAACCTGACTGAAGCGCCTGATGAATTGGCGTAGCGTTTCATGGTCATTCTGCCTTATCCGGTGCAGGTCATCTTCCTTTCTAGTGCGGTTGTAAGTGCCTTGGAAATTTGCCAGCAAAAGATCACAGATGTGTTGCCACGAGTAGATCGATTCGAATAGCTGGTTTAAAAGCCATGATCGTGCCGATCCTTCGACCACAGTTAGAAGGTAATTCGCCATGACATGCTCTCCTCCTCCTGCAGCTCAGATAGCTGTAGTGTAAATCTGGAGGAACTCGATAGGATTCTGGGTTCCATCAAACTTCTCCATATTCGCTGGTCAAAAGCGAGGCGGCCAGTGAACTGCTCGAAGGTCGGGTGAAAACGCCCGACACCCTGAGATAACTTCTTGCCTCCTTCTTTGCAAAAAAGAATGGTTAATGTCACTGGGTGATCGTACTCGTCGATACCCAGCCACAAGAAGGTTGGACCTATGATAGGTCTCAGCTTTACGAGGGAAATACTCCTTGTATTCTGCTTGCCGCCGTGCATCCCGTTGCCGAAGTGGTGAGAGATCACCTCTCCTGGGGGCTTGTTGCGCCTTCCTCAGGTCGGGAGAACGACGTGAATGAAGGTCATGTCGCCTTCCATGCGATAAGTTATCTGAACGGTTGGCAGAAGACGGAGTCATACTGCTACGATTTCCTGGTCATGGTCGGCGAAGACGCTAGAGTTTGGCCATCGTGTCGCGAAGCCTTTGTTTGATCTCTTCTGCAAAGAGGTCATACCCTGGTGCTCGAGCGAGTTCTTGGGTCGGATTTTTCAGCAAGTCGTTGATATGCTGGAGCTCTTGAGCTTCCTCCGACTAGAAATAAGCGTGCTCAGGAAGGTTTTTCTGAGCCACTATTTTCCTCCGTAGGGTTGTCTCAGAATGGCCTATTTCAGACCCCCTGAGTTGGTTTTAATGGAGTGCGAGAATGTTGAGGATGTCCCGCACATTCATTAAAGTGTTTGTTTCGTTCGTCAGCGGTGGCGCCCCTGCCATTGCCACGAGGGGGGTGTAGAGTATGCTCGTCGGGGAGCATCGTCAATCCTTCCTCTGGGAGAATGATTCTAATCAGAGGGAAGGACGAAGACCTCCCGTGGATGACCTCCACTTGTGCTCGAGGCCTCCTCGCTTGAGGAGTAGTCGAGCGACACCATCTGGCGACTTGGAGTAAACCCCTCCAGGTAGGGGAACTCCGGGTTATAACCGTCTCCGTCTGCAGGTGGACCTGCGTCGGGATGGTTGGACTTGGAGGAACAGCGTGCTCAATCCTCTTCCCTGCGGAAATACTCGGAGAGAGAGGACCATCAGATGTCGATGGAGCTCCGGAATGATGGTTTCCAGAACCTGTCTTGCCAAGTCGTACTGCCTTGGGGGGACTCGAACACTTGGAGGAAAAACTCTTGCCGTGTTGCGAATTTGCCCCAATGCAGTCCTTTTGTTGCTCGTGATGACCATTGCCCCCTGAGGAAGCTGGTTCCTCGGCTGGGCGTACTATTGTGGGGGATAAGGATCCCTCCTGACCTCCGATGGTGACGCAGTCTCTGAGATCTGATAGAAGATCTCCATGTCGACGTCTGCGTCCATGTCGACGTCTGTCGATACTCGGCTCGTAGTCGAAACCGGCATCCATGTCGACGTCTGCGTAATCGGCCAAGTCGAACCAATTCTCCTCGTTCCATTCTCATGCCATGGTAGCATCAAAGAGAAAAGAAAGAATTGTTTACAAGATTACCAGAAGATCCCCACGGTCGGCGCCAACTGTCGGTGTTTTAGAACCGATCTTACGTAAAGATTGTTTGTTTCGTGGGTCTCCACAATTGATCACGCAGACGAGAGAGACACATGGATTTTTATACATGTTCGGGCCTTCTCAGGTGAGAATAACAACCCTACTCCTGTGTATCTTGTATTGGGTATATGGATTACAATCAGCAGAAGGTCTTACTCTAATGTTGCTACTGACTATCTTTCCAAAAAAGCCACCCCCCTCACTATCTCTAAAAGATACCTACTTATACTATACTGTTGGGGCAGTTGTCGTTCTAGGCTAATTAAGCTCATTATTGCGTAATAATGAGAGTAATTACCGGAGTAGTAACCCCCTCACACTGTTCAACGGATATCAATCAGAGATAGTAGGGAATTATCTGTAGTTATTTCGGGTATAACTACGTAATTTGACTGCTCAGGTCCTCACTAGTAAATGGGCCTTCTGACGGGTGGACCCGGCTAATTGTGAGGATGTCGTGCGGTGGCTAATCGTGAGCGTAACTTACGATTAGGGATAGTCGTAGAAAGAGCTTACGACTAGGTACTGGTCGTAGAAAGACTTACGACCGGACGAAATCGTAGCAGGACTTACGATTACACTATAGTCATAGAAATACTTACGACTAGGGGGTGGTCGTAGAAGAGCTTACGACCACCTAACTTACTCCTCCCTTATAACATTAAGGGGTATACTATGTGACGTCATATTACATGATTATGGAATAATAAAATGAGGATTATCATATCCTCGTCAAACTTGATCGGGTTTGTCTCTTTAATATCTTATCCATGTACTTAGAAAAGTCAAGGACGACTTTTTCTCATGGGAGGGAGAATGATGTGAATGAAAGTATTGCAATGTATATATCAAATACATCCTATGGCTGCTGCTGTGCTAATTATTTTGTGCAAAACAACGAGAATGACACAATAATTGATTCATACATATATCACTCATATACGTTGTTCTCTTTGTTTATTACACTTTCAGGAAATCATAATGTGCTAAACGGAAGGAGTGTGGATAACAAATATATATACTATGTATATACATTTTATTCTTTGTTTAGCATATTTTCAGGCTATCGAAAGCTGAGGACGGCTTTTCGCGAAGAAGGGGAGGATGATGAGGACATCACTCCTTCGGATACAAACACCACTCCTCCACCTGAAGTCATACAATGTCCAATTACAAGAGTACGTGCACAACAATTAAATTATCAGGTGAACTCATTTCTAGGAGTGTATAATTTTGCATTGGAGGATGGATTGCTACCTAAGTCTAGTGATGTTATTTTACTCGGGAACCAAGGCAAGGAGAGCAGTGCTACCACAACTACAAGTCAATGCTGACAACACTCATCAAAGCCCATGCAGCCAGGAGAGAAAGGTCCATGTGGTGGGAGAGCACAAAGAGAGAAGCCTAAGAATCGAAAGCCCAAGTTTTGGATCAGATTTTTAAGCCCAATTCGGACCTCCCACATGTCCATTTGAATTTAAACTCGGAATCAACTCACAACTCAACTCGGATTCGGTTCGGAACAGCCTAATGGGCCCGTAATAAAAAGGTCATAACTTTCACAAATGGAGTCCAATTCGGGTGTTCTTGTGCTTGTTGGAAAGCTTATTTCGAGCCCTTTCCAATGGATCCAGCCCTACCTCCAAATTCATTTGGAGAGCATCGGAATCGTCGAAACAAGACAACGGATCAGGAGATAGAGTTAGGGTTTGACTCCACTTCTTATGGCCTCTGCCTCTCCTACCATATATATTGTGTGCATGCCTCTTTTAGGATTTTTAGGCTTATTTAGATTGGTTTTTTCACTGTGAAAACATCGTCGTGTGTTCTTATGTCGACAAGACCAACACTACGATTTGGAGACCTCAACTCGTGTGAATTCATATTTCCTATTTTCAATTTCAGATTGCTTGTGTATCTTATTCTTGTTTGTTCTTCGATTGCTCGCATGAATTGAATCTCGTGTTCAGGTCAACCGCATTCTTGGCACGGTTGATAACGACTCAGAGTGTGGTTTAGCGATTGCTTGGTGTTCTGATCGTGATCGGTTAGAAGTCTGCATCGTCAAAGTCGTTCTCCTCCAAGTCGACGTATCATCCTATCGGAAGATCGGGACCCAACTTTCTCATCAGCTCCTGTCGCCAATACAACCGGCGACAAGGGCATGTCACTAATCGGACCGGCAATAGGGGCATGTCGCCATTTCAAACAGCGACATAAGCCCATTTTTCTAATTTTATTAGACGTGCATTTATTTTTGCAATTCTTTTCAAAAAGTAGTATTAAAATTGAAACATTAGCGATGTGTCTACAACTGAACTACACACACATAAAAGGATTTACTAGACTACAAAACCATACATCTCAAACTACATGACTAACAGCATGTATAAAACTAAATTACACACACCTAAAAAGATGTATTGCAAAGAACCGCACTACATAACCATACATTTGAAATTATCTAAACCATTCAATTACTATACCATGAATAAATTCTAGTTTCTGTTGCTATCCTACGATGGAAAGTTACAAAAAAATACATGCAATGTGGGTGACCAAATCTGCGAACTCTCTCCACTCCTTGGCTACGATGGACAAGGCTTCGCTACCTCTTCTCTCCCTCCTCTCTCCTTTTCTTTTTTCTGGATTAAAAGTGAATTATGTCATATTTTTTGGCCTTTTCATTGCATGTCCTCTATCGCCATTTGGAATGGTGACAGAGTCGTTTCCCCTGGGTTTGCTGGCGACAGAGCTCTTGTCGCTATTTCGAACGGCGACATGGTCATATCGCCATTTGGAATAGCAACATAGGCATATTTTCCTAATTTTATTAAATAATCATTTATTTTTGCAATTCGAATTAAAATATATATTATTTAAAAAAAATCCCCTTCCATCACTTGCCCATTCCTGTGAGTGTGACGCTTACGCCCGACCTACCCATTGTACACAAAATCCATCGCATAAAAGGAGGGTGGAATACTCCAGTCGAAAGGACGTCTCACCGGCCGCGAGCGGGGCCCGTGCGTGAGGGACGAATCCAGGCTGTCCGTGCCGATCGCACGGTGCAGAGTCCTCGGCCTTCCGGGCGTCATAGGGTGGGCCCGGTCCAGCGAGACAGCTGTCGGTGGAGGGAGCCTTTCTTTTCATGGAGCGAAGCGTAGGCGAAGCCGAGCACGGTGATCCATTAGCTCACAGTCTGGCACAGGCTGCTTCCCCTGCTCTGATGGCCCTGCTCTTGCGAAGAAATACGGTTCTGCCACTGCATCTGATTTTATTTCTTTTATACTAGTAGTAAATATACACTACCTTTTGGCCGACCTAAAACCGGTTTGAGACTCCCTCTCAAAAGATAAGTGTCATTCTAAAATGGGAAAATTGTTTCTATGGTATTGGTTAAACCTTGATTACTAAAAATTTCACTAAAATGCATCTATTTTTGTAAAGGGTGATATTGCTCAATACCATCGTAAATATCATCTAGTTAGAAAATATCAACCATTCTATTACTGATATGTAGTCCTGGCCCACATATTGTCCTCATATTTGCTAGTATTTTTCAATTTAAATATGTTTGAGATGTTTACTAGCTAATTTTCTCAATTGCAACAATGTCATTGGTTTTGCAAAATTTGCTTTGAAATGCCATTCAGAGTTATTTCTACCAAAAATCCTAAAGTACTGTTACCCATCTTCTTCCTTCCATTTTGCTTCTGCCTCCAGGCCACCAGCCATCACTTCCAATCCCAGTGTGGTTGCAGCAGTACTCGGAGTATCGGACTTGCCGACAGCGTCTTGCTTGCTTCGACACGCCATGGACGAGCGGAGCTTGAAGAAATGACGAAGTCACCATCGGCGTCTTGCTTGCGAGGGGTACTTCCCCTCCCACTGAAAGAAAATCCTCCTTAATAAGACACACAGGGCCAAATCTGGGGTTTGAACCCTGGTGGGCTGAGAGTACAACCACCTCCAGTAGCCACCCAAGCAATGCTTGGTTCTTGGATAGAAGGCTTGTTGAATCAGTAAAGATGCCTTTGAACCGTGTTAGAGTGGCATTTTGAGCTAGGGTTGCACAAAACCAGTAGTTTTTATTTTTGGGCAATGTTTGCACAAACCAATGGCACATCGACAATTATATGAGTTTCGATGGTATTTCTAGAATTTGAGGTTTTACCAAACGCATTGAACCAACAATCCTTAAAAATTGCGTTCATTCCAATCATTTTAACTTTAGCCAACCATACCATTTTATGTAGATGAAATGGTATGAGTGTAATTTTCTCAAAAAATACTTTTAAAATATTATAATTTCATCGATTTCTTTTTACAAATATACTATGATAAAAATTGGCAATCAAAGCTATATTTTGGAGACCATGACAATGTTCAATACAACACTTATTCGTAATTAGAGAGTAGATCCAAATTAAGGGAAGTCACAGTGACACTCCTTGTTTGTTGGGTGAACTTGGAGCAAGTTTTGTGTCGGACCCCAAATTTTGAACTTGGAATCCTCTGTGTATATTTGTGTCTTTCCTTGTATCAGTAGATAGCACACACAATTACATCATTGGTTCAAATACATATCACGAAAATACACACTATTGCATAATACTAGATAAAATATAAATATACCTTACGGTTTTTGACTTGCAGAATGACCGGTTATGCCAAATACTTTCAGAAAACAGCAGTGAAAGAAGATTCAAAGCATAACACATGGAACCCTCACGATATGCCCACCGGCAATCGACTGTGGGCTCGCGACCTAGTATTTGTCCTTCTTGATCTTCAGTCTTAATCAAACAACCATAGTCATCCCGGGGCAGGACTACAACTAGGTATTGGTCGATGGCTGCAGTCATGCAGTTCAGGGAAAGCCTCTCAGAATCTACGACCAGATGTTCCCATCCTGCGCTAGAGGGAACGGTCCAAGCAGTCCTCGATGTGAACAGTCCTCGGCGTGAACAGTCCTCGTGATGAACGGTTCTCGGTGTGAACAGTCCTCGTAACTGCTTCTGTAGCCTTCTTATATGCTTAAGGGCTAAAAGAATGTAAATAGCGAGCATGAGTACACAACCGTACTCGCGAGCCAACACATAATGCAATTATCATAAATGCAAGGCTAGTGAAGGAAATTTCAGAGTTCTTTTATTTGCTCAAAGCCATGTTTGAATTAGATTAAGTAATAGCAGATCCTGAGACTTAGCATTTTATGAACACAAGCTTTACAAACTGAGTTTTTGTTGTAAAGTACTAGTGAAGGTCCAACCTCCTATACCATTGAGTGGCTCCATCCACTCAATGCTTAGGCTATCCCGTATTTATCACTGGTCTCAGACCAGGCCTTTCTAAATCCCCGAGGTCCCACCCCATCTTCCCATTCCATCCACAAATCGGTTTTTATAAGAAGAAAAGCTATATCAAGTAAGTTCTCAGCATCGCTCTTGACCGTGAGCACGGCTATCCAGATAGTTTTCTTACTCTGCAGAGTTCGCATACTTTACCCACAAGAGATAATTGTCTTGATATGTACACACATTTCCTTGGATATGTGAATCAATGAGAGATTATCACAAGACCTTTACAATGCTCAACCTCGACGCAACCCCACCCGCTAAAGTTTTCACCGCCTGAAGCCACGCTCTTCCAGAAGACCCCCTCTTGTGTCGTGTGATTTTGTTGTGGTTTCTTTCCCCTTTAGCCACGCCACATTCCTCCGATGGCGAAGCCACGCCGAGGCGAGCAAATTAGTTAGTCAGGTCGTACCCATTATAGACTTGTGATCGTGATGTTTTTACATGAGAGGTCATCACAAGATTCGGTCCTTAATTGACTCGGGTGGTACATCCACATACCAACATCCTCTCGTGCCCCCGGCACCAGCCACTTTTTCCAGCTGCCCAAGTCGAAAACGTTTTTTTTAGGTTTTCATTTGTTTTGAAAATAACCTTAGTCCAATATACCCGCCTGGCTCCCAGCCTCGACTGCCCGTTTTTATGTTTGGAGTGAGTGTTGTCGGGCAATTTAATGCCCGAATGACAATGTATCTAAGCAAGGCTAAGCATGACAGTTAGATACAGACTTACTAACTGGTATGTAATCCATTAAGCCTAGGGTGACAAAGGATAGTGTCCAAGTTCAAGGGTTGGAAGTTTATACACAATTATTATTAAAGCATTAGCTACGACTAGACCAAATATAGTTGCATAAGTCATAGCAATGTAATTTTATAATTTAAAGCAACATAATTTGCAATGAGTAGGTGCAATATGATCAAAGTGTTGACTCACCTCGCTTAATGTTCTGATAAAGCTCTACATCCTAATATTCACCCTTCTCGATATCCTAGTAATAATCTCACTCCACGTGTTGATAATCATCCTGTTCAATAGCCTGGTCATCTTGATCTTGTTGGGATTGTGGTTCCATCACAGCGTCAAAGTCTAACTACGCATACTACGATTAAACCAAAGAACGACTGAAAATAACCAAATAAAATTCAATAAGTTCAGATACATGCAAATAAACGAAACACTTCAAATGAGTGCAAACATATCTAAAGACAACTCGATAGAACGACCAAGCCATATCCTTCAATATGGCGTGAAAGACTCCCTGATCGACCAGGCCTACACATCTATAAGCCTCATCGACTAGGGACTGGTCGTAGAAGGACTTACGACCAGATGGTGGTCGTAGAAAGGCTTACGACCAAGAACTGGTTATAGAGGAACTTACAACCAGGTGGTGGTCATAGAAAAGCTTACGACCAGGAACTAGTCGTAGAAGATACAATGGTCGTGGAGCTACAGTGGTCGTAGGAGCTATAGTGGTTGTGGGAGTTACAGTGCTTGTAGGAGCTGCAGTAGTCGTAGAAGCTACAGTGGTTGTAGAAGAAATAGTGGTCGTAGGAGCTACAATAGTTGTAGGAGTTACAGTGGTCGTAGAAACTACAGTGGTTGTAGGAGTCACAGTGGTCGTAGGTGTAACATCCCAATTTTGGACTTGTGTTTCAAATGTAAGAAAATAAGTAGAAATTAAAACTTTTTCTTACATTATGTATTTCCTGCATGTTCTAAACAATTCTTGTACAAGAATTATGGAAATGCAAAGTCACGAGTCTTTTGATCCAAAACCTTGTCTTCCAAAAATAATCTCGTCGAATCTTTTGATCATATCCTGGAAATATTTTTCCCAAGTTCTAGGGATGGTATGTGACCCCTCTGAAAAATTTCACAATTTTTAGAAATTGTTTGAATATTTTTAGAGGGCAGTCAAACCTGTTTGACTTTTAGTCAAAACCCTATTCCAGAACCTTGTAGAATTTTTGGAGGAAATTGTACAATACCAAAACCTCTGAAAATTTTATGCAAGGTCAATATCCAAGTTAGCAAGCTCCTGTAAAAATTTCAGAATTTTGGAAGATGTTTTGCTACCTCCAATAAATCCCCAAAGTCCAGCTCAGTTTAAAACCCTAGTCAAACCGGTTGGGTTCGAGTCAGACTCGGGCTCGAGCCACTTGACTTGGCTTAACCAACTAACTGCACCCGGTCCGGCTTAAAACACGTTTTCGATCTCAGCCATCGGATTTAAATTGCACGGCCCTCGTTCGCGTGAATGTTCGGACCTCGCGATTGCGCCAACTCGTTTGGGCCGTTAGATCACGATCCAACCGTCCAGATGAATTGGGCTGATCGGGTCACCCGGTTGTCACCTTCAATCGTGACCGTCCATTGTAGATCCAACGCTCACGATTTTTCTTTTGTTTTGAACCTCAGAAACTTTGGGCGATCTGAGCCGTTCATTCTCAATCCAACGGCTCACGATCACCCTAATGTTTTTTGGTCTTCTTCTTCCTCGCGCCGTGCGTTCGACAGTGAGCAGTGACCTAGTATTTTCCAACGTTCCATCCTCGTCTCTCTGGTCGGGGGCAATTATTGACTTTCAGTGCTCCGCCCACGATCGTGCTCCTCACCTGCCCATCATTCCTGTCGGTCCTTGGCTGTACCTTGAGCTGAGCTCGTCGTAGCTCACTGCGAGGGTTTCCTTGTGCCGTGTTTGTTAGCTTCAAAAAGCCTCCGAGCTCCTCCTTTGAACCTCTCCCACTCCCCCAGCTCACTCCCTGCGTGTTGAGCTCAAAAACCACTGTAATTCCCAAATCGCCATTGTTGACCCGTGGAGCTCTGTTGGTGGCTTTGGTGCTCCAGTGGTTCATCTTCAATTCTTCTTGTTCCCTTTTGAGCTCTTTAACCTCCTATGCATTTCCCCTAACTCAATTTTGGGTTTCATTCATAGGATTTGTCAAATTTGGGGTTTGTTCAAATTCAGCCGAAATCATCCATTTTCTTCTCCAACTCCGGTGAGTGCTTCATTTCTCAATTATTTTTTCTCATGAAGCTTCTATGAGCTATAATGAAGCTATTTTGACCACCAGTGGTGTTCAATTTGGCTCAGGTTTCTATTTCCACTTCATCTTCTTCAACTCCGGTGGCCTTCTCTGCTGTCCAAGCTCCTCCGGCCATCTTTGAAGCTCATCTTGCTTAAGGTATCTTCTTATTAGTCCTTAGATGCTTTGACACCCGCTTCTTTGGACTGCCGCGGAGCTTTTGAGCTATTTTTGTTTTCAGCCTTAGAATCACCATGCCCTTTTTTTCGGCTAGCAGGCGTTCTAGGCCGTTGCCGCCGGCGAGGTCATCACCATCGGGTCCGCAAGGTTATTGCGAACCCATTTTGGTACTTTGTGGGCGCCGTCGTGGCCGGAGCCGCCAGCGGCGAGCCTCTTTTCTCTCTCGGGTTTTGCCGCACGGGAGTCCCTCTCTGTGCCGTTGCCGTTCGGACATCATTAATGCTAATGATTGTCATTAATCACTGTCTTAACATTAAATGTGTCCTAATGAATATCGCACGGAGAGGATTTTAAGTGGCTGAGGGCCCACCTGGCATTAATCTTTGGATTTAGCATTTATTAGCTGTCCTAAATCGCCCTCTGTCTCACTTACTTGTGGGCCCGCGCATTTAAAACCGCCCAGCGCACTTAAACCCACATGTGTTTTTTGCGAGCATCTTGGACCGTCAATTTCAAGATCTGCGGCTCAGATCTTCTGGGACTTTCGGGTCCCCGAACGTCCCAAATCGCGTGAGCCGTCCATCTCTAGATCTGCGGCTCAGATCGAGGGGCTGTTCGGACCACCCAAGCTCCCAATTGCGCGGGCCGTCCATCTCGCGATGAGCGGCTGGGATTGAGTGGGCCGTTCGGGTCACCCGGAATGCGCCGCGCTCTAAGCCCTCCATCTCAAGATCTGCAGTTGAGGTTGATCGAGGCATTCGCGTCGCCCGAACGGCCCAATCCGCGTAGACCGTTGGATTTAGATCCAACGGTGAGCTCCTTTTTTATCGCGCGCGTGCACTATTTCTTCCGCGTGTGGGCCGTTGGATCCCGAATCAAAGGACCACGTGCGTCCACGTCGATTCCCTTTTGATAAGCTTTGTTTTATTTCGGTAAGCCTTTATTTATCAACTGAAAATTATATTAAACTTTGAAAACTTATAACTAATTCTTGTTAAATCCTTTTTAGATGATTCCAGTTGGGATAAATTCATGTTTAAACTAAAGTTTAATATAAAAATGCATTTAGACATTATTCTGTGCCAGAAAATTTTGTAAATAGTATTAACTTGATTTCAACCATTTTAGAATATTCCAGAAATTGCTTTAAAACCTTGTAAAAATGCATAACTTTTTCTGTATAACTCCAAAATGTACAAACTCAAGCTTGTTAATTTCCTCTGTTAACATACTTTAATATGAAATAGGTTTTGCACATGATTTCATTTCTAAAAATTGATATGTGCTAGATGTAATATTCCGTTTGTCGTTAGTGGATGTAATAAAAAAATTAGAGAGGGAATTAAGATAATTAAAAGAGAAAAAAATCAGAAATTGAGAGAGTAATGGGCCACGCACCCATAGTCAAGTGGAGGAAAACAGCTTAGTGGCCCATGGCCCATGAGGAAACCAAACCAACTAAAGAAGGAGGGGAACCTAGGGTGCTACAGATGCGCGCGCCATCAGTAGCACTGCATCAGAGCAACCCATCTCCTCCATGGTGGTGCCCTCTCCTCCGATGCCTCTTCATTGTGGTGACCGCCAAGAAAAAGGAAGAAGAAGGAAGAAAGGAGAAGGGAAGAAGAGAGGGAAGGGGAAGATTCGCGGATTGCATCGCGGTCTACAGCGGTTCGTCAAGGGTGGTGGATTGGTCCCGGAGGCAGCGTCTTCTTCGCATCCTCCGTTCTCACGCGGTTAAGGCAAGTGCATCGTTTGTACCTTGTTTGTGATTGCTTGGACATGAATGCGGATTTGATGCTTGTTAATGACGTATGGCTGTTGATAAGTGTGCATAATAAAAATGGTGAGTTATCAAAGTATGGATATGCTTTATTCATGAATGTTGTTATTGCCTTCATTCATGAATGTTGTTATTGCCTTTATTCATGAATATTGTTATATCCTTTCTTCATGAATGTTGTTATCGCCTTTATTCATGAATATTGTTATTGCCTTTCTTCATGAATGTTGTTATCGCCTTTATTCATGAATGTCGTTATTGCCTTTATTCATGAACATTGTTACTGCCATTGGTGCTTGATAATGAAAAGAGATGGTGCATATGCATATTGATATCATGTTGAGGCCTGGTCTTGTGATGACCAAGCATGCACATCTTTGAGGTCCCCGTCATGAATGTGACGGGCTTGAGATCCCCACTACTTGCGGAGTATTGGGCAATTGGTCCCTGTGCGTGCGCGCACAGGCATGGGTATGCAGCGACGGTTGCATACTTTGCATTACCGGTAAAATGCAAAAAGAGATAAAGAAAAGGAATCCTTGAGCATTGCATATGCATGTGGCATGATTTAATGATGTGCTCCTAAATGTGGATGCTGATGTTATGGTTCGAATCATGTGCCTTTTTATTTATGTACTTGCTGAGTCTGTGGACTCACTCTTGCTTTCTTGTTGTTTTAGGTACCCAATCCAAGGACGACATGCATGGGAGGGAGTAGCTTAATGTTCACACACACACTACCATGAACCATCTAAAGTTGAATAAACTTGCACCATGCTTAAATAAATGAGCGAGTTGCTTAAATGATTTATTATGATTATGTCTCATGCAATGGGTTAAGTGTAATAATGATGAGTAGTGTACTTCAGATTTCTTTGGATATACTAGTTGCTTAGCATACTTTGAATACCTAATGATGATTACGTTGCCGGGTTTATTTATTTATGATTCATCTATGTGTTGGAACCTTCGTGTAGTTAACTTTACAAGGAGGTTCTCATTAAATTTGGTAGTTTGCCTTGGTTTAGAATTATTTAATGTTAGTTTAATAGCATTCCAGGCTCATGTCGGGCTGGGGTGTTACACTAAATTTACAACTTAGAAAAATCATAAGTATTTCATTTTAACTCCAAATTTGGTTAACTCAGCTTTGCTAATCTTAGGATATCATAACCTACCTACCATAAAAATTTCAGACTTTAGATTATTCTAGAAATTTATGCTGGTTGGTGTGCTTTTGGGTGTGAATGGTTGGTGCCCGAGTCAACAAAGACCGAACATCTTGTTACACTAAACCAAGCATTTTTGTGTGCTAACCACACTAGAGGGTATGGGACCTCTCTTGACTTAGTACTTTGGCGTGTGTTAGCTACGAGTCGCAGGTGGGTGTGTGTGTGTTGTGTTGTGGTAAAATAAGGTGGTTTATGTGTGGGAGCATTGTAGTTGTCCGGAAGCTTTACCCCTATAGGGTAGTTGACTTTCGGCTTTGCAATGTAAGCGTATGGGCTTCGGTCCATACGAGCGGCTCGTAGTCGATACACAATATTGGAAATATCTCGTAGGACTTAGCCGTGGCGGTATACCTTCGGAAGTGTGCTTCATCTAGTGGAAAAAAGGCGGTTTGAAGTGTGGATACATTGGTACACCCCTGCAGGGTTTTGAACTATTCGAATAGCCTCATCCTAGGTTATGGACACGCTTGGGGAAGTCTTTCAAGAGTTAGACTACAACCTTTTAAATTAAAACTTGACATGGGTGGTACGAATGGGTAATTCGTGCTATTATTGTGATGGCTATTGGGTTAGTTATCTCCAGGATGTCTTTATGTTATTACTTATTGTCTCGCTGTTATTTATGCAAATAAAATTCAGATTGTCAAAATTGCCTTCAAACTATTACTTATTGCAAATAAAACTTGCTTTATACTGAAAATTAACCTTGAGCCTTCTCCTTTGAATAAAGCCTGCATGTAGTAGTAACTAGGTTTGTTACCCGTAAGTCTTGCGAGTACATTTTGTACTCATTTGTTTTGCTTAATTGTTGCAGAGGAAGAAGGTTGATCCCCAAAGGATCAACTTTGGTGAGTTTTGCTGCGGTATGGACGATTAGCTTGGCGGCCCGGTCGGTTGCCTTGTGGGTTATGGCTAACCAGTCGTATTTTGGTTAAATCCATCTTATGGCACCTTTTGCTTCCGCTGTTATTGATAATTTGATATCTTTTGGCCAGTCGGCTCTTTTGTAATAATTTTATATTATGTATGTCTTTTGCTAGACTTATTATATTGTGATGTATGGAATTGATGCATGATTTTGTAACGAGGTGTGTATACTGCATTTCTGGGAAGTATACATATCTCGAGGCTTGGTTTATTTGATTTGTGATGCTAGGGTAAATGGAAGGCCAAGCATTACAAGTCGAATAAATCGGGGTCTCACAGTAGGACTGCAGCGGTAACGCCCGAATGAAGTAGTAATCTAAGTCAATAGGTTGGCCAAGTCTTTTGGATCGTGAAGAGGTTCCAGGTGGTCGTGGCACAAGAATAGGCCTTGGTGGAGTTAGTGGGTGCGTGGAGTACAGGTCGTGCGACCCTATTTGCAGGAGGCTTATTTAAAGATGAGTATTCCCTGTTAAGGAATGAAGCACAATAGAGATTGAGTGATTCAATCCCAAAGAGTTTCTTCTCTGCGTATGTTTATCCAGAGATACGAGAGAGACCAGTGGGTGGTTTCCAAGAGAGAGAGGATTGAGCAATTCAATCCCAATAGGGAACACTTCAGATTAAAGCGGACAACTCTATCAGAGAAAGAGAGAGAGAATATCCATAGGAACATTCTTCAATGGTTACCTAGATGGGAGGGATTACCTAGTTAAGTAATACTCTCAGTTCCTCTTTCGAGTTACAAATGGTCCTTGAAGTCTACCGTTATTGTTGGACTTGAGCATGTATGTGTCTTTACACCTACGGGCAAAGTCTTAGACCAGAGGCCATAGACTAGTGTGGTCGGAGTTTTAGTCCAAGCTGGTTAAAGGCACAGACTAGGACAATCGAAGCAATCTGGTCGAAGCCATAAACCAGTGTGATCGAAGGCGTAGACCAGTATGATCGAACTAATCTGGCCGAACTGAGTGGTCGGAACTCAGTGGCCGAACTGAGTGGTCGGAATTCAGTGGTTGAACTGAGTGGTCAAATGAGTGGTCAAAACTGGGTGGTAAAAACTCAGTGGACGAGCCTGTATGGTCGAAACACAGTAGTCGAAAGGGTGGTCGAACTGTGTGGTCCAAACACAGTGGTCGAACTGTGGTCGTGGTCATAGCAGATGCGTAGTCGTAGCGCTATAGTACTCATATATGCTACAGTACTCGTGGATGCTACAGTGCTCGAAGATGCTATAGTGCTCGTAGGGCTATATTGCTCGTGAATGCTACAGTACTCGTAGCTGTTGTAGTACTCATGGATGCTACAGTGGTCGTAGCGGGCTGCGCGATCGAAGGAAGTTCAACTAGGTGTAGTCGAGGGAGGTTCGACTACCTACAGTCGAGGGAGGTACGACTATATGTAGTCGAAGGAGGTTTACCTATACGTAGTCGAGGAAAATTCGATTACTTGGTCGAAAAGAGATTCGACTATGTGTAGTCGAAGAGGTACGACTACGTGTAGTCGAAGGAATTACGACTACCTGTAGTCAGAGGGGATACGAGGGAATAGGTTGATGGCTCCGAGGGAATGACTTGGGGTGCACCACTCTGGTGAGGTCGACTCGACTCCTTGGCTAACTTGGCCGGAGGGGAGGAAGAACAAGGTCGGCGGCAGTTCCTGTGAGCAAGGAGTGGAACCAATTGAGGGGAAAAGTCTCTCACATCATCAGAGATGAGCTAACTCACACAAGGAAAAAGGGCCTTACTGATCGGGGTCACCAGCGATGGCGGCGATGTGGTGGCGCTTAGCTGAACCCGGAGTTTTCGCTTGTTATGAGAGAGAGGAGGTGGAGCTAGCAAATGGTGTGGTGAGGAAAGAGATGAAGGGGCTCAGAGTTGTTAAGTATAAGCGATTTGGCACAGCCCGACAAAGCAGAGTGGTGGTGATGTTGACAGGGTTGGCAGCACAGTGCGGCGGAGTGACGGGTAGTAATGACCGAGTGACAGAAATTGGCCAGCGCACCCAAGCCTAGTGGTAGCGTGGCGCCCTAGAGAGAGAGACGCAGGTACCCTGGTCTTCGGTCACGGGGTCTGGCTGCATCGGGTCTGACCAGCTGCTGGTTGGAGGAACAGGAGAGGGGGGACGACACGAGGGCTGGCTCGGCTGGACAAGAAGGGAGAAAGGAATGCGTGGGAGCTGGTCGGGTCGGACCAGATCCAGACTAAATAGTACTAGCCAAAAGGAAAGTAGGAATAAAGAGAGAGGGCTAGGAAGATTTGGGAAAAGGCAGAATACTCGAATTTTAGATTTGCTAAAATTCAAATATTTGCTCGAAGGAATTCTGATGCGATGACAGATAAAAATCTAACATCGATTAGAAAAATCTAATTGGACTTGTGCTAGCACAAGGGAAAATGTACTCAAACAACTCTAAAAAATGCAATCAAGAAGAGCAACACTAGCTATTACATAAAAAGTTTTAAAAATCCTTTTTTTTTTGCATTTTTGCATTTTTTGGATGTTACATTTTGCCTCGGTTTGTATATGGCAATCCAAGTGGATTGCTTAAATGTAACCGAAACAAACCACCGTGAGACTACCATGCTAGTGTTCGTCATATGCTTTCTGGAACAATAGTAACGAACAGTTTATGGAGTCTAGATTAGCATGTTAATAAAGGATTGCTGCAACTATTTACATATGTTGATTTTCCACAATTGTTTGCTACACCTGAAAAATTAGTGGTCCATAGAAAGAAATGCACGTAATGTATGCAATACCATTTAACTTCATTTATATTAATTAATTTAATAGGATAGTTGGACAACAATTACCTAGAAATTTGTGTTCAATGTATACATTTTACGGTTAGAGCTGCTTACGTCACTACTACATTCTATCATTGTTAATAATTGTTTCTAGTTCCCATCACATTGTCCGCAATATATTGTCTCCAATTTATTCTGAATGTCAGGAAATATTTGGATTACACTGAAATACCGTCGAGAACAAGAAAAAAAATTCTGAAGGGTATACTAATGTAACATCCCAAAATTCGTTTTCTCTACAAATTTAATTTCAAATTAATTAATTAAAATTTGTTTAGATTTATTTGTATTTTTTTTAAAAAAAAAATACTATTAAAAAAAAAACTTCCCGTCAGGTCACCCATCCCAACTTTGCTCCCATGCAAACCTCACTTAACACCCAAAGCCTTATGCATGCATGCGCTGCTAGTATGTCTTTTGATGTCAACTAGTAGTAATCCCTCTTTCATTCTTTTATCCTATACTTCTTTCTCTCTCCTCCTTTCATCTTCTTCCTCACACGAATGCGTGTTGTTCTTCTTCCGAAAACGCACGCTTTCACCCCTAAAATCAATTCTTTCCACTCAAACATCCAAAATCAATTCCGTTGAAGCGAAATGATCGTGTCTTTATCACCCACATCATACAACCATCAATTTTATGTTTCCACTATCAATTGCATTCATTTTGGTCGTTTCTTTCCGTTCATCTCTTGCAAACCAAATCAAGCTTTAGTCTCACAAATTAGCTTTTACGTCACTCAAGCGCCCCTTCGCTTTATAAAGTGAGCATCACGAGTGCCCGCTCTCCTCTTCTTTTCGCCTCAAACAACACTCCTTAGTTTCCTTTTGTTTGCTCGAATCAAGCGACGCAACCCGGTGTCTTCCCGAGTCCGCCACGCCGCCTTTGCGTTGTTCTTCCTCTCTGTTGATCTGCCGACCTAGGTGATCACGTCAAAGGGTGCTCCCAGTACCACTCTTCCAATTTCCCACCTTGTTTCATCTTCGTCGTTGTCGTTGTCGTTGTCCGAGCACCATCGGCACTAGGACCAAGCTACCGGCCATGCTTTTGATTTTCTGTTCGACCTCATAAACAAAGCACAGTAGTAATTTTTCTAGTCATGTGCTTTGCTGTGAGACCCCGGTTTATTAAACTTGTAATACTTAACCTTCCACTGGTTCTATTATCACAAATAGAATAATCCGCGTCTCGATGAATACGTGCCTCCCAGAACAAGCCGCACACATTCATCATATCAAAGCATGCATCAATTCCATACAACAGAATATAACAAGTTTACCAAAAGACATACATAATATAAGTTATTACAACACAGCCGACCGGCCAAATGACATAAGCGAAAATAAGTAATAAATGAAGCAAAAGTTGCCATAAGATGGCTTAAACCAAAAGACGACCGGTTAGCCACATAACACCACAGGGCAACCGATCGGGCCGCCAAGCTAATCGCCTTTAAATCGCCACAAAGACAACTCACAAAAGTGAGGTCCATCGGACTCACTATCATCCTCTGCACAACACAAGCAATGAAGGTGAGTACAAAAATGTACTCGCAAGACTTACGAGTAACAAGCCTATACATAGCTACATGAAAGTTGTATCAAAGGAATGTGGTTATATGGTTCTTTGGACGCACAAAGCAAGTTTCGTTTGCAATATTGTAGTAAGTTGAACAGCGGTTGTCAAATCTGTTTTTAAACATTTAAATAACAGCGAGTAATCATAAGTAACAAGTATCCACCTAGAAGTGACTTTCCCTAAAGCCACCACAACATAGCATGAATCCCTGATTCATACCACCATCAAGTTTTAATTATAAAAAGGTTGTAGTCTAACTCTTGAAAGACTTCCCCAAGCGTGTCCATAACCTAGGACGAGGCTATTCGAATAGTTTTAATCCCTGCAGGGGTGTACCAATGTACCCACACTTTAGACCGCCTTTTTGCCAAGCTATTAAGCACACTTCCTTTGGTATGCCGGCACGGCTAAGTCCTACGAACCCTTTCCAATGGAATATGTTAATCAAGAGACGCACGTATGGGGGTTAATCCTTAGTGATCTGCCGACGAAATATGGATCACAAGGACCCATACGTGGAGCAAGACACACCGCCTCGGCGGGTGTTCCTCCCTACAACGTGTCCATGTTGCATATAATCAAATATGCAACCCACCCGCGACTCATTAATTAACACACCCAAAGTACTCACCTAAGAGAGGTCCCATATCCCTCCAAAGGTGGTTAGCACGCACAAATGCTTGGTTTGGTGTAACAAGTAGCTCGGTCCTTAATTGACCCGGGCACCATTCCAATCACACCCAAAAAATCACACCATCTTACCATTGTGCCCAAGTCTAAATTGTCTTCATTTTCAGTTTTAGTTTTGCAATTTAGACATAGCACAAGGCTGAAATATACAGATTATAACAGTTTGTGTGATCAAGGTTATCGACAAGTCGATAACCGCCCATTTCTACCGATAGCTAAGCATGGCTAAGCATAATGACACGTAACTACTAAGTGACAAGGGTTCATCCAATAACCCAAAATCACAGCAAGTAATCCTAGGCTCGATGGTAGAGGATTAAACATTTCTTACAGATTATGCAGCTACTAGGCCAACTATCGACAATAGTTTAAAACAACATAGCAATGCATACATAGAATTTGCAAACAACATATTAGAATTTAAAAATAGTAGGAACAACATGATCAAATAAATGCTACATCTGCTTGCCTTGCTGGAGTGCAGGATCTGGCTGCTGTGGCTCAATATCAGCAATAAAATTATCTTCGGAACCTAACGCGAAAAGGCGATAAGCAAATAAGAACGAAGAACACCAAATAACTCCAACAGCAAAATACAACCAAATCTGATGAAATTTACACAACAGCTAGGGAATGATCTAAGACAATGATAGGAACAAGAATTATGCAATTTGGACTTAACATGCAAAAGATATGGGCAAAATACCCTTTCTCAGCCTCATCAACAACCTAATTAATTAATAGTACTGTTCATGGCGAAATTTTCTACAATGATCTAAAGTCTGAAATTTTTATAGCAGGTAGATCATGGCATCCTAATGACAGCAAAGTTGAGTTTACTCAATTTGGAGTTATACACATTTACTTATGATTTTTCTAAAGTGCAAATCTAGCATATTACAATTTCTAGAAACATAAATATGCTCAAAACTAATTTTATATCGAAGTATGCTAACAGAGGGATTTTCTAGCATTGATTTTATATATTTTGCATTTTCAGAGAACTACTTGTGCCTTTTATAAGATTTCTGGAATTTCTAAATGCTGAAAATAGGTCCAAAATCATTAATCAAGGTTTCTGTTGCTATCCTGGGCCTACAATCATTTTTACATTAAAGTTTGGTTAATAACCAATTTATCAAAGTTGGAATCATTCATTTTGGGCATACCTAGAGCAAGATATGCATTTTCTAAAGTTTTATTCATTTTCTGGAATATTCAAAATAACAGGAAACAAGTTTTTAAGGTCTACACGAATTTATATTACAGCAACAAGGCCTAAAGCATTTTTAAACAAAACTTTAGCCTAAAACAAAATTATTACAGTTGGAAACAACTAAAAAGAGTTTAAAACGAATTTACTACGATTTTACAAAGCTTCTGCACAAATTTGCAGTGGCAAAATAATTACTTATCGAAATCCCGACAATCTAACCAAAATATAAAGACGTGAACGCACGAGGACCATTGATCTACAATCCTATGGCTCACGCGCGCCGAAAACAGCGCACGCGCGCGCAACTTAACGGAAGCTCACCGTTGGATCAAGATCCAACGGCGCACACGAGTGTATGCATTCGGACGGTGCGGTTGCTTGGGCCAATCCCAGCCGCAGATCGGCAGATGGACGGTCCAGAGCGCACCAACGGTCGGAAGGTCCGATTGCATACACGATCTCAATCGTTGATCGCAAGATCGACGGTCGAGAGTGATCAAGGCATCCGGAGGGTCCGAATACACTCACAATCTGGGCCGTTGATCACGGGATCGACGGTGGCTAAAGATTGAAGTTCAAAAAGAGATGCTGACACGTGGGGCACGCATGTCAGTGACCTTGAGTCACAACCGCGAATGTTTAACCCACGTGCACAGTGCACTGGGCCCACATGTCAACGACTAAGAGTGGCGGTTTAGGACAGAATTAATGCTTCTAATGATCATCATTAAATAGACACTAATGACCCCTGGATTTGGATTATAACCCCTCGGGCCCACAAGTCAGCGACCCAGAGGTGATCTCCGATAGCGATTAATGCCGACACATTAATTAATCAATGATTAAGCATTAATGATGTTGGAACCGTGCGGGATTGCGCCAGAGGGGGATTACAGGATGTTGGGCCCACTGGTCAGTGGCTCAACGACAAAGGTTAAGACACATTTAAAGAACTAATGATTGGCAATTACTGTGTAATTAATGTGTCCTAACCAAACGACGAAAACGGGAGTTCTGTGCCGGCAAAATCCCGAGCGACTTCAACGGCTCGTCGCCGGCGACACTAGCCGCGGCGGCGCCCACCAAGTACTGAAATGGAATCGCAATAACGCCTAGAACCTAATGGTGTCATCCTCGCCAGCGATGAGGGACTAGAACGCCGGCTAGCCGGAAAATGAAAAAGGGAGCTTTACTGCTAAACACGAAAACAACAAAAGAGCTCCGCTGCAGTCCAAGGAAGCGGGTGCCAGAGCTTCTAAGGACTAATAAGAAGCTACCTTGGTGAAGAGAAGCTTCAAAGATGGCCGGAGAAGCTCGATCACGGTGGAAGCTCGCCGGACTTGGAGAAGAAAGACCGAAATAGACACCCTGAGCAAAATGAGTGATTCCAAAGCATTAATGCAGCTTCATTATGGTCCACAGAAGCTACATGAGCAAGCAATGTGAAAATGGAGCACTCACCGGAGCTGAGGAAGAAGATGACCACTTTCAGCCGAATTTGAACAAACTTCAAATTGGACAATTCCTGAGAATCAAATCCAAAATTAAGTGAGGGGAAATGTTCAAGATAGTAAATAGATAAGGATAGGGCAAAGAAATATGAAGGAGAACTACTGGAACACCAAGAACACCGATGGAGCTCTTCGGGTCAACAATGGCAACTTGCCATTCTTGAGGTGTTAAGCTCCAATACTGTAAATGGAGTTTGATGGTGGTCTAAAGGAATACCAGGAAGTGTTAAGGGTGCTTATAAAGCCTTGGAGGCATTATTAGGGTTTGCACCACAAGCCTTTTGGGCGGCAAAGCACAGAGCACAAGGTGCAGCCGACAAGGAAAAAGCTAGTAGACGTGCAATAGGGTATGGCTCGGCCGAATACCTCTCCCACGCCCCTCACTATTGACTAGGGTGGCCGTAGGAAGCATGAAAAGACACTGCCATGCCCTACACTGTACACACACGGCCGGAGGTTGAAGATGACCAGCGCAAATGGCTTGGGCGATTTCCAGCCGTTGGATTAGACGCGGCCGGCTGAGATCGCGCCACGCCTCCCAGGTTTAAATCACAACGAAGGAGATGAGCGAGCGTTGGATCTTAATCCAACGCTCTGATTTAAACTAACAACCGGAGGGTCCGAATGTGTCGGAGGAGCTCAACGGTTGGATGGAGATCTAACGGTCGACATTCGCACTTGCAACCGGAAGGTCCGAACGCATACACGCACGCGGGCCGTGCGATTTAGATCCAAAGGCTGAGAATGGACGCGCGTTTTTAAAGAGAGGCTTGGTGCAGTTAGTTGACTGGACCGAGTCAGTTGGCTCGAGCCCGAGTCTGACTCGAACCCAAAGCACAGTGAGACTAGGTTTTGATTTAAAATAAGAACAGAGGCTTTTGAGGATTTATTTGAGGTAGCAAAATTACTCCAAAAATTATGAAACTTTTACAGGAGCTTGCTGACTCATACATCAAACTTGTGTAAAATTTTTAGAGGTTTTTATGCTGTGAATAAATCTCCAAAAATTCTGCAAGGCTCTGTTTCAATGTTTGACTGGAATTCAAACAGGTTTGATTGCCTCTAAAAATATTCAAACAATTTCTAAAAATTGCGAAATTTTTCAGAGGGGACACAAATCATCGCAGAAACCTAGGAAAGATATTTCCCAAAGATGATCACAAAATTTGACAAGATTGTTTTTGGAATATCAAAGTTTGGATCAAACAGACTTGTGACATTGTATTTCCATAACTTCTTACAACAGATGTTCAAAGCTTACAGGAAATACATGATGTAAGAAAAAGTTTTAATTTCTACTGATTTTCTTACATTTGAAACACAAGCCCAAAATTGGGATGTTACATTTGCTTTCTGTATTCGTAGTGAAGATGAACAGTGTTGGCTACTAGATAATCTTTCATACTCCGTTCTCACTCCTCGGTCAGTCATTTCCCGAACCGACTACGTCGCCGCGTGCCCCTCGGCTTCCTCTTCACATCCCTGGATTTCGCTCCCCAAATATCGCCATTTTATTTTGTTTACTGTTCATGAACAGTGCCATGCAGTGTAGTATACGTGCATGGTGTATGTACATACATGGTTTTATTTTTTTTTGGAGAATTGATTTGCTAGATTTTCGTTCGTTCTCATACGAACTCCGAATCCATCGATTCTTTCTCCTAAATTCATCTAAATTCATTCTCTACTTCCAGTATTTATTTTGTAATTTTTGAATTTTATTTATTTTCTGCTATTTATTTTGGTCCTTTGCGCGTGTGTAGAGTCCGACGTCGCGACGCAAGTTTGGACCAACAGAAGCTTTACCTCCAACGCCACCGGCGAGTCTCCTTTGACCACATTGAACCTATGATTTGTAAATCATGTTTTCAGCTTTAAAATTATGCATTGCTATTTAAATGATAAGTTAAACGTAGGTTGTTAGTTAAAAACCTAAAGTTTGCTACTATCATCCTTGATATTTGATGTCCTGCATCTTTGTAACCCTAGTGTAGAAATTCGCATTATTGAATACAATTTTGCAGAATAGTTTATTACGGTAGAATTGCTTAGACATGCTTTACGGCTTTATTTAACCTTTGGGGGAGAAAAACCATTATTTACCCTTTATGCTTTCTTTGAAAAATGTATGACATTAGGTAATGTCAGTGTTTGGAAAATAAAATATAATGATGAAAGTATGTTTTAGACTTGGGTGGATGGTAAGATCAAAGTGGTGCAATAGAGCACGAGATCATGTATTGTGTTAGTCCCGCCAAGTCGTATTAAGGACCGACGCTTGTGATTATTCAAACCGAGCACTACCGTACAACCACATGTCCAAAATGGGAACGGACCTGGCCAACTAATTAGCAAAATTTTGAGTCGGTTCTGTCATGGTTGTGTGTGCTGATTCACGTGGCGCAAGAGGGGGCCAGGAAGGCGAAACCTTAGCGGACAGAACCGAGTCAAAAGGAAGCTTTGTAAAAGCCTTGTGATGCTTTCTCCTTGATTCACACGCCAAAGGAAGCGTGTGGTATATCAAAGATCATCTCTTGTGGGTCAAGCTGTACAACCTCTGCAGAGTGTTAAAAACTATTCGAATAGTCGTGCCCACGGTCAAGGGCGAGCAAGGTGTGTTTTCACATGGTAGATTTTGGTTTTGATTTTAAAAGAGTAATTTTGGGAACCGGGAGCAGTTGGGACTCTCGGGTAGTTTCTGGCAGCTAGAGCCAGTTGGCAGCTAGAGCCCTATTCTGAAAACCTTGGCAGCTAGAGCCTTTATGCTAGTGGTTGGTAGCTAGAACCTCCACTAGTAATACAATTAATTTATTTATTGAAACTGCGTTTGTCAAATGTGCTTTATGAAAATTGTTTTGAACTTAAAAATTTGTTTTGTGCAAAAGAACCATATAAGCCTCATTTGTCAAAGCTATGCATATGCATGTTTCCCAAGACTCGCAGAGTACTTTATGTACTCACATGCTGCACTCATAATCTCAGAAGCCTTCAACGACACAGAGGAGGTCTACGACTACTTTGCATGTGGCTTTGATGAAGGACACCCGGAGTACTAGGTTGCGCTCCCCAGTCAAATGCCGGTGGGCAATTTGATGGGCCACTACTCGGAGTTTAATTTTTGTTGTTTCATTCTTTGAAGACTCAAGGTCTTTCGACCTCTTTTGTAATAAGTGGCCATAAGGCGGTACTCGATTGTTTATTAATGTTATTCGTGATTCGAATTTGTTATCAACAATGTTTCCACTGTGTGCACTAGCTATCGATCATGGGGTGTGCGAGATACACGTAGGGTTCGGTTCGTAAATCCGGTCCCGACAGAGTTGGTATCAGAGCCAGGTTGACTGTAGGACGTGACCTAGTTAGAATGGCAGTTAGTAGGAAAACTTCGAAACTTATTTTACAAAAAGAAAAATAATATTGTGCTATCCTCATCTTTTCTCATTTTTCTATCCTTACCTTCTTCGTGGAATTCTTCCTTACCTAGTTCTTCCTTCATCGTTTTACAATGTTAAATGAATCATCTTTCCCTTGTAATTTCTATAGTTGGTCAATGCGATTATTACCATTATGTTCAAGACTGCAAGAAATGGAGCCATGAAGAGAGCATCGTAAAGTCTCTAGTCATCTCTACCATCCAAGAACAACAGGCAAGATTCGTCAAAGACCGTGAGTAGAGGATGCGATGTCAGACAAGCCATATAGTTTAAGTTGCCTAGGCTCTTCCCGTGTATCGAGTCATTTCACTAGCTTAAGAGTATCGAGTAGACGATTTTCTTTGAGTTGTTTTTAGTTGGAAAAAGTAATTTGCTTTCCTGTAAAGTATTTGGTTCTTGTGGGTTGTTGCAAGCTCCCTTGTTTTTCTCGTCTTTGCTTTTTTTCCCTCTCTTCCCCGCTAACCTTGGACCGCTCAGATGGAAAACCCTGGAAGAGGTCGCGCAGCAGCCTGTGGAAGAGGACGTGGAAGAGGCCGTGTAGCTGGCCGAGGCCGTGGACTTGGTCGCGGTCAACCATTTCCCGAGGACCCAGTTTTGCCTCAAGCACCACAAGAACCACAAGTGCAAACTGAGCAGTTATTTGAGGAAGAACCTTTACCACCACCACCTCCTGGTCAGCCTCCATTGATGAATATAGAGCAGATGATGGCTATGCAACTTCAACTATTGCAAGCACTTGCTCAAAATCAAGTTAATCAACCTGCACAAGCTCCTGCTCCAGTCTTACCACCTCCGTCCAGACTTGGCGAATTTATGAGAACCAGGCCACCAACCTTTGCAGGTTCAGTTGATCCTCTTGAAGCTGATGACTGGTTAAAGGATGTCGAGAAGAAGCTGATCTTGGCTCAGTGTAATGACCAAGAGAATGTTCTCTTTGCTGCTCATCAACTAAAAGCAACCACAGGTACTTGGTAGGAAAACTATTGCGCAGCTCACCAGAATGTCCAAGCTATCTCTTGGCAGGAGTTTTCTGCTGCTTTTCGCACAGCTCACATTCCTATGGGAATGATGGAAATGAAGAAGAGAGAGTTTCATAAGCTGCAGCAGGGCAATGTCAGTGTGTCTGAGTATCTTAATAGGTTTACTCAGCTATCAAGGTATGCACCAGAGGATGTTGCTAATGAGGGAGCAAAGATTTGGCGCTTCATGGAAGGACTTGACCCCAACCTCAAAGTGCAACTGGTGTCAAATGACTACCCCAATTTTCAACAGATGGTCAACAAAGCTCTTGTGCAAGAGGATGCTCAGCATCAACTGTTTGAGTCCCGAAGAGAAAATGGCTTTCAAGCGCAAAGATGGAGCCGCAGCCCCTGCACTCTAATGAACCAACCACACTACAACCTGTCACCAGCAGATAATGCACCTAGGACTCCAATGTCAGGACCTCGTACAGTCATGCAGGGATTTGGAAACAATACTAGTGTTCAACCGCAGCAGAATCGGACGCCAGCAGTAGGAATCCAGTGCTTTCATTGCCATGAGATGGGGCATTATGCCAGCAATTGTCCTCGAAACGCCGAAATCGTGACTCAGCCTTTTAACTTGGGAACTACACCACCAAGACCCCTACACCAGATCGGGGCGAGGCGCCTCGGACTTCAAGACAAGCCATCCGAATTCAACACCATTCGCAAGGGACGATCAATCATGTTGCAAAGAACGCAAGCTCAATCAACTCAAAGATGTCGCACTGTAAGATCTAGACAGATCGGTTGCCATTTCGTTTTGTCTCACTCAATAGACAAAGTCGTTGGTTCAGAGAGCAAAGTCCGTGTACCCTAACCTTTTTCCCAGTCCATCCAAATCTCGGGGTCGAAATTCCTCCTAAGGGGGGTAGGTTTATAACATCCCAAAATTCGTTTTCTCTAAAAATTTAATTTCAAATTAATTAATTAAAATTTGTTTAGATTTATTTGTATTTTTTTTAAAAAAAATAATATTAAAAAAAAACTTCCCGTCAGGTCACCCATCCCAACTTAAAAAAAATAATATTAAAAAAAAAACTTCCCGTCAGGTCACCCATCCCAACTTTGCTCCCATGCAAACCTCACTTAACACCCAAAGCCTTATGCATGCATGCACTGCAAGTATGTCTTTTGATGTCAACTAGTAGTAATCCCTCTTTCATTCTTTTATCCTATACTTTTTTCTCTCTCCTCCTTTCATCTTCTTCCTCACACGAATGTGTGCTGTTCTTCTTCCGAAAACGCACGCTTTCACTCCTAAAATCAATTCTTTCCACTCAAACATCCAAAATCAATTACGTTGAAGCGAAATGATCGTGTCTTTATCACCCACATCATACAACCATCAATTTTATGTTTCCACTATCAATTGCATTCATTTTGGCCGTTTCTTTCCGTTCATCTCTTGCAAACCGAAACTGAAGCTTTAGTCTACAGCTGTTTTTCGTCAGCTCAAGCGTCCCCTTCGCTTTATAAAGTGAGCATCACGAGTGCCCGTCTCTCCTCTTCTTTTCGCCTCAAACAACACTCCCTAGTTTCCTTTTGTTTGCTCGAATCAAGCGACGCAACCCGGTGTCTTCCCGGAGTCCGGCTACGTCGTCTTTGCGGTGTTCTTCCTCTCTGTTGATCTGCCGACCTAGGTGATCACGTCAAAGGGTGCTCCCAGTACCACTCTTCCAATTTCCCACCTTGTTTCATCTTCGTCGTTGTCGTTGTCGCTGTCCGAGCACCATCGGCACTAGGACCAAGCTACCGGCCATGCTTTTGATTTTCTGTTCGACCTCATGAACAAAGCACGAGTAATTTTTCTAGTCATGTGCTTTGCTTTACGTATTCATAGTGAAGATGAACAGTCTTGGCTACTAGATAATCTTTCATACTCCGTTCTCTCTCCTCGGTCACCATTTCCCGAACCGACTACGTGCCGTGCCCCTCGACTTCCTCTTCACATCCTCGGATTTCGCTCCCCAAATATCGCCATTTTATTTTGTTTATCGTTCATGAACAGCGCCATGCGATGTAGTATCGTGCATGGTGTATGTACATACATGGTTTTATTTTTTTGGAGAATTGATTTGCTAGATTTTCGTTCGTTCTCATACGAACTCCGAATCCATCGATTCTTTCTCCTAAATTCATCTAAATTCATTCTCTACTTCCAGTATTTATTTTGTAATTTTGAATTTTATTTATTTTCTGCTATTTATTTTGGTCCTTTGCGTGTGTAGAGTCCGACGTCGCGACGCAAGTTTGGACCAACAGAAGCTTTACCTCCAACGTCACCGGCGAGTCTCCTTTGACCACATTGAACCTATGATTTGTAAATCATGTTTTCAGTTTAAAAGTTATGCATTGCTATTTAAATGATAAGTTAAATCGTAGGTTGTTAGTTAAAACCTAAAGTTTGCTACTATCATCCTTGATATTTGATGTCCTGCACCTTTGTAACCTAGTGTAGAAATTCCGCATTATTGAATACAATTTGGCGTAATAGTTTATTACTGATAGAATTGCTTAGACATGCTTTACGGCTTTATTTAACCATTGGGGGAGAAAAACCATTATTTACCCTTTATGCTTTCTTTGGAAAATGTATGACATTAGGTAATGTCAGTGTTTGGAAAATAAAATATAATGATGAAAGTATGTTTAAGACTTGGGTGGATGGTAAGATCAGGCGGGTGCAGCTAGAGCACGAGATCATGTATTGTGTTAGTCCTGCCCAAGTCATATTAAGGACCGACGCTTGTGATTATTCAAACTGAGCACTACCGTACAACCACATGTCCAAAATGGGAACGGACCTGGCCAACTAATTAGCAAAATTTTGAGTCGGTTCTGTCATGGTTGTGTGTGCTGATTCACGTGGCGCAAGAGGGGGCCAGGAAGGCGAAACCTTAGCGGACAGAACTGAGTCAAAAGGAAGCTTTGTAAAATCCTTGTGATGCTTTCTCCTTGATTCACACGTCAAAGGAAACGTGTGGTATATCAGGCGATCATCTCTTGTGGGTCAAGTTGTACAACCTCTGCAGAGTGTTAAAAACTATTCGAATAGCCGTGCCCACGGTCAAGGGCGAGCAAGGTGCGTTTTCACATGGTAGATTTTGGTTTTGATTTTAAAAGAGTAATTTTGGGAACCGGGAGCAGTTGGGACTCTCGGGTAGTTTCTGGCAGCTAGAGCCAGTTGGGCAGCTAGAGCCCTATTCTGAAAACCTTGGCAGCTAGAGCCTTTATGCTAGTGGTTGGTAGCTAGAACCTCCACTAGTAATACAATTAATTTATTTATTGAAACTGCGTTTGTCAAATGTGCTTTATGAAAATTGTTTTGAACTTAAAAATTTGCTTTGTGCAAAAGAACCATATAAGCCTCATTTGTCAAAGCTATGCATATGCATGTTTCCCAAGACTCATGAGTACTTTATGTACTCACATGTCGCCTCATAATCTCGAAGCCTTCAACGACACAGAGGAGGTCTACGACTACTTTGCATGTGGCTTTGATGAAGGACACCCGGAGTACTAGGTTGCGCTCCCCAGTCAAATGCCGGTGGGCAATTTGATGGGCCACTACTCGGAGTTTAATTTTTGTTGTTTCATTCTTTGTAGAAGACTCAAGGTCTTTCGACCTCTTTTGTAATAAGTGGCCATAAGGCCAGTACTCAGTTGTTTATTAATGTTATTCGTGATTCGAATTTGTTATCAACAATGTTTCCACTGTGTGCACTAGCTACTGATCATGGGACTGGTGCAGTATTACACAGAGGGTTCGGGTTCAGAAATCCAGTCCCGACAACTAACCATAAACACGTGATGATTGGGTAACCCGTGATCATGATGGGAGTTGAGATATGTTCCCAAATAACCCTCAGAAATACTGTAATTCTAGTGCACATATATGGAGTTGGGTGTATGATGGGAGTTGAGATATGTTACCAATAATAGGTACTTCTTGTTTGTCATTTATGTCTCCCATAATATTACCAGAAAACATGTGGACTTGAAATTTTATGTACAAATTTAAAGAAAGAACACTATTTAAAGCGGGGAACTGAAACGGCCATAAACACGTGATGATTGGGTAACACCAACACTAAGAGCATGTACAATGCAGATGCTTAGAGAGGTGTTTAGCAAAGAAAAACTGATTTTTCTTGCCACGTAGGATAGAGGAGGTGCTTATTTTGTAGCATCAATGCTTGATTAGGCACCGATGTTTAAGAGGTGCTTATGTATATAACTATAGATAATTAATAGATCATACAATCATCTAAACACCTACAAAACAGGTTCTTGCATTGGAGAAAACGACTTTTACATAGATGCTTGATGACGTGGCTACATTCTCTTTCTTTAAGCACTTGTTTATAAGCATCTCGCATTGTACATGCCCTAATACAACAACATAGAGTAGAGATGGAAGCCCTCTAAACACACAGGGGCGAAACCAAGGGGTGGGTGAAGGATCTAGACCCGCTATTATGCGATAATGAAATATTTTGGTGATTAATGACAAATGCACTTGTGAGACTAACACTCTTATTATTGTATCATGTTTAGTGATACGGGGGAAGGCCCGATCTTCTCAGTGAGGAACCGTGGATAGTTGATGCGAAGTAGACGATGTCGCTAGCTGAACACTCGCGCCAATGCACGAACCCTCAACTCTTCGGAATACGCCCAAAACACACCGGGTAGTTGTTCGTCGCGAGACCACGAACGATTTAACGCCAAGTCCCCAATTCCCAATGGAACGACGGCTTGACCTTGGATTGCGAACAAAACAAATGGATCGCCTAATTCTCTCTCAAAGTCCTCGCATGAACTCGGTGTCGAAAGAACAAGCAATAGCTATGTTTCAATCTTATGCATAAACTGGTCTACCTCTATGGTGCGCCATGGGGGTTTATATAGCCTCCCACGCAAGCACAAAGCTCGGATGAGCGATGTCGAGTGCTAAAGCAATCCGAGTCCGACAACGCTTCATCGCTCTGATATCCGAGTCCGACATCGCTCACGTGAACGATAATCCGATTCAAAAAACGTCCTACTTTAATTTGGAAATTTAAACTAGTCTCCCTCTCGGTTTCCCTTGTATTGTGAGCTTTCCTTCTCTTAGCTTGCGCGAATTTGTTCGATGCACTTGATGCTTCTTTTGATGCCAATGTAACCCTTGTTGCCATGTCACCATATGTCTTTCTTGACCGCCCGCATGTGCTAGGGTTTTATCCTGAGAGCACGTTCCCTCTCGTTGGCCACATGGGTTTCTTCTCCCTTGTTGGCCGCATGTGTTTCTCCTCCATGAATTTGTTCCGGCCTCCTCTCCTCCTCTCGGTTCCAAAGTCTTTAAATTTGTCAAACCTGAGAATGCACCAAGTATTGCTTTAGGTAGTAACCAATTCTCATTGGCAACAAAAGGAAATTCATTAAGAAACAAATGCACCTGTTGTTTGAGAAGTTTAGCTCCTGCTTCACGAATAACCTCATAAGTAGTAGGGATATCCTCATCATTTAGTCTCAGCCTGGATATAAAAGCAAAAATCCAAACAGGTATATATTGTTTAATGACAAATGCACTTGTGAGACTAACACTCTTATTATTGTATCATGTTTAGTCTCAGTTTGGACATAAAAGCAAAAATCCAAACAGGTATGTATTCATTAATGACAAATCTATTTTGTGGAACTAACAATTCTATTGATCATCTATTGCTTAGTCTCGTTTGGATATAAAGATAAAAATGCAAGAGGTATGCATTCTACTTCCTCTTATTGCTTTCCTTGGATCCAAAATCTAGGTTGAACTCCACCAAGGACCTAACTTGGATATGTGCATATGTTTTCACTACACATTCGTGTATGCACACATCTAGGGGGAGCTCAAACTATGTTTTGTAGTTTCATTAGTATTGATCCATATTCTCTTTCTACACATATTAAAGATCTTTACTTTGAAACATATCCTTTAATATATTTAACTTGTGTAATTAATATATTCATATGAGTATATGAGAGCATATGAGACTTATGTAGTTCATAGATGCTCATATATCCTTGAATATATTTAACTGGTGTAGTTAATATATTCATGTTAGTATATACAACTTATGTAGTTCTTATACACTCATGTTGAGTATATATATAACTTGTGTAGTTCTTATATACTCATACCAATTTATATTCAATTACTTATAATTGAAGTGATTATCATCGATTACCAAAGAGGAAAAGATTGTGGTATCTTATCCCAACCATTATGAGCTAATGGTATGTTGTGGTAATTAATGATAATCATATTATGGAACTAACTATTTCCTTGAGTTGGATGTGTAGGTTGGGTTCCATGTGGTTAAAGACTTTGGATGATATCATGTGTTGATAGTCATCAAGTCAAGACTCGGGATAAAGAGAAATCATCATGTGTTGATGATATTCTAAACAAGATCTCAAAGAAAAAGAATATCATCATGTGTTGATGATATTGAAGTGAAGAGCATGAAGTAAAGGATGCATTATGAGTTAATGCATGTCAAGTTCAAGAAGAAAATGATCATGAGTTGATCACCAAGTCAAAGAGAAGGACCATCATGTGTTGATAGAAAAGCAAGTTAAAGATTGCATCATAAGTTGATGCATATCAAGACTCGAGATGAAGGATGTCATCATAGATTGATGAGTATCAAGTTAAGATCTCGAAGCAAAGGGAACCATCATGGGTTGGTAATTGTCAAGTCAAGAACCCGGACTTGAAGCAAAGATGTGTGTCATCAAACTTCAAGTGGTGTGCAAGGCAAAGGTATGACTAGCTAGGGCTAAGGATGTGTTCCTAGTCTTTTACCGGTCTTGGTGTATAGGTTGTCGTACTATTAAGAGGGATCTTAACTAGTAGCTTGAGTTAGTCATGTGTTGATAGCTCATTGTGCTTGCTCCAGCTCTCTTTAACATGTTGCCTATATTTGCGAATGTGTTTTACAAATAGTTGTGGCTCATGGATAATCCTTGTAGCACGTGACTTTAGTTTGCAAATGTATTTTGCAAATGGCTCAAATCCATGTACCTTAATCCTTGTAGTGTGATTCTAAAAGTGTGCAAATGTGTTTTGCAACTTGTTGAGAATCTTAGTTTCATGCCTTGTGTGCATCTGGCATCAATTTGCAAATGTATTTTGCAATTGAGTTGCTCCTTGAAAGCCAGTTTGCGCTGTTTTTCAGAAACATCGGTAATACCGACGTTGTTTGGGTGGAACTACCGCTTGTGCGGTAGTACCGCTGTTTTGTGGTAGAACTACCTGCCTTTGTAGCAGTACGTGTTTTCCAGAGAAGCATTTGTTGCTCTCGTGGAAGCGCGGTAGTACCGGCGCTGTGTGCGCGGTAGTACCGTACCTCGGTTGTACCGATGTCTGTGCAGTATGGAATTTCCAGTAGCGTTGCATTTTGAACTTGGTTTGCTCTGAGGTGGCGCGGTAGTACCGGTGCTTTGTGCGTGGTATGACTGGCTCGCGGAACTACCGTTCATATGGTGGCGGTACGTAAATTCCAGAACGTATGGTTTTTTATCCTTAGCCGCGATTTTGAATATGTGTTGCTCTCTTGATATTGTGGTAGTACCGCAATGTGTTGTGCGGAACTACCGATTATCGGAACTACCGCGTATTAGTTGGCGGTAGTACCGTACCTCTTTTCAACGGCTAGTTTTATAGCCGTTACTGTGCTGATTCCTTGCTTCCAACGGCTAGCCTGTGTGTATAGTCTATATATACCCACCTTGGTCGTATAGGGGATAGGGGGTGAAAGAGGATGGTGCCATTATACATTCTCTAGAGCTAAGAGCAAGCCCTCTCTAGCATTTTGTGCATGTGTTGCACATAGTGTGGCTAGAAAACAAACCCTAAGTGCATGTGTTGCCTTAGGTAGTGGACAGAGTATCCACTTGAGCTTAGACACTTGATTGGTTCAAGTGGAAGTCTAAGACTTCTTACTCTTGGAGTTTGCTAACTCCTAGACGGCGTGGAGGCGTCGTGATTCGGTGATCTTCTCAAGTGAAGCCTGTGAGAAGACCTGAGCAGTTTGTGAGTGGTGTGGTGCTCGCTATCTCCGGAGTGGAGGAAAGAGCAATCTTAGTGGATTGAGGTATTGGTTACCTCGAAGGAAGGCTTAATTTGTGGAGCTGGTTCAATTGGTTTGGGTTTCCCTCAACGTGGATTAGGGGAGACCGGTAAGTCTCCGATCACCATGGTTAAACATCGTCGTATCTCTTGTGGTTTGCATTCTATTGCTCTACATTGTGCAATTCATATTTCTTGTATTAAATTGCTTATTCATTGTGTATGAATTCTTGCCTTGCTTTGTGCTATTTTTACTGCTAAAATTGAATAGCTTACAAGTCTTTGCTTAATTTGCAATATTCTTCAATTGACTTGTATTGTTGGTGCACCTAGAAGAGCCTAGTTGATTTAGGTTTTATTTGGGCAAAACTGATTTGATATTAGCTTCCGCATAAGAAAATGTCTTAGCCCAAAGAAGTTTAAAACTGCCTATTCACCCCCCCCCCTCTAGTCGGCCTACTCGATCCTACAGTGGGGTCGAGGATGGCTAGAGCACCAACTCTTGGGCCGTCCGGACTCTCGAAGTATCGATAGCAAGGTATAAGCGGTCATACCCAATTGCGCCCATGACTTGATCGAGCCAAACTGAGTCACCAAGCCACTCAAATAGTCTCCCTCCTGCTCGGCTCTCCTCTCAGTTCAGCAAGGGAGCGAGGCGACGTCCGACGAAAGGTAGCTTGTAGCAGCCAAGCAGGGGAGGACGGGGCGAGCGATCGTTGGTGAGGGACTGGGAGGCGAGTGCACGGCTCGGTGGCTTAGTTGGCGGGCGGCGGACTAGGGCCAAGCAGGGCGCAAGAGGGGTAGAGGACAATTGGGCCTCATTATGTAGTGGTACCCACAACATGCAAGGCAACACTGTAACGATTTCAAGAATCAAATTAAAATCAAGTGTCTAGTAAAATAAATAATTACAGTAAGGAAGCAAAAATCCTACGCAAAATTTGTTTGGCTATTTCTTCAAATTGTGCAAGATATTTTCTAATACATGGTGAAACTTTTCGTGGATAACTAGACATATTTATGAGACATCCGGGTCGTATCTACTAACGAGGTGTAGTACTATTTTTTATGTATTTCATATCTTCACAGGACCGTTAGATATATATTTGATACATTTATAAAAAAAAATACACTGCCTCCGGTTTTATCCTGGCATTCGTCGGTGCTCACAGCCCCATCCCAGACAATCACAGTATCACCAGGGGCGGATCTGGGCCTTAGGCAGGGTGGGCTATAGCCCGAGACCCAGAAAAAATAGCAGTGTAAATTTTTTTTACATATGAGCCGAAAGAAATGGGGCAGTCATTTAGCCCGAGGCCAGCCATCCAAGCCGCCCACCCACGACCGACGCGCCTCGGCTTCCCCACTCCATCCACATCCGGGCCACGGTGAGGGTGTGAGGAGGCGATGACCTAATCCCTTCCCCACTCCATTGGCGGCTACGGTTGGCTCGGCGCCCTCGCTGCCGCCGCCGCCGCCCTCCCGCTCCTCTGCGCCCTCCCTCACGCCTGGCGCCGCGCCCGCGCGCCCGCGCGCCCTCCGTGGCTCTGTCGGTCCGTCCCCAGCATAGTCAAGCCTGATACGGACATTTCCCACTCCAGCCATCAAAGTTACGCTGATTTCCCACTAGTGATTGGATCTGGTTCAAGCCCGCCCTTTCTCCAGTGATTGAACTTGCCATCAAGGTTACTCCATAATCCCTAATTTCTCTTTGATTTTTGAGTCCTGGTTTCTTCTAATTTCAGTGTTTTTTTTTTTTGCCTTAGGACTTCTATCTCATTTTGTTCACCCCCAAAGAGGACAATGGTGGCGTGGTGGTCGCGGCGGCCTGGCAGAGGGGTGGTGGCCTGGCAAAGGGGGAGGTAGTGGTTGTGGCGCTCGGAGAGAAGCAGATCGGAGGCGTATCTTGCTGGAGGTGGCGCTGCAGAAACAAGGGCGACTGGGGAGGCCCTTTAGCCATTCTTTGACTCAACCTTCCCCAGTTCTGAAGGCAACTACGATTTCCAGATCACTAATTTATCTTGATTCCGAATACTTATCTTGATTCCGTTGTTCATAATTTATCATAGCTGCTGCGATTCTGAATTTTTTTGTTAGTTCCCCGTGACAACAATGGTGTGCTTATCCACTTTGTTTAACTCATGCAAATGAGAGAGAAATCTTCTGAACTTATGCATTGTAATTAGGAGGAATCTAAATCTACGAGGTTACAGAAGAAGGGATAAGAAAGTAATCAAAGACTTGTGTTTATAGCATGGTTAGGATACCCCTTTTGGAAGTATATATGCTTTTGACTTGTATTTTGGCATTTTTTTAATTGGAGTATTGGACCTTATAATGAAACATCATGGCTCATTTGTATATTCTGACTTGTGTTTATAGCATGGTTAGGATCCTATTTGTATATTCCGAATCAACATACATTTATGATTTATCTAGCTAAATGTTCGATTATAACTGTGGGATGCACATTGTTGGATTATTGCACAATGTTAGAAATGATGAGTGTGTTGCATTCTTGATTGCTTGTTTTGGGTGATCTAACTGTCTGCTAGTTATCAGGTATTCAGGTTAGTTTGACTGGTGGTTCAGAACGAGAAAAGCTTAAAACTTGTAGGAACAAGCTGAAAATTTGCAGAATTTTTTTGACGCCAGGTATGTAACTAACTGATTCTCGGCGATTTTGATCACTCTGCTACATTGTTCTTTCATGAAAATTTATTTTCTACACCAAAATTTAATTTGAGTGTGTTAAAATGGAATTGCTGAAATTCATACATTTGAACTTGATATGGTTTAGTGTGGACATTTGTTTTTTTCCTAGTCATAATCTTTTTTATGTTGTCGTACTTGCAGTAGTCCATCTCGTGATGTTTGATTTATTTTTTTAATGTTGTTTTTGTAGGTTCTGGTACTTGTCTAACTATTAACGAAGAAATGGTGGGCTAGGTTAGAGATGAAGTCCTCGTTATTTAGGTACTCAATTTGTATCTCTAAGATGCTATATTCTTTAAGTTTTGCCATGTTTTTCTTATTATATTTTATGTTGAAGCATTTTTTGTAAAGTTTCGTGTCAAGGAAGCAGCTTATTTTTTTGTTATGTCTTAATGTGAGTAGAAATTAGCATTTATTTTAATATGTTAGCCTATTAGAATTTAACCTGAGGCGTGATCAAATCCTAGATCCGCCGCCACTGAGTATCACCGCTACCGGTCTACTCCCAGCTTGTACAACGCTCCTCTGACCGCAGCAATACACTCCACTCCAAAGCCCGGCCGACCCGATGATGCCCACCCAAGTTGTCACTGTCCTCGGTCCCCCATCCTTTCTTTGTCACCCCAAATTGTCCCTTTCCAACCCTAACAAGCCTCGAGATTCGCGACACGGCAGTCATTAACAAAGCCGATAAAACGGAGCGCGCGGCCGAGCTAGCCCACCGTGATGGCATTCTCGTAGTTATCCGGCAGCTTGACGGGCATTCGTGCACCGGCTCCCCTGCCAAGATCTCGCTGCCACTGCACTACATAACATAGCTAGCAGCGCCACTACCCCACCATCTCCAAGCATCGCTCCATTAGTGCTCGGTGCCCTCCACTCCACTCCACTACGAGCTAGTAGTACAGTACAGCCTATAGCGAAGAGCTTAGCCTCGATCGCCACCGACACTAGCGTAGCTACGCGATGGACGTGCGGCGGCTGGCCGTGGTGGCGGTGGTGCTGGCCGTTGCCACAGCGGCGGCCGAGGGGTACAACATCACCAAGATTTTGGGGGAGCACCCGGAGTACTCGCAATTCAACAAGCTGCTGACGGAGACGCGGCTGGCCGGCGACATTAACCGGCGGCGCACCATCACGGTGCTGGTCGTTGCCAACGGCGACATGGGCGCCCTCACCAGCGGCCACCACTCCCTGCAGACCATCCGCCACATCCTCGAGATGCACATCCTCGTCGACTACTACGGCGCCAAGAAGCTCCACCAGCTCGCCCGCGGCGACACCGCCTCCTCCTCCATGTTCCAGGTATTCCACTGCTAGGTACTCTTGCAAGTCACCGACAGGTGGGCCCGGAGTTTCGCGGGCCTGCTTGGCGGTGACCTGTGTCTACGCTCCCTCTCCGTCTTGCACCAATTTCAGTAGCTTGACGAAGACGCCGACAGGTGGGGCAAGCCGCAAGCGGGTTCTTTCGGGCAGTCACTCGTGTCGGTGCCTGGGATGAAAGGGATTTCTCCCCTCTTTCAGTTATACTAGATCTGTAGCATCATTAGACAGACCGTTTGAGCAGCTTTGGAGCTGCAGTTATTAGCAGTAATTCTTAAAAAAACATTTTGAAGTATTATGCGACAATAATTACGGGTGGAAATGGGGAAATGCCTTTTTAAGTAATAATTGGTTATTCTTCAGTTCTTTTTTCTTACACTTTTGACTAGTTGTTCTTTTTCTGTGTGCAAAAGCTGCTTTGTCCGTGTGTTCTGGAGTGCTGCTTTATTATTCGTAATAATTGCATGCCGACAGAGGCACTGCCAAAGTTGGTGGATTCGCATAGAATAGTGAAGCTTCCATTGTAGCAGTTGGCCACCGGTAATACTCTCCGTTTCGTTATATAGGTATAATTGAAAGTAGGGCTCTAAAAAAAAACTCAAGACTCACGAATTGTTCGGGCTCAGCTCAATCTAGACTCGATTTGAGCTAATCGAGCTCGAGAATGATCTCAAGCTCACAAGTCTTAACTAGCTGCTTTCGAATAACTAGTGAGCCTTAACGAGCCAAGCTCAAATATAATTGTTACCGAGCTTCTCTCGAATAACCCTCCTATCTTGTTGAAAGTTGCTCAAATAGCCCTCATATCTTGTTGAAAATGGTTGCATGTTAACTGTTACGTAGCTTCCATCGAGTTCAAGCTGTTCTAATTATCGAAAATTGATGTATGTTTTTTACTATTATCGAGCCTACTCGAGTTTAGACCGAGCCGTGCTCAAGCCTAGGTCTAAGCTCGAATCCCAACTCGAGCTCGCTCGAGCATGGCTAGAGCTTGTACCGAGCTCGAGCCTGGGAGGCCCAGGCCAGGCTCGCTAGAGCTCTGATGCGTTTACAACCCTAATTGAGAGGGTCAATTCTGAATCTACTATAATTATTGTATTTTTTTTCTATTTTTATCCTTATTTAAATGTTTTGTAAGTTGTTAAATGGTTGTTCATATCATATAATAGGGGTATGAATGATCATTTATCATTAAGTATTTCTTAGAATTGTGCATGGTTGGCTTTGGACAAATGTAGCGAAACGGAGGGAGTAGTTAATAAGTATATATACCAGTAAAATATATTTGGTTTTCAATTACAAGGAATTGGTGGTAAGAGAAAAACCGTTTACCTTAACAGTTTAGCCAAATTGTAAAAAATCGAAACCGACACACGTTCAAACATACTCCCTCCGTTTGTTTGAGTTTGACGTCCGGTAGCTCATTAAAGAACTAGCCAGCGTCATTCTTTAAAATACGGAGGTAGTTTATCACTCAAATACTGGAATGGTGCTCTCTTGGCAGACATATTCATCCTTGTGAAGGGTTTCATTTAGGAATTTTTCAGTTGATATTTGACATGGGTGATGGGCCGCTTTTGAAGTGAGGCACCAAGGGAGTGGACATGCACATGAACTTGTTGGCCTGTCTTCTCATTAACAAGAAAATTATTGCCTTGTGCAGGGGCGGAGCTGGGCCTCGGGCCTCTCGGGCAATGGCCCAAGGCCCAGCGAAAAAACACCAGCTAAAAAAGAAAAACAGAACATGAAAAGCCTGTGCAATTTGATAATTGGGCTGAAATCATGCTGGGCCGGCCCGAGGCTTCGGGCCGTGCTGCCTCCGCCCCTGGCCTTGTGTGATTATGATGCTGTCCACACAGTCTCTGCAATGTGTTGATGCAACCTTAAGTCAGTGACTTTTCTATCCTTTTTATAGTCACCGAATACGGACTGTTTTAAAATAGTCATCGTCTCATCGAATCCCTGGATTATCGGACAATTTGAAACCCCCAAGACAAGATGTCGGCGTGTTAAAAATTCTAACCCTTGTCTAAACCTTGGATTAATCACTTTGTTTAGAACTTGCATGGAGCGGATCTATTGCCAATTTGCCATTGACGAATCAACAGCCCCACTCATTATTTGTGTCTTCTAGAGAAGAAAAATGTCTCATTTACACAATGACTTCGATAATTCACTGGGGGGAAATAAACCATGTGATTAGCTGGCAAGCCGCTGAAGTCCATAGCCTACAATTTGACAAGGCAGTCTCAATTGAAAACTAACTAGTTTGCTGCCACTGAAATGAATTTATTGCTCTCGTTGTGCAGGAGTCCGGCTCGGCCCCCGGCACGACAGGGTACGTGAACATCACGCAACACCGCGGCGGCCGCGTGACGTTCACCGCCGAGGATGCCGCGGACAGCGCGATGCCGTCTAGCTTCGTCAAGTCCATCAAGGAGATCCCGTACGACCTCGCCGTGCTCCAGATCAGCAAGGTGCTCTCCTCCCCGGAGGCCGAGGCGCCCGTGCCCCCGCCGGCCCCCGTCAACCTCACTGAGCTCCTCTCCAAGAAGTACTGCAAGAGCTTCGCCGGCCTCCTCGCCGCCAACGCCGACGTCTTCAGCAACATCAACGCGACCAAGGATAACGGCCTCACGCTCTTCTGCCCCGTCGACGCCGCCGTGGACGCTTTCATGCCCAAGTTCAAGAACCTGACGGCCAAGGGGAAGATGGCCATCCTGCTCTACCACGCCGTGCCGGACTACTACTCCCTCCAGCTCCTCAAGTCCAACAGCGGCAAGGTGAGCACGCTCGCCACGTCCAGCATCGCCAAGAAGGACTACAGCTACGACGTTCAGAACGACCGCGACACCGTCACTCTCGACACAAAGGTCACCACGGCCTCCGTCACGGCCACCGTGAAGGACGACGACCCGCTCGCCATCTACGCCATCTCCAAGTTCCTGCAGCCCAAGGAGCTGTTCAAGGTCACCGAGGACCTCGCGCCCGCGCCTGCGCCGGAGGCGCCCAAGAAGAAGAAGACCAAGAAGAAGCCCGCCACCAACTCCGCAGCCGACGCGCCCTCCGACGACGACTCCACGGCCGACTCGCCCGACTCCTCCACGGCCGATGACGCGGCGGACAAGGCTGGCGCCGCACCGTCCGTGCTCGCTCGGTGGGTGACTGCTGCCGCGATGGTGGCGGCGGCGTTGGCGCTAGCAGCCTAAGGTGTTGGCTCTGTGTTTTCTGTCCCTTCTCTTCTTTTATTTTTGTCCATTCGTCTCCCTTGTTGGTGAAAAAAAAAGGAGGGCTATTTTACTTTATTTATATTTATTACCGCAGTTCCCAAAAAAAGAACAAAAATGAAAATAGGTGTGATTCTAGCGCTTTGACTTTTTGTTTATTTGGTTTGTGGTTATCTTTTTGTAATGATAGTGGTCAATGGGATTGGAGAGAGTGTTTATATATGATAAATGACATCATCGAGTTTAGAGTTATTCCTTTTGCTTTTTAAGCTGTCTATGGTGAACTTTCTCAGTCACATGTTACATATCGTCTTTCCACTCACCATGGAAAAGTTGGGAGGGTGCAAAGTGGATCTTGCCATGTGGTGGCTTTGCATGTCCAGTTTGTAAAGGGGATGATGCCCAGTGATTTAGCTACTTTAGTTTTCAGATTGCTACGTTACAATTTTGTTTGTTGTTGGTCTACTGCCCTTTATATCTTCCGAGTTTGCAATGTGTTTCCCAATAAATAAATAAATCTGCCGTTTTTCTTTGAAATAACCCCGGCTGTAATTTCAGAGGAACTCCAATTGTTCTTCATGCTGGACCCATGTAACCCAAAGTTAACTTGAGAAATTTAAAAGCTATCATAAGATGATTCTACATCTTTAAGATTGAATGGGGGCCGTGTGCACGGCAATATGGCATCGGCACTCAACTTGTCTCGTCTGAAACGCGGGAATTATTTAGATTCTTGCAAAATAATAATCTATTTTCTATGAAATTCCTATGTTTCAAACAGAGCAAAATTGAATTACTTTATATAAAATTTCTACATTCCAAACAAACCGTTAGAGACAATATGATGAGGACATCTCATTGATTCACACTCACATAACAGCACCTAAACATCAAGATTCTAAGTTGTGAAGATCACGCACCCCGTAAGACAAGACACATCAAAATTGAAGCTCTCGTATGACCCAATATATTTGTTCGTTGGATTTTTGCAGTTAAGCTAGCCCTATTCGCTCGCTGTTTTTGCTCATTAGCAAATAATTCATAACAAGTGTTATTATCGAGCAAATTTTTTAACAATATTAATAGTCATGAAAAGAATGTGAGAATCATCTTAGGTTCAAACAGTGGCGGAACCAGGATTTTGTCACGCCTAAACTCTAATAGCATAGATATAATACCAACTTATACCCACACCGAGGTATAATAAAAGTACATTACAAATGCATCATTGACATGAAACTCGAGCTCGATGCTTAAACATACAACATAATAAATAAATAAAAACATGGCAAAACATAAACAATGTAGCATAGTAGATAATTTAGAAATTTAATTTGAGTACCTAAAGAACAAAGATTTGTTATCATCCTAGCATGTCATGTCTTCATCGATAGTAGGACAAGAACCCGAAGGTCCAAAACCTACAAAGACAACATAAAAAAAGTAAATCAAAACAAGAATATGAATAAATACAATACATAAAGTTTAAATTTGTAAGAATCTAACTTACCACTAGCATGAGTTAGTTGTTTCTTATGTGACCTAATCTCTTTAAAACGCTCCAAAATCTGATCATCTTTAATGCTTACAAATATGTCTCGCTCAATATAGCATACCATGCTATAATTCATTCATTCGTCATTCATCTTATTCCGCAACTCAGTCTTAATAATGTTAATAGTTGAGAATGCTCTTTCTACTGTTGTTGTTGCCACTGTCAAAAGCAAGGCCAATTCAATGAGGCGAAATACCAATGGAAAAAACCGTGTCTATCGGTCCAAACCATCTTGATATAAAGATTTCCAAGGTCAATACAACTTGTGAAATCTAGATCATCTCTCACATTAACAATAAATGTGCCAAGTTGGCCCCTAAGGACTAGACAATCATAATGTGAGAAGTCAGCAGCATAAAGCCTAGCAACTTCTATTAATTTGTCTTCATCAAAGTTGACAAAAGAATTTCTTAGATCAAGACAAGCAATGCATCTTAATAACTGAGTAGATCTTTCAGCAAAGCGATTGTTCATCTCAACAATAATTTGGTCATACACCACAATAAATATTTCATGATGGAAAATAAAGGTAGTAAGTTACCAACTGGGCGCCACGACCCCTTGAACGACCCCTAACTGTTATTTTATTGCGCCACGACCCCTTGAACGACCCTAACTGGTATTTTATCTCACATATTTGGCACACTAATTTTATGATGGAGCCAATTGTAAATACACCCTTCTAGCAGCATCCCTAATATCTACATCCGACTCCTCAAAGTGTTTCCGAAGCCTAGGATCGGCAACAATGCTGTCTGCATTAAGTACAACATGAGAATTGTTTTGCTTCGTGTTACTAGCTCCAGTTTCGACTGTTTTTGGAGGGGATTGGTTGGATTTTGTTTGTGTTGGAAAATAAGATGACAACATCTTGGTTCTCCTCATCCTAACTCCTACACATAAAAGACATAACAAATTGTAATATAGAAAACATTTTTATCCTGGAATGCACACACTATAATAAAAGCTTAGTTTCATTTACAACACAGAACAGCAGAAAACAAGGAATTATGATGAAGAATCACAGCACTATCCTACTACTGCGGCCTAGGAATTACTTTGGCACAGTTGGTGCAAGAACATTATGTTGTACAAAGTAGCAGGCACATCTAGGCATATAAAAATTAGTGTCAAATGTAATTTTGGCATCAATCAAAATAATAAAATGAAGACAGAGATACCTGCTAGACCAGTAATCAGAAGTACAATTTCGTTTATGAAGGCTAGTTTTCTTCATCAATGTAATGTACTGTAATGTACAGATAACGTATTTCAAAAAACAATAGTGTGGATAACACATTGTTGTCTTATGTAGCATTGACCTTATGTCGCCCGTGGGGAGCGGGCAACGTAGGTCCGGGGCCTGCGGCCGTGCCTGTGGGCAGCAACGAGGACGAGGTGGCTTCGGGCTTCCCCCTTCTGGCCTTCCCGGATGCGGCTTGGTGCGGCGGGGGAGCGTAGCAGACAGGGCAATGTGGCCACGCGGGAGAGGAGCATGACTTCGTGAGGGCGAAGCTGCGGGGGAGGAGCACGGCGACACAGGTGCGGCTCGATGTGGCGGGGGAGAAGCGTGGCATCCCAGGAGAGGAGGGTGGCGGTGCGGCGACGCGGGGGAGGAGCAGACCGACGGGGGGTGGCGACGGTGCGGGGGAGCCGGGGAGGAGACTAGAAGATAGGGGAGGTACAGCTGGGGAGGAGTTCTGAGGATAGTGGGAGGATGGGCTTAGGATGCGCCGTGGGAGGATAGGTTGGGAGGGAAGTTTGCGCTCCGGGCTAGGCCAATAACACCTGGGTTTGCACTAGAAAATATCCCACACCTCGGGCTGAAGCCCATGTTGCCATGGGCCTGATTCCGCCCCTGGGATCAAACCAAGCCAACGTGGCACTTTCTTGCTGTGATGTGCTCTTTCTCCATTAGCTATGGCATGCAAGCTTTGCTAGTGGTTAAATAGCAGCCCTCATTTTGTCTGCTTGAAGTCCTCAAACCCGATTTTCTCCTCTGCACGAAATATGCTGCTTGCCTTAACCACACATATCAATGGTGATTGATTCTCGCCGCGGGTGAGACCGTATGCCCTAGAGGGTGGATGGGGTTAATGGGGAAGGGGTGACTGGTAGGAGAGCGGGAGACCATCTCTCTGGCCTTCCTAGGGTCGCCCCAATGGACCTCCAAGGTGCATCGCGGCGCTTGGAATCCCACCCATTAAGGCATGTGCTTAGGTGGCCTTGACATTTTTGTGGCATGGGGAGGCATCAACAGAGGAGGCTTCGAGTTTGTGGACCTACAATGCCATTTACTGGTGGAGAAATGCTTGGAATTTTCCTTACTTTCAGGGCTTGTTTGGAAGCCCCAAACCCTGCCGGGATCCTGGCCCATTCCCGTGGGAGGAAACCCCGGGCCGAGTTAGTATGCCGTTTGGAAACAGACGAGGGAGAGGAAACCATGGCCCTTTCCACGCCAATCCACGGGAAAAAAAAAGGTTCGTCTCCTGAGGCGATGTTTTCATCCCCCGTTGCGCGAGGTCACGCCACCCCCTCCTCGCTCGTGATCTCTACTTCCTCGCGACCTCGCCTCCCTCCGTTGCTTCTCTCAATGCGACAGAGCTCGTCGTGCTCAGCTTCCTCACGCTCGAACCGCTCGACGTGAGCCCACATCGCAGTGGCCTCGGTCTCCGCCTCGGCAAGCCGCACTGGAGGAGGTGGTCTCATCGCTGGCAACCACGGCGCGCGCGAGGAGGCGGCGCTCGGCCTCCATCCAAGCGGCGTGGTGGCCAGCAAAAATCTCGATCCTGATTCGGCGAGAGCGCGCAACACAAGTTCGAGCTCTCCGCTATACCCGACTGTCGTCATAGGTCTGCTCTTCGTTGCATTCTCGTTCTCGTTTCGATCTGACGATCTAGCTCCTCATCTCTCGCCCCCTCTCTGTTGTGTGCGTGTGTTGGGGTCCAATTGGGCTTAAATTGCTTGTTGTGTTCGAGTTGAAAAACTTGAAAAATTGTATGAATAATAATTGCATAATCCAATCTACCTATATCGGCTATATGATGGAATTCAAGAATTGCAATTTGTAATGTTCAATTATTAATCTACATGCCTCTTGGCCTTCATTTCCAATTTTTGTGAGGAATTTCGTTTGATTTTTTCCGGATGGGATTCCCCCCTGCACCACTCCCAATTCCCAAACGCAAGAGATAAAATTCCTAGGGATTCTCACATGACCAAAAAAATCCTATCCTAGGCTAATTTTCCTGGGGAATATTTCCATTGCACTCAAACAAGCCCTCGTAGGTTTTATTTTAAAAAAAATTGGGAGTATGAAATGAAGTGTGGACGACGAGGACACAGCCGGGTGCTCCTGCCTCAAACCTCCTTGTAGTCCGAGGCATGGCGAAACATAACGTGCGCTAATTTAATCATGTTAGGGCTTTAGCTGTAGCATGAAGGTAGTAGTAACTTTCGTACCTTGCAGGAACTCTTGCTAGTACGTGCTCAATAAGTTGGGGAGCATTGAACCCAGAACACGCGTAATGGTAGGAACTTTTGGCCTGTTCGACCATAGGAATTTCAAGAAACAGTTTGATTCCTGAACAACTCTATGAAAAAAACTAACTTCCAAACGAAGCCTACTATAAAATATTGCATAGGGCACCTCATTTGTGCCAGAACTTTTGCGCATCAGTCTCTTATCTAAAGTGCGGCCGCGAGCTCACCAAATCACAGCAGTAACACAAGGGAGTGAAAGAAATAGATAAAAACTGAAAGCTCGCTCACGAGGGTAAATGCAAAGGTCCACATCAACACAAAGCAAACACACGTCCAGGATTCACCCACGGCCAAGTACATCCAAGAATATAAATGATAACCCGGGTCCCAGACCAAACAGAAACACAAAGTTTCCTCACAAATAAAAAACAGATTTAACATAATTGGACAATTACAACATTAATACAGAGCATGCATTACCAAACAGTCAATTATCGGTGTCAAGTCTTTAAGTTGGTTACTGCTGCTAGAACAAATTCTCCAGGCTAAAGAGCAAATTACAAGTATTCCAAAAATGGACTAGGGGAATCATTTACTAAAATACTGGACAAAAGCTAGTTAGCTTGACATCATCATTTGGTCGCATGCCTGAAAGGCCTGGTTTGCATAGTACCTTACATCTACATCTGGGTCCTCATTAAGCTCGACAAGGCATGGCTTCACTGTCTTCTCCACAACCTGTAAAATGAACATTTGGTGAAATAAGCAAAAGTCTAGCACTGCTGAAAATAGGATCACAGAAAAAAAAAAGGGTGGGCCACCACAACTTACAGATTGATCAAGGATGGGTATGAGCGACTGCAGAACTTTGGCAACATTGAACTTAATGTTTGGCACCCTGGCAATTTAAGATTATATTAGTGAGACCCTGAACAGGTGGCGGTCCTCTTGCGTATTTGCCATTTGGACTCACCTGTCCTTTGATGAAGCAATGACAACAGGTAGTAACTGTTGGCATGTGATGTCAACGCCCATGACAGGAGCCAACAAAGAAATAGCTTGCAAAATGGTCATCCGATACAGATAGTGTGGGTTGTTTATCTTCTCCAACACCTATAAAAGAAAAAACCATAAAAATACATGTATATAGGCTACCACAAATTCTGTATTGTATAAATTATTTTGGGAATTAAATAGCGAAACCACCAAAAAGGAATCTTGAAATTCTAGATGTTAAATAAGTTCCACTACATAGTAGCATCAAGGTCATGGAACAATAGTAAATCACAAAACCCCAACACTGGGTAAAAAGTCACTTAAAATGCCTAAAAAAAAGTTAGCTAAAGGGATGGTCAAACATGGTGGCAAATTTCAAACTTTAAAAAGTAAAGTGGACAATAAAAAAATTCAAGGTAAATAATTGCTTATTATTCATCATCTTATTCCGAACATTTGTCTTTTCTTGATATTTTGTAGATTGACCTGGTAGTTTATTGGAGCATTCCCTTTATTGGAACTTTTTCTTTTAGACTTCTACACGGTTAATGCATGAAATGGAGGGCGACAAAGGAGGCTGCTCCTTGTTCTTGTTAACCATTGCATAAAGGAGTCAGCAGCAATTTCTGGACTTTGTGCCTCTGATACTCCGATACGGCTCCCAGGCCAAGTACCAGTATCCCGATACGTATCGGGTACGGATACGGCCCGATACGGCCCCGATACGTATCGGGAAGTATCGGAAATGATTTCCTTTAAAAAAAAAGAAAATTATTACCCGATACGGCCCGATACTTCAGGATACACCGATACGGCCCAAATGTGATTTCAGCCCAAAAGAAAAAAGTACAGCTCCCAGCTCCCAGCCCAACCCAGCCCATCACCGAGTGCTACTAACCCTACCCCTGCCCTGCGCCTCCCTCCAGACCCTGCACCTCGCCGCCTCCGGTCTCGAGTGCCTCGTCGCCTCCGGTCCTGAGCTCCTTTGTGCGCCTCCAGTCCCGATCGCCTCCTCCGGCGCCTCGCCCGTCGCGCCTCGCGCCTCGGCCCAGCGCCTCGCCGCCTCAAGTCCCGAGCTCCTCCGTGCGCCTCGAGTCCCAAGCTCCACCTTGCGCTTCCCGGCGACCAGCGGCCGGTGGCCGGCGGTGCTCCCTCCTCTGCATCCAGCGGCCGGCGGCGTCCATCCTCTGCGCTCCCTCCTCTGCATCCGGCGGCCGACGGCATCTAGGCAGCAGGTCAGCTCCCTTCTCTTTTTTCTACTTCTCTTGATTCTCGATCTTGTTCCGTTAGGGATTTTCAATTAGGCGAGAGTTCCAGCGTAGTAGTAGCCGTGTTGTAGATGCGACTTGCTACTGGAATTGACTATAGTCTATAGATGAACTGGGAATTGACAGAGAGCTCCATTGGGGATCTTATGATTCTGATCTTATAGATGAACTGGTAGTTGCTAGTTGCGATCGACTTGCTACTTGCTAGTAGAGTAGTAGTTCTTGCCGATGAAGTGATGAACTAGTAGCGTGAGTTCTCATGATTGACAGATGAACTAGTTGCGCTTGCAATACGACTTGCTAGTAGAGTAGTAGTTCTTGCCGATGAACTAGTAGGTAAACCCTTGAGGCCTTGACTGAAACTTATCAAGTATCGTATTTTATATTTTTACTATTTTTAACATATATATATATATATATATATATACATCCGTATCGCCGTATCGGTTTTTTTGGAGAAATGGGGTATCGCCGTATCGCCGTATCCGTACCGCCGTACCAGTATCGCGTATCGGTGCATCATAGCTTTGTGCCCATCGGCTAAAATAGTGATCCTATCAGGAATAAGCTAAAAAAATGGGATACCAGCTATTGAGATTATGAGGAATTATATCCTCCATCATGTGAATCTCTTTGGGAGTCATAAGATTAACCTGAGGTATTATATGCTGCATTGCCCACTCAGGGCCAAATTCTTCTGCCAAACGCTTTAAGTTGTTGGCAGCTGCATCTCTGATTGAGAAAACCTGAAATCCAAACATTTGTAAATTTATTGACGATCATTATCACAGTTTGATATCAACACGAAATGTCCAACTTATGCACTACAAACTTATGCAGTAATTTACTAGCGAATCACTATAATAAACATAGTCTACATGTGTGTAATGAATAAAGGCAACCTCACTATATTGAAGAAGAGAGGACCTCACGTGCAGGAGTAACAATAATCACTACCTTATCTTCCAACCACTGCATGCAAAGTGCCCCCAACTTGTCATCAAAAAATCCAACACCTAGCTGACTTGCCAACAAAGGTATGTACTCAATTATGGCAAGCCGAACTCTCCAGTGCCTGTCCTCTGCAAGTTCTACAATGGCTGGTAGAAGTGATTGCGATAGCAAGTCAATTCCGATAACCTGTAAGATTTGAAGAAAGGAGAAACAGAGCTTATGAATACAGCATCGAATTTGAATGAATGACCAAGCAGGCTAAACATAAGGAACCAAAGCCTGCTGTGGTCTAATTCAACCATATTTAAACGGGCCGGTTTTGGGATCAAAATCATTTACTGCTTACTTCAAATCTTCAATAAAAATGAAGCATGGTGTCGTTCCAAGAAACAAATCCAACTCTTTCACCAACTTACAACATATACTATTCAATACAGAGTAAACCTAACTTTTGCACTATTCGAAACACAGACCGCGGTATTTTTGTTAGCCAGGTAAGAGTAATTAGACCAATGCTCGTCAAGACCAGGAGGAGGAAGGAATCAAGGAAAGCAGCAGACAGGGAGGAGAGGATGCCACGGTCGCCACTGAAGGACAATGCTATCACTGTAGGAACAACTCGGTGCTACCACTCCCAATGTTGGGCGCCTTGGGCACCTAACTCCTCGGTCACACAAACCTTGTCAACTATTTACAGAAGACTGCTCCGGTTTAATGCATGGTCCTCCCACTGGATGGTTAGTTTATGATGGACATTTTGGGGGAAGAAGTGAATATTATGGGGAAATTTTTTCTTACTGGGGTTACAATTCATTCAATAAAAAATTATGCCTTAGATATCTCGTATGAAGTTCTATTTTTTTAGTTTCATTTTTTAATACAAATATCTACATATCGCCCTATCATTGTTTTTGGTGGGAAAATGTCGTATCACTGTATCCAAAACAATGAAATCAAATTCCTTATTCCAAGAAACAAACCCAACTCCTTTGTAACACAAATCGTAACATGTAATAAATTTGGAAAGCATGTCATCTAAAGGCAAGATGGCAATGAGAGGGTGGGGATGCATAGGCTGGAAACAGAGCTAATATTTTTCTTAAATAAGCCTACTTTTGTCGCATGCTCAGACATTGCAAGCATGCCATCTAAAGGCAAGATAAGGATTTGCTGTTCATAGCCAACTTGCATATAAAACACTAATGTAAAATATTCCAGAACAGATCTTAAGAACAAGCACCATCCAGATGGGTGGCTATAATCACTACAGAGCATTCTCCATGAGTCACTGACTCTAATGGTCATACAAGCCAGTGACCCAGACGCTCATCTGAATTTTAGTATACCAAAAACGATGAGCTGGTTACTGCTAAAACTTTCCTAGAAACCAAGCAGTAACCTGCTGGTTACCATTTCACATCCTAGTTATGTTTTTTAAAATTTCATATTATCCAAGTTTTTTGCTGGTTAATGCCAGTATCTGGCCTGACAAAATAAAGGGCATACGGTGTCATTGCGTCAACCAGTCCAGTAGATCTCAACCCTTGTCAAGACTCAAGACCAGTCCAATGAAATCTTCAACAACAAACCAACTGAAACACAGAAGCTACTACTTATGGATGAAGCAGAAAAGCCTGTGCATATAGCTTGGAGTGATAGCATGGCAATGACCTGATTAACTTGATCAAGTTTGCTTATTATGTTGAGTCGAACATCAGGGAACTCATCCTTAAGCAAAGAAAGAAAAATGGGAAGAAGTTGCTCGATTGTGGCGTCCTACAAAAGGCCAAAACTGGAATTGATCAGCATTATCTAAACACAAATATATAAACACTCAAAAGTCTATTAACATATATAAAAAAGTGCAGTTCTGGAAGGATTTACATCTTAAATAAGCATCATTAAGAGAAATTGACAACTGTTGATAGATTCTGGAATTTATTTGGATTAATTAGTGCAGATTGATATTTAAAAATGCAATGCAACACAAACCGCTTCTCATAAAAAGCTTGCTTGATGATGAGTTGTGAACTCGTGATGATCAGAAAATGTATGATTCAGAAGTATAGATGCACCTAAGACTAGAGAACAATTTGCTAAAGAAGAAAAACATACTCAGAAGGACCAAATTCAAAATTCAGCAACGACACAAGCATAGGAACACAGATGGTGATACAGCAACGGGCCACAAAACCATATATATCAATTTGCAGCTCTTTCAACAAAGCAATGCAAATTTTATCAACAGCTGACTAATGTGCAGCTCTCCAACAAAGCAATACAATCTATTCACCGATATAGCTCTAACCTTTCCCAATACAGGAGCCATTCCCATAATAACTGAAGCCAAAGCTGAACGAACATGCTGAGATGAATCCGAAGACAATTCCTGCAGATACGATTGGCAAAAGTTAGTCCTCCAAGAATTAACAGTACAAAACTATTTAACTTCTGTGCAACAGTTGAGTACTTGACTGTACCTTGACACACGGAAGAATATGTTGGATTGCAAGTTGTGGGCTTAATATTCTGCAGAATTTTGTAACTTTTCCAGCAGCTGCTATTCGTACTTCAGCCTCATTATCACGAAGAAGGCAAACATATGCAGGCACCAGATCAGCCCTATTACGAAGATAATTAAAACAATGATCATTTTGTTAAGAAGTCCAGTGTGTCACAATGATGAGTGTTTCCAAATAAAGAACAATAATCAGTTTATGTCGAAAACACCATTCTGCTGCAAGCAAAAACTAAAAATGTAACTTAGCCCAACTTTACAATAGGAGCACATAGTAATACCTTGTAGGCTCAGGACCAACAGCCTCACAGAGCTCATACAACTGGTTGGCCACCATATAACGCACACGCCAAGATTTATCCTGTTGAAGAAGTTAAGAAAAGTATAAGCAACAGAAACTAAAGTACACTGAAACACAATCACATCAAATTAGAAACTAAACATAGCCCTCAGGATAATCTTGCACCTCCAGCAATTACCAAAATGAATATCAATAATATAGCAGAGCAAGATCGCCAGGTTCATGATACTCGGTAGGATCGTTTTCTGGCGAGTAGGATAAAATTGTAGGATCACGATTCTATGAGATTCTTTATTTTTAAGTATAATGAATTTATGTGTTATACAAAACTACTTAAAGAATGAAAAATATACCTGAGAGAAATTGACAATAACTGGAAGAATATGTGCTACACAATCTTGGGGTTCCAACAACTTCCCAAGAGCAGCACAACCCTCAACTGCCAATAGGCGCACTGAATCTTGGTCTGAATGTACAAGTCAGAGACAGTCTCTTATTATAAGACATAACAGATGGCTATGATATCGACTTATTCCATATAACAGAAGTCTTTTCTGGGTGGATTTCAGTCAAGGATTTTAAGAGTTTGTTCCAACCAATATAGAAACTTGAATAAATAAACTAGAAAATGGGTATACACCACAGCAATTACACTACGAAGTATTTAGAAACAAGAGATGCTTATCCAGCCTTACATCCAAGATATCACACCCCATTATCTGCTTAACGCAAAAGTACTACTAGTAAAGAATCCCTTAAGTTTTGAGGCTTCAAGAATTGACCGTGAAGATCAAGCACCATCATTACAAGAAAGTATTTTGTACAAGTGTGCTTGTTTATCTGCTCTTACTTCCAAGGCATAAGTACAAAAGAGCCTACACGGCAGAAGATAAACCAGTAAGCACTAGAAAACAACATATTGCTTCCCTGGTCCTACATCAAAGATGACAAGCCTACAATCCCTTAACGCAAAACGAGTACAGCAGCAAGCAGTCCTACACTTCCAACGATCAAAATTTATTTAATCATTATATAGATTAGATTATATAGGAGCGACCCCAATTTTACTCAATTCTACCAGTAATACCATGAATATTACATTTTAGTCAACAGAATCAGCCCAGCCTTTCTACTTTAATATATTTATCAAAGTTGTTAAAAAGGGGAATCATGCAGACACACAATAAGCACATAAGTACCAAAGTTGCATAGCTAGACAGGTTAAAATTCATTGCAATAACTACATTCCGCATCTGCAATAAACAAAACAATGACATCCACTAGAAATATTACAATTGACTTGGAATATAAAATACAAAAATAATATGCGCTAACGGAATATTAATTTTTTTAGAGGGACGAAGCATTAAAGTTTGTAGGATTAAGTCCATTTTACCCCCCCCTAAACTATGGTCCGAGTCCAAAACACTCCAAACTACAAAACCATTCACTTTACACCCCCAATTGTCAAAACCAGATCAAATTACACCCTAGGTAGGTTTCATTAGTGGTTTTAGCCATGGGTCCCACATGTCAGCCCCATCTCTTTCTTCTCCAACCCGGCCCAACCACCCCTTGCCCCCCGTGGCACCCAACACGCTCGCCGCTCGCCCGCACGGTGCTCTGAAGCTCCCCGCATGGCGCCCTCGCCACTCGCCCGCACGGTGCAGCTCCCACCTTCCCCAGCTAGCTCTCCCCTGGTTCTCCTTTCCCCCTGTGTGGCTATAAGAACCACCGGTGCATCTCCCTTCTTCTCCTCCCCCCCCCCCCTTCTTCCTCAAACGCAAAGCCAGAGCCGAGCTCCCGTGTCCACCGCAACGCCTCTCCGCCATTCGTCGCCACCGGTGAGTTCCTCACCACGCTAGCCGCGTCACCCCGTGCCTCCCAGGGCCCTCCACTTTTCCCCCCACCTCCCCTCTTCTTCTTCGCCGCCGAGCAAGCCGCCGGAGCCAAAGCCCCCATCTCCGCCCGGTTTTGGCCACCACCGCCGTTCGGCCGCACCAGTGAGTGTTTCATTGAACCTGCTGCATCACCCCGCGCCCCCAACCCCCCCCCCCCTCTACTCTTCCCCCACCTCCACCCTTCTTCTCCGCCACCGAGAAGCTCCACTGCCGCCACTCCTCCTCCGCCCACGGTCGCCGCCGCTCGCCACCACGGCCACCCCCAGGCTTCCACGACCCCACCGCCGGCCTCCCCACCCCCGGGCGCAGCCAGTGCGCACCCCTTCCTCCTCCACGCGCCACCCCACCGCTGGCACCGCACAAGGCCTGAGTTCCCGCCACCGCCCTTTTTGCCCCGCACCACCGCTCCGCAGCGGAACATGTACATGTGGACGCCACGTCATTCAAAAACATGTACATGTGGACGCCACATCATCCAAAACCGGGGGATGGTTTAAGGTGAGGGGTGATTTGCTCTGGTTTCAATAATTGGGGGGTGTAAAGTGAACGGTTTTGTAGTTGAAGGTGTTTTTTGGACTCGGGTCATAGTTCAAGGGTGTAAAGTGGACTTGTTGAGCAACCATTCATGATTCTCACAGGGACACATAAATACACGCACAAACAAATTGTGGACTATGCCTTACCAACATGTTATGTTAGGAACAAAGACAAGCTGACTGAGCAGTTAATAGTAGATGCATCAAACCAATGCACATATGCCACTATCAAAGCAAAGAGTAAGACAAATAACATAATTTTAGTTAAAATGACTCTGGGAAGTACCATCTTGTGTTAAGTCATCAAAGATTGACATGATCTCTGTCTTCAAATGGCTCTGTTCAACTGATGCAGCAAACTTCCCAAGATTTGATGCAGCAGCTCTTCTAACCATAGGCATGTCATCTTGACATAAGTGGCTGTAAATAGTCCTCAATTCTGCCTTCAATGGTTCAGGTGCACTAGGATAGGCAATGTGAAAAAGGCCGCATGATGACACTCGAGCTGTAAACCACTCACCAGCTGCCAATCTCTGAAATGAGCAAAGCATGCCTAGTTTAAAGAACATAAAAATAAACTACAGAATAATCTAGAAAATAATCTTTCCAAAATAAGAGCACAAGTTCCTATGTTTTTGTATATAGTTACGCAATGGAGAAGAATGATCTGTAACACTATTTTGCAAGATCTGCAAAATACACATACACACACACAACCCCCACAAATCATATGCTGCTGACTATCAAAACTTTTGCAAATGCTAATTGCAGACATTGACAAATAAAGAGCCACCACTTTGGCACATATAAAACTAGTTCACTTGTAATAAAATTTTATTAGTTCAACTAAAATGCAATAGGCTAAATACTCTTGTAAAGCATACTCCCTACACTATGAAGCGCCAATTTTGATTATTACTGAAAATGAGATGGTCAGATAAGAAAACAAAAGGACATAATGCTATGACACATATTAGGAGAATAACTAGTTTGCTGACAATCAAATAAACTTGTTCAGGCTACAAATGGAATAGGCTAAATGATCTCATGAAGCATACTCCCAATGCAAAATTTAGAAGGCTTTTGTTCATTTAGAATGTGAACTGGTGAAGCTTGTTCAATAAGCATCTGTATAACAACAAAGCATAGGCAAAAAATAAGAGTTATTGAAAATCATATGGTAGGAAGTGTATCTATCATGAAAAATGGTTATATAACTGCAGCAGAAGCCATACGATCCAAATGCTCATGTTGATGGCCACATATTACAAGAAACACGTCAATTTATACAGTAAGTTTACTCCTCATACCTTTACAACAGGGATGAACCAGTCTACAACATCGCTTTCCTTCATCTGTGCTCCAATTCGACACAGCGATTCAACTGCCTTGTCTCTAATGCAGGTTTCTTCCACAGTACACAATGTTTCCAATGGTGGAAGCAAAACATGTGCATGTTCTACACCTCCAACATATGGAATAAACACAACCAACTCTTCTGCCATGGCAAGAAGCACCTCATCTTCGTCATCATTATTTTCACTAAGGAATGGAATTAGTTCTTTCCTTGTTCTTTCTTCCCCAAGTGCCCGAGCAATTGTAGAAAGTCTTCTAATTGAATTTAGACGCAATTGAATATCTTCATTTTTCAATTCATCGATCAGTACGGCAATTGGGTACAGAGGCTCATCAATCATAGCCATTAAGTTTGGCCAGAATTCCTTAAGCTGTAGAATAAAACAGAAACATAAATACAAAGTAGCATTTAAACTGAACAGTGAAACCTATGATAACATGTAAATAAGAAAATAATTCTTCTAACTACATTGTTCATTGGGAAAGAAAAAATCAGATGAAATCTGGTTGTTTTGTTTACTACACTGGAATTTGTCGTGCAACACACAGAAAACAGAGAGGTTAGACCTCCCTTTACAGGGTCGCTGCTATGATGCATCAAGGCCTGGTTGCACAATATAACCAGTTAATCAACAGACAATAGTGCATCACACCAACACATAAGCCTCACGAAATAAACCAGCATATGTTTAGCGACACAACTAATTTCAAGAGATCATGCATTCAATTTCTAGTTTTCCACCAATTAGAAAGCAACTGTTTGTTGAAATGAATTTTCCTCCATTTGTTGAAGGACCGTTGAACAGCGGATATACATATGGGTTCAAGTTCCAACGAACTCGATCGAAGGGGAAATGCTCCAAAGTAGCGAAACGATCTTCCTCAGCACCAACAAATTTGGACCCCAAGACTCGCAACGGAGTCCGGTCATTCCATCTATGGGATCAATCAACCCGTACAAACCCGTCTTGTCCCAACAGATCTCCCCAGGAACCAAGAAACCCTATCCCCACCCAGTCACGCATCCGAACCAACCCAGTCCATACAAAAGAAACCAAGAAGAGACCCGATCAGAGGAATCCGCACGGCACAGGTCCAGCCCCAGGAGCCGGAACCCCCACCAAAATGTCGCAGATCTACGCGGATGGCGCCGAGACGACCCTAGCCCTAGCCCCGACCGAGGGATCGAAGCGGCGGAGAAGAGGGGGCGGCAGATCTCACCTTGCGGAGACGGCGGGACAGACCGGCTGAGCGGACGGAGGGCGGAGGGGAGGGGAGGGGAGGAAGGAGATCGCGAGGCGTCGCCGCTTAAAATTATTTCTCGGCTTCTGGGACGGGTGCGGTGCGGGCGAGGGAGAGGGGTTCGCCCGTCGGGGTGCTTTTGATGGGTGCAAGTGTGGTACTGGAACGGGATCAGGTCATCAGTACTCACGAGATGCGGGTGGATGTCGAGGTTGAGCTTTTCCAAGTCCCGCCCCGGACCGGGCCTGGGCTCGGGCAGGCCGAAGAAGCCCGGACCGGGCAAACATAGTCTAGCCCAAGAAAGACCGAAATTCACGGTTTTTTCCATGAAATATTAATTTTAAATTTTTTGGAATAAATATAAATATTTAATTTATTTTGACAATAAAAAATGATTTTTATTATTGCTGTGGGGCTCTTTCGAGCTTCGGGGCGAAAAACAAGGCCCCAAGCCTGGAAAAAACAGACCGGGCTTGGGTGGGGACATCGGACTGGGCTACCCATAAACAGGTCTATGTCGAGGGCGCGACAGGGCAATGACATAAATATAGGCTAAGTAGCATCTCAACCATGTAAATTCTAGGGAAATGCCACTCTAAACATTGCTATGTAGGATTTGCCACTCATGCTGCTAGATTTGCCACTCTTTTCATATTTTAGTATTTTTCAATTATTTTTGGGCTGAAATTTGCATGAAAAAAAATATGTCTTTGTCTTTTTTCCTCATTGTCTTCTTTCCTTAACTCACATCCCCTCTCATCCATCAACTGGAGCACACGGCTTCTTATCTGTGTTGTATGCATAGTTATCGTGTTCGCTATAAAACCTCGCAAATCGTGAATCAAATTCGTCGAACCTAAACTGATTTAGGGTACAGGGTTCGTGTTCACAGTGAAAATTGGAAGAAAAAGTGGTGAACTACGAACCCGAACCCTGTACCACGACTCGGACAAACCGTGTTTCTGGTAACTACCGCCACCAACGGCGACGCCGCCGAAGACAATGGTGGTGGTTTCAGAAAAAATATAAGTTACACATTACAATTGGACACACGACATAATAGGAAACAGAATAAGATAATAATAAGAAACAATATTAGCATGACATATTTTAAAGCAAAACATCATCACATAGTTTTTCGACAAATAACAAAGATGTTACAAAACATTCCATCACATAGTTTTTCAATAAATCACAATCATGTTACAACACATTCCAGCAAGACGTCATCACTACATAGTTTTTCGACAAATCACAATGTTGTTACAACATATTCCTGCAAGACGTCATCATATATTTTTTCAACAAATTACAATGATAATACAAAACATTCAGCACAACATATTTTGAGAAGACAAATCATTCTAGTGGTTGTTGTCCAGACTGCCGACCTCTCCTTCATCATGTGCACTTCTCGTAGGGCATTTTTTGTGGGTATGCCCGGACTCCCTACAAATTGAACACTTCTTCGTGCGATGCCCCGCTTCTGCTTCGTTCATCATACGTCGTACCTGCCACTGGCCAACCTTTCCCTTCAGCCTAACGATGTCTATAGCCCAAATGAGTTGCTCCTAGGCAGGATGGCTAGTGAAATGACCAACCACACCATAGCTATACAGCTCCGCATTCTAGGTCCGCATCACCTCTTCTTTGGTGCTGCGCCGCCGTCGAACATGCGGCCATACCATGTGAGCATGGCCTATGCAGAAGAAGTTTGTTGCAGCTGCATACGCAACTAGCGCGATGTAGCATGCACTTGTGAATGATCTTCTTGTGGTTTATCCTTTCTCCCTGCACATGATCTCGAAGTGAAGCTCCCTTGTACTCATCTTGAATGCCCGGTGCATCTTATGACGACACATGTGTGAGGGACTACTATAGAGTATTTCCAGTAGGTGTCTCACTTAGGCTGGAATACATGCACTCGCCAAGGGCATCCATTTATGTCGTACTTCATATCATAGCATCTGGGGTTGGACTTCACTACCGTGAATGTACGCCACTCCTACAAGGCCCAGAATTTGACAGCCTCCTACACGGTCTTCTTGCATTTGTACACAACCCCTTTCTTGACCTTGTTCTAGTCATACTCCCACGGTATACGGGAGCCTTCGTTAATGACGAGGTTGTTAAACTGGTATGTATTCCACTCGGATGGAACTATTTGTTGTTCCACACAATCCTCCTCATTAGATCATTCATCTTCTGACAATGTCTGGTAGTCCAGGTCTTCAAGATCCATCCTTTCAACCAGGCATTCGATCTCCTCACCTTCGTCAGCAATCCCACTAGCTTGCCTGACGAAAGGAGCTCGTTCCTCACGGTTTTCATCAACCACATCAGCCACTCTCCGACCTCCTGCCGTGTTGGAGTCCCCAACTTCTTCTTCAGCATCACCACCACTTGCTTGTGTCAACTATCGATGCAAGAATGGCCTTGGCATATGCCATGACCTACATAAGACTGTCATGACCTAGTTCCCTTGGGCTGCATTAACTATCAATATGTGCCCTGTTGTGCTAGGTTGACAAGACAACTCAATTTTCAGATCATACACAGCATTGTCAAAGTCGAATTGTGGAACAACCACCGCATCATAACGCCCTATATAGTTGCTCTGGTCTTGGTAGGGTTACAATCGCCGATTGAAAATAACGCAAATCAATCCCCTCGGGACCCTTCGGACTAGTCCCCTAACTATAGTAAATTTTGAAATTGGTTGCGCCTGACAAATTTAATGTATTGCACCGTAAACAATATTTCCACAATTAACAACATATCAAAGACTAAACTACCATCGAAAAGGACTATTTACACCATACTACACCACGTAACTATAGATCTAAAACTATGCAATCCATTAAGTTAAAAATTTACCTCAAAGGCGGACGACCGAACGGGCAACACTTCGCTAGCTCCTCCCCTCCAATCTACTACTATCTACTCCTCTCCCTTCCCTCCCCTCTTTTCTCTTTTTCTGAATAAAAGTGAGTTTTGTCTGAATTTTGGGGTTTGAAGGGTCTTTTATGGGGGAGATTGTGTCGCCATTTGGAATAGCAATAGGGACTTGCGGGATCCAGGATCCCTGTCGCCATTTCGAATGACGGTTTTTCTAAATTTTAATATTAAAAAATTACCTGACATCCGAAACCCCACCACCATGGTTATTAAGGCGTCCATAAGGCATCGCTGGGGTCCAAGGTGTCGCGCCGCCTTGCCGCGCATGCGTATGGCGTCCGCCTCAAGTGCAAGGCATCTCTAAGGCGTCGCTCAAGCAGAGAAAGGCGTAAGGAAGGCCTGAGGCAATGCCTTGGACTGCTGGCTGTGCTGAGCTGCTGGCTAAAGTGCGAGACTGTTGGACCCGACACGAGCCCACGAGAGAGAATAGGAAAGAGGAGAGGGAGAAGACTGAAGAGCCGAAGACTCACCCTGAACCCTAGGCGGCGGCAACACCTCCATCTTGGCATCGCCCTCTCTAGTCCATCCCCGTCGCCCGGAGCCACAACAAAGAGGGAGGGGAAGCGAGGAGGCGGGAGGGAGGGGGAGGTCGGGTTGCCACCAGGAGGGGTTGGGGGGAGGGAGCCCAAGCCAAAAGGGGGAAGTCGGGTCACCGCCGGGAGGGAGAGGGGGAGGGGTAGGGGGAGCCCAATCCGAGTGGGGAGGGGATGTGCTCCTGTGCCGAACTCTGCTGATAAGCACAGGCAGGGGCAGGCGGGAAGGTGGGGGTAGCCGGGCAGGCGGGATCCTCCGCGGCTAGAGAATTAGAGCTGCCTGTTGCTGTCGGGATCTTTTATGGCAGCTTTGCACTGTCGCCTTACAATGCGTAAGGCGTCGCCTCGCCTCGCGCCTTACCACTTCAAAGGTGTGAGGGGGTGGGTCGCCTCGCCTCGCTTTACCGTCTTAATAACCATGCCCACCACTACAAAAACCCACCCAAACAACCAAACTTTAGCCCTCTGTCTTCTAACCTACTCTCTTCTAACTTACTTACACTTGTCTCACGACTACTCAACGCCATGTCTCAGTCGTCTAGTTCAATGAGCCGAAGAGTAGTGGTGCTGGCGAGTGCAAGACGCATGAACTGACCGAACTGTGGTGTCCAGGCAAATGTCATGTACTCCAATACTAAAGAGAACAGGGTGTGTGTGTTCTACAAGTGTCCGTATTTCTCGGCGAGTTCATTTTTTCTCGAATGCTGGTATTTGGTTTTAGGGATTGTTTGTCTCTTCTTTTTTACTATTCGGTGTGGTTCTTAGGTCAGCGGTTGCCAGTACTTTCACTGAGCGAACTCTATTGGTGCTATAGTCGAAAGAGCAGTTGAATGTCCGCATGTAGTTCCTTATGGTCTAATGGTGAACATGCCACTTGCACACGAACACTTCAACAAGATTCTTAACCACTTGAAGCGGCTCGAGAAACTTGTGTGTGTGTGTATCCTTCTGGTAGTGGTGGTTGTCTGCATAAGGGATTCATGTATGAACGATGTTGTATGCTTTTTATGAATTACGAGAAGTCTTTAACTTTTGGCAACTAGGTCTGTATGAACGTAACATGACAAGAGATTCACGTATGAACTCAATATTACTCTTGTGCATACCGTGAAGACAACACATTGCGACGCTACCTTTTAAGTCAAAAATGACATCTGTCTGCCACACCACCTTCTTAGACCAAAAAGGTCGCACGCTGTCACGCCCAACCTTTGTATATTGAAAATACGACACACTACAACACTACCTTTTAAGACAGAAATGACCGCACATTGTCAGGGCACACACTGGCACCTTTGCGGACCGAGAGGACAGCACACTATGACCTACCTTTTCAGATCGAAATAACCACACTCTGTCATGACACCTTTTTAGAACGAAAAAACAACACTAGGCCACACCATCTTTTCAGACCGATAAGATCACACATTGTCAAGCCACGCACTTCCACCTTTGTAGATCGAAAAGACAGTACACTGCGACGCTATCTTTTAAGACCGAAATGACCACACTCTGCCATGACACATTTTCATACCAAAAAGACAATACATTATGGTGCTACATTTTAGTACCGAAATGACCACACTCCACCACGCCAACTTTTCAAACCGAAAAGACAACACACCGCGATGCTACCTTTTGTATCGAAATGACTACACTCTGCCACGTCACCTTTTTAGATCAATGTATTTGCACTTCTCCTTCCACCCTCGGCACTACACCCTATATGCTCATAAAAAGAGGGAGAAGAAAGCTGGAGGACAACATTACACCACCATACCCAACATTTAACTCCAACTTGGTTCACACAACAAAGAGGAAGGAGATGTTAGACTCGTCGTCGAACTTCTACGCGAAGATGTTGCAGAAGTGTAAGTGGCTTGCCGAGAGGGCTAAATCCTACTCCGATTGTTCTATAAAGGATGCACCAGTACCACTGGAGTTTTCACACCCGCAATGTGTATGCAAAGAACTGGCGAAGATCATTCAGTCCACACACCCAGCGACCGCCACCCGGGAGTACTACATGTGCGGGAACATCCTCGTAAGCGAATCTTATAGATTTTTCACATATTACATTGCATTCCACATATCCCTAACTTCATAGGCGTATAATGGCAACTAGAGATGTGATGCAACTTTTTCTAATGGATCGATGGCCCGAACATGTATGATAGGACATTTATCGAGCAGAAGTACATGTTTAACTACGCGAAGTGAGTCGAGACATTTGAACGCTGGGAACCTTACATACTTGACCCTATTGAAAAGACACCGGAGGAGTATAGGAAAGCTGGGTGGTGGTGGAGGATTCCCAAATAGGAAGTTGAGTATGAACGGGCCGAGCGCGCGACGGACAAGGGGAAGATTCTTGCTAGTGAGACTGACAGATGTCCTAGCGCTCCTCGTCGCTCGGGCGCACTCCATATGGAAGAGGTAAGTTAGGTTCAATTTGCATCCTTATTATTGATTTGGCCTATGTTCTACTGTCCTAACATCATTCAATCATCTAGCCGGTCTCGCAGAACATGGGTGACTTTGGGACTAGCCGCCACCGCGGGTGGTCTAGAGATAAGGAGAAGGGACCGATGGGCTGTAACACCCCAACTCAGCACGAGCCTGGAATGCTACTATCCTAAGCTAAACCACAAAAATTCGACAGAACCTCTTTGGTATACGACGATACCGGAGGTTCTTCACAATAATTCAATGAAACAATAATAAAATCAGTTATAAGACTTATTCATAAATCCTAATTAACCAATTAAGGTAACACCTTGGCTATTCAGAAGCCAAGTTGCTAACCACCAAAATAACATAAACCATACAACATAAAATTTCTCAATAACATCGATCAATCCTCAAAGATCATAAAAGAATGTCATCCATGACTAGATTTATTTATTACAATCTGAAAGTTAACATAATAGAGTCTTTAATCATTCTTGCAATGGAACTAAGGTGAAGTGCATTATTCGAGTAGTGCATGTCTACTCCTCCCAAGAGAACCTCATCGATCACCTAGAAATAGATAAACAAAGCAAGGGTGAGTCTATGACTCAAAGAAGTACAATGATTATTAACACATTTGTCAATATGAATAAGACCTACTCGGCCTCAACATTGATCATAACACAAATGAGTACTTATGATGACATAAAATGAATGCTTAAAATCAAGGGAATGGACGCACACACACATATATCGGTATAGTCGGTGAAACACCCGCGGTGTTCACTCAAGCCCGCATCTTAACAAAAATGCGGATCCACTTCCGTATGAAGAACGTTTCATACGGTGTCCAACATTGCCCATATTGGAATTAATAGGTCTTACTCAACCATCCCGAATTGATGGTCTCTCATCCACTCCGTGGATGGCAAATGATAATGAATGCATGAAACAACTTATGGAATATAACATTATCATCATTTCTATTCATGAATTCAACATAGAGACAAAACATAGATATTTCACTTCATACTACACAAGAGTTATCACAAAGACGCTCATATCAATAACCACAATGCACAAACATTTAGATTAACAAAGTACTTGCCTTCCGCGTTGAGACGCGTTAGTGGCGGCGATGGCGTTCCTAAACTCAAGCTCCGCCGCTAACCAATGAAATAAATTCAATAAGAACACCAAAATACCCATTTCTACTAACCGATGTTATACATTGCTTCCCGATGACTCTAGTCTTTAAAACAAAGCTTAAACTAAAATCAATGTTTTCAGCTATAAAGTCGTCCTCGACAGCAGCACGACAATTAACGATCTCAGTGTCAGGAAGTCAAAAAGTGGTAAACCCAATTTCTGTAGCTTCTTAACTGACTAATCTACAATACTCTAGTTGACGAGATAAACCAATTTGGCCAATTTAATAGGTTAATAATCGTTTGAACTTTCGGTCCAGAATCTGTCCACAGAACGAACAGCAGAATTAAAAAGATCATAACTTTTATTAGGTAGCTCCAAATTGAACGTTCTTTACCAATCTGAAAAGGTCATCGAATCCTCTACAATAACCTAGTTGGGTGAACTTTCAGTTTCAACCAATTTCCCTTTCATAATTTAGGAAATAACCAGACAGTTTATTCTCGTCAGGTTTCTGGCAGCAGGTACTAAAACATCCATAACTTTTGACTCAGACCTCGGAATCAAGTGAACTTGGTGGCCACTGAAACTTAAGAACGAGGCCTAGATATCTCTAGGAGACCAAACCTTCAGATTCTGCCTAAAAACAACCGAAACAACCCCTCCAACATACTGGACAGAATTGAACGAAACGCGGACAGGCTGGAAATTAACAAAACTACCCACCCACTTAATGAAAGACTTCTAGAAATCCCAAGAACACATCGTTACCCTTGACGACGTGGGAGAGGATGCTGAGCGAGCCTCGAAGAAGAAGTTGGTGGTGATTTCCTCTTCTTGTTCCACAGCCCACGATCGTCGTCCCCGATCCTTGCGAAGACCGGCAATGGAGGGAGACCAACACCGCAGCAGGGAAGACGTCTTGAGGGGCAGCACCACGGAGGAATAACCAGGGAGGGGAGGAGGTAGGGCGCACAGGAGGGGGAGGCCAAAAGGGGCGGCGGCCAAGGGGGGTGGGAGAGGCAAAAGGAGGGAGGGGCTAGGGTTTGCAAGGGGCAAGAAAAGAGGGTGGCGTCCCCCCTCCTTGGCCGGCCACAAGGAGGCCTAATGGGCCTCTAGCCCAGGCCCAGGTTGGCCAACAATAGCGAAAAACCCCTCCGTTCTTTAGTCTATTCATCGATTCCATTGATTCCTACGATTAAACAAAACCTTCTCAAAGATTAATCAGAGTATTACACTCTACCCCCTTACCGTGATTCGACCCGAATCTAGACATTAGCCTACAAGGAAGGTATCCGAATTGAACTTAGGAATTAAGGATACACACTGTCGAAACAAGTCGATAATCGATCGCGCATGCGAGATTCCGCCTCCCAAGTGGCTTCTCTCTCGATCGATGGGACCAAAGTACCTTGACAAACTTCGTGGTTTTATTTCTCAAACCCGCTCGACTCTCTAGAATCTTCTCTGTCGTGACTCAAAAGTAAGGTCCCGCTCAATGTTCAAAGGCTCTAAGGAATTGCATGCTCGGGGTCTCTTAAGAACTTTCTCGGCATAGACACATGAAACACATTATGAACTCCACGCATGGACTCGAAGATCCAAGCGATAAGCCAATTTCCCAATTCGTACTACGATTGGAAATGGTCCAATGTACCTCGGACTAAGCTTTCCTTTGGTACCAAACCGCACGACACCTCCGGTAGGCGATACCTCGTAAGAACCTCGTTTCCCACTTCAATTCCAACTCTCGCTTCTCACATCCGCATAACTCTTACGCCGGCTCTGAGCGGCTAGCATATTCTTCACGATCTCGCTACTCTAGCCACGCTTGTTTGAACCAGTCCAGACCCAAAACGACCCGCTCTCCAATCGCATCCCAACACAATGGAGATCTCGCATCTCCGCCATAAAGAACCTCAAATGGTGCGGCTCGAATCTCGGCGTGATAGCTATTGTTATGGCGAACTCGCCAAAGCCAAGTGATCTTCCCAACCACCCTTCCAGGATAAAACACAATACCGAGCATATCTTCTAAGGTTTGATTGTACGCTCAGATCGACCATCATGCGTGGGTGGAATGCAAGATTAAGACGGAGTTGCGTGCCTAAAGCACTTTGCAAGCTCTCCCAAAACTTGGAAACAAATTTGGCATCTCGATCGGAAACAATAGTCTTTGGCACCCCGTGCAACCGTACTATCTCTCGTACATAGAGTGGAGCCAAATCGCTCGCAGAATTGGTTGTTCGAATGGGAATAAAATGTGCAGACTTACTCAATCGGTCCACTATAACCCAAATAGCATCCTTCCCTCGCTGAGTGCGAGGTAATCCAACTACAAAATCCATGGAGATGTCATCCCATGGCCACACCGAACCTCTAAAGGTTGCAACAATCCTGCCGGCCGCTATGTTCACCTTAACTCGCCGGCGATTCCACACGAGGCCACATATCTTTGCGCAATATCGACTTTCATTCTCTTCCACGAAGCTCTTCTTCAAATCTTTGTACATTTTGGTCTCACTGGATGTAATGTATACGATACTGCAGTGTGCTTCCTTTAGAATCTCATCTTTAACTCGTGCCCCTGTGGCACACAAAGGCGACCTTTAAATCGCAAAGCACCGTAATCATCTATACCAAAATGGCCTTGCTTGCCTTCATCTAGGCGCTTCCTCACGCTGGAGCATCCGATCATGTCACAGTTGTGCTTCCGTGCTGCTCGGAATGGTGACTCAAGAAGCAAACGGTCTCGGTCTCGACGGTACATCGCAAAGCAAAAGATATATCCATACGCTCAAAATCACCGACAAGACAATCGAGGGTAGGAGGGTCGCCTTACGACTTAGAGCATCCGCTATAACATTCGCCCTCCCGGTGATACCGAATAGTGAGATCATAGTCTTTATCAACTCTAACCACCTTCTCTGCCTCGATTCAAATCTTTTGGGTAAAGATGTATTTCAAACTCTTGTGATCGGTGAAAATGTCACAAGACTCGCAGTACAAATAATGGCGCGGATCTTTAAAGCAAGTACTATCTGCAAGTTCTAGGTCATGAGTAGGATAGTTCCGTTCATGTTTCTTCAATCGCCGCGATGCATAGGCAATCACCTTTCCATCCCGCATAAGTACACAACCAAGCCCAACTCTAGATGCATCTCAAAAATAGTGAACCGCTTCCTGGTTCGGAAGAGTGAGAATTGGAGCGGTCACCAATCTATCCTTCAAAGCACGAAACTTCGCTCACACGCGTCGATCCACCGAACTTGACCCTTTCGTGTCAATCGTGACATTGGTCTAGCAAGGGTAGAGAAACCTCCACGAAACGCCGATAATAACCACTAAACCTAAAACTCCTCACTTCTTTTATATTAGTTGGTCTTTTCCATTCCACCACCGTTGAGATCTTACTTAGATCAACCAAATGCCCTCTTGATTGATTACATGGCGAAACCCAACTCGTAAATCCGAATTCACATTTCTTCGATTTGGCATAAAATTGGTTCACTCTCGTGGTCTCAATGTGAGGACCCAGTTTATTTGGCTTGTAATGCTTAACCAACCACCGGTCCTAGCAAAGACAAATCAAATAATCGATCTCGAGATATGTATACTTCCTGAAGCGAGATACACACCTCGGTACAAAATTAGACATCAACTCCATTCCAAACATAGAGTCCAAACACTACACTACCAAACGGAAGATAAACAAATAGAGAGTTATTACGCACAAAGGCCGGCGTGCCAAGGTACACAAATAAACAAGAACGATAATGAAGCAAAGTGCCATAAGATGGCTATAAACAAAGCCAATCGTGCCTCCAACCCACAAGGCATCCGACCGACCGCCAAGTCTAGTCGTCCACGAAACGGCAACACACCTCACGTAGTGAGGCCCTTGGGGCTCACCTTCTTCCTCTCGCAACAAAAACATTAAGCAAAGCACACGAGTACAAAGATTGTCTTTGTACCCGCAAGACTGATGTGTGAACTAGCGCACTGCTTCATATGCTACATGCAAAGCTTGTTTGGTGGAGGCCATATGTCTTGTTTGCATAAAGCCAATTTTCATTTGCAATAAGGTAATACAGCTTTTAAAGGCAAGTTTGCAATTCATTTTAAGATTGAAATAACAAGAAAGATAATAATAACAAAAGAGGAAGATAAACAACCTAGAAGTGACTATCCCAATAGTCACCACAACAATAGCACGAATCCCAGATTCGTACCACCCATCAAGTTTTAATTTAAATGTTGTAGTCTAACTCTCGATAAGCTTACCCAAGCGTGTCCATCACCTAGGGCGAGGCTATTCGAATAGTTTTTAAACCTGCAGGTGTACCACTGTACCCACACCTCGGATCGCCTTTAAGCCAAAGCACACTCAGAAGGTATGCTACACAAACTAAGTCCTACGAGACTTTTTCCAATATTGTGTATTAACTACGAGCCGCTCGTATGGATAGAAATCCATACGCTTACATGGTAAAGCCGAAAAGACAACTACCCACTCAGGATAAAGCCTTTCGGACAACTACCATGCTCCCACCTCCATCCCTCCTGCGACCTCCTGCGATCCGGAGCCAATACACACCAAAGTACTAGGTCAAGAGAGGTCCCATACCCTCTAGTGTGGTTAGCACGCCGAAATGCTGGATAATGTAAACTCACAAGATGTTCGGTCCTTAATTGACCCGGGCACCTTTCCAGTCACACCCAAAAGATCACACCAATCTTACCATTGTGCCCGCGTCTAAATCATTTTTGTTTTCATTTTTAGTTTTGCAATTAGACATAGCAGTAATGCTGAAATATAAAGTTATAGAAAATTTTGTGTGATCAAGGTTACCGACTAAGTCGATAACCGCCATTTCTACCGATACTAAGTATGTCTAAGCAATTTGACCGGATCTACTAAGTGACAAGAGATCATCCAATACCTCTAATCACGAAGAAATAACCTAGGCTCGGTAGTAGAGATCAATATTTTGTCTACGGGATATGCAAACACGATTTAACTAATCAATTTAACACAAATTAAGCGATGCATACATACAGCTTGAAACAAAATATTAGACTTTAAAATATCGATAAACATGATCAAACTGCTTGCACATTCGATCGCTGTTGCTCGTAATGCTCAACTCATTGCAGAGGATCGTTCTCGTGGTTACCGCAAATGTCGGGCTAACGATTGAACAAATAACAACGAATAAGAACGAATAACACCGACCAAACTCAACCATAGAACAACATCAAAACAAACCAAACTCACACAGAACCTAAGCATGATATAACAAAATTTTAGAAACAGAGAACAAATCATTCTAGGTTATTAAGAATTTTCCATGAATTTTCTAAGCTAAAAACACATCAAAACACTAGTTAATTGCTTAACAAATTTTCATGAATGTAAACAGTATCTAAAACCTATCCTGAAAATTAGTATACTAAAAATGAAATTTTACTGAAATTGGGTTCATTGAATTTGGACATTTATTGAAAGAGATATACATTTTCTAATTTGGAGACTACATTCTACAACATTAAATTAATTAACAGATTTTTGATACAGGGACAAGGTTGACACTAATTTTAGTAAATAGGACATTTAAAATGAAAATTAACAGCACTGGTTTCATGCAATTTGGATAAAAATTGAATTAGTTATGCATTTTCTAAGTTTAAATGAATTAACAATGCGACAGGAAACACATTACAGAAATACTAAAGCATTTAATCCTTTTTCTACCCACAGCCAACCAGCCCCAGACATCGATCGCGGGCCCGCGAAAGTCTTGACGAAACAGCCCGCCACGAAAGTGACGTCGAAGGCGTATTCTAAGAATACGTCTTTGACTTATCAAAGTGTACTTCTAACATATACACCTAGAGAAATACGCTTCCCGACAGAGAAAACGTATCACCAAGGGTTACACACCCACTAACTGACAGCATGGACCCACATGGCAGCGACTCAGAGGGAAATATAACGGTTGGATTAGAGTTTACTAAACACGATTAACCCGAGAGGGACCCACAAGGCAGTGACTGAACTAAACATGGATTAGTGCTAACTGAATGCCACCGGCTCTCGCCGCGCCAAGACGGGGACAGCGGCGCGCGCGCAGTGGATCTCGCGAACCGGGTTTCAAAGTGGCGAGTGATACCTTCGGGTTCACGAGACTTTGCGAACCCGATGACGGCGGCCGACCACGGAGATGCCGCGATGAGTGGCGCGAACGGAGGCGAGAAGAAAGTGCGGCCCTCGCGGAGAAGACGCCACAGGCGATGAGAAGCTTCGAGAAGGTGCGCACCAGCTTCGCCTTGACTCCAGGAAGGATAAGCCCACGACGACGATGGAGCTCCGCGGCGGCCGATATTGCTGCGGCGGCAAATCACCGTGCGCGGGGAAGAAACGCCCGCACGCCCACCATGATGTGCCAAGGCCAGAAAGGAGCTCACGGTTAGACTCAGAAAGGGATTGCGATCACGAGGGACCAAGCGCCGAGGCGAGGGACTCACCAGAGCGCAAATGAGCTCACGAGACCGAGATCGCCGGAGGCGGAGACGACGATATCGCCTCGGGTGATTCATCGACGCCAGGACCCGGATGGGCAAAATGGAGGCGGCGTCGAGCGTGGATCACGGTGGTGCGGTCGCGGGCTCAAGGGCGGCGCTAATTCGGCGGCGCTACCTTCGTTCTCTTCTCCGGCTGAAACAGAGAAGCGGGCGGAGTGTAACATCCCCATTTTCAACTTGTGTTTTAAATGTAAGAAAATGAGTAGAAATTAAAACTTTTTCTTACATCATGGGTTTCCTGTGTGTATTAAACAATTATTGCACCAGGGTATGGAAATACAAAGTCACAAGTCTGTTGATCATCTCCTGGGAAATATTTTTCCTAAGTTCTTGGGTTGATACGTGACCCCTCTGAAAAATTTCACAATTTTCGGAAATTGTTTGAAGAGTTTTATGGGTCACCAAACTTGCTTGACTTGTAGTCAAACCTAGCTCTAAGCATTGTATAATTTACGGAGAAAATGCTCAAACACAAAACCTCTAAAAATTTTATACAAGGTCCAACTCAAGGTTAGCAAGCTCTGTCAAAATTTCATAGAATTTGGAGCTAGTTTGCTAGCTCTAAAAGTCCCTTCAAGATCCCATTCAAAATAAACCCTAAACCAGTCCGACCTCCGTGTCTTGGTCGCACTGAGCCACTTGAGCCGTGTCGGGCTCGGGCAATTGGGCACAGTGGTCCGGGCCGTTGGATTTTAAACCGACGCCAAAGACCTCCTCGGGTTTTTGTAAAGGACCTCCCACCCCACGACCTCCTCGGGTTCTTTACGAAGACAACCCTCGAGGACCTCCCGGGACCTCCTTTGCACCTTTGCAAAGACCACCTGGCGACCTCCTCGACCTCCACGACCACCCCTAGCACTTGGGTGATCATGAGCGCCCATCTTGGATCCGTGGCTCGGACCTCCCGAGTGTTAGGACCTCTAATACTTCGCCAAAAATCTGAGCCCTTGGATTTCAATCCCACACCCACGACCCCACGTGGAGCTCGTGCCACGATTTAGCCGTTGAGTTCATTTGACCGCTTCTTCCCTATTTCTCTCACTGTCGGGTGGGCTGGGCATTATCAATTTTGTGCGTGGCGAAGAGGGAGCGATGCCTTGTCAACTCTAGGGTGACAAGCGGCTATGTGCCGCCAACATTAAATGTCCGCGAGACCTTTTTGCTCAAAAGTCACCCCGACACTGCTCCCATCATGTCGTTGATGCCCTAGCTCAGTGCACCGGGTGGGTGTGACCTTGTTTCCATTTTGGCTCTTCTGGCTATATATTGAGCCCGAGCTTCTCCTTAAGCTTCTTTGGATCCATTCTTGCACCCCTAGTTTCTTTCTCTCGCTCTTGTGCTCAAGTCACCAAAGCCTCTGCCACCATTGCTAAACCTTGGAGCTCTCCGGCGACCTCCGAGCTCCAAAGTGGTTCATTATTGCGATTGTTGGCTGTCATTTGTTCTCTTGGTCACCTCCGAATCTCCTAAATTGCTTTGTTTAAACCTTCACAGAGGTTGACAAAGAGGAGCTTGTTGTTCGTGGCGGGAGCTTCGTCTTCTTCACCTCCAATGACCTCCACCACACCGAGCTCCTGCGACCATTCTTGGACCTCCTTCATTCCCAGTTAGTGCCTTAGTGTTGAAAGCCGGTCATTTTGAGCCTCGGTAGCTTTTCGTTTTGGCGTTTTGCCTCCGCCGCCATCTCACCGGCCGCCGGTGGCGGTGTTTTAGGGGTAGCTTTTGGCTCTGTAGGTTCCCTCATTGTTTAGAACCTAGCCGTGCCTTTGGTTCTCGCCGCGAAGACCACTGCCGCCGCGGTGAGCTAAAACCGTAGTCATGTTGTTGTCGTGCCTTACTCGTGCGGGTATTCTAATCTAATGATCAGCATTTAAGTTGTCCGCGAGTCCAATCATTAGTAGTTAATGTCGTTCCTGTCGGCAGCCGTAGGTGTCATTATGGCCCAGGACCTCCCCGAGTTCTTCGCAGCCGTGTAGGACCTCCCGGTTGTGGTCTTAGCTGTCCACTACCTCTTCATTGTCGATCTAGACCGTTGTTGATCCTCGTGTGTGAAGTCTTTATGCTCCAGGACCTCCCCGCCGAAATCCTGGCCGTTAAAGACCTCCATAGGTTAAATCCTAGCCGCTAGGATCACCCTCCTCCTTGGGGTCCTCTTTGCAAAAGACCTCCTTGAGGTCCTCTCAGGCGAAAAGGTCACCCTGGCGCTTTTGTCAAAACCGCCCTCTGGACCTCCTTGGGGTCCTCTTTGCAAAGAGTCCTTCCTTAGTCGTTTTCTAAAACCACCCCGAGCCACCCCACTGCTGTCCTCTTTTGCAAAAGACCACCCTGGTCTTTTGTAAAGAGAACCTTCAAAACTACCTTTAGGGTCCTCTTTGCAAAAGACCACCTCGCCCTTTGTGAAGAAGTCGTAGGACCTCCTCCGCTCGGATCCGGACCGTTCATGACCTTCCCACGGAGATCTGAACCGTCCCGACCTCCTCATTTCATCATAGCCGCTCAGACCTCCTCCGGAGATCTTGACCGTATAGGACCTCCCCGCGACTCGGACCGTTAGATTTAGATCTAACGGGCTGAACCTCTTCGATCTATTTGCAACTCTACCGCTTTGATTCTCTCTTTATCGTTCGTCTTTAGATCTACGGCTCGGATCCGAGAACATTCGGACCCTCCGATGCAATCTTGATCTAGGCCGTCCATCTCAAGATCCAAGGCCCGATTCGTTGAGGCGCTCGGATGGACCGAACATCCCATCTCACGTGGGCCATTGGATCTAAATCCATCGGTGGAGTCATTGGCGCTTAAGACCTCCTCGGAGATCTTAGCCGTCAAAGACCTCCTCCTTCCGATCTCGCCGCCGCACCTTTTCCGTAGATTTAACCTAGGACCTCCTAAGGAGGTCGGACCGTCGATCTTGATCTAACGATCCCGACCACCTTTAGCGCGAGGACCTCCTCCGTGTGCGCTGTCGTGCACTAGTCGTAGCCGCTGGATTCAATATCGATGGCTAAGACCTCCCTAGCGCGATGAGGTCTTTGCGCCGTGAGCTCGTCGCGGGTTTTAGACTGAGATCGTGAGCCGTGCGATCTTTGATCAACGACCCACGACCTCCCAGTTTTATTGGTTTTCCGTGATTTAGTTCCGAGAGCTTTTATTTGCACATATTAATTGTTTTAAACTTCAAAATTGCATATCTTTTTCTCTGTAGCTCCAAATTTAACAAACTAAAGTTCTATAAAAGCATCTTTAAAGTACTTTAGCTTAGTATAGGTTTTGCAAGAGTCTTTAATACTGAAATTAATTATGTCTTAGATTTATAACTTAGAAAATCATAACTAAATCATTTTAATTCCAAATGACCTGAAATTTTATATGGGTTACCACTATACCAGTGGGTAGCTACCATAAAAATTTCAGCTTCAAAGTCTTTCTAGAAAATATTTTTGCTCTGAGTGCTAATTATGGTAGAAAATAGGTTTTTAGAGAGTATCTTTTGCACCACAAATCCAAATTAGGTTTTTTTCAGTTCCTATGTCTAGGTATATTCGTATTCTACCTTGTGTATAATTTTCAGTCGCATTTGGATAATTTTTACTTGCTCTTTGTTTAAGTGTTGCTCGTCTTATTGGTTGTTTTCGCTCTTTCGCTTAGGATTCGATATTTGCAGTAACCCCGAGAACGACCCTCCGCAACAAATTGAGCAACGACAAGCGAACAAGCGCTTTGATCATTTCCCATTCAATCCCATTACTTTTAAAGTCTAATATTTTGTTTAACTTCTATGTATGCATTGCTATTTTGTTGTTAAATTGATTAGTTAGACCTCTAGTTGCATAATCTGTAGGTAAATAATTATCCTCTACTACCGAGCCTAGGTTATTTGTCGTGATTAGAGTTCACTGGATGAGCTCTTGTCACTTAGTAGATTTCGGATAAACATTGCTTAGCCATGCCTAGTATCGGTAGTATTGGGCGATCATCGACTTAGTCGGTGATCTTGATCACACAATTGCTATTATTATTCCATTATGTCCAACCCTTGTGTTTTACCATTTTACAAATCAAAAGCGAAAACAAAAATTATATCTTGGCTTGGGCACAATGGTATGTTGGGCGATCTGTTGGGTGTGATTGAATGGTGCCTAAGTCCCTAAGGACCGAGTTACTTGTGCCATTGATCCAAGCAATTATTGCGTGCTAACCACACGAGGGGATATGGAACCTCTCTTGACTAAGTACTTTGGGAGGTGTTAATTATGAGCCGGTTGGTGGGTGTGTTCTTGTGTGTGGTGTTTGGAGGAGCATTGGCGGTAGGTTAGGTCTGTCTAATGTGTCTTTCTCCGTGGGTTGCGGCTCTTAATTAGCATCGTCCATTGGAAAGCGTCTTGTTAGACTTAGTCATGCTCGCATACCAAAGGAAGTGTGCTAACCGTTCTTTGGTGGGAAGGCGGTCTATCGTGTGGGTACATTGGTACACCTGCAGGTTAAAACTATTCGAATAGCCTCGTCCTAGGTTATGGACACGCTTGGTTATTTCCCACAAGAACTAGACTACAACCTTTTAAAAACTTAAACTTGACATGGGTGGTATGAAGGGGTACTTCATGCTATTGTTGTGGTGACTATGGGTTAGTCACTTCTAGGTTGGTGATGTCATCTATCTATTGTTATAATTGCCTCTCTTTTATTTGAACAATAAAAGTTAATTGCAAACTTGCTTTGAATCTATTACCCTATTGCAAATGAAACTTGCTTTATGCTGAAAATAAGTCCAGAGCCTCATCCACTTAAATAAAGCTTGCATGTAGTTAATTATAGTTCTGTTATCTCACACGTCAGTCTTGCGAGTACAAAAACAAGTTTTGTACTCATCTGCTTTGCTTAATATTAATTGTTGCAGAGGAAGAAGGTGAGCCCCAAGGGCCTCACTTTTGTGAGTCAGGTTCTTGGCTATTGCTTTGGGACGATTAGCTTGGCGGTCCGGTTGGTTGCCTTGTGGGTAAAGGCACGCCGATTGGCTTTTGTTTATCGCCATCTTATGGCCATTTTGCTTCCGCTGTTCAATTTAGTTGCCTAGGTGTTAATTGGCCGGTCGGCCTCTCTTTTGTAATAACTCTTTTTATATTATCTATGTCTCTCAGTTGTGCTTTTGCTTCGGCTCTATGTGTATGAATGGAATTGATGCATGATTTTGTAACGGTGTGTATATCGCATTTAGGAAGTATACATATCTCGAGGCTTGGTTTATTTGATTTGTACTTTGTTAGGACCAAGTGGATGGTTAAACAAAGAAGCCGAATAAACCGGGTCCTCACAAAGTTGGTATCGAGCCATTCCGACCGTAGTAACCCAAGCTTGATCGTCTTTAGGATATTTTGGAAAACTTAATTTTCAAAATATCAAATGATTTTTGAAAGCTTAAGTAAGTTCTCGATTTTATTCCTTACCTATCTTAGCTTTCTATCTCATCTTGCTCTAATTTGAGTTTTAAAAGTTGTTCTCCTTTCCTCCTCTCAAAAGATAGTCATTATCGTTTAAATTGGGTTTTGGGAACCAATGAGCTTGGCAAATTGAAGTGTTAGCTGCCCTCTACAAGGTTTTGAAGCTTCGAGTTGAAGATTTCAATTAGGAGGCTTGGATGCGAAATCTGGACAATGAGCATTCGATTTCGGACAGCAGCTCAAAGGTTTCTAAATAGGGTAGAAAATGAGAGGTTAATCAACTAAAACTTGTGGGAATAAGAGGGTAAGATGTGATACTAGTTAGCTAAGTACCTAACGCTAATTTTGTCGCCTTAACCTTGATCTTTAGTAGTGTTAGACTTGTCGTAGTGTGCTGAAATTTTTATCTTGTCACCCTATTACTCGTTCATTCCATACGGGTTAATGGCATTGAGAAGTTGATCTTGGTTTGGCGTTTCCTTGCTGTTTTGGAGCTTCTTTGGAAACATTTAAAGTTTGTTTACTTGCTGTTTTTGGCTTTCGGTTAGGGTGATGTCTCATTCCCCTAATCGTTAGCTTTTCGCTTTCATCAACTTCTAATGTTAGCGCTTTAGTTTCTAACCTAAGTTTCTTGAACCGGGATGGTCGAGGTACTCGTAGCGGCCGTGGTCGTGACACTGGTTTGGATGAGGAGCTCCGCCTCCTCCAACCATGGTGAGGTCCTTCTTCGATCGAGCGCAACCGCTCGGAGGACGGGAGGGTCTGTTTGGATGTTATTGCGCGCAACACCTCCGCCCTTTCCGGTGCCTCCGGATCCAGGCAAGCGTGGACATCGGCCTCGTGGGGTTTGGTGAGTTTCTTCGCACTCGGCCCCACGTTCTCGTGTCCGAGGACCCTTTGGGCAGACGATCGTTGCGTCGGGTTGAGCGTAGCTCGACGTTGCTCGGTGCTGACCAGATAGGGCACTCTTTGCCTCCCATCGGCTTCAGAGGCGGCACTCTCTGGTGGGAGAACTTCTTGGCCATGCGACCGCCGCCACACCGCGTCTCTTGGGATGAGTTCGGACGGCGTTAGTCGAGCTCACATCCCCGCCGCTTGATGAAGTCAAGAAGAAGGAGTTTCGCGCTCAAGCAAGGCGTAAGTCGGTGATGGAGTACTGCACGAGTTCAACCACTTGGCTCGTTATGCTCCATCCGAGGTGGCCACCGATAAGGCCAAGCGGGAGAAGTTCATGGAGGGTTTGTGCGAGGAGCCGCAAGACAAGCTCTCCATTGTGGACTTTGCCGACTTTCGGACCTTGGTGGACAAGGCCATTGTTGCCGAGCACAAAGCGGCGCGCGGGCGAGTCCCGCAGCGCAAGTGGGAGGCCCAATGTCCGCACAGCCGGCCTCTCCGTCCTCGTGTCGGGCCTACCCGAGGCCCGCTGCGTGGCTTCACTACCACCGAGGCCGCCAAAGGCACCGGCTCCTCGCCCTCCGCAGCCGTGCCCGATCCACGCACTGCGAACCAGCAGGTGGCCCCGCAATCCGGCCGCCGGTCACTGCACCGTGCAACGAAGGGGCATTATGCCAATGCTTGCCCTAACAGATCGAGCGCCCTCGTCCTAATGGAGGACGCGGCGGGAGGTGGTCCTCCCGTGATCGAAGGTTGTCCCCGCTACCCAAGGCGTGGGAGTGGCGCGTCAACCTCATCTCCGCGGAGGAGGCACAGAGGCACCGACGCCGTGTTGGGTACCCTTTCGGTTAACTCTTTCCACGCTGATTTGTTTGATTCAGCGCATCTCATTCGCTTGTTTGAGTCTTTTCTTTGCTGTGGGAGGTCTTCTTTTACTCCATTGTTGGTCCCGCTGCTCATTCGCTCTCCCGTTCGGAGATGAGAGCGAGTCCGAGTGTAGGGATGTCCTGTTGAGATAGAAGGGTAGGATTCTTGGCAAACCTTATCCTCCTTCGATCGGCGAGCTTAGATGTAATCCTAGGCATGGATTGGTTGTCTCAAAGACATGGGACAAATTGATTGCGCTAGGAGGCTCATCTACCTCACGATCCTTACGGCGGCGTGTTCGCTTTTAGCCAGAAGGCTGCAGGTCCGCATCTCTTCGCGCCGGCGAAGCCACTCTAGATATTAGTGAAGTCCCGGTGGTATGTGACTTTGTTGATGTCTTCCCGACGACCTTCGGGGATGCCACCAGCTCGAGACCTCGAGTTTGTCATTGAGTTGGTTCCGTGCGCCCGATTTCAAAGAGGCCTTACGGATGGACCCAATTGAGTTGGTGGAGTTGAAGAAGCGGTGGGTGAGCTTCAAGAGAAGGGTTTCATCCGCCCTAGCTCATCTCCCGGGATGCTCATCAATCTTTGTCCCAAGAAGGACAAGGCGTCTGCGCATGTCGCGCTGATTACCGCCCACTTAATGAAGTAACGGTAAAAACAAGTACCCTTTGCCCGTATCGATGACCTCTTCGATCAATTAACCGGAGCTCGAGTCTTCTCCAAGATTGATTTGAGAGTGGGATATCATCAAGTTCGGATTCGACACGAGGATATCCCAAAGACGCTTTTATACTCGTTATGGCTTGTACGAGTATACCGTCATGTCATTCGCTTAACCAATGCTCGGCCTTGTTCATGAACCTCATGAATTCGGTGTTCATGGAGTATTTGGATAGGTTCGTTGTGGTCTTCATCGATGATATCCTTATCTACTCCAAGAGCGATGAGGAACACACCGAGCATTTGAGGCTTGTGTTGGGCAAGCCGTGAGCACCACCAGATGCGAAGTTCGAGCAAGTGCGCGTTACGGTTGAAGGAAGTAGCCTTCTTAGGCCATATTCTTTCTACGGAGGCGTGGCGTGGATCCTAGCAAGATCGATGTGCTTTCTTGAGTCGACCTACTTGGTCCACCGAGGTTCGGAGTTTTCTTGGTTTAGCGGGATACTATCGTCGCTTATCGAGAACTTCTCCAAGATAGCGGCCGATGACGGAATTGCTCAAGAAGGATAAGAAGTTCTCGTGGTCCGATTGCGAGAAAGTTTCAAGAACTTAAGAAGCGATTGACCACCGCTCCGTTCTTGTTCTCCCGATGTCGATCGAAGCTTGATATCTTTTGTGACGCTTCGTCGAGGCTTGGTTGTGTCCTTATGCAAGAAGGCAAGGTAGTGGCCTATGCATCAAGGCAATTGAGACCTCATGAACTCAACTACCCTACCCACGACTTGGAGTTAGCCGTGATCCATGCACTTAAGATTTGGCGACATTACCTAATCGTGTCGTTGTGAAGTGTATTCGGATCACAAAGCTTAAAGTATTTGTTCACCCAACCGATCTGAACCTCGTGCAAAGGAGATGGTTGGAGTTGATCAAGGACTATGACATGGGTATTCACTACCATCCGGCAAGGCCAATGTCGCTGCAGATGCGCTTAGTCGCAAAGCGCATTGCAATGCATTGTTGCTTCAAGAGCCTCGGCCCCTCTTCGGAGGAATTTCAGCGTCTCAACTTGGGTTTGGTTGGCGCGGTTCCCTTGTCGCCTTGGTTGTACACCAACCTTGGTGGATCGGATCGAGTGCGCTCGGCGATCGGATGTTGGAGTAAACCGCATCAAGGAAAATGTCAAGAATGGAACGACCAAGTGCTTCTCCGTGAGACGAGCTTGGTGTCTTGAGGTTCGAACACGCCTCGTGGTTCCAAAGGACGAGGAGTTGCGGGATTTGATCCTCCGCGAAGCCCACGATTCCCGTTATCCATTCATCCGGGCCACGAAGATGTACCGGGATCTTCGCGGAGATTTTGGTGGACCCAATGAAGAGGAGATCGCGAGGTTCGTTCCGAGTGCGGCGACGTGTCGTCGTGTCATGGCCGAGCATCGCCCACCGTGGATTGCTTCACCCTTGCCCATTCGGAGTGGAAGTGGGAATCGGTCGGGATGGATTTTATCACCGACCTACCCAGGTCACCGAGGGGCAATGATGCCATTTGGGTTATCATTGATCGGTTGACGAAAGTGGCACACTTTCTTCCATCAAGACCAAGATTCGCATCGGTCACCTTGCGGAGCTCTATATCGCCGGATAGTGAGCTTGCATGGTGCCAAGACGATCGTTTACGATCGTGGTTCCATCTTCACTTCCTAGCTTCGGCATAGCTTGCAAGAAGCTATGGGAACTCATCTTTCTTTCGGCCTGACGTATCACCCCCAAGCAGATGGTCGGCCGAGAGGGTCAACCAAGTTTTGGAGGACATCTTTGCGAGCTTGTGTCCTTTCTTATGGGAAGCATTGGGAGAAGTGCTTGCCATTCGCCGAGTTTTCTTATAACAACGCTTTCAAGCGGTCTCGGCATGGCACCATTTGAGGCCTTATACGGAGAAAGTGTAGAACCCGTTGAACTGGTGCGAGACCGGTGAAAGACCTTTCTTTGGCCCGGACTCAATTAAGGAGGCCGAAGGTCAAGTCCAGCTCATTCGTGACCGCTTACGCACAGCTCAATCCAGGCAGAAGAGCTATGCGGATCGTCGTCGTCGTGAGTTGAGCTTTGAGCCCAATGACTTCGTTTACCTCAAGGTTTCTCCTCTAAAGGGTCACCGCGTTTTGGTGTCAAGGGCAAGTTAGCTCCTCGATATGTCGGTCCATACCGCGTCATCGAGAAGAAGGGAGCCGTTGCCTACAAGTTGGAGTTGCCTGCCGCACTTGCGGGAGTACATGATGTGTTCCATGTGTCCCAGCTAAAGAAGTGCCTCCGTGTTCCAACTGAGGAAGCTCCGTTGGAAACTCTTGATGTCCAGGAAGATTTGACCTACCGCGAGCGTCCTGTTCGCATACTCGAGGAAGCTGAACGAAGAACGAGGAATAAGACCATCAAGTTCCTTAAGGTTCAGTGGTCGAATCATTCTGAGGATGAAGCTACTTGGGAGCGAGAAGATCGTCTCGTGCACTACCCTCTTTCTTTTCCAAGTGAGACAAATCTCGGACGAGATTTTTGTAAGGGGAGGTTTGTAACATCCCCATTTTCAACTTGTGTTTTAAATGTAAGAAAATGAGTAGAAATTAAAACTTTTTCTTACATCATGGGTTTCCTGTGTGTATTAAACAATTATTGCACCAGGGTATGGAAATACAAAGTCACAAGTCTGTTGATCATCTCCTGGGAAATATTTTTCCTAAGTTCTTGGGTTGATACGTGACCCCTCTGAAAAATTTCACAATTTTCAGAAATTGTTTGAAGAGTTTTATGGGTCAGTCAAACTTGCTTGACTTGTAGTCAAACCCTAGCTCTAAGCATTGTATAATTTCTGGAGAAAAATGCTCAGCACAAAAACCTCTAAAAATTTTATACAAGGTCCAACTCAAGGTTAGCAAGCTACTGTCAAAATTTCATAGAATTTGGAGCTAGTTTGCTAGCTCTAAAAGTCCCTTCAAGATCCCAGTTCAAAATAAACCCTAAACCCAGGTCCGACCTCCAGGTCTTGGTCGCACCGAGCCGCTTGAGCCGTGTCGGGCTCGGGCATTTGGGCACAGGTGGTCTGGGCCGTTGGATTTTAAATCCGACGCTCAAAGACCTCCTCGGGTTTTTGTAAAGGACCTCCCACCCCACGACCTCCTCAGGTTCTTTTACGAAGACAACCCTCGAGGACCTCCCCCAGGACCTCCTTTGCACCTTTTGCAAAGACCACCCTGGGCGACCTCCTCAGACCTCCACGACCACCCCTAGCACTTGGGTGATCATGAGCGCCCATCTTCGGATCGTGGCTCGGACCTCCCGAGTGTTAGGACCTCTAATACTTCGCCAAAAACTGAGCCCTTGATTTCAATCCCACGACCCGACCCACGGTGGTGGAGCTCACCGATTTAGCCGTTGAGTTCATTTGACCAGTTCTTCCTATTTCTCTCAGCATCGGGTGGGCACGGGCATTATCAATTTTGTGCGTGGCGAGAGGGGCGGTGCCTTGTCAACTCTAGGGTCGACAAGCGGCTATGTCTTTGCCAACATTAAATGTCTGGCAGCACCTTTTTGCTCAAAAGTCACCCTGACACCTGCTCCCATCATGTCGTTGATGCCCTAGCTCAGTGCACCCGGGTGGGTGTGACCTTGTTTCCATTTTGGCTCTTCGGCTATATATTGAGCCCGAGCTTCTCCCTTAAGCTTCTTTGGATCCATTCTTGCACCCCTAGTTTCTTTCTCTGCTCTTGTGCTCAAGTCACCCGAAAGCCTCTGCCACCATTGCTAAACCTTGGAGCTCTCCGGCGACCTCCGAGCTCCAGTGGTTCATTATTGCAGTTGTTGGCTGTCATTTGTTCTCTTGGTCACCTCCGAATCTCCCTAAATTGCTTTGTTTAAACCTTCACAGAGGTTGACAAAGAGGGAGCTTGCTGTTCGTGGCCGGGAGCTTCGTCTTCTTCACCTCCAGCGACCTCCACCGTCACCGGAGCTCCTGCGACCATTCTTGGACCTCCTTCATTCCCAGGTTAGTGCCTTAGTGTTGAAAGCCGGTCATTTTGAGCCTCGGTAGCTTTTCGTTTTGGCGTGTTTGCCTCCGCGCCATCTCATTGGCCGGTGGGCGGTGTTTTAGGGGTAGCTTTTGGCTCTGTAGGTTCCCCTCTTGTTTAGAACCTAGCCGTGCCTTTGGTTCTCGCCGGCGAAGACCCTGTCGCCGGCGGTGAGCTAAAAACCGTAGTCATGTTGTTGTCGTGCCTTACTCGTGCGGGTATTCTAATCTAATGATCAGCATTTAAGTTGTCCGCGAGTCCAATCATTAGTAGTTAATGTCGTTCCTGTCGGCAGCCGTAGGTGTCATTATGGCCCAGGACCTCCCCGAGTTCTTCGCAGCCGTGTAGGACCTCCCGGTTGTGGTCTTAGCTGTCCACTACCTCTTCATTGTCGATCTAGACCGTTGTTGATCCTCGTGTGAAGTCTTTATGCTCCAGACCTCCCACAAATCCCGCCGTTAAAGACCTCCATAGGTTAAATCCTAGCCGCTAGGATCACCCTCCTCCTTGGGGTCCTCTTTGCAAAAGACCTCCTTGAGGTCCTCTGTGCGAAAAGGTCACCCCGGTCGTTTTTGTCAAAACCGCCCTCTCGGACCTCCTTGGGGTCCTCTTTGCAAAGAGTCCTTCCTTAGTCGTTTTCTAAAAACCACCCCTGAGCCACCCCACCAAGGTCCTCTTTTGCAAAAGACCACCCCTGGTCTTTTGTAAAGAGAACCTTCAAAACTACCTTTAGGGTCCTCTTTGCAAAAGACCACCTCGCCCTTTGTGAAGAAGTCGTAGGACCTCCTCCGCTCGAGATCTGGACCGTTCATGACCTTCCCACGGAGATCTGAACCGTCCCGACCTCCCTCATTTCATCATAGCCGTTCAGGACCTCCTCCTGGAGATCTTGACCGTATAGGACCTCCCTGCCAGCTCTGGACCGTTAGATTTAGATCTAACGGGCTAGACCTCTTCAGTCTATTTGCAACTCTACCGTTTTGATTCTCTCTTTATCGCTCGTCTTTAGATCTACGACTCGGATCGGAGAACATTCGACCCCTCCGGATGCAATCTTGATCTAGGCCGTCCATCTCAAGATCCAAGGCCCGGTCGTTGAGGCGCTCGGATGGACCGAACATCCCATCTCACGTGGGCCATTGGATCTAAATCCATCGGTGGAGTCATTGGCGCTTAAGACCTCCTCGGAGATCTTAGCCGTCAAAGACCTCCTCCTTCCGATCTCGCCGCCTGCACCTTTTTCCGTAGATTTAACCTAGGACCTCCTAAGGAGGTCAGGGGCCGTCGATCTTGATCTAACGATCCCACCACCTTTAGCGCGAGGACCTCCTCCGTGTCTGCTGTGTCGTGCACTAGTCGTAGCCGTTGGATTCAATATCGCTGGCTAAGACCTCCCTAGGCGCGATGAGGTCTTTGCGCCCGAGGAGCTCGTCTGGGTTTTAGAATGAGATCGTGAGCCGTGCGATCTTTGATCAACGCCCACGACCTCCCGCTTTTATTGGTTTTCAGTTTAGTTCCAGAGCTTTTATTTGCACATATTAATTGTTTTAAACTTCAAAATTGCATATCTTTTCTCTGTAGCTCTAAATTTAACAAACTAAAGTTCTATAAAAGCATCTGTTAAAGTACTTTAGCTTAGTATAGGTTTTGCAATGAGTCTTTAATACTGAAATTAATTATGTCTTAGATTTATAACTTAGAAAAATCATAACTAAATCATTTTAATTCCAAATGACCTGAAATTTTATATGGGTTACCACTATACCAGTGGGTAGCTACCATAAAAATTTCAGCTTCAAAGTCTTTCTAGAAAATATTTTTGCTACAGTGCTAATTATGGTAGAAAATAGGTTTTTAGAGAGTATCTTTGCACCACAAATCCAAATTAGGTTTTTTTTCAGTTCCTATGTCTAGGTATATTCGTATTCTACCTTGTGTATAATTTTAAATGCATTTGGATAATTTTTACTTGCTCTTTTGTTTAAGTGTTGCTCGTCTTATTGGTTGTTTTCGCTCTTTCGCTTAGGATTCGATATTTGCGGTAACCCCGAGAACGACCCTCCGCAACAAATTGAGCAACGACAAGCGAGCAAGCGCTTTGATCATTTCCCATTCAATCCCATTACTTTTAAAGTCTAATATTTTGTTTAACTTCTATGTATGCATTGCTATTTTGTTGTTAAATTGATTAGTTAGACCTCTAGTTGCATAATCTGTAGGTAAATAATTATCCTCTACTACGAGCCTAGGTTATTTGTTTGTGATTAGAGTTATTTGGATGAGCTCTTGTCACTTAGTAGATTCGGATAAACATTGCTTAGCCATGCCTAGTATCGGTAGTATTGGGCGATCATCGACTTAGTCGGTGATCTTGATCACACAATTGCTATTATTATTCCATTATGTCCAACCCTTGTGTTTTACCATTTTGCAAATCAAAAGCGAAAACAAAAATTATATCTTGGCTTGGGCACAATGGTATGTTGGGCGATCTGTTGGGTGTGATTGGAATGGTGCCTAAGTCCCTAAGGACCGAGTTACTTGTGCCATTGATCCAAGCAATTGTGCGTGCTAACCACACGAGGGGATATGGAACCTCTCTTGACTAAGTACTTTGGGAGGTGTTAATTATGAGTGGTTGGTGGGTGTGTTCTTGTGTGTGGTGTTTGGAGGAGCATTGGCGGTAGGTTAGGTCGTCTAATGTGTCTTTCTCCGTGGGTTGCGGCTCTTAATTAGCATCGTCCATTGGAAAGCGTCTTGTTAGACTTAGCCATGCACGCATACCAAAGGAAGTGTGCTAACAGTGGTGGTGGAAAGGCGGTCTATCGTGTGGGTACATTGGTACACCTGCAGGGTTAAAACTATTCGAATAGCCTCGTCCTAGGTTATGGACACGCTTGGTTATTTCCCACAAGAACTAGACTACAACCTTTTAAAAACTTAAACTTGACATGGGTGGTATGAAGGGGTACTTCATGCTATTGTTGTGGTGACTATGGGTTAGTCACTTCTAGGTTGGTGATGTCATCTATCTATTGTTATAATTGCCTCTCTTTTATTTGAACAATAAAAGTTAATTGCAAACTTGCTTTGAATCTATTACCCTATTGCAAATGAAACTTGCTTTATGCTGAAAATAAGTCCAGAGCCTCATCCACTTAAATAAAGCTTGCATGTAGTTAATTATAGTTCTGTTATCTCACACGTCAGTCTTGCAGTACAAAAACAAGTTTTGTACTCATCCGCTTGCTTAATATTAATTGTTGCAGAGGAAGAAGGTGAGCCCCAAGGGCCTCACTTTTGTGAGTCAGTGTTCTTGTGTATTTTGGGACGATTAGCTTGGCGGTCCTGGTTGGTTGCCTTGTGGGTAAAGGCACGCCGATTGGCTTTTGTTTATCGCCATCTTATGGCCATTTTGCTTCATTGCTCAATTTAGTTGCCTAGGTGTTAATTGGCCGGTCGGCCTCTCTTTTGTAATAACTCTTTTTATATTATCTATGTCTCTTAGTTGTGCTTTTGCTTGGCTCTATGTGTATGAATGGAATTGATGCATGATTTTGTAACAGGTGTGTATCGCATTTTGGAAGTATACATATCTCGAGGCTTGGTTTATTTGATTTGTACTATTAGGACCAAGTGGATGGTTAAACAAAGATGTTTAATAAACCGGGGTCCTCACACGGAGACAGCGAGAGAGCGAAGGAAACGAAGAATGGATGAGTGCGGTGAGGTTATAAAGCTCTGGCGATGCTTCGGAGAGGGACACGCGTCCACGACGTGGCGGCGGCGAGTGCGTGGCACGCTGCATGCGCGCGCGAGCTCCGGTGAGTGCGGAGAAGACGAGGCGGACGACAGTAGGGTCCACTTGTCGCTGATAGCGGCGAAGTGGTGCGGCCGAGTCAAGTCGCGGTGCGAACCGGTGGTTTGACTCGACCGAATGTATCGGCCGTTGGATCTAAAATGAGCGGTCGAGATTGATGTATGTATTCGGACAGTCGGTTGATTCGACGCGCGCGGGCGCACGATCTGCATCGGACGGTGACACCATCGGGCTCACGCGGTGCGATTAGGCGGTGCGACCGAGTCCATTAGGTGCGGTCGGACTCGAGTCTAAGCTAGGTCCGAGCCAGAGGAACAGTGTTCCCAGGTTTGATTTCAAAAGGCTGATAAGGTTTTGAGGAATTTTTAGACGTAGCTCCTGAGCTCCAAAAATTCTGAAATTTTTATGGTAGCTAACTGGAACAGAGGACTCCCTTGTGTAATTTTTCCAGGAGTTTTCATGCACTAGATTTCTCCCAATAAAATTCACAAGCGGCTATCTAGAGGTTTGACCAGATTTCTAAACTGGTTTGACTTGGGCATTTGAAATAGCAACTAAAATCTAAAAATTGTGAAATAATTCAGGGAGGTAGATAGGATGATCAAGATGATAGGAAAATAATTTTAGAGGATGATCACAAGTTTGAAAGCTAAGAATTTGCTGACAACAATTTCCATTCACAAGAATTTAATTCTAGAAAATGGAAATTGCTAGGGAAAATTTGGAAAACTTCCAAATGATTTAATGAGACAACAAAAGTTTTTATTTCTCCTCATAATTTTACATTTGAAATACAAACCCTAAGTTAGGTTGTTACAAATCTCCCCCTACAGAATCTCACCCGAGATTACGATCACTGAGGAAGAAGGATGGGTAATCTGCTCGGAGACGATCTTCCGCTCCCAAGTGGCTTCATCCTCGGAGTGGTTTGACCACTGAACTTTAAGGAACTTGATCACACGGTTCCTTGTTCTGCGTTCACTTCTTGAGGATACGAACGGACGCTCACGATAAGACAGATCTTCCCGCACATCGATATTTTCCAACGGTGTTTCCTCAACCGAACACGGAGGCACTTCTTCAATTGCGACACATGGAAAACATCATGCACCCCCTCAAGTGTAGCCGCAACTCCAACCGGTATGCAACGGCTCCCACTTTCTTGATGATGCGATACGGCCGACATATCGAGGAGCGGTTTGCCCTTGACATCAAACGACGATGTCCTTCGAGGTGAGACTTTGAGATACACAAAGTCATTGGGCCGAAACTCACTCACGACGACGGCGATCGTGCATAGCTCTTACGCTCGGGTGAGCTACGCGCAAGTGCTCACGAATCAAGCGCACTTGACTTTGCTTTGATTGATCGAATCCGGCAAAGAATCTTTCCCGCCGACTAGTTCAATGGGGTTCTGCATCGCCTTCCATACAAAGCCTCAAACGGTGCCATACCGAGACTAGCCTGGAAGCTGTTGTTGTAGGAGAACTCGGCAAGTGGTAGGCACTTCTCCCAATTCTTCCCATAGGAAAGAACACAAGCACGGAGCATATCTTCAAGCACCTGATTGACGCGCTCCGTCTGACCATCAGTCTGAGGATGGTAGGCGGTGCTGAAAGTAAGACGGGTACCCATGGCCTCCTGTAGACTGTGCCAAAGTCGGGAAGTGAAAAGAGAACCACGATCTGACACCATCGTTCGTGGCACACTATGCAAACTCACAATGCGGGATATGTAGAGTGCGCCAATTTATCGACGGCGGGCGGTACACACCGGCGAAAAATGTGCTACTTTTGTCAATCGGTCAATAACCACCCGGATAGCATCCTTCCCGAGGAAATGCGGGGCAAACCGATGTGAAGTCCATACCAACGAATCCCACTTCCACTCGGTATAGGCAAGGGCCGGAGGAGACTCTTTGACGCCGATGCTCGGCCTTCACGCGATAACATACGTCGCACACGCAACGAACCCGCAATCTCGCGCTTCATGCGAGTCCACGAAATCTCGGCAGATCTTGGTACATTTTAGTGGCACCGGATGGATGGACAAAGGCGAATCATGGGCCTCTGAAGAATCAAATCCGTAATTCGAACCTTTGGAACCACGGGCGCTGCCCAAACCACACAACACCATGCTCATCTTCCGAGAAACACGGCTATCCCATCCTTGATATTACGCTGATCGGTTCACACCGCCATCATTCTCGTCTTTGCCTTGACTTGATCCACCAAGGTTGGTTGCACAACCAAGGCGACAAGGGAACCATGCTCAACCAAACCCAAGTTGAGACGCTGAAGTTCCGCAAGAAGTGCGGTGTTCTTTGCTCTGGATCATCAGTATTGCAATACACCTTTCGGCTAAGTGCATCGGCAACCACATTGGCCTTGCCGGAGATGATCTTGAATACCCATGTCATAATCTTTGATCAATTCTAGCCATCTCCTCTGCTGAGGTTCAGATCTGCCGAGTGAACAAGTATTTCAAACTCTTGTGGTGGAATACACCTCACGTGATTCTGCGATCGGATAATGCCGCCAAATCTTGAGTGCATGAACCACGGCAAGAAGCTCTAAATCATGGGTGGGATAGTTGAGCTCATGAGGTCTCAATCGCTGGATGCATAGGCAACCGCTTGCCTTCTGCATAAGAACACAATGAGTCCTCGACGAGAGGACTCGCAATAAATATCAAGCTCTTGTGGACATCGGGAAGAGTAAGGACTGAGTGAAGTCAACCGCTTTGAGCTCCCAAAGCTCTCATCACAAGCAGAGGTCCACACAAACTTCTTGTCCTTCTTGAGCAATTCGGTCATCGGCTGCGATCTTGGAGAAGTTCTCGATGAAGCGGTAGTAGCCCGCTAAACCAAGAAAACTCCGCACATCGATGGATCGACTTGGTGGCCCCAAGATAGAACGTCGACCTTCTTTGGGATCCTGACTCGCCTCCAATGAAAGAACATGGCCCAAGAATGCCACTTCCTTCAACGGAACTCACATTTGCTTTGAACTTCATCACCGGTGCTCCCGCAATTTGCCCAAAACAATCTTGGATGCTCGGCATGCTCTGCTTGATCTTGGAATAGATAAGAATATCATCAATAAAGACCACCACAAATTTATCCAAATACTCCATGAATCTGAATTCATAAGGTTCATGAACAAAGCTGGAGCATTGGTTAAACCAAAGGACATGACGGTGTACTCGCATGCGACCCATAACGAGTAGTGAAAGCCGTCTTGAATATCTTGGATCGATCGACTGATGATACCCCATTCTCAAATCAATCTTTGAGAACACAGGCTCCGATCGATGATCGAGCGATCATCGATGCAGGGCAAAGGATATTTGTTCTTCACCGTCACCTCATTGAGAGGACGGTAATCAATACACATGCGCAAAGTCTTGTCCTTCTTCTTCACAAAGATCACCGGACAACCCCAAGGAGATGAACTGGGACGGATGAAACCCTTTGCTTGGAGCTCACCAAGCTGCTTCTTCAATTCTTCTAGCTCATTGGGAGGCATCCGATACGGCGCCTTCGAGATAGGGGTAGTACCGGGCAGCAACTCAATGACAAACTCAAGGTCTCGAACCGGAGGCATCCCGGGCAAGTCTTCAGGAAAGACATCCACAAAGTCAGATACTATGGAAACATCCACGACCGCAAGGTGGCTTCGCTTCTAATGCACATAGATGCGCCCCAAGGCTGCGAAAATCCGACTGTTCACTGAAGGGTCGTGAGATAGACAATCTTCTTGGCTGTCGATTTGTCCCAAGTGTTGGGACAACCAATCCATGCCAAGAATCACATCCAGGCTCGCGGAACTGAGCAGAATAAGGTTTGCCAAAAACCCCACTCCTTTGACTATGATAGGAACATCCCGACACTGTAAATCAGCTCTCATTTCCGACCCCGGAGAGCGGATGAGCAAAGGAACTCCCAAAGGAACACAATGAAGACCACTAGTAGCAGAAATGATCTTGAAATAAAAGAATGTGATGCTCGAGAATCAAATAATACTTGCAGCAGACGAGTTAACAAGAAGTGTACCCATCACGACATCCGCGCCTCCGAGCCTCCTCGGTGAAAGGTGGTTGACTCGACATTGCTCGCACTCGCTTCGGATCATCTTACGTCGTGGATGACCACTCCCGCCCGCGTCCTCCATTAGGGCGAGGGCTACTTTAACACTCGAGGGCGAGCATTCGCATAATGGCCCTTGTTGTGACAAATAAAACAAGTAACCTCGGCCGCCGGATTGCGGAGGCCGCTCTGCTCTTTGGATCGCAGCGCACGGGTCAAACACGGCTGCGGTGGGCGAGGTGCCGTGCAGATGGCCTCGGCACCGGTGGAGCAAAAGAACGGGCCATCAGTGCCGCCCACCGAGGACGAGTGAGGTGGTGTGAGCGATCGATCGCCTCCCATTTGCGCTTGCGGGACTCGCCACGCCTTTGCCTTATGCTCGGCAACAATGGCCTTATCTACTAAGGTCCGAAAGTCGAGAAGTCCACAATAGATAGCTTGTCCCGCGGCTCCTCGCACAAGCCATCCATAAACTCCTCTGCTTAGCCTCATCCGAGGCCACCTCCTGAGCATAACGAGCCGATGATTGAACTCGTGCAGGTACTCAAATCACGGACTTGCGCCCTTGCTTGAGCGCGAGGAACTCCTTCTTCTTGATTTCATCGGGCCATCCGGGATGTGGGCCCGACGAAAGCGATCTCAACTCCTCCCACGCGACCACATGGCGCGCGGCCGCATGGCGAGATAGTTCTCCCACCATGAGAGTGCCGCGCCCTCAAGCCGGTGGGGCGCGAAGAGTGCCTTATCTCGCGCTCGACATCGAGCTATGTTGAGCTTTCGCTCAACCATGCGCGACCAATCATCCGCATCGAGAGGTCCTCGTGGCGGGAGAAAGTCGGCGGTGCGTGCGGAGGAACTCGCAAGTCCCCGCGAGTCCGGTGGCCGCCACCATCGGCAGGAGTGGAGGTATTCCTAGCAATAACCTCCAAGATGCGCGTCGTCCATGCGGTTTCGCTCGATCGGCGAGAACCTCACCATGGTCGGAGGAGGGGAAGCTCCTCATCATGACCACCTGGATCGCCACGCTGCGTTCTCCGGCCATCCTGTTTCACTAAGACAAGTTAACAATAGCCGAACACAAAGTCGACAACCCACTGCAAATAACTTACTAACAAAGACAAAACAAACACAAGACTTTTAAGTTACAAAACCAATTGACAAAAATCGACACTTAGCAAACTCATACATATCTTACCCTTATACCCCCACAACTTTTAATTAGACTAATTCTCTATGGTCCTCCCAAAGACCGATTCTACCCAGAGTAACTATCTTTTGAAAGGAAAGAGAGAAATCAAGTTTTAAACTCAAATTAGAGTAAGATGAAAGTAGAAGGCTAAGATAGGTAAGGAGTAAAATCGAGAATCGCCTAGGTTTTCATAAACCCTTTTATACTTTGAAATTAAGCTTTTCAAAATATCCTAAAGACGACTAAGCTTGGGTTACTACGGTCGAATGGCTCGATACCAACTTTGTGAGGACCCGGTTTATTTGGCTTGTAATGCTTAACCAACCACCGGTCCTAGCAAAGACAAATCAAATAAGCGATCTCTCAGATATGTATACTTCCTGAAAGCAAGATACACACCTCGGTACAAAATTAGACATCAACTCCATTCCAAACATAGAGTCCAAACACTACACTACCAAACGGAAGATAAACAAATAGAGAGTTATTATAGACAAAGGCCGACAGGCCAAGGTACACAAATAAACAAGAACGACAAATGAAGCAAAAGTGCCATAAGATGGCTATAAACAAAGCCAATCGTGTGCCTCCAACCCACAAGGCATCCGACCGGACCGCCAAGTCTAGTCGCCCACGAAAACAAGCAACACAACTCACGTAGTGAGGCCCTTGGGGCTCACCTTCTTCCTCTGCAACAAAAACATTAAGCAAAGCACACGAGTACAAAGATTGTCTTTGTACCCGCAAGACGACGTGTGAACTAGCGCACTGTTCATATGCTACATGCAAAGCTTGTTTGGTGGAGGCCATATGTCTTGTTTGCATAAAGCCAATTTTCATTTGCAATAAGGTAATCTGAGTTTTAAAGGCAAGTTTGCAATTCATTTTAAGATTGAAATAACAAGAAAGATAATAATAACAAAAGAGGAAGATAAACAACCTAGAAGTGACTATCCCAATAGTCACCACAACAATAGCACGAATCCCGCATTCGTACCACCCATCAAGTTTTAATTTAAATGTTGTAGTCTAACTCTCGATAAGCTTACCCAAGCGTGTCCATCACCTAGGGCGAGGCTATTCGAATAGTTTTAAACCTGCGGGGGTGTACCATCTGCACCCACACCTCGCATCGCCTTTAAGCCAAAGCACACTTAGAAGGTATGCCGCACAACTAAGTCCTCGAGACTTTTTCCAATATTGTGTATTAACTACGAGCCGCTCGTATGGATAGAAATCCATACGCTTACATGGTAAAGCCGAAAAGACAACTACCCACTCAGATAAAGCCTTTGGACAACTACCATGCTCCCACCTCCATCCCTCTGCGACCTCCTGCGACCGGAGCCAATACACGCCAAAGTACTAGGTCAAGAGAGGTCCCATACCCTCTAGTGTGGTTAGCACGCGAAATGCTGGATAATGTAAACTCACAAGATGTTCGGTCCTTAATTGACCCGGCACCTTTCGATCACACCCAAAAGATCACACCAATCTTACCATTGTGCCCGCGTCTAAATCATTTTTGTTTTCATTTTTAGTTTTGCAATTAGACATAGCAAGAATGCTGAAATATAAAGTTATAGAAAATTTTGTGTGATCAAGGTTACCGACTAAGTCGATAACCGCCCATTTCTACCGATACTAAGCATGTCTAAGCAATTTGACCGATCTACTAAGTGACAAGAGATCATCCAAATAATCTAATCACGACAAATAACCTAGGCTCGGGTAGTAGAGATCAATATTTTGTCCACGGGATATGCAACTACGATTTAACTAATCAATTTAACACAAATTAAGCGATGCATACATACGGTTGAAACAAAATATTAGACTTTAAAATACTTGATAAACATGATCAAACCGCTTGCTTCGCCGCCGTTGCTCGTAATGCTCAACTCGTTGCGGAGGATCGTTCTCGGGTTACCGCAAATGTCGAAGCCTAACGATTGAACAAATAACAACGAATAAGAAACGAATAACACCGACCAAACTCAACCATACAACAACATCAAAACAAACCAAACTCACACAAAACCTAAGCATGATATAACAAAATTTTAGAAACAGAGAACAAATCATTCTAGGTTATTAAGAATTTTCCATGAATTTTCTAAGCTAAAAACACATCAAAACACTAGTTAATTGCTTAACAAATTTTCATGAATGTAAACAGATATCTAAAACCTATCACGAAAATTAGTATACTAAAAATGAAATTTTACGAATTGGGTTCATTGAATTTGGACATTTATTGAAAGAGATATACATTTTCTAATTTGGAGACTACATTCTACAACATTAAATTAATTAACAGATTTTTGATACAGGGGACAAGGTTGACACTAATTTTAGTAAATAGGACATTTAAAATGAAAATTAACAGCACCGGTTTCATGCAATTTGGATAAAAATTGAATTAGTTATGCATTTTCTAAATTTAAATGAATTAACAATGCGACAGGAAACACATTACAGAAATACTAAAGCATTTAATCCTTTTTCTACCCACACCAACCAAAATTTCAGACACCGATCGGCGGGCGCGCGAAAGTCTTGACTGAACACCGCGCGAAAGTGGCGTCGGCGTATTCTAAGAATACGTCTTTGACTTATCAAAGTGTACTTCTAACATATACACCCGAGAAATCGCTTCCCGACAGAGAAAACGTATCACCAAGGGTTACACACCCACTAATCGGCGGCATGGACCCACATGGCGACTGGAGGGAAATACAGCGGTTGGATTAGAGTTTACTAAACACGATTAACCCGAGGGACCCACAAGGCGATGGATCGAACTAAACATGGATTAGTGCTAATCGAATGCCACGGGCTCGCCCGCGCGACGGGACGGCGGCGCGCGCGCGCGATGGATCTCGCGAACGGCGGGTTTCAAAGTGGCGAGTGATACCTTCGGTTCACGAGACTTTGCGAACCCGATGACGGTCTTGACCCACGGAGATGCCGACGATGGTCGGCGCGAACGGAGGCGGAGAAGAAAGTGCGGCCTCGCGGAGAAGACGCCACAGCGATAAGAAGCGAGAAGGTGCGCACGGCCGCCTTGACTCGGAAGGATAAGCCCACGACCACACACGACGATGGAGCTCGCGGCGGCGAAATTGCTGCGCGGCAAATCACCGCGGCGCTGGGAAGAAACGCCCGCACGCCCACCATGATGTGCCAAGGCGAGAAAGGAGCTCACGGTTGGACTTCGAAAGGGATTGCGATCACGAGGACCAAGCGCCGGGCGAGGACTCACCAGAGCGCAAATGAGCTCACGAGACCGAGATCGCCGAGGCGAGACGACGATATCGCCTCGTGATTCATCGGGCGCCAAGGACCGAGATGGGCAAAATGGAGGCGGCGTCGGCGTGGATCACGGTGGTGCGATCGCGGGCTCAAGGCGGCGCTACTCGGCGGCGCTACGCCGTTCTCTTCTCCTACAAACAGAAGCGCGGAGACAAGAGAGCGAAGGAAACGAAGAATGGATGAGTGCGGTGAGGTTATAAAGCTCTGGCGATGCTTCGGAGAGGGACACGCGTCCACGACGTGGCAGCGACGAGCTGCGTGGCACGCATGCGCGCGCGGCCGCGAGCTCCGGTGAGGTGCGGAGAAGACGAGGGCGGACCTGACAGGTAGGGTCCACTTGTCAGTGATAGCGGCGAAGTGGTGCGAGCCGGAGTCAAGTGCGGTGCGAACCGGTGGTTTGACTCGACCCAGAATGTATCGACCGTTGGATCTAAAATGAACGGTCGAGATTGATGTATGCATTCGGACAGGTCGGTTGATTCGACGCACGCGGGCCGCACGATCTGCATCGGACGGCTGACAGCCATCGGGCTCACGCGGTGCAGTTAGGCGGTGCGATCGAGTCCATTAGGTGCGGTCGGACTCGAGTCTAAGCTAGGTCCGAGCCAGAGGAACAGTGTTCCCAGGTTTGATTTCAAAAGGCTGATAAGGTTTTGAGGAATTTTTAGACGTAGCTCCTGAGCTCCAAAAATTCTGAAATTTTTATGGTAGCTAACTGGAACAGAGGACTCCCTTGTGTAATTTTTCCAGGAGTTTTCATGCACTAGATTTCTCCCAATAAAATTCACAAGCGGCTATCTAGAGGTTTGACCAGATTTCTAAACTGGTTTGACTTGGGCATTTGAAATAGCAACTAAAATCTAAAAATTGTGAAATAATTCAGGGAGGTAGATAGGATGATCAAGATGATAGAAAAAATAATTTCAGAGGATGATCACAAGTTTGAAAGCTAAGAATTTGCTGACAACAATTTCCATTCATAAGAATTTAATTCTAGAAAATGGAAATTGCTAGGGAAAATTTGGAAAACTTCCAAATGATTTGATGAGACAACAAAAGTTTTTATTTCTCCTCATAATTTTACATTTGAAATACAAACCCTAAGTTAGGGCTGTTACACTCAAGTACCAACCTCAGGTGCTGAGCATGATCTTCTTTCGTCTTGGAATAAATCAGGATGTCATCAATGAATACTACGACGAAATCATCAAGGTAAGGGTGCAACATACTATTCATGGCTTCCATGAAAACTGCAGGAGCATTGGTTAGTCCAAAAGACATAACCTTATACTCATAATGACCATACCTTGTAGAGAAAGTCGTCTTCTCAATATCTTGCTCTCGAACTCTAATCGATTATAACTTTGATGAAGGTCAATTTTGGAGAATATTTTAGCTCCTTCAAGCGATCAAAGAGATCCTCAATATGGGGCAAAGGATATTTATTCTTCACATTTGCTTGGTTAAGAGCCCGGTAATCCACACACATACGCCAACTACCGTCCTTCTTCTTAGTGAAAAGAACAGGAGCTCCCCACGGCGAAACACTACGCCGAATCAAACCTTTGGATAGCAAATCATCCAATTGCTTTTTCAACTCCTCCTGAAAGGGACGCGCCAAACGATATGGAGATATAGAAATAGGTCGGGTTCCCGGAACAAGATCTATCCGGAACTCCACTTTACGCTCGGGAGGCATTCCAGGAAGCTCTACCGGAAAAACATCGGGAAACTCATTCACTACCAGAATATCTTCAATACGAAGTGGAGATTCAGACTTCTCGCTAAGGGACCAAAGCAACCCAATGGTTGAGGCTCGACGACCGGGAAGCAGACTAGCCAACACGAACAAGGAATCAAGCGGCGCTACCCAAATACGAGTTCTTCACCCGATGGAGCACCAAAGTCACCGTCTTCCAAAAGCAACAAATCTTGGCACGATAATCGAATAACCACCCATACCCAAAATAACATCAAAAGGTGATAATCTGAATCACCATAAGGTTGGCGATGAAATTCTCATCTTCAATAGTGATAGTACACCAGACACGTTTGTAGAGCTAGAAATAAGACCCCTGAGAACCGGCCACCACGGACTCGGATATAAGCGCACACTCAAACTCGCCCTTCTAACAAATTCTAAGGACACAAAAGAATAAGTAGCTCGGAATCAAATAGTACGAAAGCCTCATGTGAATCAACTAGCAAAGTACACATTACCACGTCAGTCGGCCACGGTATCGGGAGTAGGCATGGCGTAGACTCCCATGGAACCGGAGCGGAGGACGCACCAAAGACTGTGAAGGATGGCGAGGCTGCGCGGGAGAAGCATACGAAGGTGGTGCGAGGCAGGCGGGGTTCATGAGAACCCGCGGAGGCGCAGAGTAAAAGCTGCGGGAGGAACCCATCTCAAGAAAATCGAGGTGCAGTGGAGCAATAGAGTCGAATCGAGCCCCGAGGTGCACCGAAGAAGACGCAATCGAATCGCTTCCCACTTAATGATGCTCGCTGGGTTACGTTTGCAAGCGACGCTTTGTGGCCTTCCCGCCACACCGCGACACGTCCTCTGAAAGAACACTCAAGACCGGTGACCCTCTCCACATCGAAACATTTCATACCTTGTCCGGGATGGGGCGCACTGGGTGTGGATGACGGCGTGCGTGGCGCCGAAAGAAGATCGCCATCTTTGAATCGACGAGGCGGCGACTCCCTTGAAATCTCTTGGATGCAGGTCGCTGAGAAGACCCGCCTCCACCACTAAAGCTCCGCCGCCACCGCGAGAACCACCAACGAATAAGTGCCACTAGCGCTGCGTCTGCGAAGGAGATTCTCACCAACTCCATTCCTCTAGCTTGCTCAACCACCGCATCAAATCACGCAAGACGATGCCCCGAATCGGCGATACTCTGAAACGAGACCCGACGGAACCTCTTGGCCTTCTCCATATCATCATTGGCTACCGCTGGTACAAAGCGTACCAAGCTGTTGAACTCAGCCTCATACTCTGACACTGACCTATGACCCTGAGTCAACGTCAGCAGAGACTGCTCCATCTTCTCCACGAAGGAATCCGGATAGTACTTGGCTCTAAATTGCCCCACAAAAACTTCCCAAGTAACCGGTCCCTGCACTGGGGTCCTAGCAGACAGAACCCCTTCCCACGAGATATCAGCTTGGCCCTTGAGTTGAAAGGCCACAAAACGAACCCTTTGCACTGAGTTCATCTCCAACGCATCAAACTGTCGCTCCATGTACCGGAGCCAATCTGCTGCCTGAACTGGGGTACCCGCCCCATCAAAAGTGTCAAGTCGAAGCGACATCCACTCGCGGAGACTTATCCTAGTCTCGGGTGGAACCGCTGCAACGATCGACTCGCAACGAGACAAGAATGGCAGCAGAGCGGCGAAGCAGCAGCAGAACAGCAGCGGGATGGTGCACGCATCTGCCGACGGTGCTCGTTCTCCCTCTGAAGATTCTGAATAATAATAGCCGACGCCGCCTAGGCATCCACGGCCGGCGCAGCTTGAGCTTCTGCGGCTGGGTGAGTAGCTGAGGCAACCTCCTCAGCAGCTCCACCAGCAGCCTCTTCTGCGGAGGTTGCAGAAACAACCGGACCACGTCCACGACCGCGACCACGGCCCGGCAGACGACCACGTCCTCTACCTCTCGCCATCTAAGAACACCACAACCGAACAAAACTAAACACTTAACTTGGCAGTTCAGAAGAAGCACAAAACTAAACAACAATTGCACAACAAATAAAGCAAAACAACAGAAATTGCGGAAACAATGAATCACCCAACCCAACCTACTGTGCACAGTGTGTCAATTTTAATAATTTTATTTTAACCACGGACCTAAAGCCGGCTCTGATACCAACTGTAACACCCCAACTCAGCACGAGCCTGGAATGCTACTATCCTAAGCTAAACCACAAAAATTGACAGAACCTCTTTGGTATCTGACGATCAGGAGGTTCTTCACAATAATTCAATAAAACAATAATAAAATCAGTTATAAGACTTATTCATAAATCCTAATTAACCAATTAAGGTAACACCTTGGCTATTCAGAAGCCAAGTTGCTAACCACCAACTTAACATAAACCATACAGCATAAAATTTCTAAATAACATCGATCAATCCTCAAAGATCATAAAAGAATGCCATCCATGACTAGATTTATTTATTACAATATGAAAGTTAACATAATAGAGTCTTTAATCATTCTTGCAATGGAACTAAGGTGAAGTGCATTATTCGAGTAGTGCATGTCTACTCCCTCCCAATAGAACCTCATCAGCGATCACCTAGAAATAGATAAACAAAGCAAGGGTGAGTCCATTACTCAGCAAGTACAATGATTATTAACACATTTGTCAATATGAATAAGACCTACTCGGCCTCAACATTGATCATAACACAAATGAGTACTTATGATGACATGAAATGAATGCTTAAAATCAAGGGAATGGACTGCACACACACATATACCGGTATAGTCAGTGAAACACCCGTCGGTGTTCACTCAAGCCCGCATCTTAATAAAAATGCGGGATCCACTTCCGTATGAAGAACGTTTCATACGGGTGTCCAACATTTCCATATTGGAATTAATGGGTCTTACTCAACCATCCTCGGAATTGATGGTCTCCTTATCCACTCCGTGGGCGATCAAATGATAATGAATGCATGAAACAACTTATGGAATATAACATTATCATCATTTCTATTCATGAATTCAACATAGAGACAAAACATGGATATTTCACTTCATACTACACAAGAGTTATCACAAAGACGCTCATATCAATAACCACAATGCACAAACATTTAGATTAACAAAGTACTTGCCTTCCGCGTTGAGGCGCGTTAAGTGGCAGCGATGGCGTTCCTAAACTCAAGCTCCGCGCCTAACCAATGAAATAAATTCAATAAGAACACCAAAAATACCCATTTCTACTAACCGACGTTATACATTGCTTCCTCGATGACTCTAGTCTTTAAAACAAAGTTTAAACTAAAATCAATGTTTTCACTATAAAGCTGTCCCTGGACAGCAGCACGACAATTAACGTATCTCAGTGTCGAAGTCAAAAGTGGTAAACCCAATTTCTGTAGCTTCTTAACTGACTAATCTACAATACTCTAGTTGACGAGATAAACCAATTTGGCCAATTTAATAGGTTAATAATCGTTTGAACTTTCGGTCCAGAATCTGTCCACAGAACGAACAGCAGAATTAACAAGATCATAACTTTTATTAGGTAGCTCCAAATTGAACGTTCTTTACCAATCTGAAAAGGTCATCGAATCCTCTACAATAACCTAGTTGGGTGAACTTTCAGTTTCAACCAATTTCCCTTTCATAATTTAGGAAATAACCAGACAGTTTATTCTCGTCAGGTTTCTGCCAGCAGGTACTAAAACATCCATAACTTTTGACTCGGACCTCGGAATCAAGTGAACCTGGTGGCCACTGAAACTTAAGAACGAGGCCTAGATATCTCTAGGAGACCAAACCTTCAGATTCTGCATAAAAACAACCGAAACAACCCCTCCAACATACTGGACAGAATTGAACGAAACGCGGACAGACTGGAAATTAACAAAACTACTCGCCCACTTAACGAATGACTTCTAGAAATCCCAAGAACACATTGTTACCCTTGACGACCTGGGAGAGGATGCTGAGCGAGCCTCGAAGAAGAAGTTGGTGGTGATTTCCTCTTCTTGTTCCACAGCCCACGATCGTCGTCCCCGATCCTTGCGAAGACCGGCAATGGAGGGAGACCAACACCGCAGCGGGAAGGCGTCTTGAGGGCAGCACCACGGAGGAACAACCAGGAGGGGAGGAGGTAGGCGCACAGGAGGAGGAGGCCAAAGGGCGGCGGCCAAGGGGGGTGGGAGAGGCAAAAGGAGGGAGGGGCTAGGGTTTGCAAGGGGCAAGAAAAGGGGGTGGCGCCCCCCCTCCTTGGCCGGCCACAAGGAGGCCTAATGGGCCTCTAGCCCAGGCCCAGGTTGGCCAACAATAGCGAAAAACCCCTCCGTTCTTTAGTCTATTCACTGATTCCATTGATTCCTACGCCGATTAAACAAAAACCTTCTCAATGATTAATCAGGAGTATTACATGGGCCGCCAGGACTAATTGACTTCATTCCAATCAACCTTTTTTCCGATTCCAAAAAGGCACACATGTATTGTAGGTGTATTTCGGTTTATTGATTTGGGCATGTTGTTGTTTCTAATGCAGGTAACTAAACCTGGCGAGCTATATAATTCGCAATTAAATTATGAAGTCTTTCATACTTAAATATCTTTTCATAAATATTTTGACTATTAAATATTAAATAAACTTTTCCCAAAGGAATCGGTTCCACAGACAATACAATCGGGACAACAACGCGCATAGCAACTCTAATCCCAAATATTATTATTTTTCATTTCTGTAACAACCCAAAACTAGGGTTTGTGTTTCAAATGTATAAAAGTATGAGAGTTTAAAAACTTTTGTTGTTTCTCTTGAGCATGCTTGTGGTTTCTAAAAACTTATGCACAATTTTAAACTTTTGTTGCTTATACTAAAGTTTGTTTTGAAATTTCAAACCTTTAACTTGAATTCAAGTTTCTATTGGAATTCTGAAAAACGTGTGTATAAATTTTTTTGAAAGCAATTGATTAAAATCCTAGTTTATTTATCTTATTTTATTATAATCTTCCCCAAATTTTAGAAGTCATTTTGGCTCCACCAAAATTCAAATCAAATCCGTAATGCAGTTTTGAAAAGGAATTTATTTCAGACAAATGGAGTTTGAAAAATGCCTAAATTAAATTTTCCTAAGTCCTAATTGAATCTCAGAACACCCACAAAAAGTTTCAGAATTTTTAGAATTTTATTTCTATTTTAAACGGCTTAGTCAAACTCGCTTTATCTCAGTCAACCCTTAAAATCCAATCTAAAAAACCTAGCCCGACCCGACCAGGTCCGACCGCATCATCCCTAGTCGGCTTGACTCAATCACGTCACCTAACTCGAGCTCGAGTCTGACTCGAACCTAATCGGCTCACCGTGCCACCTGCACCGCACCACTTGCCCCCTTTCTCTTTGGGCCGTCTGATTGGTGATCAACGGTCTGAGTTGATTTGGCCGTTCGGACCGTCCAACCGCACCCTTCACGTGGACCGTCCAATTTAAGATGAACAGCCTGGATTGATTGAGCTATCGGGCCGTCCGAACGTCGTTTTCTTGTGGATCGTCCGATTGAGGATCGACGGTCCAACCCGACCCTTTTCTCTTGTGACGCTGGCAGCCCGGCCCTGCCGGCCTATTCTTCTTCCCTTCGTCATGGGCATGTCCTCGCCACCTCACCTACGCTCGCCGTGGCTCAGCTTCGTCGCCAACGGTCGGCCTACTGCCTCGCACCCGGTTTTGACGCGCGCCCGTGGTTTGGCTGCATTGTCCGCACCCACCCATGCTCCCGTCACCTCTCCCACCTGCCCCTGTCATTCTGTGGATGGTGTGCACCGAGCTCACCCCACCGCTTCTTCCTCACGAGCTGTCCGCCCTTGTGGCTATAAAAGCTCACCCAGTGCCTCCTCTTCTCCCTTTAGACACCACCAAGCACCCCGCCTACACTCTACTCACTCAATTGCGCTCAGGACCAAGGAGGAGCCGAAGTCCGGTTCACGACCGACGCGCCACCTCCTCATTGCGGCCGTTCCAGTGCCGCCCTCCCCCTCTTATCCGTGTCACACTATGTTCTTGAGCCCTACCTTGCTTTCCCCCAACTTAATTTGGTGTTTGGATTGAAGGAGCTCTCTCGAGGCCCTTTCTTCCTCGTCTCCGGCCGTAGGCGCCAACCTCGCCGCTGTGGGCACTCCGGTGAGATAGGCTTCAATTCCTTCCTCTTTAACCATCTCTGGACCTCACTAAAGCTATCTCTACCGTCCATTTGCCTCCTCTTTTGTAACAGCCCCAATCTTATCAACAGTAATAATCTGTATTATGAACAGTAATAGACTACTGTTCATATCATTACTGTTCTTAATCTCAGTTGGGAGTTCTTTGTTACTAAATAAAACCTTCCTTTTGCCAAAGTCCAAAACCTACTTAGAATATTTAAAGGAATACAAGGTAACACTTGTATTATGACTGGAAGTATTTTTATTAAAGCCTAGATAAATTATCTTGGCTAAAAATATTTTCGTTGCATTTTAGAAATTATTTGGACTTAAAGAAAATTTATGGTCTTTAAATAAACATTTTCGCCCTGAAATAGATATTTATGTATTTTATAAAGTGAAAATGTGGTTTATGAAATTTATCTGGAAATATATCATCCCAAAGCTTACAGAAAAATTTCATGATTTTATAAATTTATTTGCTATTTTTAAAGTCCTAGTCAAACCTTTTAAATATATGAATAAGGTTTGGTCAACCAAACCGGTCCAAACCCGACCCTTGCCTTTGTGCGACCCGACCTCATGTGTCTTGGTCCAACCCAATCAAATTTATGCAGCTCGGTCACGTTCGAGCGCGAGCGAACTCCACGGCCGACATGAGCCGTCGATCTTCCATCGAGCAGGCGAAGCAATAACGCCCGCGAGCCGTCCACGTGTCCACTTAAATCTCTGCCGTTGGATCTTAATCCAACGGCGTGATCGATGTATGCAACCGGACAACTCGGATCCCTATTCAATCACCACCGTTCGTTTCTAATCCAACCGTGGCGCCCTTTTCGTTTTAAACCTAAAGCGCTTTTATCTCGGCCGTTAGATTCAAATCCTCGGCTTTTCCTTTTCCCTCGTGTTATAAAGCTCGCACTCCTGCGGACCATTGGATCTTCATCGTGTGGCCCGATTTGTGTATGCATTCGGACGACTCGGATCCCGCTGTCGTGGCCGTCCATCCTGATCCAATGGTATCGCTTATTTCCATTTGAAACCCGAGCGCGTTAATGTGGGCCTTTGGATTTCAATCCTCGGCACACCTTTTGACCGTGGGCCTTTAAAGCCCAAAATCGGTGGATCGTTGGATTTCGATCGGGTGGCCCAGAGCGGTGTATGCAATCGGACCATCGGTTCAATTTTCAATCTCGACCGTAGAATCAAATCCAACGGTGTTGCGCCATTGCATCTATAGGAGGTGGCGTGTATTCTTTTAGGCGAAGCGTTGGATTTCAATCTAACGTCCGGTTTGAAAGGGGATCTCAAGATTCCTTTGAACTCCGTTTTAATCTGGTCGATAGATCTAGATCGTGCGGTCCATATTAATTGGTACCGATTCAAATCATTTAATCCTCTATTTATCACACCCACCCATTCCCAATCGAGCAGTGATATTCTTTTGATCGTGTGTGAGGTAGCGCATGTGTGTGCGCCAATGGGACCCACATGTCATATTTTGCCTCTCTTCTTCCTTATCTCTGCTGCGACCATTTTTGTGAGCAGAGGAGGATTTATCCAAAGAATATACACTAATTTTTGGATGTTTAGCTAAATGGACACCTCATCAACTCTAGATCTTTCCTTCTTGCCCTGTAGCTAAACTCCCACATATATAAACCCTAGCTTTTGGAGTGCGACCATTGTTGACCACTGGAGCTCATTTTCTTCCTTGCACCGTGGGATTTTGCTCCTATCATTTGCTTATCTATCCTTAAGCACTGATGTTACCCGCATTAAAGATTTGGTATCCTTTGCGAGTTAAATCGATCGATCTCTCTGTCGATCAACCTCAAATTTTGTGGTTCTTGGTATCTTTCCATCTTGGTAAGCCAAAACCCTAGTTTCGACATCTTGAGCATCCTAGGAACCTTAAAAGCTGCTGTGAATCCTTCTTTTAAGCATCGGTAGCTTCAATCGGCTTTAAAGCGAAAAGTTGATATTATACCTTTTAGGTTTTCATGTCATTTTCAAGACCTAGGGTTCTTCTGTCAACTTATCATCTTATTTAGGTTTTGACTAAACCTAGCGATGACAAGTTGATCTTTCAATTCTTGTCGTCATCTATTTTGACTCTTAGTGAAATCTGTCTCGATCTTTCGTCGGCTCAGCCGACAAAATAGGTTTTGCTTTAGCCTTTGTAATCTAACTAGTTAGGGTTAGACTAAGGTTGGTTTGGGATATTAATTACCTAAAAGATCATGCTAAGATTCATTTATGAACTTTTGCATGATCTATACCTCTTTTCCAAAAATTGCAATCTGTCTGTTTTGACTCTTTTCAAATCTGAAACCGGAACTTTGCAATAAACTCTAATTCTGTCTTTTGAAAGCAAAGAGCTATATAATGGGATATTATCATTATTATGGGTAGTTATGGCTTAAGCATCTTGTAATCATGCATTTCTAGATTGATCATGCATATTTCTTCCATGTTGGACTTATTGTCGGTTTAGTATTTATTGGATCTTATTGTTTCTTTAGAATCAGTTCTGTTGAAGCCATCGAATCTTTTACGAGCAATCGAGCACACAATGAAGTCTATTATTACCAAGGCAAGCATCCTCTTTGCACCATATTGAACCCGTTTTGTACAATAGTCTTTACAAATCCGGTGATATCTGAGCATGCTATTTGTTTGAAAATACAAAATATGACTTGTAATAGCTAGCTATGACTGACATGGTGGATTACCTTGATTATGACCATACACTCAACTCTAGTGTAATCTTGTATAATATATGGTCTATTCTCGATTTGGCTTAGATATGCGATCTAGAGATTTTAGAGTTTGACAAGCATATCTTGTCAAACATGGGAATCTAAATCAATCTGTTGTCATTTTCAAACTCTTTGTCGAGTTCCTTTAAATCAGTCTTATATTTGAAATTTAAATTGATGCGGACAAGAGGAAGCTAGTGATGGTGCTTTCGTGCGAGATTGGGTTTTGTGGTGGACTTGTCAGGGTTAATTAAGGACCGAACTCGATTATTCAATTCAAGTCCCCACGTACTTCCACATGCGGTGTATGGTATTTGTTTGGTTAAGTAAAATGTTGAGACTATTGAGTTGGAAACAGAGAGTAAGGATATGTGTATTGGCCTTGCATGGCATAGATGCTTAGGTGCGAGGACCGTGTCTTATGCCATGTGAGCTTTGTATGTCGATGTCGGATGTTCTTAGGAGGGTGAGGCGTATATGTGCCTCGTCGCATATCGATACCTTAATGGTGCCGATAGCATTCTATTATGGGTGGTGAGCCCAATTCGTTTTTAAATTGTTTGGATCGGCATTCTTGACACAACATGTGTGCCACTGTGGTTAGTAGGTGGTGTAGCCTACACTATGGGATTAGTTCACACATGGGGTCCAACTCAATAGTGTTAACTTGTTGAAAAATACCAAATCTTAGTTTCCCGGTCGGCATACCAAAGGAAGTGTGTCATCATTCGGAGGCATCCAGAAGGCAGCGGCTAACTAAGTCATGTGGGTAAAGATGTACACCTGCAGGTATAAAGCTGTTCGAATAGCCGTGTCCACGGTCATGGGCGATAACTTGAATTGATGTCATCGTATAGAAGCTTTGATGTTCAAAAATCTGGTTTTGGTTTATTTTAGGTGGCATGAGGAATCATGCACTTTGTCTTTATTTACCTTTAAGCCATTTACTTCTTGTTTTAAGCAAACTTTGATTTATTAAATCGCTTTATCAAAATTTAGCCTTTGTAGGTTACGATGTATCGCTTTATGCAAATTTGAACCTTTATACCATCTGTTGTAACCTTATGCATGTAAAAACTCTACTCCTTTGGTTAGGCTCTAATCACCACTTTATTTTATTAGTTTGAGTAAGACTTGCTTTGAGTACCTTCCGTACTCAAGGTGCTACCACCTATTGTTGCGGTGAGGGCGGTTTTCGTATGAAGTACCGTTAGCGCCGATCGTGGTGGCGCTAACGAGTAACGCTACTTCTTTCCTCCACGCAATTGCTGCGGGTGGATGGGGCCATTGGTGGACATTTTCCGTTTATTTTGCTTCCATTGTATCTTTAAAGTGACCAAGTCACTTAATATTGTAGTATTAACGAATGATGTAACCTTATGTTTAATTATATCAATGTATGACTTGTATGTGTTTGATGCAATGTTGATGAAGGATATATATGCAATGGTCATTGATCACGGGAACCATTGAGAATCATATATATCAGAATCTCACATTTCTTTGGATCTGTCACTTGTTAAATTTATATCTTTAGCATGGTTTTTAATAAAGGGCGATCTTGTTCCTTCATTAACAATTGTGCTCTGATATAAATTTAATTAGTAACATTTCCAATAACAGGGTCCCCACAATTGGTATCGAGCATCGTTGCTGTAGGTTAGAAGTAGCATGGCGAAGTTATTAGAGAGTCCTCGATAAAATTATTTTGACGATAAAGTATTTTGAAATCTGGAGCATGGCATCTTTTATTCCTTATCTTTCTTCTTGTCACTTCTTGTCCAACTTTACTTTGGTTTATATTAAAAGTGAATTGTTTCTTATCTTGCCTCTTTGCTTATAGATGAGCGGTTGGTACTTGGTCAAGGAGACTAGGCCGAGGATGTTGATGGGTTTCGGCTTTCTGCGGGATATGATGTGGCGCTCAATTTCACCTACCAGTAGGAGTATGCCATTTATCGGCGGGATCGAGGACCACGGATGGAGGAATACGCGCCTTCATCAACGTCATCGCTAGGCATGTAGCGGCGGTGTCCTCATCGTGTCCAGCGCTTGCCACCTCAGGCGATGGCGGTTCGAGAAGCGGCAAGTAGGATGATGAGCCTTCTTCGTCATGATTTGTGGAATTGTCTCAACCACCCTATGACCACTTCCCGAATCAAGGTCCTACCTCCGAAGTGAGCACGTTATTTGAGATACAGTTTGGTGAAGACCCTCAGTGCGGCGATTAGCGAGGATGGTCGTATCATGGACCAAGTCCATCGTTGTCTTGTGAGGAGCTATGGGAAACTAGGCATCGCCTTAATGAGGCCAGAGTACACAGCTTCTTGGAGTCAACATGAACGCGTTCCTGCAAGCGTGCTTTATGGTGACAACGAGACCTCCTCTTCTTCTTTGCACCACCTCTTTACCGCCTTCCGAGTGGCGGGTGCGTGCACTGTTTATGGACAAGTGCGCCAAGCCCGATGATCGCGAGGTTTCCTCGCACTCTGCGGATGCCCCTCACGGAGGTCATCGACCATTGTTGGGTTCTCAGGCGCCTCATTAGTCCTTTGGATCCGGTTGACACAGTTCCCTGGAGCTCACCTTACGAATGAGTTTCAGGTGAACTTTAATCGGGATCTTTACGCTAGCACCTCGGCGATGAATCCCGTGGTTGAGTGTCTTTTAGTCTAGTAGTTGCCCTTAAATAAATTGTATGTAATAGGGCAGTGAGATTTTGTCTGAGTATGAAAGTTTAACTTTCGGTTTGTAATCGACATTATGGCCGACTATAATGTAAGACTAGAACCAAAATTTTCTTTATATATATATATGAAGTTTACGGTTTGGTGTTAACTTGAATGCATAACATAACATGATGCATTATATGTACGATATTGCTTCCTTTCTAATTGTAAACTTGTTTGTGTTTGCAGTATGTCCTTGTTGTGTTGTTAACCATGTTGTGGTAACAGGATGGCAGACCTACTACTCGTCTTAAGCGCAACAAGGAAAAGTATTTCATCTTGGTTCCCCATTCTCGGGGAGGGCCTCACGAACCTTCCAGTTCTCGAGTCCGCAAGGTGGTCCTCGGGAAGAGGAGCTTCCTCCACCACCTTCTATGGCCGATGTGCTCATGCAAATTGGCGCAACCGGATGGATCGAGGCGCATCTTGGAGCAGTTGCGCGCAATACTTCTACTCTGTTGCATCGGCGATCGAGCAGAGGCCACCATGTGCGAGGCGGTCTTGCGACTTTGGCGGACTAACCGCCGATGTTCTCGATTCTCGAGACCCTATGGAAGGCGAGGATTGGCTTCAACCATTGAGAAGAAGCTTACGATTACTCAATGCTCGAAAGGAAAAGGTTCTCTTTGCGATTATCACTCGATGGGCGACCAACATATGGTGGGATAATCTTCTTGCCATTCACTTCTTTGGACATGTCCCTACTTGGGATGAGTTCGTAGAAGCCTTTCGCAAGCTCACATTCTGAAGGGGTCATGATGATCAAACAACAAGAGTTTCGCGCTCTGAAGCAAGGGCGAAAATCGGTGGTGAATATCTGCATGAGTTCAATTTCTGGCGGATATGCCCGATGATGTTTAGACCGACCTCGTCGTGAAACCGGTTCTTGAATGGGCTATCGAAGAATCTGCAGATGGTCGTAGCTTTGCATGACTTCCGAACTTCTCTCATTTGGTCAACAAAGCAATTGTGGCGAGAGCAAGAGCAAGGCATTGGATGAGTCACATGCAAGCGGCAATGGACTTCTCGCTTGTTCCTAGTAGCGACTCACCGAGGCCTCGTATGTGGTTGTCTAGGCCACCACGAGCACCACTCCATTTTCACCAAGGCTAGCGGTATTTGCCCTCGTCCATCTCCTCCCACGATCGATCGGGACCAAGTGGGAATCAGCCCGTCCCGTTAACAACGTTAACCCGTGGGTTATTTGTTATCATTGTGGTCGTCAGGGCATTATGCCAACAAGTGTGTGGCAAGCGGCAAGATTGCCTCTGTTCGACCATATCCGATGCACGTGCGACCAGCCCTTCGCAGAGGCCACCTATTAAAGTTGATCGGCTTGGTCAGGGGCATGTGAACAAATCAACTGCTGAAGAAGCTGGTGATACACACAAGTTGTTACGGGTATGCTCCTAGTTAATTTCACCCACTCTTTGTTTTATTTGACTCTGGAGCATCTCATTCTTTTATTAGCAATCATTTTGTTTGCTCAACACCGATTAGACATGCATACCCTCCAACCACCTTTTATTATTCAATCACAGGTCGGTCTTCAAAACCGTCAGATTTGTTAATGGGGTCAACATAACAATACTTGGGGTGAAGTTTTTAGCAAATCTAATTGTGATTGACTCTAAAGAGTTGGGCGTCATTTTGGGTATGGATTGGTGTCCAAAAACGTGGTCAAATCAATTGTTCCCAACGGTCTATTTCTATGACCAATGCCGACGGCATTCAAGTTGTTTATCATTCTAAAGCGGTTGGCTCTCATCTTTGTGCCCACCAAGTTGATACCACTCCTTCTTTGGAGTCGCACCAATTGTGCGTGAGTATCTTGATGTTTTTCTGAAGACCTTCCGGTTTACCACGGATCGGAAGTGGAGTTTGTTATTGAACTTCGTTCTCGAATCGCTCCGATATCCGAGTCCTTATCGAATGCTCATCAACGAGTTGGTTGAATTGAAGAAGCAACTCGGAGAATTGCTTGACAAGGGTTTCATTCGACCGAGTTCCTCACCTTGGGGATGCCCGCAATCTTTGTCAAGAAGAAAGACAACACTTTACGGATGTGTGTGGATTACCGTCCGTTAAATGAGGTCACTATCAAGAATAAATATCCTCTACCTCGAATTGATGATCTTTTGATCGGTTGGTTGGTGCCGTGTCTTTTCAAAGATTGATTTGAGATCGGGCTATCATCGAATCAAGGTTAGAGCGAGGACATTCCTAAGACGACTTTCTCTACTCGTTATGGTTTATACGAGTATACGGTTATGTCCTTTGGTTTGACCAATGCTCCAAAGATATTTCATGAACCTTATGAATTCGGTGTTCATGGAATTCTTGGATAAGTTCGTTGTCGTGTTTATTGGCGACATCCTTATTTATTCAAAGTCGATAAGGATCATGAACAACATTTGCGACTTGTCTTGGAAACACTCGTCGGCATCAATTGTATGCCAAGTTTAGCAAGTGTGCTTTACGGCTCGAGAGAAGTTGCCTTTACGGGCATGTGTTATCTGAAGGAGGTATCATTTGTCGATCCAAGCAAGGTACAAGATGTGCTAAATTGGAAGCCTCCCAAGAGTGTCCCAGAGATTCGGAGTTTTCTTGGACTTGCGGGTTATTATTGAAAATTTCTCCAAGATTGCTAGACCTTTGACTCAGCTCTTACAGAAAGGGAAGAAATTTGAATGGTCAGCTAAGTGTGAAGAGAGTTTTCGACTGTTGAGAACCCTCTTGACCAAAGCCCCAGTTCTTACTCTTACGGATGTTCTTAAGAGCTTCGACATTTATTGCGATGCATCTCGCCATGGACTTGGTTGTGTGCTTATGCAAGAAGGCCGAGTTGTGGCATATGCATCGGCGATTGCGCCCTCATGAAGTTAATTATCCTACTCATGATTTGGAATTGGTGCCGTGGTCCATGCATTGAAGATTTGGCGACATTACCTTCTAGGTGTCGTTGTGAGATCTACACGATCATAAAGCACAAGTACATATTCACTCAATCTGATTTGAATATGAGACAAAGAAGATGGCTTGAACTGATCAAGGACTACGACATGGGTATTCATTATCATCCTGGTAAAGCCAATGTTGTGGCAGACGCTTTAAGCAGAAAGTCACAATGCAACTACATATCCTCTTTACCTGCCGAAAGAGACCTGTGTGCTGATTTTCGGCGCCTAAGTCTTGAATTTGTGGGAAAAGGATTCCTCGCTGCATTACATGTGGAGCCGACCTTAGAATCCCAGATTCTGGAGGCCCAGAAAACTGATGCCGAGGTAGCCGAAATCAGGGAAAACATGCAAGCAGGCAAAGCCAGCGAGTTTTCTGAAGATGGTCGCGGTATGATTCGATATCGCAATCGTTTGGTAGTACCTGCTGATCCTCATCTAAGAAGTCTAATTCTTAGAGAGGCTCATAATTTCAAGTTTTCTTTGCATCCTGGGAGTACCAAAATGTACGAGATTTGAAGAAAATATTTTGGTGGAGCCAAATGAAGAGGCAAATTGCTCGATATGTTCTTGAATGTGATATTTGCCAAAGGGTTAAAGTCGAACATCTAAAGCCACCGGTACCCTTGACCTTTGCCTATTCCACGGTGGAAGTGGGAAGAGATCGGTATGGATTTTGTTCTTGGTCTTCCCAAGACTTCCAGGGATCGATGCCATTTGGGTGATCATCGATCGTTTAACTAAAGTGGCTCATTTTATTCCTGGCCGGGACCGATTTCAATGGCAAGCAATTAGCGAGCTTTATATTGCTAGAATTGTTTGTCTTCATGGTGTTCCTAAAGTCATTGTTTCGACCGTGGTCCTCGGTTCACTTCCCATTTTGGAATAGCCTTCACGGGCTATGGGGATGAACTCTATTTGATCTTGCTTATCATCCTCAAACTAGTGGTCGATGAAAGGGTAAATCAAGTAATGGAAGATCTTCTTGAGCCTATGTGCTATCTTATGGCAAGGACCGGAGAAATCTTTGCCATATGTGGAATTTTCCTACAATAATAGCTACCAAGCAAGTATTCAAATGTCACCTTTTGAAGCCTTGTATGGGAGAGCTTGTGAGACTCCATTGAATTGGTCAAGTGCGTGAAAGATCATTCTATGGCCCGACTTGGTAAAGGAAGCGAAAGAGCAAGTTCGATGATTCGAGATTGTTTAAACCGCACAATCTCGTCGGAAGAGCTATCTTGATCATCGCCGTCGGGAGTTGAGCTTTGAGGTGGATGACCATGTCTATCTTAAAGTGTCACCCATGAAGGGTACTCATCGTTTTGAGTAAAGGAAAGCTCGCACCTCGCTATATCGGACCCTTCCGAATCATTGCCAAGCGAGGAGTAGCTACCAATTGGAATTACAGAATCACTCTCGTGATACATGATACTTTTCATGTGTCTCAATTAAAGAAGTGCCTTCGTGTTCCTATTGAGGCAAGCGCTATGAGCATCTTAATCTCAACACGATCTTTCATATCAAGAGCAACCAAGACGTATCCTCGACACAATGGAGCGCAGACAAGAAATCGTCTTATCGGGTTCTTGAAAATTCAATGGGCTAATCATTCCGAGGATGAAGCCACTTGGGAGCGCCAAGATCGATGCGATTGAGCACCCCATCTTTTGTTGTTTAGAACTTTTCTTTGAATCGGAAAGGAAAGTTTAAACAAAGCTATGTAAACAAAGATGTAATAATAACACTATGTTGTTATGTAAGAATCTTCTTTGTTATCCTTAAAGGAAACCAAAACAACAAATGTTGAGTTTCCTCATAATTCATTTCCATTTCACTTCTTCTTGATCCCCAACTTGTTCCAAATCTCGGGACGAGATTTTTCTTAAGAGGTAGGTTTATATGACCCCAATCTTATCAACGATAATAATCAGTATTATGAGCAGTAATAGACTACTGCTCATATCATTCTTATTCTTAATCTCGATTGGGAGTTCTTTGTTACCAAATAAAACCTTCCTTTTGCCAAAGTCAAAAACCTACTTAGAATATTTAAAGGAATACAAGGTAACACTTGTATTATGACTGGAAGTATTTTTATTAAAGCCTAGATAAATTATCTTGGCTAAAAATATTTCGTTGCATTTTAGAAATTATTTGGACTTAAAGAAAATTTATGGTCTTTAAATAAACATTTTATTTGAAATAGATATTTATGTATTTTATAAAGTGAAAATGTGGTTTATGAAATTTATCTGGGAAATATATCATCCCAATGGTGTGATAAAAAATTTCATGATTTTATAAATTTATTTGCTATTTTTAAAGTCCCAGTCAAACCTTTTAAATATATGAATAAGGTTTGGTCAACCAAACCGGTCCAAACCCGACCCTTGCCTTTAGTGCGACCCGGCCTCATGTGTCTTGGTCCAACCCAATCAAATTTATGCGGCTCGGTCACGTTCGGCGCGAGCGAACTCCACGGCCGACATGAGCCGTCGATCTTCCATCGAGCGAGGCGAAGCAATAACGCCATGAGCCGTCCACGTGTCCACTTAAATCTGCGCGTTGGATCTTAATCCAACGGCGTGATCGATGTATGCAACCGGACAACTCGGATCCCTATTCAATCACCACCGTTCGTTTCTAATCCAACCGTGCGCCCTTTTCGTTTTAAACCTAAAGGCGCTTTTATCTCGGCCGTTAGATTCAAATCCTCGGCTTTTCCCTTTTCCTCGTGTTATAAAGCTCGCACTCCTGCGGACCATTGGATCTTCATCGTGTGGCCCGATTTGTGTATGCATTCGGACGACTCGGATCCCGCTGTCGTGGCCGTCCATCCTTGATCGGCGGTATCGCTTATTTCCATTTGAAACCCGAGGCGCGTTAATGTGGGCCTTTGGATTTCAATCCTCGCACACCTTTTTGGCCGTGGGCCTTTAAAGCCCAAAATCGGTGGATCGTTGGATTTCGATCGGGTGGCCCGAGCGGTGTATGCAATCGGACCATCCGGTTCAATTTTCAATCTCGAGTAGGAATCAAATCCAACGGTGTTGCGCCATTGCATCTATAGGAGGTGGCGTGTATTCTTTTAGTGGCGTTGGATTTCAATCTAACGTCCGGTTTGAAAGGGATCTCAAGATTCCTTTGAACTCCGTTTTAATCTGGTCGATAGATCTAGATCGTGCGGTCCATATTAATTGGTACCGATTCAAATCATTTAATCCTCTATTTATCACACCACCCATTCCCAATCGAGCGGTGATATTCTTTTGATCGTGTGTGGCGCGCATGGCTGTGGCCAGTGGGACCCACATGTCATATTTTGCCTCTCTTCTTCCTTATCTCTGCAGCGACCATTTTTGTGAGCAGAGGAGAGGATTTATCAAAGAATATACACTAATTTTTGGATGTTTAGCTAAATGGACACCTCATCAACTCTAGATCTTTCCTTCTTGCCCCAGTAGCTAAACTCCCACATATATAAACCCTAGCTTTTGGAGCTGCACCATTGTTGACCACTGGAGCTCATTTTCTTCCTTGCGTAGTGGGATTTTGCTCCTATCATTTGCTTATCTATCCTTAAGCACCGATGTTACCTGCATTAAAGATTTGGTATCCTTTGCGAGTTAAATCGATCTGATCTCTCTGTCGATCAACCTCAAATTTTCGGGTTCTTGGTATCTTTCCATCTTGGTAAGCCAAAACCCTAGTTTAGACATCTTGAGCATCCTAGGAACCTTAAAAGTGCTGTGAATCCTTCTTTTAAGCATCGGTAGCTTCAATCGCTTTAAATCGAAAAGTTGATATTATACCTTTTAGGTTTTCATGTCATTTTCAAGACCTAGGGTTCTTCTGTCAACTTATCATCTTATTTAGGTTTTGACTAAACCCTAGCAGCATGACAAGTTGATCTTTCAATTCTTGTCGTCATCTATTTTGACTCTTAGCTGAAATCTATCTCGATCTTTCGTCGGCTCAGCGACAAAATAGGTTTTTGCTTTAGCCTTTGTAATCTAACTAGTTAGGGTTAGACTAAGGTTGGTTTGGGATATTAATTACCTAAAAGATCATGCTAAGATTCATTTATGAACTTTTGCATGATCTATACCTCTTTTCCAAAAATTGCAATCATCTGTTTTGACTCTTTTCAAATCAAAACCGGAACTTTGCAATAAACTCTAATTCTGTCTTTTGAAAGCAGAGATGAGCTATATAATGGGATATTATCATTATTATGGGTAGTTATGGCTTAAGCATCTGTAATCATGCATTTCTAGATTGATCATGCATATTTCTTCCATGTTGGACTTATTGTCGGTTTAGTATTTATTGGATCTTATTGTTTCTTTAGAATGCAGTTCTCGTTGAAGCCATCGAATCTTTTACGAGCAATCGAGCTCGCACATGTGAAGTCTATTATTACCAAGGCAAGCATCCTCTTTGCACCATATTGAACCCAGTTTTGTACAATAGTCTTTACAAATCCAAAGATATCTGAGCATGCTATTTGTTTGAAAATACAAAATATGACTTGTAATAGCTAGCTATGACTCGACATGGTGGATTACCTTGATTATGACCATACACTCAACTCTAGTGTAGTCTTGTATAATATATGGTCTATTCTCGATTTGGCTTAGATATGCGATCTAGAGATTTTAGAGTTTGACAAGCATATCTTGTCAAACATGGGAATCTAAGCGAGCTGTTGTCATTTTCAAACTCTTTGTCCAGCCTTTAAATCAGTCTTATATTTGAAATTTAAATTGATGCGGACAAGAGGAAGCTAGTGATGGTGCTTTCGTGCGAGATTGGGTTTTGTGGTGGACTTGTCCGGGTTAATTAAGGACCGAACTCTGATTATTCAATTCAAGTCCCCCACGTACTTCCACATGCAGTGTATGGGCGCTGTTTGGTTAAGTAAAATGTTGAGACTATTGAGTTGGAAACAGGAGAGTAAGGATATGTGTATTGGCCTTGCATGGCATAGATGCTTAGGTCTGAGGACTGTGTCTTATGCCATGTGAGCTTTGTATGTCAGTATCAGATGTTCTTAGGAGGGTGAGGGCGTATATGTGCCTCGTCGCATATCGATACCTTAATAGTGCCGATAGCATTCTATTATGGGTGGTGAGCCCAATTCGTTTTAAATTGTTTGGATCGGCATTACTGACACAACATGTGTGCCCTGTGGTTAGTAGGTGGTGTAGCCTACACTATGGGATTAGTTCACACATGGGGGTCCAACTCAATAGTGTTAACTTGTTGAAAAATACCAAATCTTAGTTTCCCCGGTCGGCATACCAAAGGAAGTGTGTCATCATTCGGAGGCATCCGAAGGCAACGGGCTAACTAAGTCATGTGGGTAAAGATGTACACCCCTGCAGGGTATAAACTGTTCGAATAGCCGTGTCCACGGTCATGGACGATAACTTGAATTGATGTCATCTGTATAGAAGCTTTGATGTTCAAAAATCTGGTTTTGGTTTATTTTAATTGGCATGAGGAATCATGCCTTTATCTTTATTTACCTTTAAGCCATTTACTTACTGTTTTAAGCAAACTTTGATTTATTAAATCGCTTTATCAAAATTTAGCCTTTGTAGGTTACGATGTATCGCTTTATGCAAATTTGAACCTTTATACCATCCTGTTGTAACCTTATGCATGTAAAAACTCTACTCCTTTGGTTAGGCTCTAATCACCACTTTATTTTATTAGTTTGAGTAAGACTTGCTGAGTACCTTCCGTACTCAAGGTGCTACCACCTATTGTTGCAGGTGAGGACGGTTTTCTGTATGAAGTACCCGTTAGCGCCGATCGGTGGCGCTAACGAGTAACGCTACTTCTTTCCTCCACGCAATTGCTGCGGTGGATGGGGCCATTGGTGGACATTTTCCGTTTATTTTGCTTCCACAGTATCTTGTTAAAGTGACCAAGTCACTTAATATTGTAGTATTAACAGAATGATGTAACCTTATGTTTAATTATATCAATGTATGACTTGTATGTGTTTGATGCAATGTTGATGAAGGATATATATGCAATGGTCATTGATCCCGGGAACCATTGAGAATCATATATATCAGGAATCTGTTTCTTCGGATCGTCACTTGTTAAATTTATATCTTTAGCATGGTTTTTAATAAAGGGCGATCTTGTTCCTTCATTAACAATTGTGCTACAGTATAAATTTAATTAGTAACATTTCCAATAACCGGGGGTCCCCACATCTTTCTTCAGGTTGCACTCTCCACGTTCAAGCACCGCCGCCGCCATTGGTCTTCGGCGCTAGCTCGTCTCTGGCCACCCCAGTCCTCTCTCTCGGCTTAGGTAGCTTCACTGAGCCCCTCTATTGCTTGTGTGTGCGCTATTTCGCGTGGAGTGTCCCCAACCATAGAAACCATCGCAGCCCGTAGCACCCTACCGCCGCATCCCATCGCCGCGCCGCCATAGTGCCGGCCGAGCCCCAAAACCCCCACCCCTAGCTCCCTTATTCTCCGGGCAATCCATTTTGGGGGTATCCCACCACCGCCATCCGCCCAATCGCCGGCGACATGTGCCGCCCAAAGCGCCGGCCACCTCACTTGTGCTGGCCTCCCTGTTTTCAGTTCCCTGAAATTAAGTTTCCCTCTCTGTTACACTTATGCTAATAGATTTTGTTAATGCCGATAAATCACTTAAGAAGCAGTGCTTAGCAAATGAATTATTAAGTTGGTAACTCTAGGTTTCAAACACTCTTGTTTGTATGAATGTTCAGAGAAGAGGATTAGAAGAAAGTTCAGATTGTTAGTTTAACCATCTTGCAAAATCTTTTGTCTTCTGAATCAAGTTTGGTTGACTGTTTTTGAGTCACTCTTCTGAGTAAATAAATTGGAGGTTTAAGTTCTGAAGGAAGGTTAGCTAATCACACTTTAGTTCCTAAATTAGTTGCTGTTGTATGTTGTCTAAATAGTAACCTGAAGTTTCTCAGTTTTGTCAATTAGGCTTTTGGCTGTGTTAATTCAGTAGATGGAAATGTTGTTGATTCAATTAGTTGTTAGACAACTATTTAGCAGTAGTAAGCTAATCTGAAAGCTTATGTGAATGATTGATTAGTGGAAAGGTTAGTTGTCAAAAACTGCTAAAGTCTGTTAGATGGACTGTTGAGCAGAGAAGGTGTTTTGAGGGAAAAGTTGGAATGTTAGTGAATCCTTTTGCAAGGCCATCCCATGTCTCTGCTAGTTAATGCTTTGGTTATCATTTGGGTCACTTCAGTGATTTAGTAAATTGGAAGTTGAGTTAATTAGTCTTGGCAATCATCTAGCAAGTAGCATCCATATCTGAAAAGAATCAATGGAGTTGGTGTTTTAGATGAGACTTTGAACTGTCTTAGGAAATCACTTGAAAACCAAGCCAGCCTACTAACAAAAACTTGTTACTGTCAACTAGGTCACACTTTTGGTTTAGCTAATCTAAGCAGAAGTCGGTTTGAAGTAGTACTTTGGTTCAGTTAAGCTTAGACCTTAAGTTAAAAGAGGCAAGATTAGATTGTAGAATTCTAATAACAGTGAGTTAGAGCTTTGTCTAATGCCCAAAGCAAATGGATTAGGTTTTAAGTTTGTCACTGCCACAGAAAATGTTGACATTAGACTTAAGTTCTAAGTAGGATTATTTGTTACGCTAAAAATCCTTTTAACTTGGAAAATTCTTAGAAAATTCTTTCTAACTCCAAATCAGTTAATTTTTGTTTCTAATTTCATATTAAATCATATTATACCTTCTGTATTAATTTCATGATTTTTGGATGACCTTAATTTTTTTTTGAGTATTTTCGGTGTTATTCGTTCTTAGTTGGTCTTCTTGATTATTTCGATAGGTTCCAACGAATTTGTTGAGTACGAGAGTGATCCTCTGTAGCAAGAATGTTATCTCCAGCAAGGCAATCATATGTAGCATTCATTTGATTATATTGATCACATTACTTTTAAAGTTTAATATTTTGTTTACAAAGAATATGTATGCATGCTTCTTTGTGTCAAAGTTAATTTTGTCGATTAGAGGTAGCTAATCCTATTGCATTGTTTTCCTAAAATTGTCCACCCCTACCACGAACCTAAGTTATTATTCTCACTGGTGAATAAGAGCCCGGTGGATGATTTATGGTCTTTTATGTCGTTGCAATGAAATACTTAGTCATGCTTAGCTACCGGTAGAATTGGGCGGTTATCGAATTAGTCGATAACCTTGATCACACAATCATATTATTACTTATGTTCAGTACCTTGTGCTGTGTTACTTTGAGAAAACTAAAACTGGAAATAAAATATTTTAGACTTGGGCACATTGGTAAGATGGTGTGCTTTTGGGTGTGAATGGTTGGTGCCCGAGTCAATAAGGACCGAATTACTTGCGCCATTGATCCAAGCACTTTTTGCGTGCTAACCACATGAGGGGTATATGGGAGCTCTCTTGACTTAGTACTTTGGCGTGTGTTGGCTCCGAGTTGCAGGAGGATGTGTGTGTGTGTTGTGTTGCAGTAAAATGAGGATAGTGTTTATGTGTTGGGTGCACGGGAGTGGAATCCTTTCTAGGTTCTCCACACAGAGGGGTATTGTAGTTGTCCAGGTTGCTTTACCCTATACAGGTAGTTGACTCCCGGCTTTACAATGACTCCGATGCAACGTATGAGTTTCTATCCATACGGGCGACTAGTAGTTAATACACAATATTGGAACTGTCTCGTAGAACTTAGCCATACCGGCATACCTTTGGAAGTGTGCTTAATCTTATGGCAAAAAGGAGGTCCGACATGTGGGTACATTGGTACACCCTTACAGGGTTAAATCTATTCGAATAGCCCCGTCCTAGGTTATGGACACGCTTGGTTATTTCCCACAAGAATTAGACTATGGCTTTTTCATTAAAACTTGAATTGGGTGATACGAATGGGTAATTCGTGCTATTGTTGTGGTGTCTATTGGGTTAGTCACCTCCAGGATGTCTTTTATGTTATTAATTATTGTCTCGCTGTTATTTGAACAAATAAAAACAGATTGTTAAAACTGCCTTCAATTTATTATCTTATTGCAAATAAAAACTGCTATGTGCTGAAAATGAGCCTTTAGCCTTCTCCTTTGATTAAGCTTGCATGTAGTTATATCTAGGTTTGTTACTCGTAAGTCTTGCGAGTACATTTTGTACTCATTTGCATTGCTTAATTGTTGAAGATGAGGTTTGTGAGGACCCCAGTTTATTTGGCTTGTAATGCTTAACCAACCCCCTGGTCCTAGTATCACAAGTCAAATAAACTGATCCTCGAGATATGTATACTTCCCGAGCGATATACACACCTCGTTACAAAATTAGACATCAACTCCATTCCAAACATAGAGTCCAAACACCACACTACCAAGCGGAAGATAAACAATTAGTAGAGTTATTACAGGACAAAGGCCGATGTGCCAAGATACCTAAATAAACAAGAACGACAGTGAAGCAAAGTGCCATAAGATGGCTATAAACAAAGCCAATCGCGTGCCTCCAACCCACAAGGCATCGGACCGGACCGCCAAGTCTAGTCGTCCACGAATCGGCAACCTGACTCACAAAGTGAGGCCCTTGGGGCTCACCTTCTTCCTCTGCAACAAAACATTAAGCAAAGCACACGAGTACAAAGATTGTCTTTGTACCATAAGACGACGTGTGAACTAGCGGACTGTTCATAAGCTACATGCAAAGCGTATTTGGTGGAGGCCATATGTTTCATTTGCATAAAGCCAATTTTCATTTGCAATAATATAATACGGTTTGAAGGCGGGTTTGCAATTCATTTCTTGTTGAAATAAGCTGCGAATAAAGATAGATACAAGTAACCACCTAGAAGTGACTATCCCAATAGTCACCACAACATAGCACGAATCCCCAGATTCGTACCACCCATCAAGTTTTAATTTAAATGTTGTAGTCTAGTTCTTGGGGGGCGTATCCGAGCGTGTCCATAACCTAGGGCGAGGCTATTCGAATAGTTTTAACCTGCAGGGTGTACCATCATGCCACACTTGGACCGCCTTTAAGCCAAAGCACACTTAGAAGGTATCTTTGCACGGCTAAGTCCTACGAGACTTTTTCCAATATTGTGTATTAACTACGAGCCGCTCGTATGGATAGAAATCCATACGCTTACATGGTAAAGCCGAAAAGGCAACTACCCACTCAGGATAAAGCTTTTCGGACAACTACCATGCTCCCACCTCCATCCCTCCTGCGACCTCCTGCGACCCGGAGCCAATACACGCCAAAGTACTAGGTCAAGAGAGGTCCCATATACTCTAGTGTGGTTAGCACGCAAAATGCTCGATCACGGTGGCGCAAGTAACTCGGTCCTTAATCGGCTGGGCACCTTTCGATCACACCCAACAGATCACACCAGTCTTACCATTGTGCCCAAGTCTAAATCATTTTTGTTTTCATTTTTAATTTTGCAATTAAACATAGCAGAAATGTTGAAACAAAAAGTTATAGAAAATTTTGTGTGATCAAGGTTACCGACTAAAGTCGATAACCGCCTAGTTCTACCGATAACTAAGCGTGTCTAAGCAATTTGACCCGGATCTACTAAGTGACAAGAGATCATCCAACGATCTCTAATCACAGCAAATAACCTAGGCTCAGGTAGTAGAGGAAATATTATTTGCCTACAGATTATGCATCTAGAGGATTATCTAACCAATTTAACACAAATTAAGCGATGCATACATACAGTTGAAACAAAATATTAGACTTTAAAATACTGGGATTAACATGATCAAACTGCTTGCCTGGCTGCTTTTGCTCAATATGTTGCGGAGGATCGTTCTCGGGGTTGCCGCAAATATCGAATCCTAACGATTGAACAAAACAACGAATAAGAACGAATAACACCGGCAAAAATCAAAGATCACAAACCAACACCAATTTATACACAAAGGCTAGACTATCACAAAAGAATGACAAATAAGCACTCTGAGACCCACTCACTTATTTGTTAGGTTAACCACAAAATCAAACCTCTTACGATTTAAACTTTGGACAGACTTTGATGGTGATTGTGTGCACATCTATTATTTAATCATCAAGTTAATATATCAAAAACAGCTAGTTTCTCTAACTCAACCATTATTAGGCGATATTACGGAACCTACAAAAAGCTATTGACAACACTAACTACCAAGTATCCAACTATGAGATGCTAAACAAAAACCTTCTACCTAAGATAGGATGCTAAGGATGCTCACTATTCGGACCCCTAAGCATCACACCAAGATTTTGCAAGGCTAACAAGTTTCAAATGCGGCTACTACACCAAATCTTATAGCACGACAACTCAAAAGTGAGAGACAATAAAATGAGCGACTAACTATCCCTTATGATCAAACATGACAACAAGAGCTTTGAAACTTAAAGATACTAACTAACGATTTCATGCTAACCACCACAACAAAGGGAGCCAACTAGCACTAAACAAGAATCCAAAGCATAAGCATGAAACTAGAATTTAGCCACGACAACAGCCGACAACGGTGACAAATTCGGAGAACACACTAAAACACTTTCAAACTTCCAATCCCAACTTTTAATCAAGCAAGAGAGTGAACTGAAGAACATTCCTAATCATGATTAGAGACTAAAGAACTGGTTTTGAAGGAGTGGGCCCCACTGCCAGACAGACAGAGAGGTACACAACTGAAGAACAGAGAGTCTCGGGCGGCTCTGGACCTGGATTCGCCGCCGGTGAAGGAGTGGCGGCGCGGTCGCGACGATGGCCAAAATGGGTTGCTCGAGGACCACCGGCGAAGGTGGTCACGCGCACCGGAGATGCCTGAGGTGGCGCGGCGACGGAGCACGGCGGCCGGCAGTGGGGGTGACAAGGTGCGGCTGCACCAGAGAGGTAGACAACAAGAATTAGCGCGCGCATGGGCATCAGTGAGTTACCAGGAACTCACCGGAATGACGCGAGCTCAAGAGGTGCGCCGAGATGGCGGCGGCGAGCCCACTACGGCGCAAGGTGGTCAACGACGGCCGGAGCTGAGGCGGCAGAGGACAAGTGAATGACCGGAGAAGGAAAGTGGAGTCGGTGATGCTCACCAAGCAAGGAATCGAGTTGGAGCTCACGAGAGAGGATGCGGTGGCGGAAGGCGGTTTCGGCGGACTTGGAGAAGAAAGTCCACGCGCAGCTCCACGACGATGAAACCCAAATTCCTTGAGGGTTTACTTCGAGGATGTGGAACACGCCGTGGCGTGGTCGGCGATGGCGGAGCCCACCGGAGTGGTGGCGCTCGGAAGTGGCGCGGCGGCGCTTACGGCTCGAGCTCGGTGGAGAAGAAAGCGATGGGGGCAGCAAGTAGGGAAAGCCTTCTGAGGTTTTGTAGGAGCGGCGGAGGCGCGAGGTGAGGCGGTGGGCGGTGAAAAGACCGCGGCGAGGTGGCGATGCATGCATCGCGGCCGGCGAGCCTTGTGCGCGGCGGTGCGCGGGGCTGGCGAAGTGGCGTGGCGAGGATGACCGGCGAGGATGGCCCACAAGTCGGCGAAAAAACGGGCGCGCGAGCGAGTTGGGTGCGGTGCAAACGGTGGTTCGACTTCGACCATTTTTGCGCCGGCCGATGGATCCGAGATGGACGGTCGAGATTGATGTATGCATTCGGACCGGTCGATTGCATACGCGCACGTGGATCGTTCGATTTGCATCGGACGGTCACGATCGATTGGACTTGGGCGGTGCGACTAGTTGACGCGACCGTGTCCATTAGTGCGGTCGGACTCGAGCCCAAGTGTGGTTCGGGCCCGACAAGCGATGTTTTCGATTTCGATTTAAAAGACAGAGAAGTTTTGGGAAATTTTTAGAGATAGCTCGGGGCTCCAAAAATTTTGAAATTTTTATGGAAGCTAAGCTGGAGCAGAGGACCACCTTGTGTAATTTTCCGAGTTTTATGCTCTAGATTTCTCCCACTAAAATTCACAAGTCTTTGAGCAGTTTGACCAGATTTCAAACTAGGTTGACTTGGCCATTTGAAATAGCAAATAAAATCTAAAAATTGTGAAATAATTCAGGAGGTAGATAGGATGATCAAGATGACAGGAAAAATAATTTGAGAGGATGATCACAAGTTTGAAAGCTAAGAATCATGACCACAATTTCCAATCACAAAATTACATTCTAAAATTGGAAATTGCTAGAAAAAATCAGAGAAATTCTCAAATGATTTCATGAGGCATCAAAAGTTTTTATTTCTCCTCATAATTTACATTTGAAATACAAACCCTATGTTAGGGCATTTACAAATCTCCCTTACAGAATCTCGCCAGATTACGATCAACTGAGAGAAGAAGGGCGGGTGTCTGCTCGGAGGCGATCTTCCGCTCCCGTGGCTTCATCCTCGGAGTGGTTTGACCACCGAACTTTGAGAACTTGATCACACGGTTCCTCGTTCTGCGTTCGACTTCATCGAGGATCTGAGCAGGGCGCTCACGATAAGACAGATCTTCACGCACATCGATATTTTCCAATGGCGTTTCCTCAGCCGGAACACGGAGGCACTTCTTCAATTGCGATACATGGAAAACATCATGCACCCTTCAAGTGTAGCCGGCAACTCCAACTTGTATGCAACGGCTCCCACTCTCTTGATGATGCGATATGGCGACATATCGAGGAGCGCTTGCCCTTGACACCAAACGACGATGTCCCTTCAGAGGCGAGACTTTGAGATACACAAAGTCATTGGGCCGAAACTCACTCACGGCAGCGCCGACTGCATAGCTCTTACGCTCGGTGAGCCACGCGCAAGTGCTCACGAATCAATCGCACTTGACTTTCGGCCTCATTGATGGAATCGGACCAAAGAAGCGCCTTTCACGGTTTACGGCGGTTCAACGGTGTTCTGCGGCGCCGTCCATACAAGGCCTCAAATGGTGCCATCACCGAGGCGGCTGGAAGGCGTTGTTGTAGGAGAACTTCGGCAAGTGGTAGGCACTTCTCCCAATTCTTCCCATAGGAAAGAACACAAGCACGGAGCATATCTTCAAGCACTGATTGGCGCGCTCCGTCGACCATCGATCACGAGGATGGTAGGCGGTCTTGAAAGTAAGACGGTACCCATGGCCTCCTGCGGTCGTGCCAAAATCGGGAAGTGAAAAGAGAACCACGATCTGACACTATCGTTCGTGGCACACCATGCAGACTCACAATGCGGGATATGTAAAGATCCGCTAGCTGATTTACATCGATTTTCGATCGCAATGGAAGGAAATGGGCCACCTTCGTTAATCGATCAATGATAACCGATAACGCATCCTTCCCTGCAGAGTGCAGGCGGACGGTGATAAAATCCATGCCTCTGAAATCCCACTTCCATTCTGGTATAGGCAAGGGCTGAAGAAGACCTGCTGGACGCTGATGCTCGGCCTTGACACGACAACATATGTCACATCTGGCAACGAACCTGGCAATCTCGCGCTTCATGCGAGTCCACCAAAATCTCTGACGCAGATCTTGGTACATTTTAGTGGCCCCGGGATGGATGGACAAAGGCGATTCATGGGCCTCCTGAAGAATCAAATCCCGCAACTCTGGGACCTTTGGGACCACAAGCCGCTACCCAAACCATACAACACCGTGCTCATCTTCCGTGAAACACTTGGCTGATCCATTCCTGATGTTCTGCTTGATTTTACCCACACCATCATCGATTGTTGTCTTTGCCTTGATTTGATCCACCAAGGTCGGTTGCACAACCAAGGCGACAAGGGAACCATGCTCAACCAAACCCAAGTTGAGGCGCTGAAATTCGCAAGAAGTGCGAGTTCTTTGCTCTTGGATCATCAGTATTGCAATACACTTTTCGCTAAGTGCATCGGCAACCACATTGGCTTTGCGAGGATGATCTTGAATACCCATGTCATAATCTTTGATCAATTCTAGCCATCTCCTCTGCTGAGGTTCAGATCTGGTGAGTGAACAAGTATTTCAAGCTCTTGTGATCGAATACACCTCACAGTGATTCTGATCGATAATGCCGCCAAATCTTGAGTGCATGCACCACAGCGACCAACTCTAAATCATGGGTGGGATAATTGAGCTCGTGAGGTCTCAATCACTGGATGCATAGGCAAGCGCCTTGCCTTCTGCATAAGAACACATCAAGTCCCTAACGAGGCATCGCAAAAATATCGAAGCTCTTGTGGATATCGGGAAGAGTGAGGATCAGTGAAGTCAAGCGCTGTTTGAGCTCACAAAGCTCTCATCACAAGGAGAGGACCACACAAACTTCTTGTCCTTCTTGAGCAATTCGGTCATCGGCTTGGCGATCTTGGAGAAGTTCTCGATAAAGCGGCGGTAATAGCCCGCTAAGCGAAAACTCCGCACATCGATGGATGACTTGGCTGCCCCAAGATAGAACATCGTTGACCTTCTTGGGGTCCACAGCTCGCCTCGGTGAAAGAACATGGCCCAAGAATGCCACTTCCTTCAACCAGACTCGCATTTCTTGAACTTCACGTATAGTGATGCTCCGCAATTGCCCAAAACAATCTTGGATGCTCGGCATGCTCTGCTTGATCTTGGAATAGATAAGAATATCATCAATAAAGACCACCACAAATTTGTCCAAAAACTCCATGAATCTTGAATTCATTAGGTTCATGAACAAAGCTGGAGCATTGGTTAGACCGAAAGACATGACGGTGTACTCGCATGCGACCCATAACGAGTAGTGAAAGCCGTCTTGAATATCCTCGATCGATCGACTGATGATACCCCATTCTCAAATCGATCTTTGAGAACACACAGGCTCCAATCAAGCGATCAAACAGATCATCAATGCGGGGCAGAGGATACTTGTTCTTCACCGTCACCTCATTGAGAGGACGGTAATCAACACACATGCGCAAAGTCTTGTCCTTCTTCTTCACAAAGATCACCGGACAACCCCAAGGAGATGGCGGGACGGATGAAACCCTTTGCTTGGAGCTCACCAAGCTGCTTCTTCAATTCTTCTAGCTCATTGGGAGGCATTCGATACGGCGCCTTCGAAATCGGAGCGGTACCGGGCAGCAACTCAATGACAAACTCAAGGTCTCGAACTGGAGGCATCCCGGGCAAATCTTCAGGAAAGACATCCACAAAGTCAGATACTATGGGAACATCCTGAATCTGCAAGGCTGGCTTCGCCTCTAATGCACAGTGTGGCCCCGTGTGCGGCGAAAATCCGACTGCTTTCTTTGAAGGGTGGTAAGATAGACAATCTTCCTGGCACAATCGATTTGCCCCAAGTGTTGGGACAACCAATCCATGCCAAGAATCACATCCAGGCTCGCGGAACTGAGCAGAATAAGGTTTGCCAAAAACCCCACTCCTTTGACTATGATAGGAACATCCCGACACTGTAAATCAGCTCTCATCTCCGACCTCGGAGAGCGGATGAGCAAAGGAACTCCCAAAGGAACACAGTGAAGACCACTAGCAGCAGCAAATGATCTTGAAATAAAAGAATGCGATGCTCCAGAATCAAATATCTGCGGCGGGGCGAGAATTAACAAGAAGTGTACCAATCACGACATCCGGCGCCTCCGAGCCTCCTCGGTGAAAGGTGGTTGACTCGACCGCTGCGCACCCTCGGTCTTCAATAATCTTACGTCGTGGGTGACCACTCCCTGCCGCGTCCTCCATTAGGGCGAGGGCTGCTGCAACACTCGAGGCGAGCATTCGCATAATGGCCCTTGTTGTGGCGGCGAAAACAAGTAACCTCGGCCGTCGGATTGCGGAGGCCGCTCTGCTCTTGGATCGCGGCGCACGTGGCTGGCTCACGGCTGCGGTGGGCGAGGCTGAGTGCAGATGGCCTCGGCGCGGTGGAGCAAAAGAACGGCCACTAGTCTTTGCCCACCGAGGAGTGAGGTGGTGTGAGTAGGCGATGTGCCTCCCATTTGCGCTTGGACTCGCCAGCGCCTTTGCCTTATGCTCGGCAACAATGGACTTATCTACCAAGGCACGAAAGTCGAGAAGTCCACAATAGATAGCTTGTCCTGCGGCTCCTCGGACAAGCCATCCATAAACTTCTCTGCTAGCCTCATCCGAGGCCACCTCCTGGAGCATAACGAGCGGATGATTGAACTCGTACAAGTACTCAAATCACGCATTTGCGCCCTTGCTTGGCGCGAGGAATTCTTTCTTTTCAGCTTCATCGGGCCATCCGGGATGTGGGCCCGACGAAGGCGACTGAACTCCTCCCACGCGACCACATGGCGCGGGCTGCATGGCGAGATAGTTCTCCCACCATGAGTCACGGCGCCCTCAAGGCGGTGGGGCGCGAAGAGTGCCTTATCCTGTGCACGGCATCGAGCTATGTTGAGCTTTCGCTCAACCATGCGCGACCAATCATCCGCATCGAGAGGGTCCTCGAGCGGGAGAAAGTCGGTGGCTGCGTGCGGAGGAACTCTGCAAGTCCCCGCGAGTCGGTGGCGCCACCACCGGCGGAGTGGAGGTATTCCTAGCAATAACCTCCAAGATGCGCGTCTGGTCCATGCGGTTTCGCTCGATCGGCGAGCACCTCACCATGGTCGGAGGAGGGGAAGCTCCTCATCATGACCAGCCTCACTTGGCTGCGCGTTCTCCGGCCATCTGTTTTACTAAGACAAGTTAGCAACAAATTTAAAAGCAAGAAAGCCCAAAATTCATGAAAGCAAATTAAACAACACAAGGCGGGATAAAGTTCGACCAAAGAAAATCGGACACATAACTACTCGCTTAACACCTTACCCTATTATTCCCACAATTTTTAGTTAGATTAATCTTCCATGGTCCTCCCAAAACTAATTCAACCGGTAGTAACTATCTTTTTGAAAGGAAAGAGAGAAATCAAGTTTTCAAAACTCAAATTAGAGTAAGGTGAGAGTAGAAGGCTAAGATAGGCAAGGAGTAAAATCTGAGAATCTGCCTAGGTTTTCATAAACCTTTTTATAATTTGAAAATAAGCTTTTCTAAAATATCCTAAGGACGACTATGCTTGGGTTACTACGGTCAGAATGGCTCTGATACCAACTTTGTGAGGACCCCAGTTTATTTGGCTTGTAATGCTTAACCAACCCCCTGGTCCTAGCATCACAAGTCAAATAAACTGATCCTCGAGATATGTATACTTCCCAGAAAGCAGTATACACACCTCGTTACAAAATTAGACATCAACTCCATTCCAAACATAGAGTCCAAACACCACACTACCAAACGGAAGATAAACAATTAGTAGAGTTATTACAGACAAAGGCCGACAGGCCAAGATACACAAATAAACAAGAACGACAATGAAGCAAAGTGCCATAAGATGGCTATAAACAAAGCCAATCAGCGTGCCTCCAACCCACAAGGCATCTGACCGGACCGCCAAGTCTAGTCGTCCACGAATCGGCAACACAGCTCACAAAAGTGAGGCCCTTGGGGCTCACCTTCTTCCTCTGCAACAAAAACATTAAGCAAAGCACCTGAGTACAAAGATTGTCTTTGTATGTAACATCCCCATTTTGGCTTGTGTTTCAAATGTAATAAAATGAGGGTAAATTAAAACTTTTCCTTCATCCTTTTACTCTTGAAACTTTTCTGAAATTCTTGTAAAGGAATTTTGGGAAGTTCAAAATCAAAAGCCTCATTTGTCAAGACGACAACCTCCTTGGTCAAATCTTTTGTTAAACCCTTGGAAATAATTTTCCTTGGTTCTAAGGTTGCTTGGTAGCGCCCCTAAATTATTTCATGCTTTTTAGAAATTATTTGAATAATTTTGGGTGCAGGTCAAACCAACAATTCAATTGGTCAAACCCCAGTTTATCACTTCTGGAATTTCTAACATAAAATATAATGCATAAAAATTTCTGAAAGTTTTAGGGGAGTTCCATCATCTATCTACTTAGCTCGAGTTAAAATTTCATCAAATTTGGAGTTCATTTGGCCCTCCAATTAAATCCTCAAATATTCAGCACAAAATTCAAATTAAAACAGGTCTAATCTTGTTCACCCGACCGAAGCTCGAACTCGAGTCCGACTCGGCCGAGTTGGCTCGACCATGCGCTGCCCCACCGACCGCACTTTTACCGCTCGCGCCTGTGCGCCGACACATGGGCCGGTGTTGTCGCTGGTCATCTTCTTCCTCCGCGCGCCCACGTGCGTGCATGCGCGGTGAAGTCGGCGGGAGAAGCGGCGCCTAGTCACCTCCCCAAGCGCTCCTCGGCATGCATTTATTGTGCTCAGAGCTTGCCACAGAAGTCTCCTTCTACCTGCTCCCGTCGCTCAGCTCCCATGACCCTAGCTGGACCTCCCGTGCGATAGAGCCGTTGCGGACCGAGCTCCCCTCTGCTACTTAAGCATCCAGTTCTCCTTCTTTGTCCTCCTTTCACCCTTCCACAGCCCCAGTTGGCACCCTCTCTTCTTGCTTGAGCTCAATCGCCAAGATCACCCTGACCGCCATTGTTGAAGCTTGAGCTCTGAGTGCGGCCGGTGCTCGAGTGGCTCTTTCCTTCAACCTTTGCTCCGCTCCTTCCTCTGGTCCCTGGAGTGTTGACACTAATCCTATTTCAGTTTGTGTCTTGAGCCTCTTCTGGTCAGGATTCCCCCTTTTAGAAAATCGCGCTTCGTCCTCCTCTCCTAAGGTGGCTCCTCCCTTCAATTAGGTGTTCCAGTCTTTCGGTGGACCTCCGAAGTTATCATCACCATTGCTTGGTCCTCTATTGCTCGGGATTGCTTGCCCGCGTTGTCTTCCTCGGCTCGGTGGCGGTCGTCGTCATTGGAACTCCTCGACCTCCCTTGGACCTCCTGCAGGCGGTGAGTTCACAATGACCTCCTATAGCTTAAGCACTCGATAGTTGAGGTCGGCGAAGTCTTTCTCGGTTTTCACTTTTCCGTGCTTAATCTCGCCTCATTCGGCTCGCGGCGATATGGGTCGTGTCGGCGACATTTGTGCCCTCAAAAGTTCGCAATAGTATTGCGAACATTTTTGCCCGTTGAACCGCGCCGCCGTGGTCGTGGTCGCCGGCGACGAGCCGATGACCAAAGCGGTGTCTGGTCGTTGTCGCGTTTTTGTCAAGTCACTGGACCTCCTCGGGTTCATCGTGACCCTCCAGGACCTCCCCGTGTTAGATTCGCACCGTGGGATCTTGTCGGCAAAAACTCTAGCTCCCAGGACCTCTTCGATTTAATCCTAGCCCTTAATGACCTCTTCCTGCTTAGATCCACCCGTAGATCCTTGTTCCGTATTAGCTAAGTCTTAGGACCTCTCGGTTGTGGTCTTAGCCGTTCATGACCTCTTCAGTGCTGATCTGGACCGCTAGATCTCCTAGTCTAAGTCCTTAGCCGCCAGGACCTCCCACCATATAGAATCCTGGCCGTTAAAGACCTCCGTAGGTTAAATCCCAGCCGCTAGGATCACCCTCCGCCTTGGGGTCTTCTTTGCAAAAGACCTCCTTGAGGTCCTCTGTGCAAAAAGGTCACCCCGGTCGTTTTTGTCAAAACCGCCCTCTCGGACCTCTTTGGGGTCCTCTTTGCAAAAAGTCCTTCCTTAGTCGTTTTCTAAAAACCACCTGAGCCACCCCACCAAGGTCCTCTTTTGCAAAAGACCACCCCTGGGCTTTTGTGAAGAAAACCTTCAAAACCACCTCGGGTCCTTATCAAGAAACCGCAGGACCTCCGTCGCTCAATCTTAGCCGTTCAGGACCTCCCCCTGGAGATCTTGACCGTCTGGGACCTCCTCCTTAGATCCGTGGCTTTAGGACCTTCCCCGCCTCAGATCTGGACCGTTTATGACCTCCCTTGGGAGATCTAAGCCGTCCAGACCTCGCTCTGTTAAAAACCCGCTTAGGACCTCCCCTTTTAGATCGTGACCGTTTGGGACCTCCTCGGTGGGATCCTAGCCGTCAAGACCTCTCGCTGTTAGCTCACCGTTTAGGTCCTCCTCCGCTCAGATCTAAACCGTTAAGACCTCCCCTCGGGAAATCTTAACCGTCCAGACCTCCCCCTTAGTTAGATAGCCGTAGGACCTCCTCGTGGAGCTCGGGGCCGCCGGATCCAGATCTGATGGCCACGACCTCCCTAGTGCGCGAGGACCTCCTTCGCGGGTGCTGTGCATCCAGTGGTCGGAGCCGTTGGATTCAATATCAACGGCTAAGACCTCTCTAAGCGCGCAAGGTCTTTGCGCCCAGGAGCTCGTGCGGGTTTTAGCATCTGAGATCGTGAGCCGTGCGATCTTTGATCAACGGCCCACGACCTCCCCAGTTTTTATGAGTTTTCCAGATTTAGTTCCGAGAGCTTTTATTTGCACATATTAATTGTTTTAAACTTCAAAATTGCATAACTTTTTCTCTGTAGCTCCAAATTTAACAAACTAAAGTTCTATAAATGCATCTGTTAAAGTGCTTTAGCTTAGTATAGGTTTTGCAGTAGTCTTTAATACTGAAATTAATCATGTCTTAGATTTAAAACTTAGAAAAATCATAACTAAATCATTTTAACTCTAAATGACCTGAAATTTTACATGGGTTACCACTATACCAGTAGGTAGCTACCATAAAAGTTTCAGCTTCAAAATCATTCTAGAAAATATTTTTGCTACAGTGTTAATTATGGCCGAAATTAGGTTTTTAGAGAATATCTTTTGCACCACAAATCCAAATTAAGTTTTTCCAGTTTCTATGTCTAGGTATGTTTGTATTTTACCTTGTGTATAAATTTCGTCACATTTGGATAAATTTTGCTTGCTCTTTTGTTTAAGTGTTACTCGTCTTATTGGTTGTTTTCGCTCTTTCGCTTAGGATTCGATATTTGCGGTAATCCCGAGAACGACCCTCCACAACAAGTTGAGCAACAGCAAGCAGGCAAGCAGTTTGCTCATTTCCCATTAATCCCATTACTTTTAAAGTCTAATATTTTGTGTAACTTCTATGTATGCATTGCTATTTTGTTGTTAAATTGATTAGTTAGACCTCTAGTTGCATAATCTGTAGGTAAATAATTATCCTCTACTACAGAGCCTAGGTTATTTCTTTGTGATTAGAGTTAGTTGGATGAGCTCTTGTCACTTAGTAGATTCGAATAAATCTTGCTTAGCCATGCCTAGCATCGGTAGTATTGGGCGATCATCGACTTAGTCGATGATCTTGATCACACAACTACTTATACTACTCCATTATGTCCAACCCTTGTGTTTTATTGATTTACAAATCAAAAACTGAAAACAAAACTATATCTTGACTTGGGCACAATGGTATGTTGATGTGATCTGTTGGGTGTGTGGAATGGTGCCTAAGTCCCCAGGACCGAGTTACTTGTGTCACTAAGCCAGCGCTTATTGCGTGCTAACCACGAGGGGATATGGAACCTCTCTTGACTAAGTACTTTGGAAGGTGTTAATTATGAGCTGGTCGGTGGGTGTGCTCTTGTGTGTGTGTTTTGGAGGGCATTAGCGGACCGGTTAGGTACATCTAATGTGTCCTTCTCCGTGGGTTGCGGCTCTTAATTAGCATCGTCCATTGGAAAGCGTCTTGTTAGACTTAGCCATGCACATACCAAAGGAAGTGTGCTAACCGTGGTGGTGGAAAGGCGGTCTATCGTGTGGGTACATTGGTACACCTGCGAGGTTAAAACTATTCGAATAGCCTCGTCTAGGTTATGGACATGCTTGTAAGGTCGTGCAAAAACTAGACTACAACCTTTTAAAAACTTAAACTTGACATGGGTGGTATGAAGGGGTACTTCATGCTATTGTTGTGGTGACTATGGGTTAGTCACTTCTAGGTTGGTGTTGTCATCTATCTATTGTTATAATTGTATCTCTTTTATTTGAACAATAAAAGTTAATTGCAAACTTGCTTTGAATCTATTACCTTATTGCAAATGAAAACTTGCTCTATCTTGAAAATAAGTCGAGCCTCATCCACTTAAATAAAGCTTGCATGTAGTTAATTATAGTTACATTATCTCACACGTCGGTCTTGCAGTACAAAAACAAGTTTTGTACTCATCCGCTTTCTTAATATTAATTGTTGCAGAGGAAGAAGGTGAGCCCCAAGGGCCTCACTTTTGTGAGTTGTGTTGCGCGCCGTGCTGGGACGATTAGCTTGGCGGTCCGGTTGGTTGCCTTGTGGGTAAAGGCACACCGATTGGCTTTTGTTTATCGCCATCTTATGGCCATTTTGCTTCCATTGTTTAAATTAGTTACTTATGTGTTATTTGGCAGTCGGCCTCTCTTTGTAATAACTCTCTTTATATTATCTATGTCTTTCGATTTGTTGTTTTGCTTGCTCTATGTGTATGAATGGAATTGATGCATGAATTTTGTAACAGGTGTGTATACTTGCAGTGCAGGAAGTATACATATCTCGAGGCTTAGTTTATTTGATTTGTCTTGTTAGGACCAAGTGGATGGTTAAGCGATGCAGCCGAATAAACCGGGTCCTCACAAAGTTGGTATCGAGCCATTCCGGCCGTAGTAACCCAAGCTTGGTCGTCCTTAGGATATTTTGCAAACCTTATTTTCAAAGGGTCAAATGATTTGTGAAAGCTTAAGTAAGTTCTCGGATTTTATTCCTTACCTATCTTAGCTTTCTTCTCTCGCCTTGCTCTAATTTGAGTTTTAAAAAGTGTTTTCCCCTTTCCTTCTCTCAAAAGATAGTCATTATCGATTAATTGGGTTTTGGGACCAATGAGCTTGGCAAATTGAAGTGTTAGCCGCCCTCTACAAGATTTTGAAGCTTCCGAAGTTGAAGATTTCGGCTTAGGAGCTTGGATGCAAAATCTGGACAGCGATCGTTCAATTTCCGGACAGCAGGCTCAAAGGTTTCTAAATAGGGTAGAAAATGAGAGGTTAATCAACTAAAACTTGTGGGAATAAAAGGGTAAGATGTGATACTAGTTAGCTAAGTATCTAACACCTATTTCGTTGATTTAACCTGGCTCTCGAGTAGTGTTAGATTGTTGTAGTGTGCTGAAATTTTTATCTTCTCACACTATTACTCGTTCATTCAATACGGGTTAATGGCATTGAGAAGTTGAGCTTGGTTTAATGATTCCTTTGCTGTTTTAGAGCTTCTTTGGAAACATTTAAAGTTGTTGATTGCTGTTTTTGGCTTTCGGTTAGGGTTTCATCCGCCCTAGCTCATCTCCTTGGGGATGCTCAGCAATCTTTGTCCCGAAAAAGGACAAGACGCTGCGCATGTGCGTTGATTACCGTCCACTTAATGAAGTAACGGTAAAGAACAAGTACCCTTTGCCCCGTATAGATGACCTCTTCGATCAATTAACTTGGGCTCGAGTTTTCTCCAAGATTGATGCGAGTGGGATATCATCGAGTTCGGATTCGGCCGAGGATATTCCAAAGGCGGCTTTCTACTCGTTATGGCTTGCGAGTATACCGTCATGTCTTTCGGCAACCAATGCTCGACCTTGTTCATGAACCTCATGAATTCGGTGTTCATGGAGTATTTGGATAGGTTCGTTGTGGTCTTCATCGATGATATTCTTATCTACTCCAAGGCGATGAGAACACAGAGCATTTGAAGCTTGTGTTGGGCAAGCTTGCGAGCACAAGCTATATGCAAAGTTCAGCAAGTGCGCGTTACGGTTGAAGGAAGTAGCCTTCTTAGGCCATATTCTTTCGGCGGGAGGCGTGGCTGTGGATCCTAGCAAGATCGATGTGCTTTCTGGAGTCGACCTACTTGGTCACCGAAGTTCGGAGTTTTCTTGGTTTAGCGGGATATTATCGTCGCTTTATCGAGAACTTCTCCAAGATAGCGGCCGATGTGGAGTTGCTCAAGAAGGACAAGAAGTTCTCGTGGTCCGCTGATTGCGAGGAGCGGTTTCAAGCACTTAAGAAGCGATTGACCACCGCTCTGTTCTTGTTCTCCCGATGTCCGTCGAAGCTTGATATCTTTTGTGGCGCTTCTCGTCGAGGCCTCGGTTGTGTCCTTATGCAAGAAGGCAAGGTAGTTGCCTATGCATCAAGGCAATTGAGACCTCATGAACTCAACTATCCTACCCATGACTTGGAGTTAGCCGCGTGATCCATGCACTTAAGATTTGGCGACATTACCTAATCGGTGTCGTTGTGAAGTGTATTCGGATCACAAAAGCTTAAAGTATTTGTTCACCCAACCAGATCTGAACCTCGGCAAAGGAGATGGTTGGAGTTGATCAGGACTATGACATGGGTATTCACTACCATCGGGCAAGGCCAATGTCGTTGCGGATGCGCTTAGTCGCAGCGCATTGCAATGCATTGTTGCTTCAGAGCATCGGCCCCTCTTCTAGAGGAGTTTCGGCGTCTCAACACGGGTTTGGTTGAGCATGGTTCCCTCGCCGCCTTGGTTGTCTGACCAACCTTGGTGGATCGGATCAGTGCGCTCGGCGATCGGATGTTGGGGTAAACCACATCAAGGAAAATGTCAAGAATGGGACGACCAAGTGCTTCTCAGTAGATGAGCTTGGTGTCTTGAGGTTCGAACAGCGCCTCGTGGTTCCAAAGGACATGGAGTTGCGGGATTTGATCCTCCGCGAAGCCCATGATTCTCCTTGTCCATTCACCGGGGCCACGAAGATGTATCATGATCTCCGGCGGAGATTTTGGTGGACCCGAATGAAGAGGAGATCGCAAGGTTCGTTGTTGAGTGCGGCGTGTGTCGTCGTGTCAAGGCGAACATCGTCCGGGCGGATCGCTTCACCCTTACCAATTCGGAGTGGAAGTGGGATTCGGTCGGGATGGACTTTATCACCGGTCTACCCGGTCCCCAAAGAAGAATGATGCTATCCGGTGCGTCATCGATCGATTGACTAAGGTGGCTCATTTTCTTCTGTCAAGACCGACCTTGAGTAGGTCTTACGGAGGATCTCTACATAGCCCGCATCGTGAGTTTGCATGGTGTGCCAAAGACGATTGTGTCGGATCGTGGTTATTTGTTCACTTCGCGATTTTGGCATAGCTGCAAGAGGCTATGGGAACTCGCCTTTCTTTCATTTCGACTTTTCACCCCCAAGCGGATGGTCGGGCCGAGAGGGTCAGCAAGTTTTGGAGGACATCTTTGCGAGCTTGTGTCCTTTCCTATGGGAAGCATTGGGAGAAGTGCTTGCCATTTGCGAGTTTTCTTACAACAACGGTTTCGGGCGGTCTCGGCATGGCACCATTTGAGGCCTTATACGGGAGAAAGTGTAGAACCCGTTGAGCTGAGTGCGAGACCGGTGAGAGACCTTTCTTTGGCGGACTCGATTAATGAGGCGAGGTCAAGTCCACTCATTCGTGATCGCTACGCACAACTCAATCCGAGCAAAAGAGCTATGCGGATCGTCGCGTCGTCGTGAGTTGAGCTTTAAGCCCAATGACCGTTTATCTCAAGGTTTCTCCTCGAAAGGTCACGGCGTTTTGGTGTCAAGGAAAGTTAGCTCCTCGATATGTCGGTCCATACCGTATTATCGAGAAGAAGGAGAGCTATCGCCTACAAGTTGGAGTTGCATTGCACTTGCGGGAGTACATGATGTTTTCCATGTGTCCCGGCTAAAGAAGTGCCTCGTGTTCCAACGAGAGGGAGCTCCATTGGAAACTCTTGATGTTCGGAGGATTTGACCTATCGCGAGCACCTGTTCGCATACTCGAGGAAGGTGAGCGAAGAGCGAGGAATAAGACCATCAAGTTCCTTAAGGTTCGATGGTCAAACCATTCGAGGATGAAGCTACTTGGGAGCGAGAAGATCGTCTCCATGCGGACTACCCTCTTTCTTTTCCGAGTGAACCAAATCTCGGACGAGATTTTTGTAAGGGGAGGTTTGTAACATCCCCATTTTGGCTTGTGTTTCCAATGTAATAAAATGAGGTAAATTAAAACTTTTCCTTCATCCTTTTACTCTTGAAACTTTTCTGAAATTCTTGTAAAGGAATTTTGGGAAATTCAAAATCAAAGCCTCATTTGTCAAGACGACAACCTCCTTGGTCAAATCTTTTGTTAAACCCTTGGAAATAATTTTCCTTGGTTCTAAGGTTGCTTGTAGCGCCCTAAATTATTTCATGCTTTTAGAAATTATTTGAATAATTTTGGAGTGCGAGTCAAACCAACAATTCAATTGGTCAAACCCAGTTTATCACTTCGGAATTTCTAACATAAAATATAATGCATAAAAATTTCTGAAAGTTTTAGGGGAGTTCCATCATCTATCTACTTAGCTCGAGTTAAAATTTCATCAAATTTGGAGTTCATTTGGCCCTCCAATTAAATCCTCAAATATTCAGCACAAAATTCAAATTAAAGCAGGTCTAGTCTTGTTCACCCGACCGAAACTCGAACTCGAGTCCGACTCGGCCGAGTTGGCTCGACCGCGCTGCGTCCCACCGACCGCACCCCAACCTGGCTCGCGCCCTGTGCCGCTGACCTGTGGGCCCGGTGTCGTCGCTGGTCATCTTCTTCCTCCGCGCGCCCACGTGCGACTGTGCGGCGGTGAAGTCAGCGGGGAGAGCAGCGCCTAGTCACCTCCCCAACTGCTCCTCGCTGGCATGCATTTATTGTGCTCAGAGCTTGCCACAGAAGTCTCCTTCTACCTGCTCCCGTCGCTCAGCTCCCATGACCCTAGCTGGACCTCCCGTGCGATAGAGCCGTTGCGGACCGAGCTCCCCTCTGCTACTTAAGCATCCAGTTCTCCTTCTTTGTCCTCCTTTCACCCTTCCATAGCCCCAGTTGGCACCCTCTCTTCTTGCTTGAGCTCAATCGCCAAGATCACCACGCCGCCATTGTTGAAGCTTGAGCTCTGAGTGCGGCCGGTGCTCGAGTGGCTCTTTCCTTCAACCTTTGCTCGGCTCCTTCCTCTGGTCCCTGGAGTGTTGACACTAATCCTATTTCAGTTTGTGTCTTGAGCCTCTTACGGTCGGGATTCCCCTTTTAATTTGAAAATCGCCGCTTTCGTCCTCCTCTCCGGTAAGGTGGCTCCTCCCTTCAATTAGGTGTTCCAGGTCTTTCTGGTGGACCTCCTGAAGTTATCATCACCATTGCTTGGTCCTCTATTGCTCAGGATTGCTTGCCCGCGTTGTCTTCCTCGCTCGGTGGCGATCGTCGTCATTGGAACTCCTCGACCTCCCTTGGACCTCCTCTGGGCCCAGGTGAGTTCACAATAACCTCCTATAGCTTAAGCACTCGATAGTTGAGGTCGCGGCGAAGTCTTTCTCGGTTTTCACTTTTCCCGTACTTAATCTCGCCTCGTTAAACTCGCGGCGATATGGGTCGTGTCGGCGACATTTGTGCCCTCAAAAAGTTCGCAATAGTATTGCGAACATTTTTGCCCGTTGAACCGCGCGCGTGGTCGTGGTCGCGGCGACGAGCCGATGACCAAAGCGGTGTCTGGGTCATTGTCGCGTTTTTGTCAAGTCACTTTGGACCTCCTCGGGTTCATCGTGACCCTCGGGACCTCCGTGTTAGATTCGCACCGTGGGATCTTGTCGGCAAAACTCTAGCTCCCGGGACCTCTTGATTTAATCCTAGCCCTTAATGACCTCTTCCTTCTTAGATCCACCCGTAGATCCTTGTTCCGTATTAGCTAAGTCTTAGGACCTCTCGGTTGTGGTCTTAGCCGTTCATGACCTCTTGATCTTGATCCGGGCAGGCTAGATCTCTAGTCTAAGTCCTTAGCGCGGGACCTCCCACCATATAGAATCACGGCGTTAAAGACCTCCGTAGGTTAAATCCCAGCCGCTAGGATCACCCTCCGCCTTGGGGTCTTCTTTGCAAAAGACCTCCTTGAGGTCCTCTGTGCAAAAAGGTCACCCCGGTCGTTTTGTCAAAACCGCCCTCTCGGACCTCTTTGGGGTCCTCTTTGCAAAAAGTCCTTCCTTAGTCGTTTTCTAAAACCACCCTGAGCCACCCCACCAAGGTCCTCTTTTGCAAAAGACCACCCCTGGGCTTTTGTGAAGAAAACCTTCAAAACCACCTCGGGTCCTTATCAAGAAACCGCAGGACCTCCCTCGCTCAATCTTAGCCGTTCAGGACCTCCCCCTGGAGATCTTGACCGTCTGGGACCTCCTCCTTAGATCCGTGGCTTTAGGACCTTCCCCGCCTCAGATCTGGACCGTTTATGACCTCCCTTGGGAGATCTAAGCCGTCCAGACCTCGCTCTGTTAAAAACCCGCTTAGGACCTCCCCTTTTAGATCGTGACCGTTTGGGACCTCCTCGGTGGGATCCTAGCCGTCAAGACCTCTCGCTGTTAGCTCACCGTTTAGGTCCTCCTCCGCTCAGATCTAGACCGTTAAGACCTCCTCGGAAATCTTAACCGTCGGACCTCCCCCTTAGTTAGATAGCCGTAGGACCTCCTCGTGGAGCTCGGGGCGCGGATCGGATCGATGGCCACGACCTCCCTAGTGCGCGAGGACCTCCTTCGCGGTGCTTGTGCATCCGATGGTGGGCCGTTGGATTCAATATCAGCGGCTAAGACCTCTCTAAGCGCGGCAAGGTCTTTGCGCCCGAGGAGCTCGTGCGGGTTTTAGCATCGAGATCGTGAGCGTGCGATCTTTGATCAACGACCCACGACCTCCCCAGTTTTTATGAGTTTTCCAGATTTAGTTCCGAGAGCTTTTATTTGCACATATTAATTGTTTTAAACTTCAAAATTGCATAACTTTTTCTCTGTAGCTCCAAATTTAACAAACTAAAGTTCTATAAATGCATCTGTTAAAGTGCTTTAGCTTAGTATAGGTTTTGCAGTAGTCTTTAATACTGAAATTAATCATGTCTTAGATTTAAAACTTAGAAAAATCATAACTAAATCATTTTAACTCTAAATGACCTGAAATTTTATATGGGTTACCACTATACCAGTAGGTAGCTACCATAAAAGTTTCAGCTTCAAAATCATTCTAGAAAATATTTTTGCTACAGTGTTAATTATGGCGAAATTAGGTTTTAGAGAATATCTTTTGCACCACAAATCCAAATTAAGTTTTCCAGTTTCTATGTCTAGGTATGTTCGTATTTTACCTTGTGTATAAATTTCGTCACATTTGGATAAATTTTGCTTGCTCTTTTGTTTAAGTGTTACTCGTCTTATTGGTTGTTTTCGCTCTTTGCTTAGGATTCGATATTTGCGGTAATCCCGAGAACGACCCTCATAACAAGTTGAGCAACGACAAGCGAAGCAAGCGATTTGATCATTTCCATTAATCCCATTACTTTTAAAGTCTAATATTTTGTGTAACTTCTATGTATGCATTGCTATTTTGTTGTTAAATTGATTAGTTAGACCTCTAGTTGCATAATCTGTAGGTAAATAATTATCCTCTACTACCTGAGCCTAGGTTATTTGCTGTGATTAGAGTTCGTTGGATGAGCTCTTGTCACTTAGTAGATTCGAATAAATCTTGCTTAGCCATGCCTAGCATCGGTAGTATTGGGCGATCATCGACTTAGTCGATGATCTTGATCACACAACTACTTATACTACTCCATTATGTCCAACCCTTGTGTTTTATTGATTTACAAATCAAAAACTGAAAACAAAACTATATCTTGACTTGGGCACAATGGTATGTTGATGTGATCTGTTGGGTGTGTGGAATGGTGCCTAAGTCCCCAAGGACCGAGTTACTTGTGTCACTAAGCCAAGCGCTTATTGCGTGCTAACCACACGAGGGGGATATGGAACCTCTCTTGACTAAGTACTTTGGAAGGTGTTAATTATGAGCTGGTGGGTGGGTGTGCTCTTGTGTGTGTGTTTTGGAGGAGCATTAGCGGACCGGTTAGGCATCTAATGTGTCCTTCTCCGTGGAGTTGCGGCTCTTAATTAGCATCGTCCATTGGAAAGCGTCTTGTTAGACTTAGCCATGCACGCATACCAAAGGAAGTGTGCTAACTAGTGGTGGTGGAAAGGCGGTCTATCGTGTGGGTACATTGGTACACCCTGCGGGGTTAAAACTATTCGAATAGCCTCGTCTAGGTTATGGACATGCTTGGTAAGGTCGTGCAAGAACTAGACTACAACCTTTTAAAAACTTAAACTTGACATGGGTGGTATGAAGGGTACTTCATGCTATTGTTGTGGTGACTATGGGTTAGTCACTTCTAGGTTGGTGTTGTCATCTATCTATTGTTATAATTGTATCTCTTTTATTTGAACAATAAAAGTTAATTACAAACTTGCTTTGAATCTATTACCTTATTGCAAATGAAAACTTGCTCTATGCTGAAAATAAGTCTAGAGCCTCATCCACTTAAATAAAGCTTGCATGTAGTTAATTATAGTTCATTATCTCACACGTCGGTCTTGCAGTACAAAAACAAGTTTTGTACTCATCCGCTTTGCTTAATATTAATTGTTGCAGAGGAAGAAGGTGAGCCCAAGGGCCTCACTTTTGTGAGTTGTGTTGCGCGCCGTGCCTGGGACGATTAGCTTGGCGGTCCGGTTGGTTGCCTTGTGGGTAAAGGCACACCGATTGGCTTTTGTTTATCGCCATCTTATGGCCATTTTGCTTCCATTGTTTAAATTAGTTACTTATGTGTTATTTGGCAGTCGGCCTCTCTTTTGTAATAACTCTCTTTATATTATCTATGTCTTTCGATTGTTGTTTTGCTTGGCTCTATGTGTATGAATGGAATTGATGCATGAATTTTGTAACGGGTGTGTATCTGCAGTGCAGGAAGTATACATATCTCGAGGCTTAGTTTATTTGATTTGTCTTGTTAGGACCAAGTGGATGGTTAAGCGATGCGAGCCGAATAAACCGGTAAGTGGATGGTTAAGCGATGCAGGCGAATATACTCTAGTGTGGTTAGCACGCAAAATGCTCGATCGGTGGCGCAAGTAACTCGGTCCTTAATCGACTTCGGGCACCTTTCGGTCACACCCAACAGATCACACAGTCTTACCATTGTGCCCAAGTCTAAATTATTTTTGTTTTCATTTTTAATTTTGCAATTAAACATAGCAGAAATGCTGAAACAAAAAGTTATAGAAAATTTTGTGTGATCAAGGTTACCGACTAAAGTCGATAACCGCCCAGTTCTACCGATAACTAAGCGTGTCTAAGCAATTTGACCCGGATCTACTAAGTGACAAGAGATCATCCAACGATCTCTAATCACAGCAAATAACCTAGGCTCAGGTAGTAGAGGAAATATTATTTGCCTACAGATTATGCATCTAGAGGATTATCTAACCAATTTAACACAAATTAAGCGATGCATACATACAGTTGAAACAAAATATTAGACTTTAAAATACGGGATTAACATGATCAAGCGCTTGCTGTTGCTTTTGCTCAATATGTTGCGGAGGATCGTTCTCGGGTTGCCGCAAATATCGAATCCTAACGATTGAACAAAGCAGGCGAATAAGAACGAATAACACCGCAAAAATCAAAGATCACAAACCAACACCAATTTATACACAAAGGCTAGACTATCACAAAAGAATGACAAATAAGCACTCTGAGACCCACTCACTTATTTGTTAGGTTAACCACAAAATCAAACCTCTTACGATTTAAACTTTGGACAGACTTTGATGGTGATTGTGTGCACATCTATTATTTAATCATCAAGTTAATATATCAAAACAGCTAGTTTCTCTAACTCAACCATTATTAGGCGATATTACAGAACCTACAAAAGCTATTGACAACACTAACTATCAAGTATCCAACTATGAGATGCTAAACAAAACCTTCTACCTAAGATAGGATGCTAAGGATGCTCACTATTCGGACCCTAAGCATCACACCAAGATTTTGCAAGGCTAACAAGTTTCAAATGCGGCTACTACACCAAATCTTATAGCACTGACAACTCAAAAGTGCAGAGACAATAAAATGAACACTAACTATCCCTTATGATCAAACATGACAACAAGAGCTTTGAAACTTAAAGATACTAACTAACGATTTCATGCTAACCATCACAACAAAGGGAGCCAACTAGCACTAAACAAGAATCCAAAGCATAAGCATGAAACTAGAATTTAGCCACCGACAACGAGCCGACAACGGTGACAAATTCGGAGAACACACTAAAACACTTTCAAACTTCCAATCCCAACTTTTAATCAAGCAAGAGAGTGAATCAAGAACATTCCTAATCATGATTAGAGACTAAAGAACTGGTTTTGAAGGAGTGGGCCCCACCGTCGACATGACAGAGAGAGAACACAATCGAAGAACAGAGTCTCGGCGCTCTGGACTGGATTCGCCGCGGTGAAGGAGTGGCGGCGCGGTCGCGACGATGGCCAAAATGGGTTGCTCGAGGACCACCGAAGGCGAAGGTGGTCACGCGGCACCGGAGATGCCTGAGGTGGCGCGGCGGCGAGCACGGCGGCGGCGATGGGGGTGACAAGGTGCGGCTGCACGAGAGGTAGACAACAAGAATTAGTGCGCGCATGGGCATCGGTGAGTTACCGAGAACTCACCGAATGACGCGAGCTCAAGAGGCTGCCGGAGATGGCCCGCGGCGAGCCCACGGCGGCGCAAGGTGGTCAACGGCGACCGAGCTGAGGCGACCGAGAGGACAAGTGAATGACCGGAGAAGGAAAGTGGAGTCGGTGATGCTCACCAAGCAAGGAATCGAGTTGGAGCTCACGAGAGGATGCGGTGGCGGAAGGCGGTTTCGGCGGACTTGGAGAAGAAAGTCCACGCGCAGCTCCACGAGCGATGAAACCCGAAATTCCTTGAGGGGTTTACTTCCGAGGATGTGGAACATGCCGTGGCGCGATCGGCGATGGGCGGAGCCCACCGGAGTGGTCAACGCTTCGGAAGTGGCGCGGCGGCGCTACGGCTCGAGCTCGGTGGAGAAGAAAGCGATGGGGACGAGCAAGTAGGGAAAGCCTTCTGAGGGTTTTGTAGGAGCAGTGGAGGCGGCGAGGTGAGGCGGTGGGCGGTGAAAAGACCGCGGGCGAGGTGGCGACATGCATGCAGCGCGGCCGCGAGCCTTGCGCGCGCGGCGGTGCGCTGGGCTGGCGAAGTGGCGTGGCGAGATGACTTGCAGGATGGCCCACAAGTCGGCGAAGAAGCGGGCGCGCGAGCGAGTTGGGTGCGGTGCAAACGGTGGTTCGACTTCGACCATTTTTGCGCCGACCGATGGATCTGAGATGGACGGTCGAGATTGATGTATGCATTCGGACCGGTCGATTGCATACGCGCACGTGGATCGTTCGATTTGCATCGGACGGTCACGATCGATTGGACTCGGGCGGTGCGACTAGTTGACGCGACCGAGTCCATTAGTGCGGTCGGACTCGAGCCCAAGTGTGGTTCGGGCCCGACAAACAGTGTTTTCAGATTTCGATTTAAAAGACAGAGAAGTTTTGGGAAATTTTTAGAGATAGCTCCAGGGCTCCAAAAATTTCGAAATTTTTATGGAAGCTAACTGGAACAGAGGACCACCTTGTGTAATTTTTCCAGGAGTTTTTATGCTCTAGATTTCTCCCACTAAAATTCACAAGCTGCTGAACAGAAGTTTGACCAGATTTCAAACTAGGTTGACTTGGCCATTTGAAATAGCAAATAAAATCTAAAAATTGTGAAATAATTCAGGGAGGTAGATAGGATGATCAAGATGACAGGAAAAATAATTTCAGAGGATGATCACAAGTTTGAAAGCTAAGAATCTGATGACCACAATTTCCAATCACAAGAATTACATTCTAAAAATTGGAAATTGCTAGAGAAAACTGTAGAAATTCTCAAATGATTTCATGAGGCATCAAAAGTTTTTATTTCTCCTCATAATTTACATTTGAAATACAAACCCTAAGTTAGGGCTGTTACAAGGTTGATCCCCATGGGATTAACTTTTGTGAGACGGTCTTCATGTTGAACGACTAGCTTGGGGCCTGGTCCTTTTCCTTGTGGGTAGTTGGCAAACCGGTTGGTTTTGTTTATCGCCATCTTATGGCTTTCGCTTCCGCTGTTTCTTTAGTGTTTAATCTTGTTATTTTGGCCAGTCGGCCTTTGTTGTTGTAACTCTATTATATATGTCTTTTGTGTTGTAAAGCTTTTGCTTCGGTTCTATGTGTTGTATGGAATTGATGCATAATTTTGTAAAGGGGTGTGTGTACTGTAATTCTGGGAAGTACATGTATCTCGTGGTTCGGATTATTTGATTTGTAATGCTAGGACCAAGTGGATGGTTAAGCATGACAAGCCAAACGATCTAGGTCCTCACAATTTTGCTCCATGCGAGGCTGTTTGTGTTATTGCGCCGCTGGTCTCGCATTTTTACCTCATATTACATTATATTCTCCAATTTCGGAATCCGAACTATGCGAACACGTAAAGAAATTACCAAAAAAAATCCCTGAAAATTACTAAAATTTAGGCTGAATTATGTACACACAAATTAGAAAAAACGAACAAACAAAACCATGTCGCCGATTGGAACAGCGGTAGTACCTTGTCGCCTATTCAATTGGTGATAGGAGCCTGTCAGGGCTACTGTCACCAGTCCAACTGGCGACAGTAGTAGCCTCCTTCTACAATTTTTTTTCGATTATTTTTATTTTATTTTTTTAGTTAATATTATTTTTCAAAAAATTCACCATTCAACCTACCTATGGATTGCCTCTAATCGGTGGAGGGAGATTGCCTTGTAGATCTAGGGATTATCATATACTAGTTGGGTGCCCATGCATTGCAACGGAACAACAAACTCACATACAGAGGTGGCCCAGTCCGTGTAGGTAGTTTTTTATTAAAAAATTCAATTAATCTCAAGTAACTTCCATTTCAATTCATATTAGCATCAAGCTTTCTTGATTCCAAGTGGTTTTCTTGATTCCAAGTGGTTAACCAAAGAAATGTCAAGTTTCTAGAGTGGTAGCATATGTATTTGATGGACATAATGACATCGCACAAGAGTTGTACCGGTATCTGATGAGGGGCATCTGCAGAGGTCAGAGGAAAAAAATTATACAGCTACATGCTGAACATGATAGGTAGATAGAAACAGTGGACGCAGAGCGTTTTCAAATATTGGCGGCAAAGATTTATAATGCAAACTGAACAACAACTTTTGTAACCTCTGACAGTGTTTGGAAAATAAAAAAGTTTCTTTGCAGCAAGCATAAAAGTAGGATATATTAAGAGAAATATTTGCATGGACTTCAATGCTTACATCTAATTATGAAATCAGTTCTGTAATAAAATGCTCCTTGCTAAAGTCTCATATTCTTTCAAGCGAGGAACTAGAAGCCCAGGAGAATAAAAAGGTGCATGTTGTCAAACAATGAATGGAGAGTCACCATCTCCAAACTACTACAAGGAAAAATGTATTATAAAACTTTCATTAGAATAAAAGCCGAAGTAATTTGAGTCATCGGAATTTCAGCATAAAGAAATAGGAGCTCATTTTTTTTTTTAAAAAAAAGTGGTTAACAATGACTAAGAAAACAATACAATTGATCAATTAAAACGTGAAGTTCATGTGAAAATTCGGGTAATTGGTTTCCTATCTGCATCCATATTGACACAACATACACATACATAATATAATCTTTATATTATCTGCATTAGGAATGCAAAATAACTATATGTAATCCAAACTAATTGACATACTCTACCGCCCAGTGAAGCACAAAAGGCGAATTTTTCGATTTAGCAACAATAGTGTATGAAGAAGGGCAAATGTTGCTTCTTTACTTCCCTATAAATATGTTTTTACCTACTTAAGTGGTTCTTTACAATACATTTCAAGCAAAGCATATTTTGAGTGTCCTTCAAATAGTTCATCAAATTGCCATTTGCAAGTGGCCCTTATCTAAAAAAACTACTAAATTAACTCAAGGAAACTCACGTCATATTTAGAATTCAAAAGGCATCCCCCTCGTCAAAAACTTAACAAGACAAGGTAAGGTGAGCAAGCGAAGATAGGTAAGGAGTAACATGTGAGAGCTCACTTAAGATTTTTCATAAACCATTTGATATTCAGAAAATAAGTTTTCAAAATATCCTAAAGACGACCAAGCTAGGGGTTCCTACGGTCAGTATGGCTCTGATACCAACTTTGTGAGACCTCGATTTATTTAGCCTATAATACTTAACCTTTCATTGGTTCTAGCATCACAAATAAAATACCCCGTGCCTCGATGGACATGTGCTTCCTAGAAATGCAGCACACATACATCTTTACACAAGCATGCATCAATTCCATACATCATAATATAACAAGTCTAGAAAACGACATACATAATATAAAGTTATTACAAAAGAGCCGACCGACCAAATGGCAACAAAGTATCAATAATAGCGGAAGCAAAAGTGCCATAAGATGGCTATAACTAAAAGACGACCAATTAGCCACATAAGCACAGGGCAACCGACCAGGCTGCCAAGCAAGTCGTCCCAAACACTGCCATAGCACAACTCACAAAAGTGAGACCCTTGGGGCTCACCTTCCTCCTCTGCACACAACAAGCAATGCAGGTGAGTACAAAAATGTACTCGCAAGACTTACGAGTAACAAGCCTATACATAGCTACATGAGAGCTGTATCAAAGGAATTGGTTATAAGGTTAATTGGACGCGTAAAGCAATTTTCATTTGCAATAATGTAATAGATTGAAGGCAATTGGTAAAATCTGTTTTTAAAGATTGAAATAACAGCGAGTATCAATAAATAACAAGTAACCACCTAGATGTGACTAACCCAATAGCCACCACAACATAGCACGAATCCTCGATTCGTACCACCCAACAAGTTTTATTTAAAAGTGTTGTAGTCTAACTCTTGAAAGACTTCCCCAAGCGTGTCCATAACCTAGGACGAGGCTATTCGAATAGATCAAAACCCTGCAGGGGTGTACCAATGTACCCACACTTCAGACCGCCTTTAAGCCACAAGATTAGCACACTTCCAAAGGTATGTCGGCACGGCTAAGTCCTACGAGACGTTTCCAATATTGTGTATCAACTACGAGCCGCTTGTGTGGATAGAAACCCATACGCTTACATTGTAAAGCCGAAAAGACAACTAGCCCTCGGGGTAAAGCTTTTCGGACAACTACAATGCTCGCAACACATAAACCACCTCATTTTACCACAACACAACACACACACGCCCTCCTGCGACTCGTAGCTAGCACACGCCAAAGTACTAAGTCAAGAGAGGTCTCATACCCTCTAGTGTGCTTAACACGCAAGAATGCTTGGTTTAGTGTAACAAGATGTTCGGTCCTTGTTGACTCGGGCACCGTTCCAGTCACACCCAAAATCACACCAACATACCAATGTGCCCAAGTCCAAATCATTTTGTTTTCATTTTTAGTTTTCACAATATAAACATAGCACAAAGCTGAAACATAGAATTTGCAAACAACATATTAGAATTTCAAAATAATAGGAACAACATGATCAAATAATGCTACGTCTGCTTGCCTTGCTGGAGGGTAGAGTCTGGCTACTGAGGATCAGATTCAAGATCAATAATCTCTTCGGAACCTAGCGCGAAAATGCGATAAAACCAATAAGAACGAAGAACACCGAAAGAAACTCAAAAGCAAAAGTTATCCAAATCTCATGAAATTTACACAGCTGCAAGGGTATGATTTTAGACGAATTTAGGAACAAGAATAATTCAATTTGGACTAAGCATGCAAAAGTTATAGCTAAAACAAATTCTCTCAGCCTGGAAATTCAACTAAATCAATTACTGGTACTGTTCATGGCATAAATTTCCAGAATGATCTAAGATCTGAAATTTTTATGGTAGGTAGATAATGTCATTCTAAGGATAGCAAAATTGAGTTTGCATCATTTGGAGTTAAAATGATTTTGTTATGATTTTTCTAAGTCTTGAAGCTAGGGTAATACATCCTTCAATAATACAGACCAGTGTGCATCCTATGCTACACTAAAGTATAATAACAGAGGATATTAACCATGCTAAGTTTGCTCAGTATGAAATTACAGAGAAAAAGTTATGCATTTTACAAATTTGAAATAATTTCTAAACATGATTTCATGTTAAGCATTTTAATACAACATAACCCAATTTCCAGAACAGAACCATGCCTAAATTCATTTTCAGATTAAAGTTTATTTCATTACAGAGCTAAAACAACTTGAATCATTCAAAAAGGAGCTAAAATGACAAAGTTATGCACTTTTGAAATTTAAACGTCAAAATACTTAGAAAACCAGAGCTCTCGGGGAGGTCCAACAATTTGAGGAAAAACGGGGAGGTCGTGGCCGTTGAGATCAAATCCAACGGCTACCGAGCACAAGGCACAGTACCCGTGCGAACGCGCGCTGAGGAGGTCCAGGCCGTTGAGATTGGATCCAACGGCCCCGACGAAACGAAAGCACAACGCACACGAGGGACCTCCAAACGCACTAAGGAGGTCGTGACTGTCAGATCATGATCTGGCGGTCCAGAGCTCCACGAGGAGGTCCTAAGGTTAAAGGTCCAGCGAAGGAGGTCTGGACGGTGAGATCAAAAGGAGGAGAGGTCTTGACGGCTAAGATTCACCGAGGAGGTCTTAACGGTCAAGATCTCAGAAAGGGAGATATCGTGTTCAAAGTTGAAAATGTTAAATTTCTAATATTTTAAATATAATATTCGTATAAGGACTTGATGGAATATTTGTGTCGACGATCGAGTCGCCGATCTTACGAAATAAATAGAGGAAAATGACAAAGGCTTCTTGGGATAGAATGGGACTGCTCTTTATTGCAATGAACTAGATCCTTTACAGAGGGTGCCCTTCACAAGGCAGTGGACTAACCCTAATTACACTGGCTGTGTTTACAACTATGCTATTGCTTCAGATGAAATCCAATCGGGTGCTGATTTTTTGGAATTGGATTGATTGTCTTGGCTGTTGCCATCCATCCTTAAGTAACCGATGAAGTGGTGGTAGTTACTCCTGGAATTGGCGCCTGTTTAAAGTTTCACGACTGGTCAGAAGAAGGTGGTAGTTGGTAAAGTATCAACCATTTGGTAGTTGATGCTGCTAGGGAACAATAACCATATGGTGGTTATTGTTAGTGTCTTGGGGCTGTAAACGTCGTGTGGTTTGGATCCAAGTATCAGTGTCACACGAGAGGAATATATTTTGAATTGGATCCAAGTATCAGTTCATTGTTTCTCTGAGCAGTCATCTGGTCGAGGATAAGGCACAAGTGAAGGATCGCAGGAAGTCTACGATAGCACAAACAAAAATTTACCGCGCAACCAAGGAACCTCCGCTAGTAATAGATCACGGGATTACCACTAGACACGTTGACTCGTAGCGGAAGTAGAGTTGATGTAGCGAGTTCAAGTAGTCGTAGTCGTACTTGCCGCGCGCCTTCTCCTCCTACTCCGATGAACGTCGTGAGTCGTGGATCGTCCTAGTGCTGATGCTTCGCAACAAAACCTCCAAGGTATCCACACGTACGGGGCAGGGACACCACGCGCAGGAGTGATAGCGCCGGCGGCGTGGTTGAGGAGAGCGTGGCTATTAGGGTTTCGGGATTTCTTCCAGAAAGATTGATCGATCACAATCCCCATGCCACCGCCCCTCTCCATATATATAGGCATCCATAATGGGTCCCGAACAGGAGGCCCATTAGGAACTCGTGGCCTATAAGAATTTGGATCACCATCCAAATCAAATCCTAGCCCTTTAAGTGTGTGACCCTATATGTTCGTGTGTAATCGGTTGTGACTCGAAAACTCTTTCCCGATCACGAGTCGTCAGCGGTACCTAGCAGCACATAACGATTCCCAAACACACACAGAATATATCGGACGAACCTTCATGCAATATGATCTACAACCAGGTCCTTATCACTTACGACCAGCTCATACTTAGTCACGACCAGTCCATAATTAGTTACAGACAGTTCGTAACTCCTTACGATCAGTTAGTACCTAACTATGACCAGTTTGCAACTCCTTACGACCAGTTGGTGATTATGTTCGAGTAGTCTACGACTAGGTCGCATCTCCATACGACTTCGACCAGTTTACGACTTCAGGAATTGAACGACCTGCTTGTGTATTCTCCCTTTGCCTCACGACATCTGGTTGAACTCCAGGTGAGATAACATGTCATCCATGGACTGTTCAAAACTTTCTCGATCAAGTATCGAATAACTTCATGTGGTCGACACTTCGACCACTAGTGGCATGGCCATGCACTTTCTTTATTCGACCACAACGAGGGCCCAGACATCTCTCTGTTATGTTAGGAGGGCAAATCCATATCCGACCAGTCACATTCCTCCGCATGTTTCATAGCATACCCGAAAGCTACCTTTATAACTACCCAGTTACGGAGTAGCGTTTGGTAACCCCTAAGAGTGCCATTATACATGTAAGAAACCATGCTAATCTCAGGTCTAAGTATTATACATCATCATTGCTTGAGACCAACTAACGACACATAGAATCATAACAATCTCAATAGTTGTAATATTCCGAAAGTGTGAGGATCAACTATCGGGATAAAATAATTTAATCGATAGCGATTAATTTATTCGGGGGAAAATTTTCGTCAAGTCTTGAAAAGAGAAGGGGGGGGGGGTTACTGGTTTTTTTCACGGCAACCTGGGCCTGGGCTTTGGCCCAGGTGGGTTGGCCGGTCCTTCTCAAGAGGGGGGAGGCACCATGGGCCTAAAGCCCATGCGCCCCCACACCCCCTAACCCTAGCCGGCCACCTCTTCCCCTCTCCCTCCCCCCTTGGCCGCCACTTTCCTCCCCCTCCCTCCATTGGTGGCAGCCGGCCCTCCTCTCTCCATTGGTGGCAGCAACCTCTCCCTCCTCCCTTGGTGCGGCCGGCCAAGTCAAGGGAGAGCCCGGAGGCCGTCGACATTTGGTGTTTCGTGCAAGGATCAATGTCTCACGCGTCTCCTAGGGTATAATCTCGCATCCCTCCTACTGGATTCAGATTCGTTTGTGGTAGAGGTGGGGTTTTGATTTATCGATAGTGTTGTTTTCAGATGCAGATTGTTGTTCTCTATTGAACGTTGAGTTTCGTTTACATAAATGCCGAATTAGGCCTGGTGATCTCTTAGAGAGTTGTAGATTATTTCGTTAGGTTTCAATAGCCTCTGAGTTCACCTGAATCCGAGTTGAGGTTTGAAAGTTACGACCATTTTTGTATCTCTGTCCAGATCATCGATTAATTACCAGCAGTCACCTTGCGTACCAATTTGAGTATGGTTAAGTTCCGAATAAGGGATCCTCTCTATAATGAAACCTGTAGTTCATTGTCTTATCTTTCCATGGTCGCCAAGATCACATAATTCCGACTTGTGTAACAAAAGTTATGTTAGTTTCTTTCTTGCTATCCAGATTTCTATCTTTCATGTTCAGCTGCTGGTTAGCCTATCCCCTTGCCGATTTGGATTATCTCCCCAACTAGGTTTTTGTAGATGCATTTGTTAACTTTCCTTAGGGTCTGGGTTCACCTCGTTTCGGGTCTCAGGACATTAGTTATGAGTGTTTTCGCGCTGCTGTCCAGAACTAGTTCATTGTTGATGTAATCTGTTTTTAGATTAGAACAAGCTAGATACTTGTGGGTCGTCGGGAAGGCGTTGTAGAACGTTATTGGAAGCGCCCTGTTATATGTTGTTCTTATTTCAAGTATACTGTGTAGGCGGAGAGGCTACAGGTTTAGGAGCACCGCCGTTGACTCCTAACGCGTCGCATCGCGGAAGGCAAGTACTCTGATGATCATATGTTTGGGTGTATGATGCATGCTCGATGACTTGATTGTGTTTTTCCTATTATCCACAAGAATATGCAATTTTTGTGTCCCATGCTTATGTGTTTAAATCCATGACTATATATGTGATGTCTTTCATAATTCATAATTCAGTTCATGTATCCTGTTTCATGTGCCTTCCACGGGAGTGGAATATAAGACCCATCAATTCCAGTATGGGCACGTAAGACCCACCAGTCCAATGTGGGCAGTTTGGACACCCGTATGAAATGTTCTTCATACGGGATTGGGATCCCCGTGTTTTGGTTAAATGCAGGCTTAGGTGCACACCGACGGGTGTGTCACTAGCTATACCGGTATAAGCATTGTGTGCAGTCCATTCCTTTCATTAAATCCATACATTCCATTATTTCATTTATAATCCTTCTGTATATGTTCCGCTTTCTTTAATGATGAGTTTTCGTTCGTAGTTGTGGTATGTTTAATTATTTACTATACTTGCTGAGTCCCGGACTCATTCTTGTTGTTTGTTTGTTTATTTTAGGTGATCTTTGCTGCTGGCCGACTGGGAGGGAGTAGACACGCACTCATTATACGCTTCACCACATTCAAGTTCAACTTTATGATTTAGTTTCTACCGTTCATTCATTATTGACGAACTGTAATAAATAACTCTAAAGGGAGATGGAAGGATACCTTCTCCGTGATACAGTTGAATCATTGTTACTTGTGAACCTTCATTATTGATGAACATTAAACAAAATAAGTTAAATGGTGAAGGAAGGATACCTTCACCACATCATGTTGATTTAATATTGCCATTAGATGTTTATCTTATTCAAATTATTCTGCCTTGTGTTGTATGCTAGAGTTTTAGGTGGCATCTTGGCTTTCCAATAGCCAGGGTGTTACAGTTCGTATCAGAGCGGGCTTTAGGTCCGTATTTTAATAGAAGGAATATATATTAAAATTGACAGACTGTGCACAGTAGGTGGGGTTGGGAATTACATTGCTTCTGCATTATTTTGTTATGTGATTTGTTTCTTTGAGCAATCTATGTGTTGTCTTGTGCTCACCTTCTACCGTTAAGCTGATTGTTGTCTTTCTTCCACCTTTGGTGCTTTTAGATGGCAAGAGGTAGTGCCCGTGGCCGTGGAGCGGGTCGGGGTCGTGGTCGACCACCGGGCCGTGGTCGTGGTCGCGGGCGTAGTCTGGTTGCAACTGCGTCTTTGCCTGGGGGGTCTACGGGTGCTGCCGCTGAGGAGGTTGCCTCAGCTGCTCAACCGGCCGCAGAGGCCCAGGCCGCGTCAGCTGTTATTATTCAGAATCTTCAGAGGGAGATCGAGCAACTGCGTTAGCAAGTGCAGGCAGCCCCTCCTGTGGCCGCCGCACCGGTTGTGGAATAGGTTGTCGCAGCAGTTCCACCGGGGGCTAGGATCAGTCTTCGCGTGTGGATGTCGCTTCGCCTGGACACCTTCGATGGAGCGGGTACTCCAGTTCAGGCAGCCGACTGGCTGCGGTATATAGAGCGACAGTTTGGGGCATTAGAGATGTCTTCAGTGTAGAAGGCGCGGTTCGTGGCCTTTCAACTGAAGGGCCAAGCTGACATCTGGTGGGAAGGGGTTCTATCAGCTAGGACTCCAGCTCAGGGACTTGTCACCTGGGAGGTTTTTGTGGAGCATTTCAGGTCTAAGTATTATTCAGAATCCTTCCTTGAGAGGATGGAGCAATCTCTACTGACATTCGTTCAAGGGAAAATGTCAGTGTCAGAGTATGAGACCGAATTCAACGATCTGGTACGCTTTGTACCGGCTGTGGCTAATGATGATCGGGAGAAGGCCAAGAGGTTCCGCAGGGGCCTCAATCAGGAGTACCGCCACGTTCTTGGGGCAACTAGCTTGCGTGAAACATGGTCATCAACCAATACATATGCTAGTCTATTCATATGTGTCCTCATATGTTTCCGACCAGGGAACGTTCAAGAATAATTATCTTAGAAATACAGAGTTTCACAATCAAGTCATATACTTGATGACAAATATTAACGATATAATTCTAGGAATAAGATAACACATTATCCAATGTTATGAACATAATGTAATATAATCATCTCTATGATTGCCTCTAGGGCATATTTCCAACAACAAGCCCTCTTCCGACCAGGGTACCCACGATGTAACCTCTAGAATCCTTATGACCATGGGGTCATTAGCCTTAGGGGTTACGACCACGAAGACGTTCAGTCTTTAATTCAAATAAAGTAATATTTAGATGTTTTAATCCTCATCAATATACGATTCAAAATTTGAATTTAGAAAGACTAAAAAATAAATTTAGCAAGACTAATTTGGATTGTTTAAATAAGTGCTACAAAAAGATCAAGATTACTTACATATGTATGTAATATAAGACACCCACAATTTACGTAATGAATTGATTTCCAAAATTTTTGGTGATCTTGATACTAGGTTATCTTATATTACTATTTTAGATTAGAAAAATGAAATACTGGAAATCTCGTGGTCCAACTAAACGACACTTCGATACGGGATGGTTGATTTACACCAAACTCGAAGTTGATGGTGGTGATTGTATATGCACCTACATTTAAAAACCATTCTCATCGTAACACCCATTTTTTAGGAATTTTTGTTCAATGTATGGTTAATTGGAACCTTCCTGGGATTTGATCATGTAAGCTTCTTTGTGGCTACATCCCTAAGCCCCAATGATTTGTGTGTTGAGAAACCATCGCTGGAGAGTTCAGTCTGAACGATCACCTCGTAGACAAGCGTAGAATCACTTGGAACAATGCAAGAACAAACAGAACAGAATAATAGATTGAACAGAGAGATATGAGGGGACTTCTTGCTTCTCTTTATTACTCTTCTGTAAACAGTCATACAATGGCTGGGGGTCCCCTCCTTTATATAGTCTTCAGGGTGGATGAGGAGACCATCATGGGCCAAGCCTACAAGGTCTAGGACTAGGATTTCCTAACACTCCCCCTTGGAAATTCATCTGTTATGTTCATGTCTCGATAAAACTCTAAAAAAACCTAATGGGAAAAATTATGAGAAAGAATACACGAAACACATTCTGCTGTGCTGCACGTATTGCCTCATTAAAAACCTTTGTAACACTCTGGCTATTCGGAAACCAAAATGCTACCCAAAGATCTAACATTTAACCATACAGCGAAAAATATCAACAAGAATTCATCAACTAAGCTAAACAACTCATCAACAAATGGAACATAAATAAGAATATAATATTGGATCCGCTAAGATAATCCTATCAACGATTAATCCATGAACTTTCGCAGTTAATTAATCAAAACTCAACGAATAGAAACGTATCATCCATGTCTAGTTTTAATTATTACAATCCAACAGTTAACGAATGAAAAACATAAATCATCCTTATTTTGAACCTAATGTAGAGTGTATTATTTGAGTAGTGCATGTCTACTCCCTCCCAATAGAACTTTGTCACCGATCACCTAAAAATAAATAAACAAACAAGTGTGAGTCCAAGACTCAGCAAGTACAATGAATATAAGAAGAGACAATCAACATGAACAAGACAACCTCCTCAAAGGTTCTGAACATACAACAACTGAATATTTATGAATGAATGAGATGAATGTAAATAATCAAAGGAATGGACTGCACACGTGCTTATACCGGTATAGCCAGTGGCAAACCTGTCGGTGTTCACTCAAGCCCGCATCTTAACAAAAATGCGGGGATCCAAATCCCGTATGAAGAACGTTTCATACAGGTGTCCAAATCTGCCTATGCTGGAATTGATGGGTCTTACGTGCCCATACTGGAATTGATGGGTCTTTCTATCCACTCCTGTGGACGGGACATGACAATGTCCAAATCTGCCCACATTGGAATGGTGGGACTTACAATCCACTCCCGTGGATGAAACATGAATTATGGATGTATGAAATGATTTACTAAATAAATAATAACATCATCTCTACTCATGGATTCATCACATATGAACGAACATAGACCTATCACCATCTATTGTATCATAAGATATCACAACACAATCATTAAGCAATAATCATTCACAAACATTAAGATTAGCAAGGTACTTGCCTTCCACGATGCGACGCGATAGCAGGCAAAGGTGGTGCTCCTAAACCCGAAACTTCACCTCCTAAACAATTAGATAATTGAGATAAGAATACAATGAACACGACACTACTTACCATCGTTCTACAACGCTTCTCCGACAATTCAAGATTTTATACTAGAAACCCTAAACTGAAAACCAACGCATTCAGCCATAAACCGCCTCTAGACAGCAGCACGGTAAATAACATATCTCAAGATATGGAACTCGGAAAGAGGTGAGCCCAGTTTTTGTGGATTCTTAACTGACAAATCTACAATACAGAGTTGCCAAGATTATCCAATTCGGCCAATTTAGTATGCTAACAGATAGTTGAATTTTCAGAACAGAAACTACCTAAATGAACAAACAACAGTACTAAATCGATCAAAACTTTTAATCTGTAACTCTGAATTTATCGTTCTTTAACAGTATGGAAATATTATCAAATTATCTACAATAACCTAGTTGGGTGAAAACTCTGAATTTGCCTCTAACATGAACATAAATTAAAAGACAAATTAACATATCAATCTCGTCAGAATTCTGGACAGCAGAAACTAAAACAATCATAACTTTTGATCCGTACGTCGGAATCAAGTGTTCTTGGCGGCCACCGAAAGCTAAGAACATTATCTAAATACCTCTAGGAGATAAAAACTTCTGATTCGGCTTCTAAGACATTGAAATAGCCCGCGCAACATACTAGACAGATTCGAATCTACTGCAGACTGACTTTGATCCAAACGATTCTAATCGGTTTCGCATCTAAACAACATCAAAATAGTGGGGAAACGAATTGATACCCTTGGAGATGCGTGAAACACTGAACAAAAACCCACAAAGAGAATCTTCTTCTTCTCCTCCTTTCTTCTTCTCCCTTCTTCTCCTTCCACCATGGTCAGCGGCACCTCGGAGCTTCTTCCTCATCTTGGTATAGCAGCAGGGAGGGGGGCTGCTACGGTACTGTAGCAGAGGTTAGGGTTTTGGGGAAGGTCACCCCCCTTCTTGACTCCACTACAAGGCCGACCCACTTGGCTAGTACGCCTTGGGCCGAAAGCCCAAGGTCCAATCCTCCCTCAAATCTTGAATTTTCTTTTAATTTTTCTCTAAACTTTAGTGCATTCAAATTTGAATAAATTTCTCTTCCGAATAATATGTTCTCTCTATTTGATATTCGGGGTATTACATTCTACCCCCCTTAACAGAATTCGACCTCGAATTCTAACCGTCGAAATAAACGAAAGAACAATTGCTACAGAAAAGAAACATCTATTAACATATGCCCGGAGCAAACATGTGTGGATAATACTCGCGCATGCGAGACTCCAGCTCCCAAATGACCGATCTCTCAAACTGACAAGACCACAAGACATTGACGTAAACTACATCTGACCTAACACTCAATCCGACATTGCTAAGTACACTCATCAGAAGAGATTCAAAGGTAAGATCCTACTCGATGGTCAATGACGTTAACGAAACTCAACTCCAGATCTCCCAAGAGATCAATCGGTGTCCGAACAAACCAAAAGTTGCATACCCGCGTGTGGCCCGAGACGGTCAAAGCGATATACCAGCTTCCTAATCCCTGCATCTGTCGAAAACGAACCAGTGTACATAGACCAACTTCCCTTTTTGGTACAAAAGCACACAACATGCTCAACACACACAGAACCCTTCTTCCTTTCTAATTCGAACTCTTCATGTACAAGGAGCATCTCCTTTAATCAAACAATGCACAACAGAACTCATTTTTAACAACTGTATTACAAAGAGAATCCAACTGAAAATAAAGAGTTCTCATCGCATCCACGCAATGCTAACTCCGCACCCAAAAGGGTCAAATCCAAAATTGATAATTCATCAGGAAAACTTTCCACCTTCAAACTAGGAAATTTGCAAATAAACACCATGTCCACCAAAAAAGAAGTCACTCAAATGCACAAGTCATAAATTTCATTCATTCTTTCCAAATTGATAAGAACCACACATGCCAACATAAATGCCGAGCTCAACTTGCGAAGGACATCCATCTTAAACACATAGCTCAAACAAGAATCAAGAAAACGTGTCACTACTCAAGGAAGCATCAACTTTCTCAGTTTCTCTTTTAGGAATAAAATTTCTCTCAAACTTTGGAATCTAATTCATCGCATAACACACTAACTCATCTCTCTTATCTTGGCATTCTCAACGCTATGCTTAAGCCGAAATACATCATTCACACCTTTGTAGAGAAGCTCTATTGACCCCACCAAACATACCCTAGTCAACTTTTGTACCGATGGAAATACTTTGATAGATGACTTCTAATACATCTCAAAATAGCCCTCACATGCAATCACATCACCTAAATCTTTTAAGAATAAATAACTCGGAATCCTCAGCACACACATTCATATACTCCATCAAAAGGGTTCTATCAATGATCATCCCATTGTTCGGAATCCACCCGTATTCTACTTTTTCTACACATAATCATTGGGCGACTCAAAGTCCTAGCATACAATGCGAAACCCAAATTTAAACTCCAAGACTCATACAATGAACTTCTCATATAGAGGATAGGGGAAACCTCAGATTAAATCCCTAAAATTCTCACAATCCAAACATACTCGCGCATTAACATCAACACGAAAATATTTCGTCGATCCAATTATCTTTATAAAGATTATAACTCTTAGAGAGTTACTTACTAAGTCCAAGTCATTTCTAACAATAATCCAACAATCTCAGCTATCTCAAATTCGCTTTAACGATCAGATCACTTCGCTAATCTTACTCTCATTACAACACCATCATAGTTTAACTGCACAACCGTGCAAGGTACTCAATCGCGACACTCTAATACATTGATCAAGATTCCCATCCTTTCAAAAATTCTAACGTTCCACCTGAATTGAACAAAGGATCTTGGATCAGAAATCTCCATAGGTTCTAATGGTTGCAATAATACAATCAGTTTAGCCTCAAAGGCAAACATTCGGTATAAATAAAATTTTCTCCAAGAATTATACACAAAATCAGTTCATCCTTCAACGCTCCTTGAATAACTTACAACCCAAGGTCTCACAATCACATTGAATAAACACTTCGAAAGACCCATCTGAAATAAATCGATGAATCCTTACTTAGAAGAAAAACAAATGAAAACAATTTTCACCACATAGAAAAACATTTACCACTCGCAGTGAGCAGAGGACCAAGGGATTAGTCAGTTTGGCAAAGAACTCAGACAACTAAAGGGAAAAACAACAGTTGAGGGCACAAGTCCCGCACGAAGGGAAGGTCAAACCCCAAATAAGAAAAAGGTATTGGCTTTGAAAATTGATAAACTCTTATGGAACAAATGCATAAGGTTTAAGCACACTCAAATAAACTGCAAGTTGCGAAATGACTTAAATCTCAAATACTTATAGTTTACTCCTTCCTTTAACAAGGAAAGTTATTTGCTGTGATTACTACATCACTTTGCCAGCTTAAACCAGATAAACTCTTAAAACCCAAATCACGGGAACCCCTTAAAAACCAATCAAATCTTTCAACATGTCACTTTGCTCGAAACAAACTCAATCACCACGTAACTCAAGAGGTCCAAATGATCACAAACGCAAAACTCGAAACACTTTTACTAAATCAAAATTACGAAAGACGATCAAATTACTTTATTTCTAAAAGAATCATCACCACACACACAAGTCACAATCTCTTGTAGAATAACCTTACTAACATTAAGAATAATACACTCTAAACATGAATCTTTATCATCAACTATCCCATTAGAAAGCCCCCAAAGTTTCACCAAATTGTTCCATACTACCTTTTCATCCCATCTTCAAAACGAGAGTATATCAAAACCATACAACCTCACTATATCAACCTCTTAAGTTTAGAAGGGGTCTACTATACAACTGAAAAAGTCCTACCAAAACCCTTTCATCAAGAACACATTATCATCCGATGATTTCACAATCATGTAGGCATAAGCCCCCTATTATATCATATCAGTTCAACTTTTAGTGATGCTCAACATCAAACTTCAACACACAACAGTTATACTCCAACCATTGTTGTTATCAACTGGCTTTATTATGAAATCTAGTTGCTACCTACTTTCCTTCCCAAATCACATGGATATTTACAAACACATATTCAACTGCTCCTCCTCATATTTGGATTTCGGCAAAAATACACTAAAACTTTAAAAATCGAAATCTTCTATCGATCAAAAGTCTCAACAACACTACAACCAAATTCATCGTGTCATTCTATATAGAAGAACTATATAGAACTCCTCCCATAAATTGTAGATCCACTGGTATTCAATCCCTTCAACCGGTTGTACACAATTCCAATAATCATACTAAGGAATATGCAAATCTAGCATTTCCTCTAGTTTCCCTTTCCACACATTTAAAGTAATCCATTGGAACCAAAGAACCCAACAAGTTTAGCAACCTAAACAATTTTAATGACCAGTCTAATTCATCAATGTTCCATACTTCTTAATATCTCTTTTGACTCCAAATAGATATGGACATACTCTCAGTCACTACTCATATATACAGTTCATCAAGAACTAGTAGAAGACAACATCAACTTAATCAATTTCACTTCCAAGGTTACTAATTAATATTAATGATGCACCACACCAAAGACTTGACTTGATACCCATACCATATCAAGTTATCACAAAAGGTTTTTAACAATTTCCATCAGAAAAGAGATGCATTAAACTTCAACCCTCGGAATAATCCAAAAGAAATACATAGAGCCAAAGCTTTCTCATGTTAACATACTTGCAACATAAAACTCTCATTACCCAAACTATCAAACGAATACATGAGTCATTCTTTTCTAATGAGAAAGAAGGAACAACCATGGCAATATCAATATTGCCAATTGATGAGGATCACAAGTAGTAAAAGCAACTCAACAGTCGGAAAACAATAATTATTTCAGAGAACCATTAGAGACCCATTGAAACTCAGCAACTACCAAGAACCGCAAACCCAAGAGAAATTCATCATCCACCACGGAACAAGAATTTACCAAGTTCAGAGATCAAGGAAGAAAACAACTTTCTAAAGCAGCTCACGCTCAACACCTGCAACTATGGTATTTGGGGTAACTACTCTATTCGTCTACCACGAACGGTGGTGTAACCTGACAAAGTCCAGAGCCACAACCACGGCCTCCACTGCTTAACATCCGTTATCGATACCCATAAACAATATAATCAATTATGAATATACATGATCATCTCATGACAATCATAGAATAGATTCATAGATATAGAATATCATAACATATCATAGATTAACAACAAGAAAGATAGTACAGAAGTAATTCAACAATTGCTCAACAAATGAAACATAACAAAAGAAATGCGGAAACAATGGATTTCCCAATCCCACCTACTGTGCACAGTGTGTCATTTTAATATTCTTCTATTAACCACGGACCTAAAGCCCGCTCTGATACCAACTGTAACACTCTGGCTATTCGGAAGCCAAAATGCTACCCAAAGATCTAACATTTAACCATACAGGGGAAAACATCAACAAGAATTCATCAACTAAGCTAAACAACTCATCAACAAATGGAACATAAATAAGAATATAATATTGGATCCGTTAAGATAATCCTATCAACGATTAATCCATGAACTTTCGTAGTTAATTAATCAAAACTCAACGAATAGAAACGTATCATCCATGTCTAGTTTTAATTATTACAATCCAACAGTTAACGAATGAAAAACATAAATCATCCTTATTTTGAACCTAATGTAGAGTGTATTATTTGAGTAGTGCATGTCTACTCCCTCCCAATAGAACTTCGTCACCGATCACCTAAAAATAAATAAACAAACAAGATATCACAACACAATCATTAAGCAATAATCATTCACAAATATTAAGATTAGCAAGGTACTTGCCTTCCACGATGCGACGCGACAGCAGGCAAAGGTGGTGCTCCTAAACCCGAAACTTCACCTCCTAAACAATTAGATAATTGAGATAAGAATACAATGAACACGACACTACTTACCATCGTTCTACAACGCTTCTCCGACAATTCAAGATTTTACTAGAAACCCTAAACTGAAAACCAACGCATTCAGCCATAAACCGCCTCTGGACAGCAGCACGGTAAATAACATATCTCAAGATATGGAACTCGGAAAGAGGTGAGCCTAGTTTTTGTGGATTCTTAAATGACAAATCTACAATACTCTAGTTGCCAAGATTATCCAATTCGGCCAATTTAGTATGCTAACAGATAGTTGAACTTTCAGAACAGAAACTGCCTAAATGAACAAACAGCAGTACTAAATCGATCATAAATTTTAATCTGTAACTCCAAATTGATCGTTCTTTAACAATCTGGAAATATTATCAAATTATCTACAATAACCTAGTTGGGTGAAAACTATGAATTTGCATCTAACATGAACATAAATTAAAAGACAAATTAACATATCAATCTCGTCAGAATTCTGGACAGCAGAAACTAAAACGATCATAACTTTTGATCCATACGTCGGAATCAGGTGTTCTTAGCAGCCACCGAAAGCTAAAAACATTATATAAATACCTCCAGGAGATCAAAACTTCTGATTCGGCCTCTAAGACGTCGAAACAGCCCACGCAACATATTGGACAGATTCGAATCTACTGCAGACTGACTTTGATCCAAACGATTCTAATCGGTTTCACATCTAAACAACATCAAAACAGCGGAGAAACGAATTGATACCCTTGGAGACGCGTGAAACACTGAACAAAAACCTACGAAGAGGATCTTCTTCTTCTCCTCCTTTCTTCTTCGCCCTTCTTCTCCTTCCACCATGGCCGGCGGCACCTCGAAGCTTCTTCCTCTTCTTGGTAGAGCAGCAGGGAGGGGGCTGCTACAGTACCACGTGCTACAGTGCGCCGCGGTATTGTAGCAGAGGTTAGGGTTTTGGGGAAGGGCACCCCCCTTCTTGACTCCACTACAAGGCCGACCCACTTGGCTAGGACGCCTTGGGCCAAAAGCCCAAGGTCCAACCTCCCTCAAATCTTGAATTTTCTTTTAATTTTCCTCTAAACTTTAGTGCATTCAAATTTGAATAAATTTCTCTTCCGAATAGTATGTTCTCTCTATTTGATATTCGGGTATTACAACCTTAGCCGAGAAACTTCAGGAAAACTCATCAAGGGAAAAAGAGTACAATCCACCCAATTTCATTTAATCTCTAGGATTTACTCTTTGGGTACTCGACCTTCATGATCAAGTTTCAATAATGAGTTTGTGAAGATTCTCCCACAAAATTCTACACTTATCCAAGTCACATCATTCCAATTCCATGTATGACCTTTCAAAGCTAGATAGTGGAGGTGACTTAGTGAATAAATCTGCAAGACTTTCACATGACTCAATATGTAGTACTTTAATTTCATTCATCTTTTGCAATTCATGAACGTACAAGAACTTGGGGTTGATATGCTTTGTGAGAGGACACTTCACATAACTCATCTGCACTTGTGCAACACAAGCTGCATTATCTTCATAGATAATAGTGGGAGTCTGTGCGGCATTCAATCCACATGACTGCTGGATATGATGAATCATCCGTCAAAGCCAAGCACATTCTCATGAGGCCTCGTACAGTGCTATTATTTCTGAGTGGTTCGTCGAAGTCAATACAAGATATTGCTTAGATGATTTTCCATGGAATTGCAGTTCCACCACATAGGAATACATAACTTGTTTGCGACTTGGTTCTATGCGGATCCGACAGGTACTCGACATCTGCATAGCTAGTCATATTCTGGTCTTGGTTCTTTCTATAGAACAGTTCTTTGCTTCCTTGGAGGTATCAGAAGATGTCCTTTATTCCCTGCCAAAGCCTTTTGGTAGGTTTTGTACTATACCTTGCTAGTAGGTTTACAGCAAATGCAATGCCCAATCTAGTACAATTTGCTAAATACATGAGTGCTCCTATTGCACTTAAGTATGGGAATTCCGGTCCCAGGACTTCCTCCCCCTCTTCTTTAGGTTTGTACGAGTCCTTATCTTGCTGCAAAGATCTTCCGACCATCGGCACATTCGAAGGGTACGCCTTTTCAAAGCTAAACCTTTCTAACACCTTCTGAGTGTAGGTTGACTGATGAACTAAAATACCTCTATGGGCATGCTTAAGCTGCAAGTCTAAGCAATACTTGTGTAATACCCCAAGTTTAATTAAGTAAGAAGAATTAATTCAGGGAGAAGGGCTAATTAGAAAATGGTTTTAACAGGAGATTAGAGGGGGGGTTTATGCATAATTTGGACAACTTGGGCTGTGGGCTGCCCACAGCATTTAGGCCCAAAGGGGAAGAGCAGCTGTAACATCTCTCATCTTGGCTTGTGTTTCAAATGTAAGAAAATGTGAAGAAATTAAAACTTTTCTTGCATCTTGTTGTTGTTTGAATGTTTTGAAAATTCTTGTAAAGTAATTATGGAAATTCAAAATCACAAGCTTCTTTTAACCTATGTCTTGAACCCTTTGAAACTTTTCTGGTTAACTTGTGATCAACCTCTGGAAATATTTTTTCCTTGGTTCTAGGGCTGCTGTGTGACTCCTCTGAAAAATTTCATAATTTTTAGAAATTTTTTGAATATTTTAAGAGGCTAGTCAAACTAGTTTGACTCTTGGTCAAACCCTAGATAAGTACCTTGAGAAATTTTTGGAGAAAAATGCTTTGCATAAAAACCTCTGAAAATTTTATGCAAGGTCAATCCTAGAGTTGGGAACCTCCTGTAAAAATTTTGGAACTTTTGGAGTTGTGTAGCTCCATTTAAAAATTTCTCAAAGTTCTGGCCTTATCTCAAACCCAAGTCAAAGCTACTATTGGGTCTAAGTCAGAATCGCACCTTTGGTTGAACCCAACCAACTTAAACATACTCGGGCTCATTCTTAAGGTGCGTTCCTTTCTAGCAGTTGGATTCCTTTTCAACCGCCCAGATCTAAGTGAACGTTCAGACCGCCTGAGGGTGCGCGTCCATCTGAGCCGTTCATTTTTTATCAGACCGCTAGGATTGATTTGAATGTTCGGACCCTTCAAGCGTTGCTTTTAATCTGAGCCGTCCATTTCTAATCCAATCGTCCTTATCTTCTGACTCAATCTTTTGACTCAGCCTAACCCTCTCGTTCACTTTTGATCGAGCCACTTTCTTCTTTCACTGACTGTGGGCCCTCGCTGGTCCTGGTCATCTTCTTCCTCGTGTGCGTGCACCTGAGCGCCAGGACATGGGCAACGCAGTGCCTTGTCAACCTCAGTGCTTCACCTTCAATGGCTCTTAGCCTCTGTTTTCTTCACTGTCAGTGTTTTTTCCCTCAAAGTCGTTATCCTCAACTGCCCCGTCCTCTCAAGCTCGCCTTGGCAGAGCGTGGGCCGAGTTCACCGTGGAGCTTTGTCCATGCTCAAACCATTGCTCTCCGGCTATAAAAAGCCCTTGAGCTCTTTCTTGTGTTCCTTTACAGCACCACTTTGATTTCCCTTAGCTTCCTCTCTGTTTGAGCTCAAACCTCAAAGAACACGCAAATCGCCATTGTTGTCCGACAAGGTCCTTCATCGTCATCGGTGCTCCAGTGGTTCCCTCGCCATTTCCTTCACGTCCTTCTGCGCCTCTCTTCACCTTAAGCTTTTCCCCTAACTCAATTTTGGATTTCATTCTCAGGTATCATCTAATTTTGGGTTTGATCCTTTGCAGCCGAAGTTTACCCCATTCGTCCCCAACTCCGGTAAGAACCTCCTCTTTTCAATTGTTTGCTCATGAACCATCTCTGAGCTTCGTCGAAGCTATCCTTACCTTTCTTTTACCTTTGTTTTGCTCAGGCCGTCCTCTCCTCGTTGTCGTCCTCAGCGCCGGTGCTGGCCATCGTCGCCAAAGCTTCTTCGGCCATCTCCTAACCCCTTCTATGCTAAGGTAGCTCCTTTGTAGCCCCTAGTTACTTGGGCACCCACTTCTTCGGACAATGCGAAGCTGTTGTCGCTTTTGCAGTTTTGGCCGTGCTTAGCACCACCGCCCCTTTCCGGCTCGCCGTCGTTCTAGGTTGGCTCAACCGTTGAGAGTGCCTTCCTTGGGTGCACAATGCTATTGCAAACCTATTGCTACCTTTAGTTGGCACCGCCGTGACCAGAGTCGCCGGCGGTGAGCCCCGTTTTGAGTTCAACTCTGTTGTCGTAAGCCACGACCACCCTCTTGGCCTTTTGCAAAGACCACCCTCTTGGTCATTTGCAAAGACCACCCTGTCAGCCTTTAGCCAGGACCTCCCTCTCAACCTTTTGCAAAGACCACCTCAAAGACCACCTTTTGGGTCTTTTGCAAAGACAACCCTCTTGGACTTTTGCAAACACCACCCCCTTGGTCCTTTTTGCAAAGACCGCCCCCTTGGCTACAACCACCGTCATGTGGGCCCGCACACTTAAACCCCGGTGCGTGCGTAGCGCTAAGTTGATCTTGGACCGTCCATTTTTAGATCTGCGTCTCAGATTTGTTGGTCTCACAGTGGACCATACATTTTTAGATCTACACTCTTGATCGCGTGGGACGTTCGGACCCTCTAAACGCGCCTTCGCTCTCAGCCGCCCATTTCCAGATCTGCGATCCAGATCGCGTGAGACGTTTGGAACCCCCAAACCTCTCCTTTCTTTTGAGCCGTCCAATTTTGATCCGACGTCTGGAGCACTTGGGCCGTTCGCGCGGCCGATCGCACTCGTTTGTTTGGGTAGTCCAATTTAATCTCAACGGCCCTTGTGTTTTCCGATGTGGGTTAATAAGGAAAACCAATTTGTCTTTTATTTGTGGACTGTAAATTGCTTTAAATTGCAAAAGTGCTTAAATAATTCATTCTAACTCCTTTTTGGTTTATTCAAATTTTGTTAATTCCCTGTTTAACTAAACTTTAATCTAAAAATGGCTTTAACCTTGTTCTGTACCAGAAAAATTGTGTTAGTTGTATTATTTCTTGTGTAGCATTAATTGTTGCTCTAGAAATTCATTTGAACTCGTAAAATGCATAAGTAGTCCTCTGTAACTCCAAATTGAGTAAACTAAATTTGTTAGGTTCCTCTGTTAACATGCTCTAGTATAGAATAGGTTTTAAATATGTCGTTTCCTCTGAAATTAATTATGCACTACCTTCATAACATGGAAAAATCATAAGAAATTCATTGTAACTCCAAAGGAAGTAAACTCATTTTTGTTATGCTTAAAATGTCATGCTCTGTCTACCATAAAATTTTCATGTTCACCAACATTCTAGAAATTTGTGCGATGAACAGTAACAGAAAGCTAATTAATTGGAATTTTCCGGCCGATCAAAATTGTTTAGGCTATAACTTTTGCATGCTTAATCCAAATCGTTTGATTCTTATTGGTAAATTCATTTAAAATCATGCTCTACCTGCTGTGTAAATTTCATGGATTTTGGTTGAATTTGGTTTTTGCGCCTTTTTCGGTGTTATTCATTCTTATTGGATTTTCTCGTTCTTGTTCTTATTGAATTTTGTTATTGGTTTTTGCGCCTTTTTCGGTGTTCCGACCAATTTGTTGAGTACAAGAGTGATCCTCTGTAGCAAGATAGTGTTCTCTAGCAAGTTAAGTAGATATTCCAATTTATTTGATCATGTTGCTCCTATTATTTTTAAAGCCTAATATCTTGTTTGCAAAGTCTATGTATGCATGCTCTATTTTGTTGTTAAATTATTATTCGATTAGTTGATCCTCTAGATGCATAATCTATAGGAAAATATTCATCCTCTACTATTGAGCCTAGGATTATGTCCTCTGTGACTTAAGGTTCATTGGATGGGCTCTTGTCACTTAGCTTGTAGTATACAAGTTGTTGTTGCTTAGAAATGCTTAGAACGGTAAAATTGGGCGGTTATCAACTTAGTCGATAACTTTGATCACACAAAACTTATTATGACTTTATGTCCAGCACCTTGTGCTATGTTACTTTGAGAAAACTAAAATATAAAATAAAATGTTTTAGACTTGGGCACAATGGTAAGATGGTGTGCTTTTGGGTGTGAATGGTTGGTGCCCGAGTCAACATGGACCGAATTACTTGTATCACTGATCCAAGCACTTTTGTGTGCTAACCACATGAGAGGGATATGGAACCTCTCTTGACTTAGTACTTTGGCGTGTCTTGGCTCCGAGTCACAAGAGGATGTGTGTGTGTGTGATGCGGTAAAATGAGGATGGTGTTTATGTGTTGGGTACACGGGAGTGGAATCCTTTCTAGGTTCTCCACACCGAGGGTATTATAGTTGTCCAGTTACTTTACCCTGTGTGGGTAGTTGGCTCCCGGCTTTACAATGACTCCGATGCAACGTATGGGTTTCTATCCATACAGGCGACTCGTAGTTAATACACAATATTGGAAAACGTCTCGTTGGACTTAGCCGTGCCGACACACCAAAGGAAGTGTGCTAAATAGCTTGGCAAAAAGGCGGTCTGATATGTGGGTACATTGGTATACCCCTGCAGGGTTAAATCTTGTGAGACCCCGGGGTATTTAGCTTGTAACGCTTAGCCTTCCATTGACTCTAGCATCACAAACAAAATATCTCATGCCTCGAGGTACATGTACTTCCCAGAATTACAGTACACATACCCCTTTACAAAATTATGCATCAATTCCATACAACACACAGAACCGAAGCAAAAGCTTTGCAAGATAAAGACATATAGTAAAGTTATTACAAAAGAGAGGTCAACCGTCCAAGAACAAGCTAAGAGAGCTAAACAACAGCGGAAGCAAAATGCCATAAGAGGGCTATAAACAAGAGCCAACTGGTTTGCCACTATAACAGCCCAAATTTTGAAGAAATTAAAATTTATGTATTTTGTGGATTTTCTGGAATTTTCAGAAGTTTTTCCTTAATCATTTAAAGCTAATCAAATTTATGGGCAAAGTATATTACCACAAAATAGCTAGAAATATTTTATTTAAGTCCTAAATGCTCCAGAGAATTTCTGTGAATTTTCTCAGAATTTTTGGACTTAAATTGCTATATTCTAAAGCCAAATTGAATTATCGATTTAATTAAATCGAAATCAAAAGAAATCACAAAAGCGATTATCCGGGCCAAACCCACTCGGCCTGCACCATTTTCCCGCCCGCGCCCGCATCACCCAGTAGCCGCTCTCTCCTCTCTCCGACATCGTCCCACCATCGGTCTCTCTTGCTTCGCACCACTTGAACCCTCGCCACCGCTGGATCTAAATCCAACGCCGTAACTCAATAAAACATTCGGACTACTCGAACAACCCAACGACCGTGACCGTTAGATCTGGATCGAACGGCTCCCATAAGATCTAACACTTAAACACACCCGCCATCTATTTCAACCATTGATCAAAATCCAACGGCCGCACCCAAGCTTAACTTACCGATTCGCCTGTAAGTCGTCCACCGTTGGATTAAAATCGGACGCGTCGGGTCATCTTCCTCCTTTCCTTTCTTCTCCTCCTCTTTCCTTCTTTTTCCCGCAAAGCCGCCATTGACACCGATTCGAACCTTCCAAAACCGAGCAAATCGGCGCATCCCGTGATCGCCGTGCGATTAAAATCCTTGATCTCCTCCGCCCGACACGCCCTTTCTTTCCTTTCTTTCGCGCGAATCCCGAATCTCCTCCGCGACGTCGCGGTACCTTCTTGAGCTCCACGGCAGCTCGCCACGCACGCACCCTATAAATAGGTTCTACGGGACCGCATTGACCTCCACACCTCACCGCCGCCACTCACGAAACCCCTCACACCGTAGCGCCCGATTTTGAAGATCCCCGCCGCGAAGCATCTCGGCTCATCTCCGTTCTGGCCGCCGTAGCCCTTCGCCCTCGCCAACGGCACCATCATCACCCTCACTGCGTGCGGTCAGTAGCCGCCACTCGCTTCCCGAGGATCACCGAACCACCTCTCGCCAACGCATCAAGATCACCGCCGCGATTCGCGCCGACGACCTTCCGCACCGCTCCGCCATTGCTTTGGTAACCCCGGTTCGCGCTACCTCCTCTTCATTTCGCACACACCAGGACTCGCCGCGGCGTAACGCCGCCGACGACCACTCGCCGGCATCGCTGCCTCGTGCCTCGTGGCGGGGGCCACACGCAGGCCACCGTGGCGCCACCTCGCCGCCACATGGGCGCCACGTCGTCAGTCTCGCATGCGTGGCGCCGCGTCAGCACAAACCCCCGAGCCCGAGCCTCGGTGGACTCAGTTCATGTGGACCAAGTCACTTACCAGTGGGGTCCACATGTCAGAAAAATTAATTCATTTCTTTTAATTCCGGAAATTCTCACAAGGCGTCCATGCAAAGAAAGAGTTTTTCCTTTAGAAAAATAATTCAGAGAATTCAGTTAAATTCCAGATTTTGTATTAAACTTCTAAAATTCATAACTTTTGCATATGAACTCCAAATTGGGTGGTTCAAGTTGCAAAATTTGTGTAAATTCATAATCTAGCTAACTAAACCAAAATATTTCAATTTGGAGTTAATTGGATTTGTCTTTTTGAATTTATTTGAATTTGAGTTGAATTTGTCGTATTTTTCCATATAGACTTCGACGACTCCGGAGAGTTAGATCCTTCCGACAATTTAGAATTTCAAGACTTCAACGAAGGCAAGTTACACTATTGATCATATTGCTCCCAGTATTTTAAATTATTTAATTCCTGTTTTAAATTACTATTGCATGCATATGTTTATATAATGGTTTAAATGTCTTGTTTATATATAGTTACTCCAATCTCCATTGTATGGCCAATTTGATTTTTGAATATGAATACCATGACACCCTTAGGCAAAGTTATATTAAAATTTGACATATGCTTAGCCATGCTTAGACCACTTTTATTTGGGAAGGTTTAGCCAAATCCTTTACAATTTGATTTTAATTTGTTTCGGTGGTATTGTTTTACCACTAAGGCTTTTTATGAGTTTTCACTCTAAATAAAATAAAATGGGTTTGGACTTGGGCGTGATGGAAGTATGGTGGGTGCAGGTTCATGCACGGCCTAATCTGTTAGGATTACGCCCATGGGTTTATTTAAATGGAAAGTCGCCAAGCCGCTTAAGGACCGGTCTTTGAGCGTATTTTGCTACGCCTTACCGTACCACCACATGTCCGAATGGGACAGATTTGGCTAAATAACTGTGGTGTCTTAGTGATATTTATGCAATATTGTATGTGTGGGTGTTGGTTAGACATTAGTCCCACCGGGCGCAAGAGGGGGCTTCCGGAGGATGGATAGTCCAATGGTAGTGAAACCTTAGAGGGCATAAATACATTAAGATACTGCTTTGTAACGGCCTCATGATAATTGCTTAGTCACACGCCTTCGGAAGCGTGCATTGGCCGACATCAAAAGCATATTATCTCGTGTGGGTAAAGCTGTACAAACTCTGCAGAGTAGAAACTATTCGAATAGCCGCGTCCGCGGTCATGGACATGCTAGCAAAGCCACTCTAAGTTAGACTTGTTTTTGGTTTATAAAATTATTTCCACAGATGTCTTTAGGATGGATAATCCTATGGTAAAAATTGGGCGGTTAGCCAAAGTGTCAGGAGGGTATCCTTCACTATTCATTTATTGGAGGTTATCCACGATTCATTGTCATCTTAATCACTGATTTCAACTATGTTATTAAAATTGGCCTTAGAAAACTATTAATGGTATTTAATCTAAAAATGCTGTTTATGCAAAACAACCCTGCCATTATCCTTTGTTTACCCTATGGATGCATTAATCTTCAATATTGGGTGTAACTTGCAAGCACGGTAGTTGTGCTTACTCTTGCTGAATAATCTTTATTCAGGAGAAGACCTCTATCAAGACGGTGAGGACCTGGACGAATAGGCTACGTCCCCAGACGATTGCCTGTGGCAAGTCGTGTGGCCTACCACTACTACTTTTTCCGCTGTGTTATTTCTTTCCATTTGGCCTCAGGCCCAGTTGTAATAAAACTCTAAGATAATATTAATAAAGAGCGTGATATGATTTTGCTATCACTTTTGATGACTGTGTACACTGGAAATCCTGTACTAGTGTATAAACACGCAGAATTCGGATCCTTCGCTCCCGGGTTCGACAAAAGTGGTATCGAGCCATATCGATCAGAGGTCGTGGCCCCACAAATGTCCTAAGGACTTATTTTCAAAAACTAAAACTATTTTGAGTCTATCCAGTCATTTCTCAACCCTTCTCTTCAAAACGGTTATCGACTCATCTATTCCTCAAAATTGTAGATGGCCGAGGTACGGACGCTATCTCTCACGAGTCATTGCGGACATCGGTGAACTTCTCTCGGGAAGTGATGCAGACTTGGACTACAAGAAGAGGCCAACGTTCCAGGGCTATCGGTATAAGGTGGGAGAACGACACCTCTGGAGGGTGGAAGTACTGATTTACTCCGACCTGTCGCCGAACACGGTCTTCCACACCTTCCACGCCCCGATCAGACGCGACACCTTTGCGGATGGTATTCAAGATGCAGCAAGAGAAGCCGTTCATCGACTCCACCACAGCTACGACCGTTACCTCAATGGCACCGGGTTTCACTATTACCCGATGCATCTGCCGACCAGACTCGACAGCGTCTTCCGTACCACCAAGGAAGAAGATTCCCCCGAGCTGACGCACCAGGTGGACTTAACGAAGGCCCTGGACTACGTCTACGGGAATACCCTGGAGGATCTACGTACCGCTCAAGACGGCTTGGAGTACGCAGAAGCAAGGATCAAGGCATTGGAAGCGAATCGCTAGCTACAAGGTCAAGAGGGTAGCTCCAATGAGATAGACTATACCCCAGCACTCATAGATGCTTCATTAGTCCGACGTTAGTCGCGAATTATGAGCTATCAATTTCCTTGTGATAGCCATAATCCATTAATAAAATAAATGAATAAAAGAACTATTTTGAAAAGTTGGTTCTTTGTTGTGTGTTTATTGGTTCTTGGCTGTTTTAGATTTATCCTTAGAATCTCTACCATCTTATCTAAATCCTTGGAGGATCCCGCAGATGGTGACCACCGCAGAACGGCAACGGCAGCAGCGAAATACCAAGGACAAGGAAACGATCAGCGGATCATCGAATAACCACATTCTCGCAGCCACCACCACCACCGCGAAGGACCCGACATGCGCGGATGATGGCCAATCAGACCCATCTGATTGACCTTCTCGCCCAATCTCTGCAAAATGTGCATAATGCTCAAGCCGCCATCGGGCAAAGAGCAGCCGGCCCACCTCCGCATAATCAAAGGCTGACTATGTCAGAGTTTATGAGGATGCGCCCGCCGACGTTCTCGAGCAGTACTGAACCAATGGACGCCGACGACTGGCTTCGGGCTATTGGAAAGAAATTGATATCGCCGCTGCTCGATCGTGAGAGGTTCTGCTTGCCTCTCACCACCGACCGCCCCGCATCGAATGGTGGGACACCATCGCATCGCACATAATGATGCTCAGTCCATCACATGGGCCGACTTCGTGCAAGCTTTCCGTCATGCACACATCCCGGCAGGGATGATGACACTAAAGAAGAAGGAGTTCCACGCACTGCGCCAAGGCAACCGAACGGTGAATGAGTATCTTCACCGCTTCAATCAACTTGCCCGCTACGCCCCAGCTGACGTAGCCAGAGATGAGGACAGACAGGAAAGGTTCCTGGAAGGCCTAAACGATGATATTTCTGTCCAACTTATCTCTCAGAATTTCACCGACTTTCAACAGTTAGTGGATAAAGCTATCAGGCAGGAAGCCAAACATGCAGAAATGGAGAACCGCAAACGGAGGATGGCCGCTCAAAGGTTCAACGCCGGAGGTCTGCCCAAACCTCGCTTCACTACACAGCAGCCACAGCAACGTGGGAAGTTCCAATCTTCCACGTCTCGTACTCAAAGATCGCCACAAAGACTCCAACCTCCAACTTCCGTGGCACTTCGTCAGGAGGGCAGTTTGAGCCGAAGCATTCTACCTCCTCAGCTTCCGGAGTAACGTGCTTCCACTGCAACGAGACGGGGCATTACGCCAATAAATGCCCGAAGAAGCAGCAAGGTTTGGCACCAGCAAGGCCAACCTCAGGAGTTGCAACCACCGGCGGCACCAACCGACCCGCAGGCTAGTTCACCAAGGGACGGGTGAACCATGTCACCGCCGAGGAAGCTCAGCGGCGCAGACGTTGTTCTTGGTACGCCTCGTTAATTCGAGATCAAAGATCTGCCTTATTTGATTCCGAGCTTCACATTCTTTCGTGTCAAATAAGTTTGTGGGAAAATATGGGTTACCTATTTCCTCCTTAACCACCCCCATGATAATTCATTCCCGGCTCGTGAATGAGAACCAATTCTCTCGCCCAAATCTTACCCTTGAGATATCCGGAGTATCCTTTCTAGCAGATCTGATAGTGTTACACTCCCAAGGCCTGGATGTAATACTTGGAATGGACTGGCTAGCCAAAAATCACGGTCAAATAGACTGTGCCAATAGATCCATCACTCTCACAAATGAGCAAGGCCTATCTGTTGAATTCAAACCCAAGACTCGTACCGGAGGAAGTCCCATACTCACCAGCTTGAAGGAAGTGAAACTTGAAGACATACCAGTAGCACGAGAATATCCCGACGTCTTTCCAGATGATCTACCCGGCATGCCACCGGATAGGGACATCATGTTCCTAATTGATCTAGTCCCCGGGACAGCTCCGATCTCGAAAAGGCCCTACAGAATGCCAGCCAATGAGTTAGCAGAACTGAAGAAACAAATTGAAGAACTACGAGAGAAAGGGTACATTCGACCCAGTTCCTCACCATGGGGAGCACCAGTACTGTTTGTCAAGAAGAAAGACAATAGTATGAGAATGTGCGTTGATTACAGATCACTCAACGAAGTAACAATAAAGAACAAATACCCGTTGCCCAGAATTGTTGATCTGTTCGATCAGCTGAAGGGAGCAAGCGTCTTCTCGAAGATTGATCTGAGATCCGGTTATCACCAACTGAAGATCAGACCGGAAGACATTCCAAAGACCGCCTTCACCACCAGATATGGACTGTATGAATTTACACTAATGTCCTTCGGACTAACCAATGCCCCCGCCTACTTCATGAATATGATGAACAAGGTGTTCATGGAATTCCTGGATAAATTCGTGGTCGTCTTTATTGACGATATCCTCATCTATTCGAAGGACCAAGCAGAACATGAGGTGCATCTCCGAATGATCCTAGACAAGCTCAGGGAGCACCGACTTTATGCCAAATTCAGCAAGAGTGAATTCTGGCTAAGTCAAGTTGCATTCCTTGGACACATCGTATCCGCAGGAGGAATTGCGATGAGACCGCCAAGGTTGAGGCGAGAATGGACCGAAACAACCTGCATCACCACCGAGGTGAGAAGTTTCTGGACCGCAGCTATTATCGCGGTTCATCAAAGGTTTCGAGACCGCCAAACCCATGACTCAACTTCAAGAAAGAGAAGAAGTTCGACCGTCAAGCGCTGTGAAGAAAGCTTCCAAGAATCAAAAAGAGGCTAGTCTCAAGACCGTGTTAATCTTACCGACATCCGTAAGGATTTTGAAATCTTTGTGACGCATCCCGCCAAGGCCTCGGATGTGTACCGATGCAGAAGGCAAAGTTGTAGCTTATGCATCCCGCAGCTTGAGGCCGCACGAAGGGAATTACCCGACTCATGATCCGAGTTGGCAGCAATTGTGCATGCTCAAAATCGCGCATTACCTCATTGGTAACCGCAGTGAGATTTTCACGGACCATAAAAGCTCAAGTACATATTCACGCAGTCCAACTCAATCTCCGACAGAGGAGATGGTTGGAGTTGATAAAGGACTACGATCTCTAATCCATTATCATCCGGCAAAGCCAACGTAGTAGCGTATGCCTTGAGCAGAAGGCATATTGCAACACCATCGTGGTGCAGCAAAATCAGCCAGAGTTGTATGAAGAGCTGAAGCACCTGAATCTGGAGATTGTCAATTTTGGTTACGTAAACGCTTTGGAGGTTCAACCGACTCTTCAGGATCAGATCAGAACCAAACAGTCAGAAGATGAAGACATCCAAGAAATCAAGAAGAATATGAGAAGAGGCAAAGCTCCAGGCTTCTCCGAGGATGAACAAGGGACAGTGTGGTTCGGAGACCGCATCTGTGTGCCCAACCAGCAGGAAATAAAGGAGGCGATTCTGAAAGAAGCTCATGAGTCGCCATACTCCATTCATCCCGGTAGCACCAAAATGTACCATGACTTAAAAGAGAAGTATTGGTGGGTCAGCATGAAGCGTGAAATTGCTGACTTCGTCGCTCGTTGTGACGTCTGCCAAAGGGTTAAGGCACAACACCAAAGACCCGCTGGTCTGTTGCAGCCATTACCAATTCCCGAGTGGAAGTGGGAAGAGGTTGGTATGGACTTCATCACCGGACTCCCCAGGACCCAATCGGGATATGACTCCATCTGGGTAGTAATTGACCGGTTAACTAAAGTGGCTCACTTTATCCCTGTCAAGACCACCTACCAGAGCAGCAAGCTAGCAGAGTTGTACATGGCCAAAATCGTCTGCTTGCATGGGGTACCCAAGAAGATTGTGTCTGATAGAGGTTCTCGCCACCTCTGGTTCGAAAAGTCCGCATGAAGCCTTGGGAACTGACTCAATTTCAAAGACGGCCAGATCATCCCTGCACCGATGGTCAAACGAACGCACCAACCAAGTTCTTGAAGACATGCTTAGAGCCCGTGCCTTAGACTTCTGAAAGGGTTGGGATAAGGATCCGCCATATGCCGAAGTTCTCATACAATAATAGCTACCAAGCCGCTTTGCGATGGCTCCATTTGAAGCTCAGATGGCAGAAATGCCGGACCCGCTCCTTTGGGATCAGGGGAGAGCGCCAACTCCTCGGACTGAGTTGATCAAAGAAGTCAAAGTAAAGTAAAACTATTCGGGAGCGTCAGTAGCCCAATCCCGACAAAAGAGTTATGCCGATAACCGTCGGAGGGAATTGAACTTTGAGGTAGGAGATGTTGTCTATCTCCGAGTTACCCCACTCAGAGGTGTGAGGAGATTCGGACGAAAGGTAAACTCGCACCTGGTATATTGGGCCATACAAGATTTTGGCAAAGCGTGGAGAGGTAGCTTATCGCCTAGAATTGCCGAAGCCCCATCAAGAAGCATAATGTCTTCCACGATCGCAATTAAAGAAATGTCTGCGAGAACCTAAGACCATACCTTCTGAAAGCTTCGACCTTCAAGAAGATCTCACCTACGAGAGCGACCAATTAAAATTCGGATGTCGCAGAGCGTGTTACCGTAGCGTAATCATCGATCGCATAAGGTGCAATGGAGTCATCATCCGTAAAGTGAAGCTACATGGGAGAATGAAGACGAACTCAAGGCCAACTACCCCGATCTTTTGTTAACCAAGCTCGAATCTCGGGTCGAGATTCCCTTTAAGGGGGTAGGTTTGTAATGCCCAAATTTTGAAGAAATTAAAATTTATGTATTTTGTGGATTTTCTGGAATTTTCATAAGTTTTTCCTTAATCATTTAAAGCTAATCAAATTTATGGGCAAAGTATATTACCACAAAATAGCTGGAAATATTTTATTTAAGTCCTAAATGCTCCAGAGAATTTCTGTGAATTTTCTCGAATTTTTGGACTTAAATTGCTATATTCTAAAGCCAAATTGAATTATCGTATTTAATTAAATCGAAATCAAAAGAAATCACAAAAACAGTGTCTGGGCCGAAACCCACTCGGCCCAGACCATTTTCCCGCGCGCGGCCCGCATCAGCCCAGCCACGCTGCCTCCCCCTCCTCTCACTGACATCAGGTCCCACCATCGGTCTCTGCTTTCGCACCACTTGAACTCACAGCCGGTGGTTGGATCTAAATCCAACGCCGTAACTCAATAAAACATTCGGACTACTCGAACAACCCAACGACCGGTGACCGTTAGATCTGGATCGAACGGCTCCCATAAGATCTAACACTTAAACACACCCCGCCATCTATTTCAACCATTGGATCAAAATCCAACGGCTGCACCCAAGCTTAACTTACCGATTCGCCCCGTCGTCGTCCACCGTTGGATTAAAATCGGACGATCCGGTCATCTTCCTCCTTTCCTTTCTTCTCCCTCCTCTTTCCTTCTTTTTCCCCGCAAAGCCGCCATTGACACCGATTCGGAACCTTCCAAAACCGAGCAAATCTGGCCGCATCCCCGTGATCGTCGTGCGCATTAAAATCCTTGATCTCCTCCGCCCCCGACACGGCCCTTTCTTTCCTTTCTTTCGCCGCGAATCCCCGAATCTCCTCCGCGACGTCGCCGGTACCTTCTTGAGCTCCACGGCAGCTCGGCCACGCACGCACCCTATAAATAGGTGCTACGGGACCGCATTGACCTCCACACCTCACCGCCGCCACTCACGAAACCCCTCTGTCACCGTAGCGCCCCGATTTTGAAGATCCCCGCCGGCGAAGCATCTCGGCTCATCTCCGTTTACGGCGCCGCCGTAGCCCCTTCGTCCCTGCCAACGGCACCATCATCACCCCCTCACTCGTGCGAAGCTGTAGCCGCCACTCGCTTCCCCGGAGGATCACCGGAACCACCCTCTCGTCAACGACCGAAGATCACCGCCGCCAGTTCTCGCCGCCGACGACCTTCCGGCCCCGCTCCGCCGCTGTTTTGGTAACCCCTGGGTTCGCGCTACCTCCCTCTTCATTTCGCACACACCCGTAGGACTCGCCGCGGCGTATAACGCCGGCGAGCCACTCGCCGGGGCACTGCCGGCCTCGTGCCTACGTGGCAGGGCCACACGCAGGCCACCGTGGCGCCACCTCGCCGCCACATGGGCGCCACGTCGTCAGTCTCGCACGCGTGGCGCCGCGTCAGCACAAACCCCCGAGCCCGAGCCTCGGTGGACTCAGTTCATGTGGACCAAGTCACTTACCAGTGGGGTCCACATGTCAGAAAAATTAATTCATTTCTTTTAATTCCCGGAAATTCTCTCATTGGCGTCGACTATGCAATAAAGAGTTTTTCCTTTAGAAAATAATTCAGAGAATTCGATTAAATTCCGATTTTGTATTAAACTTCTAAAATTCATAACTTTTGCATATGAACTCCAAATTGGGTGGTTCAAGTTGCAAAATTTGTGTAAATTCATAATCTAGCTAACTAAACCAAAATATTTCAATTTGGAGTTAATTTGATTTGTCTTTTGAATTTATTTGAATTTGAGTTGAATTTGTCGTATTTTTGCATATAGACTTGACGACTCCGGAGAGTTAGATCCTTCCGACAATTTAGAATTTCAAGACTTCAACGAAGGCAAGTTACACTATTGATCATATTGCTCCCAGTATTTTAAATTATTTAATTCCTGTTTTAAATTACTATTGCATGCATATGTTTATATAATGGTTTAAATGTCTTGTTTATATATAGTTACTCCAATCTCCATTGTATGGCCAATTTGATTTTTGAATATGAATACCATGACACCCTTAGGCAAAGTTATATTAAAGTTTGACATATGCTTAGCCATGCTTAGACCACTTTTATTTGGGAAGGTTTAGCCAAATCCTTTACAATTTGATTTTAAATTGTTTCGTGGTATTGTTTTACCACTAAGGCTTTTATGAGTTTTTCACTCTAAATAAAATAAAATGGGTTTGGACTTGGGCGTGATGGAAGTATGGTGGGTGCAGTTCATGCACGGCCTAATCTGTTAGGATTACGGCCCATGGGTTTATTTAAATGGAAAGTCGCCCAAGTCAGTTAAGGACCGGTCTTTGAGCGTATTTTGCTACGCCTTACCGTACCACCACATGTCTGGAATGGGACAGATTTGGCTAAATAATATGTGGTGTCTTAGTGATATTTATGCAATATTGTATGTGTGGGTGTTGGTTAGACATTAGTCCCACCGGGCGCAAGAGGGGGCTTCCGGAGGATGGATAGTCCAATGGTAGTGAAACCTTAGCGGGCATAAATACATTAAGATACTGCTTTGTAACGGCCTCATGATAATTGCTTAGTCACACGCCTTCGGAAGCGTGCATTGGCCGACATCAAAAGCATATTATCTCGTGTGGGTAAAGTCTGCACAAACTCGCAGAGTAGAAACTATTCGAATAGCGCGTCATGGTCATGGACATGCTAGCAAAGCCACTCTAAGTTAGACTTGTTTTTGGTTTATAAAATTATTTCCACAGATGTCTTTAGGATGGATAATCCTATGGTAAAAATTGGGCGGTTAGCCAAAGTGTCAGGAGGGTATCCTTCACTATTCATTTATTGGAGGTTATCCACGATTCATTGTCATCTTAATCACTGATTTCAACTATGTTATTAAAATTGGCCTTAGAAAACTATTAATGGTATTTAATCTAAAAATGCTGTTTATGCAAAACAACCCTGCCATTATCCTTTGTTTACCCTATGCATGCATTAATCTTCAATATTGGGTGTAACTTGCAAGCACGGTAGTTGTGCTTACTCTTGCTGAATAATCTTTATTCAGGAGAAGACCTCTATCAAGACGGTGAGGACCTGGACGAATAGGCTACGTCCCCAGACGATTGCCTGTGGCAAGTCGTGTGGCCTACCACTACTACTTTTTCCGCTGTGTTATTTCTTTCCATTTGGCCTCAGGCCCAGTTGTAATAAAACTCTGAGATAATATTAATAAAGAGCGTGATATGATTTTGCTATCACTTTTGATGACTGTGTACACTGAAAATCCTGGACTAGTGTATAAACATAGAGAATTCGGGATCCTTCGTTCCCGGGTTCGACAACCACACACCCATAAGGCAATCCGACTGGGCTGCCAAGCTAGTCGTCCACACTGCAGCAAAACTCACAAAAGTCGATCCCTGGGGGATCAACCTCCTCTGCAACAATTAAGCAAGGCAAATAAGTACAAAAATGTACTCGCAAGACTTACGAGTAACAAACCTAGATATTACTACATGCAGGCTTTAATCAAAGGAGAAGGCTAAAGGTTCATTTTCAGCATAAAGCAGATTTTATTTGCAATAGATAATACATTGAAGGCAGTTTGCACAATCTGATTTTAATTTGTTCCAAATAACAGAGAGATAATAAATAATAACAATAAAACATCCTGGAAGTGACTAACCCAATAGCCACCACAACAATAGCACGAATTACCCATTCGTACCACCCACATCATGTTTTAAGGAAAAGTTATAGTCTAACTCTCGAAAGACCTCCCTAAGCGTGTCCATAACCAAGGACTTGGCTATTCGAATAGTTTTAACCCTGCAGGGGTGTACCAATGTACCCACACTTCAGATCACCTTTTTGCCACTAGATTAAGCACACTTCGTTTGGTATGCCGGCACAGCTAAGTCCTACGAGATGCTTTTCAATGGATTGTGCTAATCAAGAGCAGCACGCATGGACCCTATCACCTAGCAGACCGCCGTTATGGGCTCCCACTAAGGACCCACACGTAGAGTAGGATGCACCAGCCCAGCTCAAGCTGTTGCGGATGCTCCCCCTTATCCTTGTCCCATGTTGCATATAATCAAATATACAACCCACCACGCGACTCATTAATTAACACCTCCCAGAGTACTAAGTCAAGAGAGGTCCCATATCCCCCTAGTGTGATTAGCATGCAAAATTTCTTGGTTTAGTGTAACAATATGTTCGGTCTTTGTTGACTCGGGCACCAACCATTCATACCCAAAAGCACACCATCTTACCATTGTGCCCAAGGCTAAAATATTTTATTTTCAGTTTTAAACTTTACAAAGTAACCACCGCACAAGGTGCTGGTCATAAGTAATAATAAGTTTTGTGTGATCAAGGTCATCGACTAAGTCGATAACCGCCCAATTCTATCGGTAACTAAGCATTGCTAAGCATCATATCGTAAAGACAATAAAAGAGCATAAATCATTCACCGGTCTCTAATCCACCAGTGAGAATATTAACTTAGGTTTGTGACAGGGGCAGATAATTTCAGGGAAACAATGCAATAGGATTAGCCACCTCTAATCGATAAAATTAACTTTGACACAAAGAAGCATGCATACATATTCTTTGCAAACAAGATATTAGACTTTAAAAGTAATAGGATCAATATGATCAAATGATTCTACATCTGCTTGCCTTTATGGAGATCATTTGATTGCTGCAGAGGATCACTCTCGTACTCAACAATTTCTTCGGACCCTATCGCAAGAACGAGAAAATCCAATAAGAACGACGAACACCGAAAAATACTCAAAATCCAAAGTGCTCCAAAATCCATGAAATTTACACATCAGGAAGAGAATGATTTTTAATGAATTTAGCAACAAGAACCAACTGATTTGGACTAAGCATGCAAAAGTTGTAACCTAAACAAATTCAGGCTATTGGAAAAATCAAATTTAATTACTATCTGTTACTGTCCATCGCACAATTTTCCAGAAAGTTTTTGAACTTGAAATTTTTATGGTAGGCAGATAATGACATCCTAAGGATAGCAAAAATTAGTTTACTACATTTGAGTTAAAGTGAATTTCTTATGATTTTTCTAAGTTATGAAACTAGGGCATAGCATTTTTCAGAAGCAAAGACATAATGAAAACCTATTCTGTACTAAAGCATATTAACAGAGGAGCCTAACACTTTTTAGTTTGCTTAATTTGTAGTTACAGAGAATTACTTATGCATTTTACAAGTTTTAAATGAATTTTTAGAGTAACCATTCAATATTTAAACAAGATACTAACTCTACACAGATTTCTGATACTACACAAGGTTCATACATAATTTTAGATTAAAGTTTAGTTCAACAGGACAATAACAAAATTTGAATCATTCAAAAAGGAGTTAAAATGAATTAGTTATGAAGTTTTGAAATTTAAAACAATTAATAGTTCACAGATAAAAGATTTCAGGAATTACTTATTACTAACCCAAATCGGAAAAACCTGGGCCGTTAAGATCAAATCCAACGGCCCAAGTGCACTGGAGAACAGCCGCGCGAACGGCCCATGAATCTAGACGGTTGGATCAAGATCAACAGTCCACAACGAGATGGAATGTTCGGACTTTTGAACGTCTCACTCAATTTTGGGACGTGGATCTAAAAAGGAATGGCTCAGATCAAGGTTACATTCGGAGGTCCGAATGCAACCGTGATCTGAAGCACAGATCTAGAAACGGACGACTAAAAAGGGATTGGAACCTTTAGAACTCTAAACGCGCCGAGAAGGTCTAGCACGTTAGATCTAGATATGATAGTCCAGGTCTACACGGGGAGGTCCTAAAGGTTAGGTCTACAAGAGGAGATCCTAGACGGTCAAGATATCCAGGGGGAGGTCATGAACGGCTAAGATCTCACCGAGGGAGGTCCTGGGTGACCAAGATCTACCAGAGGAGGTCCTGGATGGCTAGGATTTACAAAAGGAGGTCCTCAAGATTAAGATCTAAGGGAAGGAAGGTCTTGAACAGTCAAGATCTACCTGGGGATGGTCTAGACGGTTAAGATTAACTCGAGGAGGTCCTAGAGGTTTTCTTTACAAAAGACCAAGGGGTGGTCTTTTGCAACGAGGACCCCGAGGGTGGTCTAGACGGTTAAGATTAACACGAGGAGGTCTTAGAGGTTTTCTTTACAAAGGACCAAGGGTTGGTCTTTTGCAACGAGGACCCCGAGGGTGGTCTTGAGAGTTGTCTTTGCAAAAGACCAACGGGGTGGTATTTGCAAAAACACCGAAGGTGGCCTGAGGGTAGTCTTAAGGGAGGTCTTTGGGGAAGGTCCTAGTAAAAGATCAGGGGGTGGTCTTGACGGCTTAGATGAAAACAGAGGAGGTCCTAAACGGTCCAGATGCTGAGCCCAGCGCTGTGCATTAAAACACGCAGTTTTAAGTGTGCGGGCCCACGAGCTAGAGACACATAAGCCAATTCAGACAGCCATTAACTAGTAAACCAATGATTAGCAATTAATGACTAAATCTTTGTCCTAATAACAATGCCCAGTGCCGATGTCGTCCGACAAAAAGGTCCAAGGGTAAACAATGGCTTGCCGCCAGCGATGAGAACCTAATCGGCGCCAACCAAGTGATGGAAGCGGGGTTCCCGATCTTTCGATAAGATTGATAACTATCGATTTTGGTGGAGGTGACTTTCGCGATCCGACTACAACCGTACGACGATGCTTGCGCCTTAGCAATCGTTGAACCAACTCCGAGATGTTATTGACTTGCTGGAAGCGCGATCAACCTGACCACGAAGGCCTATTCCTGCATGCAATCGAAGAACATGCAAGAACAAGATAAAACGCAATCTAATGTATTGCAAATATTTATGAAATATTAATAAGGTGGGATTCCAAAGGCTGTCCTGACAGGTTGTCGTCCGACACAACTGAAGAACAGAAGTTTGCACAATGGCTAAACCTTAACTCAATGAAATCCAAGGAAACTAGAGGGGGTGCGTCCTCCTTAAATAGGGGATGAGGAGCCACAAATCTAAAAGGAATAGTGGGGTGGGACTAAAACTTGTGGAACAGTAACCATGCCCCCAGGTGGACCGCCGACAGATGGGCCAAGTTCAGTATGATTACAAAGCCCAGATTGGCCCAAACAAGTGATATGACGTCTTGTTTTGATTATTGCGATCAGTCCATAAGGAATTTGGAGGTGGGGCCAGATCCGTTGGAAAGAGGACGAAATAAGCTTTCAATCAAGTACTTGTGGACCTCCAACGGACTCCGTATATGAATGTTATGCCTATTTTAAGTTGGTGTTGTCAGGCTGATTCCGGAGGCCGAACTGGATTCCAAAACGAGTCCAGCTCGAACTGCTTGCTTGTCTTGGACCAAAAATGACATGGTGCTGCACACATATATATTTCATCATTAGTTAGCATCATATAGTTCATATAATATAAAGACACTCCTAAAAACGAGCTCACCTGATAATTTAAGTGAAGTGTACGAGCTCTTATATTTGGAACAGCAAGCATAGCAAATTTGATTGTATCTATAAGGGTCATGTCCTCATCATCCTCTCCTTCTTGAAAACAAAGCTGTCCTCGTCTTTTGATAGACTGAAAATAGGGTAACAAAGAAGCCAAGGTGTATGCATGGTATATGTATATGTCATCCGTTTTAACAGGTCTTCGTTGTTGCACAATTAATGTTATAAAACAGCAGCGATCGTAAAACCTCATTGTATTATTACCCCAAGAATAATCATATATGTTAATGAGCAAAAGAAAATTTCTCACATAGCAATTATTGCAACTAGTTTTGCAAATATAAGTGAAATATTTATGCAATTCAACTCTCTGAAATTGTAAACTTGCAGTGGTAGCACATGTGGGCAAATCTACAACTTTTGGAATCAAACAAAGTTTATCCATACTATCATATTTCAATCGAGCAATAGGAAATCCATCTAGCAAGGGTGAATGGATGTGTAAATTCTTCCATACTTCAATATCTTGATACAGATTGTCCATACTAGATGGTGCAATAAGAGATGAACACATGGGCATTGAATGATCACTAAATTTTATTTTTCTCTCATAATGAACAAGATTCAGCACATAAAAATTGTTGTTCAAAATAGCAAGCTTCAATTCATCCATGTAATCACAAGTTATGCATATTCGATAAACAAGAAATTGATTGTCTACACCATAATCTCCAATCAAATTAAACTTATACCCAGGGGTGTAGGCACTAGACAAGCATTTTGAACATACGATTTCAGAAACTTTCTCCATAACATGTGACAATTTCATAGGTGAATCTAACATAATGTAACACAAAGAATCAGTAGGAGAAATTCTAGTCAAAACTTCTTTATGTCTAACCAATTTCACATGATCATTATATGCGATTAACTCATCACATGAATCACTCAAAACAGCAGGTAATTCAATTATTTCATCAGATGGTGCAATCAAATCAATGCAGTCTGTATTCTCTACTTGAAATATGTGCATATCAGAATTGTTTTCCACTAATTTTTGCTTTAAAATAGCATGAACAGTGGACAAATGTAGTTCTTCACAAGCATACTCACCTTGAGTGATGATAGCACCATGATCTTTGCCTTTTTGGCTCTCCTCAGATGATGTAGGTGCTTCCATCTCCTCATCTTCCTTCTCAACCAATGGAGTCGGTAGTTCAATCAACTCATTCTCCTCTTCGGCATGGCTCTCAACTTCCTGCAAGTCGTTATTCACAGAAAAAGACACAAACATAGGCTTGTTCTCATGTTTCCTATCATCATGTATTTTTAATTTCTCCTCAATCTAACTTTCAACTTTACAGGCAAGTATAAACAAATGAGAGAGAGAATTATATTCTTTATGAACAAGAAGGTCCTGAATTTCCTGATTAAGCCCACTTAAGAATCTATTTTCTGTAGCTTCAGCATGTTCCTCTAAACCACAACGCAACAAACGAGTTTTCAATTCATGATAGTATTCCCTTACAATTCTACTATGTTGTTTTAAACATTGTAATCTAGCTAACAAATAATCAGCATGATATTTAGGAACAAATTCATCTCTTAAAAGTTTCTTTAATGCATACCAAGTTTGAGGCACTCTTCCAGGTCTACGTAAATGTTTCCACCAAAGTATTGCATCTTCAACAAAAACACTAGTGACAACTCTAATCTTTTGCCTATCAGACCAATCATAATATTCAAATTATTTCTTTAATGCTATTTCCCAGTCAATATAGGCATCAGGATCAAATTTTCCAGCAAAGGATGGAAATGCATACTTAAATTCACCTCGTTCAGGCATAGGAGATGAGTCAATGGTGTTGTTGATCTCACGAAACTCCCTACTATGTGATCTTGAACCTGTCATGGTTAGCAGAAAACAAGCATATGTCCCTAGTAACTACTAGGATGTGGTGGTTTAAAAGTCGCTCACACTCAAGCCTTTTATCGAATTCTTACCAATTCTTACCAAGCAAACAGGGGTGATCGGCAACCAGCGGTGTTAACGTATCTTCGAAGATTAGATGGAGCGATTGCTAGGAGAAGTTCGGCCTGTACGGTGTAGAAGAGGTGTAGCTGGGAAGGCTCAAGTATGGTAGCAAGGATTAGTAACAATCAATTCAGCAAATGCAAGTTGAATAAATGGTCAAAGTACTAGTCAATGTTGCTGATCCTAGTCTAATCAAAGCTAGCTAATCAAAGCCTATCAAGAGAAGTGTATGTACGCACACGCAAAGATTAATGTGACTTGATGCAAGCAAAGGAAATTCTCACACCAAGTGCTAGGAGAGACGCTAGCCAACTACTCAAACCTTTGTTTAGGGGCACAACAATGTTCACACGATGTAGAGCACAAAGATGCAATAACGTGCAATGTAAACAACCCTCTAGTTTAAGCAGTAAACAATAACAAGTATCAAGAGATGAAAAATCAAAGTTTTATATGGCTTATATATACTCTTTTGAAAGGTTTCGACGAGATATACAACTTTTCAGTTGAGACGAAACCCAAATTCCGAAAGGAAGACCGAAAGAAAAGGTAAACACAGAAACCGAAAACTTGCGACGCGAATTCGGGGCCGAAGATGGCCGATTTTGAGGCCCCGGGAGTGCTACTAGTGGCTTAGGTGTAAATGATGCGCCTCGTCATTAGCTTCGAAACGAGCAAAGAACTTCGAAAACGGACACCGTATGCACAAGTTATTCCCGTTTTACTGAAGGTGTCTCGGAAACGAAATCCTACTCGGACTCAAAACCGTCATGGGTTCAAATTTAAAACTGCTATATCTTTCAAATCCATGGGCCAAACTTTCTGAATTTTTTTGTAGAAGCTTTTGGCTATATGTAGAAGGTCTCTAATAATTTTTTACACGCTTTTCTTTTCTTTTCTTTTTTACCGCGACTTTTGTTCTTGCGGTTGCCTCTTTCGCCTTCTATCTGGCCGGCCCTACAGTTTGCTGCAAGTCGCAAATAATATCAAATCTCCCAAAAGATCATAGCAAAACCTCAACTTTTTTTTGGATTAACAACAGGATGAATTTTCTATTTTTGGTGCGGATTAGAGGAGTTCTAACTCACGAATTTTCTGTTTTAGATGCGAAAACTAAGAACCCTAAAAGAATGATCAAACAACGCGAAGGGAAAACACGAGAAGTAATCTAGACAACGACCAACTAGACAATAACTAGAACTAAAGATCAGCAACTAGACACGACGATGCAACCAATGATTCAACAAGTAAAATACCGAAAAGAAAAATTACAATGGCTCAAAGGGGTTCGGACAGGGATGATAATGGCGCAACAAATAATTTTTGTGTGCAATTTTTTGGACTCTAGGTATGACAACGAATCTACTATTAGAAAACTGGAAAATCTCACCGATTAACTGAAGCTCTGATACCACCTGATGGAGGCGGGGTTCTCGATCTTTCGATGAGATTGATAACTATTGATTTTGGTGGAGGTGACTCTCGCGATCCGACTGCAACCGTACGACGACGCTTGCGCCTTAGCAATCGTTGAACCAACTCCGAGATGTTATTGACCTTGCTGGAAGCGCGATCAACCTGACCACGAAGGCCTATTCCTGCATCCAATCGAAGAACACGCAAGAACAAGATAAAACGCAATATAATGTATTGCAAATATTTATGAAATATTAATAAGGTAGGATTCCAAAGGCTGTCTTGACAGGTGGTCATCCGACACAACTGAAGAACAGAAGTTTGCACAATAGCTAAACCTTAACTCAATGAAATCCAAGGAAACTAGAGGGGGCGCGTCCTCCTTAAATCGGGGATGAGGAGCCACAAATCTAAAATAAATAGTGGGGTGGGACTAAAACTCGTGGTTACATGTGAACAGTAACCACGCTCCTAGGTGGACCGCCGGCAGATGGGCCAAGTTCAGTATGATTACAAAACCCAGATTCGTCTAAACAAGTGATATGACGTCTTCTTTTGATGATTGCGATCAGTCCATAAGGAATTTGGAGGTGAGGCTAGATCTGTTGGAAAGAGGACGAAATAAGCTTTCAATGAAGTACTTGTGGACTTCCAACGGACTCCGTATGTGAAAATTATGCCTGTTTTAAGTTGGTGTTGTCAGGCTGATTCCGGAGGCCGAACTGGATTCCAAAACGAGTCCAGCTCGAACTGCTTGCTTGTCTTGGACCAAAAATGACATGGTGCTGCACATATATATATATTTCATCATTAGGTAGCATTATATAGTTCATATAATATAAAGACACTCCTAAAAACGAGCTCACCTGATAATTTAAGTGAAGTGTACGAGCTCTTATATTTGGAACAGCTAGCATAGAAAATTTGATTGTATCTATAAGGGTCATGTCCTCATCACCAAGGGCACCACTAAGTGCACAATAGCATTGCGCACCCACTGGGACCACTCACGATGGCGGTGGCGGCCTAGAACGCTGGTGAGCTAGAGAAGAACAACGGCGACAAGCACGGCCAAAAGTGGAAACAGGAAATAGCTCCGCAGCAGTCCAAGAAAGCGAGTGCCCAAGCTTCTAAGGACTACAAGGAAACTACCTTAATGCTGTAGAGGCTAGGCGATTGCCGAAGTTGCTCCGGCGACGAAGCACAGCACCGGCGCTGAGGAAGATGAAGTGGAGAAGATGGCCTGAGCAACAATAACGGACTAAGATTGTTTGGGCCATCCGGAGGTCCGAACAGCACAAGTGATCTGGATCATTTGATTAACATCCAACGGTCCACCGCACATGCACCCAAGTGGCTCGAGCCTGAGTGCAGCTACGCGGTTGGATCAAGTCAAGTGGCTCGGGTCCGACTCGAACCCAACAGGACCTGACTAGGGTTTTGAAAAACAGCTGAAACTTTGAGGGATATATAGTGGTAGCAAACTAACTCCAAAAATTCCAAAATTTTTACAGGAGAGTGTTGACTCTAGGATTGACCTTGTGTAAAATTTCCAGAGGTTTTTATATAGGGCATTTTTCTCTAGAAATTCTGCAAGGTTTTGAGTTAAGGTTTGACCAAAGTCAAACTGGTTTGACTGGCCTCTTAAAATATTCAAACAATTTCTAAAAATTATGAAATTTTTTAGAGGAGTCACCCAACATCCCAAGAACCAAGGAGAATTATTTCCAGAGGATGATCACTAGATTTGACAAGGATTAAAAAAGGAGGGTCATGACTTATTCAATTAGAGATTTAGGTTTTTGACTTCGCATAATTCTTTTACAAGAATCACAGAAAAGTTCAAAACCTTCAAGATGGAAGGAAAGTTTTAATTTCTACACATTTTCTTACATTTGAAACACAAGCCAAGACTTAGGATGTTACAAATCTATTCGAATAACCTCGTCCTAGGTTATGGACATGCTTGGTAAGGTCGTGCAAAAATTAGACTATAACCTTTTCACTAAAACTTGAATTGAGTGGTATGAATGGGGAATTCGTGCTATGCTGTGGTGGCTATTGGGTTAGTCACCTCTAGGTTGTTATTTATGTTATATTTGATGTCTCGTTGTTATTTCAACCAATAAAAATAGATTGTCAAATTGCTTTCAATCTATTACATTATTGTAAATAAAAACTTGCTTTATGCGTTCAATGAACCATATGACCAACTCCTTTGTTTCAGCTTGCATGTAGCTATGTATAGGCTTGTTACTCGTAAGTCTTGCGAGTACATTTTTGTACTCAGTTGCACGACTAGCTTTTGTGAGACGGACTACGTGTTGGACGACTAGCTTGGCGGCCCAGTCGGTTACCGTGTGGGTGAATGGAAAACCGGTTGGATTTTTGTTATCGTCAACTTATGACATTTTGCTTCCACTGCTATTTATGTTGTTATGGTGTCTTTTGGCTGGTCAGCCCCTTTTGTAATAACTCTATTATGTATGTCTTTTGCTAGACTTGGTATTGTAATCTTGTATGGAAATGGTGCATGATTTTGTGAAGGTGTATGTGTACTGCATTTCTGGGAAGTACATGTCCACCGAGGCTTAGGATATTTGACTGGTAATATTAGAACCATTTGAAGGTTAAGTATTACGAGTTAAATACCCTAGGTCCTCACAGCAGCTGGCTACATAAGAAGGAGAGGGGGCAACCCTAGGGTAGCTACCGTATCACAGCTATAGTACCACCACCGTGCTATAGCGCTGCTCCATGCTACAGTACCCTCCCACCCTTAGTTCTCGCTGCCAGCCAAGAAGGAGGAAGGCAGAAGCCTCCTTGGGTACTGCCGACCAAGGAAGAGAAAGGAAGAAGAAGGAAGGGGGAGAAGGGGGAAGAGAAGGGAAGAGGGATCGCGGGCTGGTATTCGTGTTCTTTAGCGGTTCTCCAAGGATAATCTTGATCCCTTTCAATTAGTGGTGTAATCTAGAATTTAAGCGATATCGGTTTTAGATCGGTTCTGTGGCAGTCTATATTATTCGTTCGATTTGGGGCAGTTAGCCACGAAATCTGGTCTGGCCATCTCCTATAGAGTTGTAGATAACGTCGGTAGCTTTCAGTAGGTTCTTGGATCAGGTAGTTTGGATGAGCGGTTCAGGAGATATGATTTTCGTAGCACCACTATTCTACAGTTTTATTATAATTCTGACAGTCAATGTTAATTATTCATTAGCAAATAGCTAATGAATTATTTAGAGGATCTCACCAAACCAAAAGTTGTAGGTATGCTTGTAAGATTTTTAGATAGCTAAAGATCATAATTTTTTGGATAAGTGTACTGAAAGATACGTTAGTTTTAGTCTCACTGTCCAGAACCTCTGATAGGATTTAGCATTATAGTAATCTGTTTGGTAGGGATAGAAGATGACAAAATCTGGGAATCTCACCAACTAGTTTTATGTGGATAATTTAATAAGCTTTCAGAATAATCAAAGAACACTAGATTTGGATAATTATAAGAAAAGTTATGAATTTTGGAAGAAGATTGTTCTATTTTATGACAAATCGATGTCTATAGAAGTTGGTGTTTTGGGTTGCGCTAGGAAGCGTAGTTCGTCGTGTACTTATTTCTAGCAAAATCTTGTCCAGAAATGTCCTCTTAGTGTGATTGTTATATTTATTCAGGTGCTTTGATTCCAGGGGGCAGCGCCCTCTCCGTATCATCAAGCTTCGCACGGCTGAGGCAAGTACCATTAGTGGTAGATTATTCATGAGTGATTTTTCATGTTTGCTAGCAGTATGAATGTATGTGCTATTCCTGGATGCTAGAATGATAACAATGTCAATGATCATGAATGCTAGAAGTATAAGTAAGTTTTATTCATGCATGATGTTGCTATATTTTCATGTTAATGATGGATAGAGGAATTGTACATGTGCATCATGTCATCATATTTGAGACTTGATCACGTGGTGACCAAGCACTGGTTTGAGGTCCCCGTCATGTATATGACGGGCTTGTGGTCGCCACACTTATGGAGTGTGTGCTTGTGGTCCCCACACTTATGGAGTGTGGGTTTGTGGTCCCCATACTTGCGAAGTATGGGCTCTTGGTCCCTGTGTTTGAGAGCGCAGGCATTGGTATGCATCGACAGTTGCATACCCTGCATTACCGGTAAAATGCAAAGAGAGTAAAGAGAAAGGATGCATTGAGCATTGCATAAGCATGTGGTATGATATACTGTAAAGACTTGAGAATAGTTGCTGAGGTTATAATTGTGTGTTATATTGTCTTATTATTTGTACTTTGCTAAGTTTGTGGACTCACTCTTGTTGTTGTTTATGGTTTTAGGTACCCCTTACAAGAACGACATGCATGGGAGGGACTAGAACTAAGAGTGGTTGCACAATGGCACGAACCATTCATTTCAAAATAAATTGGTTGATGATTTAGTTTTGAGTAAACTCTGCTTAAAAGATTGTTTATGATTACGCCTTATGCTTGGAATAATTTCTAATAGAGTTGATTAGAGGACTATGGATGCCCTTTCGTTTATGCTTTAGTTGTTTAGTAGAATTTGGAAATTCTTTGATGATTAGTCTAGAGTGGATGTTTGGAATATTGATTGTTGCTGGAAGAATCTGTCTGAACCTCTGGTATGTCCATCTATACAAAGGAGGTTTTGTTGAAATTTGGTAAAGAAAGACTAAGTTTTTGTTGTTATTCTTTTAGTTTAGTGGAATTCCAGGCTCATGTTGGGCTGGGGTGTTACAGTTGGTGTCAGAGTGGGCTTTAGGTCCTTGGTGACTAGATTAATTAAAATTTGCTAATGATTAATCAACTTAAAAAAATTTGACACATTGGTGCACAGTAGGATGGGATTAGGAAAATCATTGCATTTACATTTTTGTTATATCGTATTGATGATTGCTAATATGAATTGAGTATGATTGCTTATTAATTGATTATATGATTGATATGCGTGGGGATAATCGATGTTGAGAGGTAGAGTTTGGTTGTGGCCATGGGCATGGCCAGGCTGTACTGCCAGTTGGGGTATGAGAATAGTAGAGTGCTTACCTTGGGTAAACTAATTTCAGGTGTTGAGAATGGATTTTTTTGGGAAGGTTATTGTCTTCCTTAGGTTGTATTAGGATTTTCTGATAAACCGCGAGAGATTTATTAATTTTTCTTGGGTTAGTGGTTACAATGCAGTTGGACGTTTTCCCTTGGTTTTATTGGTTCCGTAAAACGATGATTTGTTCTTCTGACTGACGAGAGTTGCTACTTGTTAACGTTGTTGATTCGCAAGGTTGATATTTTATTGTGAAGGTCTGCCTTCCTTGTTGAAAAAAAATGATTCGCTTATTCGCTTGGTACTTTGGATAATGTGAACTATCTTTTGCGAGTTCTTTAGCATGTGAAAGCTTTAACTCTACGTATTTCGTTTGTAGTAGTTGGAGTGTTGAAGTTTGGTACTTCTTCTTTGAGAAAGAAAGTGTCAAAACTCTTTTGTAACATTTTGTTGTGTTAAGTGGGAGGTTGCAAGTATGGAAGATAATGTACTATGTATGAGTCATTAAGTTGGGTCTGTAGCGTGGTGCATAATCGATCTTAACCAAGATCCTTGGTAGTAAATGTGATTATATTGTTGTTGTCATAGAATAATTACATGATGAACTTGTTTAATAGTATGACTATACATACTAGGAATCCAAGATTTATTAAGAAGTGTGTTATATTAATGATTTGGTCTGATCATTAAGATTGTGGAATGTTTCCCAATGGATTAATCTACCCATTAGTGGTGGTTATGTTAAGGATGTGTTTGAACGTTGCCTTAGAGGATATTAATCCAAAATTTTTCATAAACTAGCTACTTGATGATCATACATAATTGCTCGACTGAAGTATGTATATCAAATTAGATGAATATTGAGGTAGTACCTTGTGAAACCCTGTTATACAGGAGATGATGTTATTAAATCTTTAATTATATTTTGCCCTAAACTCTAATCATAAGGTGGAAGGTAGACTCTGTGTTTATAAATGGTTATGTGACTGCAAATAGAAGTAGGACCCTATTTGCATACTTGATAAATACAATTGTCAATTGTTAATGATAGTTGAAGTGGGTGTTGAACAACACTAATGGTTGAGTGGATGAATGAATAAGTGGTCTCTGATAGCGTGTCTTGCGAAATTGTTATTTGATAGCATGATCTTGTTGAAAGAGGTTTGTTTCAACCTTGTGGCTTGTGTTTCTTTTAGAGAGGTTTATGATGGGATACGAGGCTATGATGATTCTCGCTAAGAGTGTATTCTTTTATTGTTAGTGTGATTGTCAGTAAGGGATTATGATGATAATGTTGAATGTTTTATATAAAAGAATTTGATCACTCGCGTGATATTGATTAAATGAAATGTTTCTAGTTTTGCGGTTATAAACTTTTGGACCTCATGTTGATGTGGTAGCTGAATTGTTTCAAGCAAAGTGAGACGTTGAAAGGTTTTATTAATTCATAAGTGATTCATGTGTTGTGGTATTCAAATCTCTTCTTCTTGGCGTTGGCATGGTGGTGCTGTAATCAAAGGAAGTCGCTTTCTTTGTTAAAGAAAAGAGTAAGGTAGAAGTATTTGAGATTGAAGTCAAGTTTTGTAACTTGTAGTTTATTTAAATTTGCCTAAACTTTCTATTCTTGCCCATAAGAGTTTTCTGAATTTCAAAAGCAATGTTTTATTCTCGTTTGAGGTTTGATATTTTTTGCTTGTGGGACGTGTGCCCTCAACTATGATCTCATCTTTTGTTTTCCGAGATCATTGCTATTTGACTATTTCCCTTAATCTTGTATCTACTGTAAGTGGTAATGGTTTCCTATATGCTGAAATTCGTTTCTTTTTGCCTCTTCTAAGAAAGGGTTAATCGATTTGTGTTACAAAGTCTTTTCGGATGTGCAATAGCAACTAGATAGTGGTGGTCTAGTAGATGATTTTATGAGCCTTTAGGTGTCAAGTTGTTGAGATGCATTTAGTGATAAATTGATTCTTTACAAAAATCTTTAAAGAGGATTTGATTTAATAGAATGGTGGTCCTCGGAGTTAACTGATTACGATGTTGCAATTAGTAGAACCTATAGTGATGTGTGGTCCAAAATTTTTGTTCAATTGATGGAACATTAGAATTAGAAAGTATGGAAATCTTGATCAATTTATTAGAGTATCGCAATTGGGTATTCGGTAAGATTGTCTAGAAGAATTAAGATGGTGTAGTTTAATGAGAGTAGCAGTGTGGAGAAATTTAATCGTTGTGTTAATTAATGGGATAGTAGGGATTGTCGAGTTAATGTCAAGTATGACTCGGCCTTAGTGAGTAACCCTCTAGGAGTTAGATTATCTCTAAAGATAACTTGGTCAAGAATATATTTATTTATTAACGTTGGTGATTGAGTATGTTTGAATTTTGGTCAATTAGTTAGGGTATTACGAATGGGTATATTGTGGTCGTGTAGCTGAATTTGATTGGTGTGGTTTAGTGAAGGTCCAAGATTGATCAAATGAATCGTCTTGGGCAGTTACTTGATTAGTGAGGAATGTTGATGTTAATGACTGATGTTTTTATTGAGCTGTGTGAAATTTTAGTAAATGAATTTGAGAATTTCCTATCAATTATATCAGAAATTCATGGAAGGAGACTTGGAGGTTGAATTTGGGCATTGCATTTTTATGCTAGGACCTTGGAGGCCCAATATTATGTGTAGAAGTAGAAGAGCAAAAGTGGATTCTGAACAATGTGTTGATCTTTGATAGAATACTTTGGGTATAGTAAATGAGTATGGGTGCTTGTCGGTGAAAAAAAAACTTTATTGAGGTGTTAGGGATCATTTGTCAAAATAATTCCTTTGGTATAAGAGTGGACTAGAGAATCCTTTTGTGGATTAGTAGAGTCTCTCTAAATGAGTGTGGTTGTTTTTTTTTATTTGAGGATCGTTTTGGGTTGTCGGTTAAGAGGAACGAGTTAGTATGATGATTTGAAAACCCATGATTTGGGAGGAGGCTTATTTCTTAACAGAACATTCAAGAAAAGAATGTTTTTCTCGAGTAGGGGAGTACTATCTTCATTCTTGGTTGAGCTGAGTGTTTATGACGAAGATCATGTACCATTTGAGTCGACTTTATGGGGCATGGTGGTTCTTTCCGGTTCAAGAAAAAAAATAAAGGAAGTGTTTGATTTGGGCATTCGAGTGATTTCTCTTTTGGCTTATGTGGTATTTATTTGCAAACTGCCTAGTTGGAATGTTGGAAGGTTTTCATGATAAATCTCCGATTTTGGAATTGAGCATTTTGGACAGAAGTTGGTTAGGAGTGGGTTGGAATGTGAATCCTTTGTTTTTAGTTGAGTTCTGATTATTAAAGTTTGTTTAAAATTTGTTGTGTTGCGCGTCCCTGCTTAACGAAGTTCTCCTTATCAGGATGAAGAGATCGACTGAGAGATGGAACAAGAGTTCCATATGTCTATGTGCATGTTCTGTGGTTTGTTCCCAAAGGGAATGATAGCCCAAAGTATATTTGGTTTGTTCTGGGAGTTGCAGGGATTTTGGAAAATAGCGATTTGCTAGAACCGTCTCGAGCCCTGGAGCAGGGTATATAGCATTTTGTATAACCCGGTGTTGAGAGAATGCTTGAGGTATTTGGAGTGTGAGGTTTCATAAGATCAGTTGACTAGCGAGTAATACCACATCTTCAAGTCCTGTCCGTTCAGGTTAGGTCAGTACGAGTGAGGAGGTGTGATACATCAGTTGCATCAAGGTGCAGTGGTCCCATAATTCCGAGAGGAAAACAACTTGGGAATTGGAGCCTCGCATGCATGAGCAATATCCGGTATTGTTCAGAGCAGGTATGTGGTAATGTTGGTAGAAATTTTTTTAGCTGAGATTGTTCTTTAGCGTTAAGCGTGTTTAGAATTCGGAGTCGAATTCCGTTTAAGGGGGGTAGAATGTAATACCCCAAGTTTATTTAAGTAAGAAGAATTAATTTAGAGAGAAAGGCCAATTAGAAAATGGTTTTAACAAGAGATTAGAGGGCGGTTTATGCATAATTTGGACAACTTGGGCTGTGGGCTTCCAGCCCAAAGCATTTAGGCCCAAGGGGGAAGGGCATCTGGCCACATAAGAAGGAGAGGGGGCAATCCTAGGGTAGCTACAGTACCACCACGATGCTACAAAGGTCACACATGTGCAGTGCTCTGATCCCTCCACCCCTAATTTTACGCCGCCCAAGAAGGAGGAAGGGAGAAACCTCCTCGGGTGCTACTGGCCAAGGAAGAGAAAGGAAAAAGAAGGAAGGGGGAGAAGGGGAAGAGAAGGGAAGAGGGATCGCAGGTTGGTATTTGTGTTCTTCAGTGGTTCTCCAAGGGTAATCCCGATACCTTTCGATTAGTGGTGTAATCTGGAATTTAGGCGATATCGGTTTTAGATCGGTTTTCTGGCAGTCTGTAGTATTCATTCGATTTGGGGTAGTTAGCCACAAAATCTGGTCTGTCCATCTCCTAGAGAGTTGTACATAACATCGGTAGCTTTTGGTAGGTTCTTGGATAAGGTCATTTGGATGAGCAGTTGTAACAGCCCAAATTTCAAATTTCCAGTTGAAAATAAAGCTTAATTATTTTTGTGGATTTTTCTGAAATTTTTAGAAGCTTTTACTTAATCAATTTGAAGCTAAACAAATTTATTTGCAAAGGATATTACCAAATAATAGTTGGAAATATTTTATTTAAATCCAGAATGCCTCTTAGAATTTATGTGAATTTTCTCCTAATTTGTGGACTTAATTTACTATTTTCTAAAGCTTAATTGAATTATCAACATTTAATCAATTATAAAATCAAAAGAAAATCCTAAATGGGGTTTGGGCCGAATCCTAGCTCGGCCCACACCCATTTTCGCGCGTGCGGCCCGTGCGGCCCGCACCTCCCACGCGCTTTAACCCCCCGCATGCATCTCAGCCGTTGGATTGAAATCCAACTGCTAGAATTCAATGAAACGTTCGGGCGACCGAACGCACCCTCTGGTTTTGCACCGTTAGATCTAGATCCAACGGCCCACGTGCATCAGTGACTTTATCACTCACTCACACCGCCGCAATCTATCGCGACCGTTGGATTAAGATCCAACGGCTGCGCATAGCCCGTACTTACCGATTCGCACTCGCCTTGTCCACCGTTGGATCAAAATCGGACGCACCACCACCGTCGTCTTCCTTTCCTTCTTCTTCCTCGCGACATTCCTTTCTCGCCGCGCTGTCCGCCATGGAAAGGTTTCGAAAACCTTCCATACTCGGTGAAATCCCGATCAAAATCCCGCGATTACGCGCGCATTTAAGCCCCGGATCTTCTCCGCCTCCGACACGGCCCTTTTTCTCGCCCCAAATCTCCACAACCCCGCCGGTGACATCGCACGGACCTACGTGCTCTCCACTCCACCTCAGCCACGCCCGCGTTCTATAAATAGGTGCTCCGGGACTGCCTTGACCTCCACACCACCACGCCACCACCCACAGCCCTCCTCCTCGCCCGTAGCACCCGGAATTCGTAGTTCTTCGCCATCGGTGAAAACTCATCTCTTCTCCGGTTCTGGCACCATCGTCGACGCTCCGGCCACTCCAACCTCACCATCAGCATCGCCTCATCGTTGCGAAGCCCGCACGACCACCCACTCCCTCGAAGGACCCCCAGAACACCATCGCCGCCGTCGACCTCCAACCGCCACTGCAAAACTCCGTCGCCGACGACCTTTCCGACACGCTCCACTGTCGTTTTGGTAACCCTCGTGATCGCACTACTCTGCTCTTCATTTTGCGCACACTCGTAGGGCTCGCTGCGGTGTAGAACACCGGCGAGCCGCCCATCAGAGCGCCGCCAGTCACGGGCTGACGTGGACCGAGCCACGTCGTAGCCACGTCACCGCCACACACGCGCCACACCAGCCCCGGAGCTGAGTCACTGTAACATCCCAATTTTGGACTTGTGTTTCAAATGTAAGAAAATGAGTAGAAATTAAAATCTTTTCTTACATCATGTATTTCCTGTATGTTGTAAACAATTCCTGTACAAGAATTATGGAAATACAAAGTCATAAGTCTTTTGATCCAAAACCTTGTCTTCCAAAAACAATCTTGTCAAACCTTTTGATCATCTCTGGAAATGTTTTTCCTAAGTTCCAGGGAAGGTATGTGACCCCTCTAAAAAATTTCACAATTTTTAGAAATTGTTTGAATACTCTTAGAGGGCAGTCAAACCTGTTTGACTTTCAATCAAACCCTAAACCAGAACCTTGCAGAATTTTTGGGAAAAAAATACGCTGCATAAAAACCTCTGTAAATTTTATACAAGGTTAATATCTAAGTTAGCAAGCTCCTGTAAAAATTCCAGAATTGTTGGAGTTAGTTTGCTACCTTTAAAAACCTTTCAAAGCTCTCAGCACTTATTTAAAACCCTAAGTCAAACTTGTGTTGGACTCGAGTCAGACTCGAGCCCAACTTCACTTCTTGGTTGAACCCAACCGCCAGCCAAAGGGCGCGTGGTTTTCCGCCGTTGGATTAAAATCGAACAGCCCGTGTTGATTGGGCCGTTCGGAACTCGCAGACGCGCCAATCCATTTGCACCGTTGGATTAAGATCCAACAGTCCTGATGCATTGGGCTGTTCGGGTCGCTCGAATGTCTCAATTGATCTCAGCCGTTCGTTCTTGATCGGGCCGCCCTGATTGACTTGAGTATTAGAAACCCTCAGCCGGCCCCTTTTAATCGTGACCGTCCATCTCAGATCCGACGGTCGCAGTCTCTCTTCTCTGTTCTTCTTCCTCCTCTAGCTCCCGTACCAGCGTGCGCGCCATGGTAGGGAGTAGGAGAGAGCAGTGGCCCATCCCCTCGCACGTCAACGGCTCTTCGCATTTAATGCGCCCCAGGCTTTCGGCTCCCATGTCCTAATCTTCACTTGCCCCCATCGTTTCATTGGTCCATGGCAGCTCCATGAACCGAGCTCACCTTAGGGCATTCATTTTTGCCAAACCCTAATCCTCCCTCTATATAAAGCCCCCCAAGACCCCTCCTGGCGTTCCTTTACACCACCCCTAACTTCTTCTTTGTTTTTGGAGCTCAACACCACTGAAATTTTCAAATCACCACTGGAGGCCGTGGAGCTCCATTGTGAACTTGGGTGCTCTAGTGGTTCATCTTCAAATCTTTTTGCACCCTTTCAAGCTCCTTACCCTCCTATGCATTTCCCCTAACTTAATTTGGTTTGACATTCTCAGGAATTGTCAAATTTGGGGTTTGTTCTAATTCGGTCGAAATCGTCCCTTTTCTTCCTCAGCTCTGGTAAGTGGTTCTTTTTGCAATTAATTGCTTGTGGAGCTTCTATGAGCTTTAATGAGGCTATTTTGACCACCCAGAGGTGTTCATTTTGCTCAGGTCATCACTTTCATACCTTCTTCCCCAACTCTGGTGGACTCCTTCGCTGTCAGAGCTTCTCCGCTCGTCTTTGAAGCTCATCTTGCTCAAGGTAGCTTCTTATTAGTCCTCAGATGCTGTGGCACCCGCTTCTTTGGACTGCTGCGGAGCTTTTGAGCTATTTTCATTTTCGGCCGATTTTGTCGCCGTCATCCTTTTCCGACTCGCCAGCGTTCTAGGCCTTCGCCGCCGGCGAGGTCACCACCATCGGGTCTGCAAGGTTATTGCGAACCCATTTTAGCCTTTAGGTCGCGCCGCCGTGGCCGGAGCCGCAGGCGGGGAGCCTCTTTTCTCGCTCGGGTTTTGCCGGACGGGAGTCCCTCTCTGTGCCATTGCCGCTCGGACACCATTAATGCGCTAATAATTGTTAATTACTGTTAATGATTAGTTAGCATTTAATTGATGTTTGAAATAACCTTAGTGGGTCACTGCCATGTGGGCCCAACCCCCCTTAAACACTCTCTCCCGCACTGTGCGTCAGCGTCTCAGACATCATTAATGCTAATCATTGTTTAGCATTAATGGTTGTCTTAAAACGTTTAGTGTCGCTGACATGTGGGCCCATGCACTTAAACCTCCCCGCACTTAAAATCCACATGTGTAGTTTGCGCTGATCGTGGACCGTCGATCTTGTGATCAACGGCCTAGATCTCTGGGACTTTCGGGCCCCTGAATGTCCCAATCACTCGGGGCCGTCCATCTTTAGATCTGTGGCTGAGATGCGTGTGCTGTTCGGGTTCCCCCAAAGAGCTCCACGCTTTGAGCCGCTCATCTCCAGATCTACGGTTGTGGTTGTTCGCGGCAATCGCGTCGCCCGAACGGCCCATTTCACGTGGACCGTTGGATCTAAATCCAACGGTAAGCCCCCGTAGGATTGCGCGCGTGTGCTATTCTCCGTGCGCGTGGGCCGTTAGATTTTGCATCTAGGGCCCACGTTCGTCCACGTCACTTTATTTACGATAAGGTTGATTGTATTTCGATAAGTCTTTACTTATTAACTGAAAATTGTATTAAACTTTGAAAACTCATAACTAATTCAATTTAAATCCTTTTTAGATGGTTCCAACTAGAATAAATTCATGTTTAACTAAAGTTTTATATAAAAATGCATTTAGACATTGTTATGTGCCAGAAAAGTTTGTAAATAATAATAACCTGATTTCAGCCATTTTAGAATATTCCTGAAATTGAATTAAACTTTGTTAAATGCATATCTTTTTCTGTATAACTCCAAATTGTGCAAACTCAATTTTGTTAAATTCCTCTGTTAGCAAACTTTAATATGAAATAGGTTTTGAACATGATTTCTTTTCTGTAAAGTAACATGTGCTAGGTTTACAACTTAGAAAAATCATAAGTAATTCATTTTAACTCCAAATTTTGTAAACCCAACTTTGCTGACCTTAGAATGCCATTATCTACCTAGCATAAAAATTTCAGACCTTAGATCATTCTAGAAATTTTCGCCATGGACAGTATCAGTAATTAATTTAGTTGATTTAATAGGCTGAGAGAGTTTATTTTAGCTATAACTTTTGCATGTTAAGCCCAAATTGAATAATTCTTATTTCTAAAATTATATAAAATCATACCCTTGCTGTTGTATAAATTTTATAAGTTTTGGATATCTTTTGCTGTTGAATTTTGTTTGGTATTCTTCGTTCTTATTGGTTTATCGCCTTTTCGTGCTAGGTTCCGAAGATATTATTGATCTCGATTCCGAGCCTCGGCACTGACCGCCTCTCTGAAGAAGGCAAGCAGATGTAGCATCATTTGATCATGTTGTTCCTATTATTTTTAAATTCTAATATGTTGTTTGCAAATTCTACGTATGCATTGCTATCTTGTTTTAAAATATTGTCGATTAGTTGACCTACTAGATGCATTTTCAGTAGACAAATGTTTATCCTCTACTACTGAGCCTATGGGCTACTTGCTGTGATTTTGGGTTTGTTGGATGAACTCTTGTCACTTAGTAGTTTACGAGTGGATGTGCTTAGCCATGCTTAGCTATCGATAGTAATGGGCGGTTATCGACTCGTCGATAACCTTGATCACACAAACTTATTATGATCTGTATGTTTTAGCCTCTGTGCGATATTTACTTGTGAAAACTAAAAACTGAAAGTAAAATGATTTCGACTTAGGCATAATGGTAAGATGGTGTGTTTTGGGTGTGACTAGAATGGTGCCCTAGTCAGTTAAGGACCGAACTTCTTGTGAGTCCCTGTTATCCAGGCAATTTTGTGCGTGCTAACCACACTAGAGATATATGGGACCTCTCTTGACTAAGTACTTTGGGGGGTGTTAATTAATGAGTCGCGTGGTGGGTTTTATATTTAACTATATGCAACATGGACATGTTTGTGGGGAGGGGAGCACCCGCTGAGGCCGGTGTCTCCTACTCCACGTATGGATCCTTGTGATCCATATTTCGTCGGCAGATCACTAAGGGTTAACCCCCATACGTGCGGCTCTTGATTAGCTCAATCCATTGGAAATGTCTCGTAGGACTAGCCGTGCCGGCATACCAAAGGAAGTGTGCTAAATAGCTTGGCAAAAAGGCGGTCTGAAGTGTGGGTACATTGGTACACCCCTGCAGGGTTAAAACTATTCGAATAGCCTCGTCCTAGGCTATGGACACGCTTGGGTAAGCTTTTCAAGAGTTAGACTACAACAATTTAATTAAAACTTAATGGGTGGTATGAATCAGGGATTCATGCTATGTTGTGGTGGCTTTTGGGTTAGTCACCTCTAGGTGGTTACTTGATTATTTTATTGTTACTCGCTGTTATTTCAATGCTTAAAAATAGATTTTGTCAATTGCCTTCAATCTATTACATTATTGCAAATGAAACTTGCTTTATGCGTCCAAACAACCATATAACTATTTCCTTTGAATTCAGCCCACATGTAGCTATGTATAGGCTTGTTACTCGTAAGTCTTGCGAGTACATTATTGTACTCATCTGCATTGCTTGTTGTGTGTAGAGGAAGAGGGTGAGCCCCAAGGGCCTTACTTTTGTGAAATGTGCGGCTTTTGGGACGACTAGCTCGGCGGTCCGGTTGGTTGCCTTGTGGGTTAAGGCACACTAATTGGCTTTTGTTTATAGCCATCTTATGGCACTTTTGCTTCCGCTGTTACTGTCTCTTTAATCTCAATTTGGCCGGTCGCCCCACTCTGTAATAACTTATATTATGTATGTCTTTTGGTAAACTTGTTATAATGTGATGTATGGAATTGATGCATGATTTTGTAATGATGTATATGTGCTGCAATTTTGGGAAACACATGTCCATCGAGACACGGTGTATTTTGTTTGTGATGCTAGAGCCAATGGAAGACGAAGTATTACAAGCTAAATAAACCGGGGTCTCACAGTCACCACCCACGTGGACGCCCACGTGGCATACGCGCCGGCACACCCGCACCAGTACACTGTTTCATAAGCCGGGTTCACCGTGGACCTTTGACCGACCGTGCACTCAGTCCATTAACCATTGGGCCCACCTATTAGTGACTCAAATGATTTTCTTTAGAAAAAGAATTCGGCCGGAAAAAGGAAATTCCCTCGCTGACATTGGCATTGCGCAATAATTAGATTTTCCTTTAGAAGAATAATTCGGGAAATTCATTTAAATTGCAGATTTAGGCTTAAACTTCAAAAATTCATATCTTTTGCATCTGAACTCCAAATTGGGTGGTTCAAGTGGTAAAATTTGTATAAAATTATAATCTAGCTAACTAAACCAAAATATTTTAATTTGGAGTTAATTTGAGTTGTCTTTTTGAATTTATTTGAATTTGAATTGAAATTGTCGTATTTTCATGTATAGACTTCGACGACTTCGGAGAGTTTGACCATTCCGAAGACCTAGATTTTCAGGACGTCAACGAAGGCAAGTTATACCATTGATCATGTTGATCCCATTAATTTAACTGTATTTTCATTTTTTAAATTACTTAACGCATGCATATGTTTATATAATTGTTTGAATGCCCTGTTTTTGGTATATAGTTATTCCAATCTTCATTGTATGGCCAATTTGAGTGTTGAATATGAATGCCTTGTCACCCTTAGGTAAAATACTACAAAAATTAATCATATGCTTAGCCATGCTTAGATCACACTTATGCATTTGGGAAGGTTTAGCCAAATCCTTTACAAACTTGATTTAAATTTGGTTATGTGGTATTGTTTTACCACAAAATGTTTATAAAGAGGGTTTTACTCTAAATAAAATCAAAAATGGGTTTGGACTTGGGTGAATTGGCTGAATGGTGGGTGCAGGTTTATGCACGGGCTTAATCTGGTCAGGATTAAGGCCTAGGGGTTTAATTGGAAGTTGCCCGAGTCAGTTAAGGACCGGTCTTTGAGCGTATTTTGCTACGCCTTACCATACCACATGTCTGGAATGGGACAGATTTGGCTAAATAATTTGTGGCGTCTTAGTGTTATTTGTGCTATGTTGTTTGTGTGGGTGTTGGTTAGACATTAGTCCCACCTGGCGCAAGAGGGGGACTCCCGGAGGATGGTTAGTCCAATGGTAGCGAAACCTTAGTGGGCATAAATACATTAAGACACTGCATTGTAAAGGCTTCATGATAATTGTTTAGTCACACGCCCTCGGAAGCGTGCATTGGCCGACATTAAAAGCAAATTATCTCGTGTGGGTAAAGCTGTACAAACTCTGCAGAGTAGAAACTATTCGAATAGCCGCGTCCGCGGTCATGGACATGCTAGCAAAGCCACTCTAAGTTAGACTTTGTTTTTGGTTTATAAAATGATTTCAATAGAGGTTTTTAGGATGGTTAATCCTATGGTAAAATTTGGCGGTTAGCCAAGTGATAGGAGGGTATCCTTCACCATTCAATTAATGGAGGTTATCCACTATAAAACTGTCATTTTAAACACTGATTTTAGTTATAGTATACAAACTGGCCTTGGAAATTAATATGTGTATTTAACCTGAAAATGTTGTTTATGCAAAATGAACCCTGCCAATACCCCTTGTTTACCTTATGCATGCATTATCTTTCAATATTGGGTGTAACTTGCAAGCACGGAAGTTGTGCTTACTCTTGCTGAATAATCTTTATTCAGGAGAAGACCTCTATCAGGACGGTGAGGATCTCGACGACTAGGCCTACGCCCCCAGACGATTGCCTGTGGCAAGTCGTGTGGTCTACTACTATTTTGCTTTCCGCTGTGTTATTTATTTGGCCTCAGGCCCCTTTTGTAATAAACTCTGAGTTATTATTAATAAAGTGCGAGATATGTTTGTGCTATCACTTCTGTTTGACTGTGTACACTAGAAATCCTGGACTAGTGTATGAACACAGAGAATTCGGGATCCTTCGTTCTCGGGTTCGACAGCAGTTCAGGAGATATGATTTTCGTTACACCGCTGTTCTGTAGTTCTGTCATAATTTTGACAGTCAATGTTAATCAGTCAGTAGCAAATAGCTAATGAATTATTTGGAGGATCTCACCAAAATGAAAGTTGTAGGTATGCTCGTAAGCTTTTCAGAGAGCTCAAGATCATAATTTTTGGATAAGTGTACTGAAAGATATGTTAGTTTTAGTCTTGCTGTCTAGAACCTCTAACGGGATTTAGCAGTTCTAATAATCCATTCTGGGATCACCATATAAATACACAAGGATTATTCTCATTATTCGTGTAGCCTTTCTTGCATAGAAAGTCGCTTCAAGTGATTATACCACGTCCTGCCTAATTGCTTAAGTTCGTACAATGACTTTCTGAGTTTCACATTGTACAGATTTCTATTGTCTAAGTTTCACATAAATATCGACATTGGCTGTTGTATTATTCATAGATTCTCCTATGGTCACATGATTTATAGCTATTTCTTCATAAGGCGATTCTTCTAATGCTTCTACTTGCTCACCACTGCTTACAATTACAGGCAAGTCCCTTTAGTTTTTGAACTCCGATGTGTGCGCACACATCCCTACTAATGTCTCCCTTCATGGGGATGTTCAAATCCGGTATGCCTTTCTGGTCTCAACTGGTTCCCTTTCTGGTTCTAGGGAACTTCGTTGATCGGCTGTGTCAAGTCCTTCTTATTCTTTTTCACCAGGTGTCCCTAGTTACTTCGGATTTGAGGGGCTGGAGTTCTCGTCCTTTCTGAGACCTCAGGACAGAATTAGGGATACCTTTTTCTTTCTTCGGTATTTCAACCCTCTCCGGTGCATTGTGTGCAGGCACATGCAACTTGGTTACGCTCTTTAAATCACTAAAGTGGTTAGGCATTTGATTCACTAATGCTTCCAAATCAATTATTTTCTAGACTTCAATTATCTTCTGGACTTCTCTTGTCTTCTAGACTTTAATTATCTTCTGGACTTCTCTATTTGCTTTGCTAGTGCGATGGTCATGTGCATGGATTTCAATTATCTTCTGGACCTTAATTATCTTCTAGACTTCAAGTATCTCCTGGACTTCTCTATTTCCTGATATTTTTTTATCAAGGGGTTGATTTCCTCCCCCTAATGACAGGAAACTATCATCATCAATTATACTATCAGCAAAGTGGGCTGCATGCAAATCTCCAGTCATAGCGTCCACATACCTGATTATGGATGCTGTCGCATAACCAACGTATATCCCAGACTTTTGGACAGAGCCCATTGTAGTTCACTATAGTGGTGGTACAGGTACATAAACCTTACAACCAAATCTTCAAAGATGAGAAATTTTCGGTGCTGACCCTTGCACTAGTTGCATAGGTGAATGTATGTTATATGCCGACAGTCTAAAATTGGTGAGAGCTGCTGCGAGCAGGACTGCGTGTCCCCAACATGTAGTTGGTAAATTACAATTCTTCAAAGTGACCAAGCAAAAATTTAATTCTTTTAATTAATGCTTGTGCTAGTCCATTCGAGATGTGTACATACGGTACAGAATACTCAACTTTAATTCCCATTTTCATGCAATAATCATCAAATGCCTTCGATATAAATTCTCCGATGTTGTCCATTCTGGTAGACTTCACATGATGATCAGAGAAATTATTATTAATTTTCATTATCTGCGAGATTAACTTTGCAAAAGTGTAGTTTCTCGTAGACAACAAACATACGTGCGGCCATTTTGAGGAAGCATCGATGAGCACCATAAAATACCTAAATGGGCCTGATAGGGGCTATATAGGACTGCAACTATTTCCCTAGATACGGTCCAGCAATGCAGGGACTTCATCCTTCGCTTTCAGAGCAGAAGGTCTAGTAATTAATTTTTCGGTGGCACATGCGGGGCACACAAAATCTTCGTGCTTCAGAAAATTCTTTAGATTGATATTATGTCCTTGTGAATTGTTAATTACCTTTCTCATCATCCTAAGACCTAGGCGGCATAATCTATCATGCCAGAGATAAAAAAAGCTCAGAGCTTCTAAATACGATTTTTAATGCAGTATAGGCTGCAGGTGCCTTAATATTAGGGTAGTATAGCCAAGTTTCATATGAAAGAAGTCATTCTAATACCCTTTTCCATTTTCTTCACGCTATGTAATGAGCAGGTATTCCTTACCATACTCTTCTTCAATCTCTACGTGGAAACCATTAGTGCGAATAGCCTTGAGAGTTCTAGTAGATTCTGGGTACAACAAGGCATCTTTAATGACCAAAGTTGTGCCTATCAGGAGTATAATTATAGCTCTTCCCGAGCCTATTATACAAGTATCACTGCTGACGATATTGTCGTAAGACTACCAGCATTCTTGCTGATCGACTGAAAGAATTTCGTCTCTCACAAGATGGTACTCGTTGGGCCGCTACCTTCTAAGTACACTTCCTCCATAGGGAGCCACATGCATTCTAATATAAGGTACTTTATTAATATGCAACAGGAAGCAAGCAGTACATAAATAAAATACTCCAGATATCATAACATAACTTGCTATTATCAATACGCGAAAATAAGCCTTGCAGAACTCATAATAAGAATTTAATGCTTTGCTCTCCTAGAGCTTACAACCATTATTCAAAGCTCCATCACAATCACAAACTCCTGGTGACTGCAAAAGGTCTAAGTGCAATGCGTGCACTAGATTGAATCAGCGAAGTATGAAGAAACTTCTATTTGGATCTGTTCCATGTCCATCTTTTCTTCTTGTGCAACTACAGCTGTGGCCGCAGCAATGTCCAAAGGAGGGGTGATGGGAGCTGCTACTGGGCTATCCACATCCATGCGTGCCTCATGCTGTCCTTTGCCCTTCTTCTTAGACTGGAAAGTATCAATAACGTGTAACCCACGACCTTACCCATCTTGCCCCTCTCCTTTGTGAGAGGCTTCATCACCTTGTAGCTTCTAGCATTGGCTTCATGGCCAACATTGCTACTAGGTGGCTGTGAGATGTAGTTCTTCCTTAGAACATCATCTCGAGTTTTCGCAACTTGCATGATGTCAATTAATTTGGCATACTCCTTGTAGCCGTCTTGACGATACTTGCGTGCGGGTTGCACCATATTCGGGTAAAAGGTAGAGAGACTCTTCTCAATCTTCTGGTCACCCGTGATTACATTACCACAGAGTTGAAGACTGGTACAAATTCTAGCCATGCTGGGTCAGTTCTTTGAACTCCTAGTTCGTGATGCCAGTCATCTTCGTATTCATGCAAAGAGTTCATAAGATTACTACTGGTAATTTGCATAAAAATTGTTGCAAAATTCTCATCATGCTCTTTGAACTCCCGATTTGTGACCCTGTATTTTCTCTGCATTTTTCATGATTTACTGCTATTTTCAATGATTAAAAGCAATATAAACAATCAAAGATAATGAAAACAGTAAATATAATATATAAATTGCATAAAAATAATAATAACAGAGTAAAACATGCTTCAAAAGTTCAAAATTATGCAAAAAATTTGAATTCCCGAGGCTCTTTTCTGCAGGAAAAAGAATTTTCGGCGAATTCTGCAATTTTCAGGGGTTAAAAAACGAAATTTCAGTCCTGCAGAAAATTTGTGTGTAATTTTTAGCAATTCTGAGGGCCTTTTTGCAAAATTGGGATTTTCCTTTTCTTTTCTCATTTTTTTCTTTTCTAGTTGGCCATTTAATGGCCTATTCGGCATATCTGGCCATTTCGGCCCATTCGGCCCACGTGGCCCATTTGAAAGGGAGGAGGGGGCAGGGTTAGGTTTTCCCTAACCCTGTTCTCCCGAGTGGCGGTGGCTTCATGTCGTAGGGAGGCAGCGCTGCGGGTGGCTAGCTGTGTATGCGGGGCCGAGCAGGCGCGCTTCGAGGCGGCGACACTTGGGCATGCAGGGCCGACGCGGGCGCACTTTCGAGCTGGTGACGCGTGGGCGTGCGAGGCCAGCGCTGGAGGCAGGTGCCACTTCAAGGCGGCGACGCATCGGTGTGCGGTGCCGGCACCGGAGGTGGCTGCCGCTTCAAGGTGGCGGCGCATGGCCGTGCAGGGCTGGTGCGGGTGCAGCGGTGCCGTGTGGAGGTAACAGCGGCAGCGACAGTGCTGGGGCATATGCAGAGGCGGCGGCAAGTGCATGTGCGGGCTGCAGCCGATGCGCATGCGGTGCGGTGGAACCCGTGCAAGGGTGCGCGTCAGCTTCGAGCACGGTGAGGTCGGCGGCGTTGGGCCGACATTGGCTCACCCGTGCAAGGGCCGGCGCCATCCCCTCGTCTTTTTCTTTCTTTGCTTCGGGCAGCGTGGACTAACGGTTACGGGCCAATGGTCGCGCGTGCGACGGGCCTGCACCAGTGGGGGAGGTGCCAACTTCGGGCGGCTGCGAGTGGCGGGCTTGTGCGGAGGCGTATACGGGCACGTGCTCAGAGGCGTATGTGGGCGCATGCTCGGAGGTGGCCATGCAGGGCGGTTGGAGCTAAGTGTGGCGGCGCAACACCGTTGCCATGCGAGGCGGCCATGGTGGAGACGGCGTACGACAGCGCCATGCCGGCCGGTGGCTTCAAGTGCGGGTGGTGCGCATGTAAGCGCCGGAGCCACCTTTTTTTTTCTCTTTTCTTCATTGTGATGCTCGCCCATGCAGGAGCTAGTGGCCGCGGGCAGCGGCACGGCTCCAGGCCGGCGGAGAGCGCGTGTTGAGTGCAGTGGTGGCACGACCGTTTTTTTACTATTCATATATTGATCTACGGATCACTGTTCATTGTTCATGCATCGATCTACAGTGCAATCAACATCCTCTCTTTCATGCGATCTATCGATCAGCTTGGCTAGCGACTTCAAGTCGGCTCGCGGTAGATTAGAGGGAATTTGCACCGTAGAAAACAATCTAGAAAGCAACAATAGCGGAATTGAAAGCGATCTAGAAGATACGATTCAATCTACGAGCATTGTGCTACGACGGTTACCTTTCGATCCGAGTAGACTAGGCCTAGAGGTAGGCCGGAGTCAAACATGCTGATAACGTATTGAGGAACCATCGCTGGCGAGTCTAGTCCGAATGATCACCTCGTAGACAAGCGTAGAATCGCTTGCAACAATGCAAGAACAAACAGAACATAATAGTAGATTGAACACAGAGATATGAGAGGACTTCTTGCTTCTCTTTGTTGCTCTTTTGTAAACAGCCATACAATGGTTGGGGGTTGTAACATCCCAAGTTTAGGCTTGTGTTTCAAATGTAAGAAAATGTGTAGAAATTTAAAACTTTTTCTTACATCTTGTATTTCATGTATGTTCTGAAAAATTCTTGTAAAAGAATTATGGAAATACAAAACCACAAGTCTCTTTTGACCTAAACCTTGACCCTTTAAAAAACTTCTTGTCCAATCTTGTGATCATCCTTTGGAAATATTTTTTCCAGTTTTAGGGTTAATGTGTGACCCCTCTGAAAAATTTCACAATTTTTAGAAATTGTTTGAATATTTTAAGAGGTCAGTCAAACCAGTTTGACTCTAAGTCAAACCCTAGCTCAGCACCTTGCAAAATTTTTGGAGAAAAATGCACTGTATAAAAACCTCTAAAATTTTTATGCAAGGTCAATATCAAGGGTAGCAAGCTCCTGTAAAACTTTCAGAATTTTTGGAGTTAGTTTGCTACCTGAAACAATTCTTCAAAGTTCAGCTTAAATTCAAAACCCTAATCCAATTCACTGTTGGGCTCGAGTCAGACCCGAGCCCAACCACTTGACTCGGTCGAGTCAAGTGACTTAGCCACACTCGAGCGCGGTCTTTTGGGCGCGAGCACCTTGGGCCGTTGGATTTCATCTCAACGCCCCAGATGGAATTTGTCTTTCGGACCCCCCGAGAGCCACCTCAAACCTGAGCCATTAGATACCGATCCAACGCTCACGACCTCCCCTGCCGTTTTGGGACCTTTGGTGGCCTTGTGAAATCGTGGCCATCCGTGCCCGATCCTACCACCCACGACCTCCCCGACCTCCTACTCTGTTCTTCTTCTTCCTCGACGCGCCCGTACGCGCGTGCGCCATGGCAAGTGGGCAGAGTAGTGCCTGGTCACCTTGTGGGGCCCGGTAACGGCTCTGAGCCCCTCCTTTTTCAACTTTGTCAGTGTTAGCTCTGGCCTCCACCTGCTCCCTCCTCTATTTCACGCTCGGCAGAAGCTTTTGGTCATATCGCCATTAAGCCTTGTCCTCGTGTAGCCGTTGACCCCTGAGCTACTTGAGGGCCTCCGAGCTCTCCTTGGGTTCCCCTTCACACTCTCTGTCACCCCAACTCTGTCTCTGTGTATTTGTGTGCAAATCATCGAGGACCCCATTTTCGACCGATTCGAGCTCCTCGTGTCGGCAAGGCTCCAGTGGTCCTCTTGCCCTACTTTTCGTTCCCTTTGGGACCTTGGCTCGTCGCAAAGCTTTTCCCTAACTCCATTTTGGGTCACCTTCGCAAAGCTTGCCCAATTTGGAGTTTGCGTGGATTGCGGCCGAAAGTGCTCTTCTTCGTCCCCAACTCCGGTAAGGACTTTTTTGTTCAATTGATGGCTCTTGGACCTGCTCTGGGCCATCGCGAAACTATCCTTACCGTCCTTTCTGCTTCTTTTTGCTCAGGAGCTCTTGTCCCCGTCATCGTCCTCAGTTCCGGCATCGGTCTCTACCACTAGAGCTTCTTCGACTTCCTTCGGACCTCCTCTGGGCCCATGTGTGTTCGCAATAACCCCCTAGTGCTCGAGAACCTGTTATATTAGATCGTGGCGAAGCTTTTTCGCGTTTTTGGTTTTTGCCGTAGTAGCTCCTCCACCCCTCTCCGGCATTTTAGGCCAGCTCCGCCGCCGAGAGTACCCTCATCGTGTGCGCAATAGTATTATGCACGTTTTGACACCTTTGGTTCGCGCCGTCGTGGTCGTGGTCGCCGGCGGCGAGCCGGCGGGCAGAGCGCGATATTCTATACTGTTGTTGTAAGTTTTGGCAAAGTCCAGGACCTCCTAGGGTTCATCGTAGCCGTTAAGGACTACCTCGGGTTAGATTTTCACCGTAGGATCTTTCTCTGTGAAAACTTTAGTCACAGGACCTCTTAAGTTAGATCCTAGCCGTTAAAGACCTCTTTAAGTTTAATCTGGACCGTTAGGATCACCTAAGTGTATCAGACCACCTTCGGGGTCGTTTTTGTAAAAACCACCCTCGGGACCGCCCTTGGGGTCCTCCTTGCAAAAGACCACCCCTTGGTCTTTTGTACAGAAAACCTCCCGCGGGAATCTTGACCGTCCAGCACCTCCTCTGGTGGATATTTGGCCGTCCAGGACCTCCCCTCTTGTAGATCTTATCGCTTAGGACCTCCTCCGGATAAATCTTGACTGTCCAGGATCTCCCCTTGGAGATGTGGGTCGTTCAGGACCTCCTCGTATCAGATCTTTAGCTTCAGGACCTACCCTCAGCTCTGGACCGTTAGATCTTGATCCAACAACCTAGACCTCCTCAGAACTCTCGAAGTCCTAGCATTCCGATCTCTTTTCGCCGTCCATCTTCAGATCAGCGGCCCACGTTGGCTGGGACGTTCGGACCAGCGATTTTCAACCGTTGGATCCCTATCCAACCGTCATCACCTCGGGCTCACTTAAGAAGTGTGCTCCTTTTCAGCCGTTGGATTTCCATCGGGTGACCTCTATTCATTAGGCCATTCGGACCCCTTGGGTCTCAACCGTTTGATTCATGATCTGCGGCCCACATTCGTCCACGTCGTTTTCATTTAGTTAGGTTTGATTTAATTCCAGTAAGCTCTTATTTGTCAATTAGAAATGATGTTAAACTTTATAAATTCATAACCAATTCATTTTAGCTCCTTTTTGAATGATTTCAATTGTGTTAAATTTCTGTTTAACTAAACTTTAGTCTAAAAATATGTTTTGCCACTCACTCTGTACCAGAAAATTTTATAGGGTGAATTAACTTGTTTAGGTATTAAATATTGTCTAGAAATTCATTTAAAACTTATAAAATGCATAAGTATTTCCATGTAGTTCCAAATTGAGCAAACTAAAAATTATTAAATCCCTCTGATAATGTACTTTAACATAGAATATGTTTTGTTCATATATTTGCCTCTGAAAAATGATATGCCCTAATTTCACAACTTAGAAAAAATCATAAGTAATTCAATTTAACTCCAAATGAAGTAAATCCAACTTTGTTGTTCTTAGAATGCCATGTTCTACCTACCATAAAAATTTTAGGTTCTAGAACTTTCTAGAAAATTGTGCCATGAACGGTAACCGAAATTAATTTAATTGGATTTTTCAGACTGAAAGAAATTGTTTAGGCTATAACTTTTGCATGCTTAGTTTAAATTGAATGATTCTTGTTGCTAAATTCATTTAAAATCATGACCTTGCTCCTGTGTAAATTTTATGGAATTTGGATGACTTTGGATTTGGAGTTTTTTTCGATGTTCTTCGTTCTTATTGGATTTTCGCGTTCTTGCGTTAGGTTCCAAAAAATTTATTGAACCTGAGAGTGATCCTCAGCAACAGGATTGTGATCTCCAGCAAGGCAAGTAGATGTAGTATCATTTTATCATATTGCTCCTATTATTTTCAAAGTCTAATATATTGTTTGCAAATTCTACGTATACATTGCTATCTTGTGTTGAACTATTGTTGATTAGTTGACCTATTAGATGCATAATCTGTAGGCAAATGTTATCCTCTACTACTGAGCCTAGGATTATCTTGCTGTGATTTAGGGTTCGTTGGATGAGCCCTTGTCACTTAGTAGTTTACGGGTTAATGTTGCTTAGAAATGCTTAGCTACCGGTGGAATTGGGCGATTGTTGACTTAGTCGATAACTTTGATCACACAAAAGCTTATTATGACTTTATTTTCAGCACCTTGGGCTATGTTTAATTGAGAAAACTAAAACTGAAAATAAAATGATTTGGACTTTGGCACAATGGTGAGATGGTGTGCTTTTGGGTGTGACTGGAATGGTGCCCGAGTCAACAAGGACCGAACATCTTGTGTTACACTATCCAAGCATTTTTGCGTGCTAACCATACTAGAGGGAAATGGGACCTCTCTTGACTCAGTACTTTGGGGGGGTGTTAATTAATGAGTCGTGTGGTGGGTTGTATATTTTTATATGCAACTTGGGATAAATAAAAGAGGGGAGCACCCGCAACGGCTTAAACTAGGCCGATGCATCCTACTCTACGTATGGGTCCTTAGTGGGAGCCGTGATGGTGGTCCGCTAGGTGATAACCCCCATACGTGTGGCTCTTGATTAGCTCAATCCATTGGAAAGCGTCTCGTAGGACTTAGCCGTGCCGGCATACCAAAGGAAGTGTGCTTAATAGCTTGGCAAAAAGGCGGTCTGAAGTGTGGGTACACCCCTGCAGGGTTTTGAACTATTCGAATAGCCTCGTCCTAGGTTATGGACACGCTTGGTTAGGTTTTGCAAGAGTTAGACTATCACCTTTTAAATTAAAACTTGATGGGTGGTACGAATCGGGGATTCGTGCTATGTTGTGGTGGCTATTGGGTTAGTCACCTCTAGGTGGCTACTTATGTTATTTATGGTTACCTCGCTGTTATTTCAACATTTAAAAACAGATTTTCCAAATTGTCTTCAATCTATTACATTATTGCAAATAAAAATTGCTTTATGCGTCCAATTAACCATATAACAATCTCCTTTGTTTCAGCTTTCATGTAGCTATGTATAGGCTTGTTACTCGTAAGTCTTGCGAGTACATTTTTGTACTCAACTGTATTGCTTTGTCGTTGCAGAGGAAGAAATGGATCCCCAAGGGATCAACTTCTGTGAGTTTTGCTGCGGATCGTGCAACTAGCTTGGCGGCCCGGTCGGTTGCCTTGTGGGTTATGACTAACCGGTTGGTTTTTGTTTATAGCCATCTTATGGCGCTTTTGCTTCTGCTGTTAATTATCACTTTATTGTCATTTGGCCAGTTGGCTCTTTTGTAATAACTCTATATTATGTATGTCTCTTGCTAGACTTAGCATTGTAAGTTGTGTGAAAATGATGCATGATTTTGTAAAGATGTATGTGTGCTGCAATTCTAGGAAGCACATGTTCATCGACGCACGGTATATTTTGTTTGTGATGTTAGAGTCAAGGGAAGACTAAACATTACAAGCTAAATACACCGGGGTCTCACAGGAGTCCCCTCCTTTATATAGTCTTCAAGGTGGATGAGGATCATGGCCCACTGTTTTCTAACATTGTGCACTGGCCACCGCTGTTACTAATTTTAATATTTGAATGGTAAAAAAAGACACTTTGATAATTCTATTTTTGTCCATTAAGTTGAGTACATGTCCTTGTCTCTTTTTTTTTTGAGAAATGTCCTGCTGTATTGATTGATCTGCCACTTGCTTTCTCACTAAAAAGTAAAAGGGGGAATTGGCTACAGGTCACTGCCCATTGTCCACCTTTGCCAATGGACACTGAAAAAATGTGGTACAGTCAAAAGACATTGTAAAAACGTGTAATTTTGCTGTTAGACACTCTTCTCATTAAAATAATATATCCGAGTGATTAGGAGAGAAAAATGGCGTAAAATGCCCTCAATGCCCTCAGTGCGCAGTGCGTTGGCAATAGAACCGACATCTCCAGCTTCGTTGACGCTTGCTTTAGAATTGGGGGTGCCTGTTGCAATGGGCGCTGCACCTGCAACTTTGGTGGCGGCAACTTTGCAACCGGCAATACCTCCGGCATTGGCAAAGCTCGCGGCAGCACAAGTGAGGGCCGCCGCACCTGCAACTTCTTAGCTGGAGGTGGAGTAGGCAATGGCATGGGAGAGCACTGCCGCTGTTACAGCAATTTCTCAGCAGAGCACACACGAAAGACTCTGAAGTTTGAACTGAATGCAATTCTCGTCTGAACTTTTCGGACAAAGAACGGTACAAGAAAAACTCTGTCTCTACTCTCAACTGAAGAAGAAACTTAATAAATAACTAAACTAACTTCAGATCAGCAATGGAAACTTGATCCAATTTACACGCACGCATACTACGCACTAACTGAATCATGGAGGAGGCGGCGGAGAGGTTGATGCGCGCAGTTGCCATAGAGCGCTCTGGTGGCGGCGTCGTAGGCGCAGGCGGCGTCGAGGGGGCATGTAAGACCCGAGATTAACATCCCAGATCATCTGTGCATAACTGAACTAGTCCTATGTGTTGGAGATATGCCCTAGAGGCAATCATTTTGATGATGATATTTCGTTGTATCCATGATTTAATAAATGTTCCTTGAATATTGCCTTTGTGTTGATTAACAAGTATGTGACTTGTTTGTGAAACTCTTTACTTGTATGGTTATTCTAAAGTTGTCCCTAGTCGGAGTTCATGTGAGGACACACGTGAATGATGGATTAGCACATGTATCGGTTGATGACCATGTTTCACAGGTCATAGACATGGAGATGTCAAACCAATAATGTGGACACATGTTTAGAACATGGGGTTGGACCGACCCAACATGAGACATAGCTTTTATACTTATGGTTCTCTCTACACAATGTGTACGCCTTGTCCTTAGACCTGAGATTGTCGCATGTACTTGAGATGTGAATAGACCTACTTAGGGGCTATCAAACGCTACTCAGAATCGGGTAGTTATAAAGGTAGCTTTGGGTTTGTCATGAAGCATGCTACGAGGCATGGTCAGTCGAGATGGGATTTGCCCCTCTCTACCTGAGAGATATATCTCTGGGCCCCTCGAGTGATCGGATCTAGAAATGCATGGCCATGCTACTTAAGGTTAAGAGTTAACCTAGTAAGGGATTCCGGATCACGGATCGAGAAAGAGTGGTCACTTGGAGCTCGACCAATATCGTGAGGCAAAGGGATTGGCATGTACATAACGTTGTGATGGTTCGTCCGATATGATCTTTACGTGCGCTTAGGAGTTGGCACGCCTTGCTAGAGGTCGCTACCAACTATTGACCAAGTATGTGTACTTGCGCCATGTCTAAACATACGTGAACCTATAGGGTCACACACTTGAGGGTGAAGCCTAATTCGGATTGGATCCGAATTAGACTGGGCATTGAGTCCTAGTGGGCCTCTATTCGTAGAAGCCCATTATAAGGACGTCTATAAAAGGAGGGCAGGGGCGCACTGGTTAAGAGTTGAGTTTTTCGTGACATCCCCAAACCTCGCCGCCACCCTCCCACGCCCTAGTCGCCGCGCGGATCTAGTAGTCCGCGTGCGTCGCTTCCTCCCGTGCGTGTGGATACCTTTGAAGGCGCCGCATTCGTGGCGTTGGGACGAACCGCAAGAAAGGAGCTCAGACGTGGGGCGCCACGACGAGGACGAGGAAGTAGTACGACTACTCGCCCGACGCATCGCATCAACTTGGTACGACTACACCGCCCGACGCGCGCATCAACTTCCGCACTGCGCGTCTAGTGGTGAGACCGTGATCTATAACTGCAGTGATCTTGGTTTACGGGTAGAATTTTTTAATTTGCGCTAGTGTAGCCTACCCGTTTCCCTACACCATGATCAGTGGCTAGCTCACACAGTAAACAAATGTGATAACACAACCATAAACGCTAAAATTTAATAATAACAACAGAGTTGATTACAAGATAGCCTTACAGGGCAACATTAAATAAACACAGCGGAAGACGATGAAGAAGTAGTGGAGTCCAGCTGATCTGCCACAGGCAATCGACTGGGGTAGCGGCCTAGTCGTCAAGGTCCACACCTGAAGCGAAATTCTTCTCCTTTGAAATTTGTTTGCATAAAGCAAGTATGAGCACAACTTCCGTGCTCGCAAGTTACACCCGTCAGGTAACAAAATGACATGCATACATGAATTTAACAATAGAAAGGCTTATAGGGTTATTTGTGCAAATCAGCATTTGACATTAAATACCATAATAAGTTCAAAAGCTCAAGCTTTATAAAATCTGAAATGGATTTTGTATTGATAAAGATAGTGTAGGCACCAACCTAACACCAACATAAACACGAGCACCAACCCGGGGCTTCAACCCATAACTTTTCTCATGGACACCCATCCATGACAAAATTGTTTTTATCATTTTAAATCAAAACCAAAGTCTAACTTTGAGTGGCTTTGCCAGCATGTCCATGACCGTGGACACAGCTATTCGAATAGTTTTACACTCTGCAGAGGTTGTACAACTTTACCCACAAGACATGAATTCTCTAGTTGTTTGGCATCCGTCGATACCACCGCTCACTACCTTAGGTAAGCAGTCTAGAGCACGTGTCAAGGCCTTTACAATGCGTCATTCCACCATAGTCCTCACTCGCTAAGGTTTCACCCCCTTTGGACTACCTGTTGCGCCAGGTGGGGCTAACATAGGTCATAACATGACTACCCACCGCACTAACAGGAATGACCATAATGGAACTTTGCAAATTAATCAGCCAGGTCCTGCCCATACAAGACATATGGTAGTACGATGTGGCTTAGCAAGATGCGGCTCGAAGACCGGTCCTTAACTGACCTGGGTGACAACCAACAGAACCCTGGGCTTCAACCTACCCAGTTGAGCCCATGCATAAACCTGCACCCACCAGACAACCATTTCGCCCATGTCCAAACCATCATTTTATTTCATTTTGCAAAGTCAATTATAAAACTCCCATGACGCACCAATGCTAAGAGTACAATTTAAATATCAATTGATCTTTGGCTGAAATCTCCCAAATCAAACATATTTGGTCTATAAGCATGGCTAAGCACAATATTTTCCAAATGATCCTAGTCCATACTATTTTATCAACTAGGTTTTATCTAGGGTCACAATATGCTTGCTTCAATTACCAAAATTGGCCATACAAGGGATTTTAGGCATAACTATAAATTTAAAAACAGGAATTTAAATTACTGAATATAAATAAGCATGCAGTAATAATTTGAAACATAATTTAAATAATTTTAAATAATGGGTGCAAGTATGATCAACAATGTAACTTGCCTTGATCAAATAGTTGCTCTCAAACGGCGTCGAAATCTGACTCTCCGAAGTCGTCGAAATCTATAAGCAAAAATAAGCCAAATTAAAACTAAATTCAAATAAGATTCAAATGAACTCCAAATTGAATAATTTTGTTTTAGTTGGCTAGATCTTGAATTTAGATAAATTTATAAATTTGAATGGGCTCAATCGGAGTTTGGATGTAAAAGATATAAGCTTCGGAAGATTAGAAATACATGAAATGATGGATTTAGGGTTTAAAGAAATTATTGGTCAAATGAACCCAAAATTAAATAATTTTGGTTTAGTTAGCTAGATAATAATTTTATACAAATTTTGCAATTTGAAACACCCAATTTGGAGTTGGGATTCAAAAGATATGAATTTTCTAAGTTTAAATCTATTAAAAACCATAAATCTGATTTTAACAGAATTTCTTGAATTATTTTTCTTAAGAAAAAGCCTTTTATTGCGCAATGCTGACATCAGCGAGTGGAAAAAGGATTTCTGGCCGAATTATTTTCCTAAAGAAAATAATTTCTTCCTCTGACATGTGGGCCCAGGTTTCGTGGACTAGGCCCACGGCTTGGTTAAAGTCCACCGTGGACTCGGTGTATGTGAACAGTGCGCGAGGGTGAGGTGCTGGCGCTGTGGGGTGACGTGGCACCACGTGGCGCTGACGCGGGCGCGGGATGCTGAGGTGGAGGGTGAGGTGGCGCTGACGTGGACGCCGGCGGGTGGTGGTGCGCGGTCCCCGATGGTCGTCGGCGACTGGGGGCATGGCGGCGAGTGCGGGTGGTACCATGCGAGAGAGGAGGCAATGGGGAGTCTAGTGCTCACCACGGTGGCGCAAGGGCGAGCTCAAATGCGGCGGTGGTGTCGGGCTCGCGGCGGCGGTGTCGTTCTGGCGAGGCTCCAGCGTTGAGGGGGCGCGCACTAGGACGGCGAGGAGGCGGCGGTGCTGATGGTGTAGGCGGTGTCGGCGCCGGAAGTGGCGGAGGAAGAGCTTGCGGCCGACGGCGAGAATTTGCGAAATCCGGTCAAAAGAGAAGGGGAGAGGAGGTGTGGATGGCGGCGTCAGCTCCGGTGGAAAGAGGGGCGCACCATGCCTCCTTTTATAGGGGCGGAGGAGGCCGTTAGAGGGAGATCATGGGTGCGGGCGTCGCGGTGGTGATGGCGAAGATCCGGCAGACGTGGGCGCGAGGGAGGGGGAAAACGGCCGGAGTGGGGGAGGTGGTGAGTGGCGGTTTGAATGCGCACGTCCGTGTGAGGAGAGGGGGCGGAAAAGGCGGCGTTGACGGAGTTTGGCGCGGCCAAAAATGGTAGAGGCATGCGGCCTGCGTGAGAGGAATAAGAGAGGTGGGGGAAGATGGCCCTGACGGGTGGGCCCAAGCGGAGAGAGAGGTGGGTGACAAGTGGGGCCGGGGCGGTGGGAGAGAGAGGGTGGGGAACGGGCGGGCCGAATGGGCCGAAGGCGCGGTGGAGGAAGATGGGCCGGACAAGGTTTCGGCCTACAAGGGTTTTGTGGATTTTAAATGATTTAGCAATTTAAATAATTCAGTTAAATCATTTTGGGTTTAGAAAATAGCAAAATACTTTCAAAAATTATGGAAAAATTCACAGAAATTTCCTTATTTACTTTGGATTTAATAAAATTATTTCCATCTTATAATTGTCTATTAATTTTGCAAATAAATTATTTTGGCTTTAAATTTATTTAGGAAGAGGCTTTTAAAATTCCAGAAAATTTCTTGAAATTAAGTAAATTTTTATTTTTCAAATTAAATCAAATAAAACTTCAAGAACATCAAATAAATTTCAGTTTTCACTTTTAAAATTTCAAAAATTCAAATAAAGCAATGAAACTCTAACAAATTTCAGAAAATCCAATAAAACATTAACTTTTTTTATTTTATTTTGGTAACATAACCTTGGGATGTTACAGGGCACGGGCCAGAGGAGGCATGGGCCTGCGCGATGGCCTGGTGGCTGAGCAGCATGGAGTCCACCTCGATTGATGATATCTCTCGCCGCCGCGGTTGATGAGCTCCCCGCCGTCTCGTTCGCCTCTAGGTTGTTCTTGTACCCATACGTCACATTCGCCCCCCCTCACGCACACCTCGTCGGTTGCCCTCCTCATCCAGGATCGCCAACTCCTGCCCCGCCGTCCGCCCCGCCGCCCGCCCCACCGACCTGAGCTTACGCGGCCCGTCCTACGACAGCAGGTTCGCCGTCATCGCGTACGCCTGTAGCACCGGCACGCCGAACGCCGCCTCCAGCTTCTCCAGGATGGCCGCCGCCAAGGACACGCTACAGCTGCGGATGAACCAGATGGTGGGCACCGCGGTGTACCACATGGCGCCCACCACGTGCATGTCGGCCCAGAAGGTGGATGACGAGAAGCAACTGGCGGCGGGGAGCGTGACGGAGGCGCCGCAGGCCAGGGAGCTGAGGCACCCGCCGGGGAGGCCGTCCACGTGGAACAGCGAGAGCACGACCACCGTGGTCGTTGGAGAAGCCCAAATGGCCTTGGATGGTAGAGCGCGCGTCGGAGAGTCCGACGAGGTGGACCGGGCCGACGGTGTCCTTCAGGCTCGCGGTGGCGTGGGCGAGGCCGAGGTTGGTGGCGGCCGCCTGCGCCACGACATTGCCCTCGGCCGTCTCCGCCGCCGGTCGCTGAAGCCCACAGCTCCAAGGGAGAAGATAAGAAAAAGAATGGGGAGAGAGGGAAGGGCAAAATTGACAATTCACATGTTTTCTCTCTCCTCTTAGGTCCAGAAATGATCAAATAATGGTCTCAGTGTCCTACGGCAAAATTACATGTTTTTATAGTGCGTTTTGGCCGCACCACGATTTTTGAGTGTCCGTTGGCAAACGATGCACATTTGTAGTAGCCTGTAGCCAATTTTCCCAAAGTAAAACCACGGTGTTAGTGGGATCTGGACGGCTGGACCCACATGTTAGTAAGAGAATCTTGTGGCAAAAACAAAATTGTACTTGTGAGTCAATGGCAAAACAAAACTTTAAAAGAATTAAAACAGAAAGTGATTAATACCATAGCATGCTTACTACTGGCAAATCATTCAAATTATGAGGACATGCAATTTGACACAAGTCACCAGTTATCAGACTCATGCCAGGATCTCCGCACATGACCATATTACTACAAAATACAAATACGAAAACACTTGTCCAGACTCATAACTCGAAGTATACATATTCCTTTGATAATCGCTATGTATTAACCAAAGAGAAAAGGTAATATTTTCATTAACTAGTAACTACACGACAGCCCATAGTAAAAGATAAGCTACCGTCACGTAATAACCAGCGGTAACAGGAGCAAGTAGCACCGGAGGCGAAGCAGAGTTGTTGTAGTAGGGGAGGTAGCCGGTAGGAGGCGCGTAGTAGTACGGCTGCTGAGGCGTGTTCTGCCCAGCGGTGCCGCCACAGCAAACGACCGGCACCGGTGCGCACGGCGGTGTCGGCGGTGCCGACGGCAGGGACGGCGACGGTGGAGGGTAGCCGTAGATCGGTAGCGGCTGCGTCGGCGGCTCGCACCCTGCACCGTTGCATAGGACTGGAGACGTGGTGGAGTTGCCGCCACCCGTGGCGTTGTCCACGGCTACTGCCGCAGTTGCACTTGCCAACAGCAAGGCATGGAGCAAGAGAAGCGTCATAGTGTTCATTGTGTGATAAGAGAGATGTTCCTGGCGTTTCATTGTGTATATGAATGTGATCAGCTCTGAGTAGATGCAAGGTGCGCATGCAGCATGACACATGGAGAGCCATGTGTTGGAGGATAAGTATGCTACGGGAGATGAAGACACACTGGCCGCTTTGTTTCCTCGTCATGGTCAAAACTAGCTGCAGGATAGAAGCGTGTGCGTACAAGTAGTTTCCAGCTAGCAGGGGAGGTTCTGGGCTTATGTTTGCATCTTCGCATCAGTCTACGAACATACACATCAGCCACCTTGTGATAACTTCTGGTGATACAATTGCAATACAAGATGATGAAGCCTTGCTGTCCTTTTCCATGAACCAAGATTCGTGCCTGTCTCACTTAGAGATGTACAATTACCGCAGTGCTGAACATTTTCGTCTAACAGGGCAGAATTAATCATGACGTTAGCTAAACCTAATCTTATTATAAGGTACCTGTAAGGCTGTAATTAAGACCGCCACTAGGACACTACAAATTATGATAAATCTTCAAATATGGATCATCAGCGATGTCTGCAACTACAAAATTATATGCTCTACAGTAGGCTCACTCTTCTAATTCTTTGTTGTCCTGATCTGATTCTTGGTCCTACTCTCCTCACCCCTCAGGATGCATGTACTGTATACGAGTGCAGTTTTTCTACAAGTACTTGTGGCTACAAGCGAATTTTTTACTGTATTGTCACTTTTTCATACTGTATATACAAAATTAGACGTACAATTTTTTTTTTATCAAAACTAGCACCCGTCCGCACGGCCGCCGTGCGACGGCACACCCCCAGCCACAACGTCGTCGCGGCCGCACGGCCACTGTGCGGTGGCGCTGCCGCACAGCCGCCGTGTGGTCGCGCCCCACTCCGCCATGCCCACTTTTAGTTTTCGGGCTAGGGTTTAAGCCGCAATTAGGAATTAGATTTAGAGTTTAAGCGGCGATTTTTGTTTCAATTTTAAAATATAGCAAATGATTTCAAAAAATTAGGAAATTTTACGTGGAGCACCCCCGACAGGTCTAGGCTCTATGCACTGAGTTAGTCCTAGGAACCGAAGCTAACTCGCACAAATCAACATAAGTGAAATCACAACCACACAGTCCAACAACTGGAACAACAGATAAGGTAAAACTTATATTAGACAAGGGCCTTATGGCCAAGGTTGTTTATAGAGATTGCCAACGAGGGCTTACAAAAACCGATAACAAAACCTCACCGCGGAACCACCAAAAGCGCGTGAAGCCAATCCGGTAAGCCCACAGGCTGTCGAGTGGAGGACATCTCCTAGAAGGTCAGGTCATCAACGAATTCCTCCTCGAAGAGGTCTGAGCAACCTTGTCCCTGATCATCTTCGGCCACTGCTCAAACAGAGGGCTTAAAGCCATGAGTACGTTGAATGTACTCAGCAAATCGCGGGGAACAAGTATGCAATTATTATTCATGCATTGGCATTAACAAAGGAGAGTTGCAGGGTTAGTTGCAAAAAACAATATTTTACAGGAAATAATATAGATAGATTGCAAGCTTAAGTTAAAAATAAAATAATAATATATAAGTATATTTTGTTTAAAAGGAGGTCGTGAGCACCAACTCACTCCCACGACCACTCGTGGGAGATCTGGACGCACACACGTCCAGGACCACCTCCGCGACCACCCTAGAGCACCAACTCCAGAGCTCCCAAAGACCACCCTAAGACTCTAAGACCTCCCTGAGCACCAACTCTGGAGCACCTTGGACCACCCTAGGGTGCACAAGACCTCTTTTCAAAAGCTATCCCTTGCACAACATCACCAGGCAACGTCCATGACCAAAGACTTGGCTATTCGAATAGATTTTTACTCTCTGCAGAGGTGTACAACTTTACCCACAATTCACGACCTCTCTAGCGGGATGGGTTCATTTTCAAAGATGAGCAGTCTAGAGAGCGCGACAATGCCTTTACAAAGCTTTGAACTGACCAAGAACTGCCAGCTAAGGTTTTGTTTCTAATAGGCCTCACACTGGCCAGATTCGTGCCCCCTCTTGCACCAACGAATCAACACTCTCCACCACAACAGAACCAAGCCAGCTCATTGCTAATTATTTGGCCCAGACCACCCCCATAAAATGGTCTTGTAGTTGCACGGTAATACCCGGATCAAAGGAACACAAAGTTAAGTCCTTAAGCCACCCAGGGAAGACAACCTCATCCCACAGTGCGTATAGCACCTCCCCTTTACTGCACGATCACTTCCCCGGGTGAGAAAATAGTTTTGGGTTCAACCCGGCCAAAAGACCACCCTAGTCTTGGTGCCACAAGTTTTAACAAAAGCGCCATCACACCACAATTGACACAACTGTGGCATCCCACCGCAGCTGCACAACAGTGGCCTCACACCACAATTCCATAGTTCATTTAGTCAAGCTTATTAAAGAAGAAAACAAGATTCTCAAGACTAGCAGTTCTAAAGCAAGGCTAAGCATAACTACGAACCCATGTTGGCAATATCAAAGAAATACCAACTAAAATACCCATTCTAAGGTGTCCAAGGGGGGGCATAGCAACATATCGGGTATAACTGTTCAAGGAGGCATAATGTCAAAAGTAGATTTAGCTACTGCCCAAGCCTTTGCTATAAAAGCATCCATGCATGATAAAGCAAAACAATATACTTTTGGAAAACCAGGTCCAATATGATCAAAGGTCTACAACTTGCCTTCGTTGAGAAGTGGCGAGGCTTCTGCAGAGGCTGCTAGATCAAAGTACTCCTCCACGAACTCAGGATCCACACGTTCGCAAAGAACCAAATTAATAAAGCAAACTCGGGGCGAAAGAACTTAAAAGACTCGAAAGAACATAAACGAATTCAACTCAAAACCAGAAGAGCAGGAGGTCCTGGCACGAGAGGGGAGGTCCAACCCAAAAGAGAGTGAAGCTCCAGACACAATCACGGGGAGAACTAGGCATGAGCAAAGGAGCTAGGAAATGAGGAAGAAAGTGATGAGGGGAGGCATGCCCAGGCTACAAATAGCTGGGGATGGCGGAGAAACCCTAAGTGACTCAGAGCAAACATATCAAGGATAGGTGAAAACAGGACAAGGATAAGACAAGGCATGCCATCAAAAGGAGGAATAAGGTACCTTAGATGTGATGACATTTAATGTGCCACAGCAACATTAAATGTTCAAAGACTTTCTGCTGCAAGCGTGCAAAAAGGGGAAAGTGGACAGGGCTGGCTCAAACAAAGAGGTTGGTCAAAGCAACAGGAGAAAGTCGTGACCAAAGGAGAGGTCCAACTAAGGGGTGGTCCTAAGAGGAGGTCCTGCGGGAGGAGGTCCTGAGAGGGTTCCGCAGAAGGCAAAGGAGGTCCTGTTCCACTAGGGTGGTCTTTGCAAAAAGACTAGAGGTCATGACCGCACAGGGTGGTCGTGACAAAAGAGGGTGGTCTTTGCAAAATGACCAGAGGTCATGACCACATAGGGTGGTCGTGACAAAAGAGGGTGGTTTTTGCAAAATAACCAGAGGTCATGACCACATAGGGTGGTCGTGACAAAAGAGGATGGTCTTTGCAAAAAGACCACGAGGAGGTCCTAAAGACAAAGGAAAAGGCGCAACGAACCAGGCCACACGATCTTGATCGTGTGGTTCAAGGGGAAAAGGAACGTTCAGAGCACGCAAAGGATCTGGACTTAAGGGAGGTCCAGGCAAGGAGGAGTTTCAATGGATAAGATATAAAAGGGAAAGGATCTAACGGAGGAGATCGAAAGAAGGAGGTCCAAGGAGGTCCAAACGGTCAGGACGGAGACAAGGGAGGTCCTCACGGTCAAGATCTCACAAGGGGAGGTCCAATAAAAAGGGGAAACAAAATTCAAAATAGAATTTCAGGAATGAAAGGGGTTTGAAACACAAACCCGAGCTTAGAATAGCTCGAGGGTGGTTGCAACCTAAAGGGAGACCGGGTCCCAGGGGAGGTCTTGACAAAGAAGAGGTCCAAGCACAAAAGTGGTCTAAACTTGAGGAGGTCTAAACCAAAGAGATAACATAGGGGAGGTCTAGACCACAGGAAGGAGGTCTGAACCTTAAGAGAGGTCCTAACCGAGGGGGAGATCTAGACTTAAGGGAAGGTCCAAAAGAGGAAAAACTAGGCTGAGGGACACACGGGGCAGGCAAGGAAGGGGAGCTAAAAGTCAAAGAACACCAGAGAACTCCAACGAACAGAAAGCACAAACCAACTGAACTTAGTTGAAGTTGAGTTAGTTCAAGTTAAACCTCCAATATTTTTTCAAAGTTCCAAGTTAAGCTTGAGCAAACCAATAAACCGAATGATTCCTTTTTGGTTTTGAAATCTAGCAAGAACTCTAGGACAAACGGGACGTTACATATAGAGACCGTTCAGGTGGCGGAGGTGCACCGGTAGGCTCAGTATGGCCCAGCAGAGTCTAGTAAGCGTACATGTCATCATGATGAGGCATGCCGGCCTGGGGGACACCTCGAAGAAATCATGAGTGACGGTATCAAAAAATTCACTCCCAGGATACGATGCCTGCAACTTCGGTGGGACAGTGAACCCAGAGGAGCTCTACCCTTGGAGGTACGGTGGGACAGTGTCAGTGTTTTAGAACCGATCTTATGTAAAGATTGTTTGATTCGGGGGGGGTCTCCACAATTGATCACGTAGAGAGAACGACACATGAATTTTTATACAGGTTCAGGCCTTCTCCGGAGAGAATAACAACCCTACTCCTGTGTGTATTATATTGTGTATGCGGGTTACAATCAAGGTAAAGTCTAATACTTGGGCTTTCGATTCTCTTTGCCCCCATCATCTCTGATTGAAACCTTTAAATAGCGCGCGGAGAGGTAGTCGGTCCTCCAGGTCAAGAGACGCCTCATTATTCCATATAACGGATGTAATAATGTTAGTAATCACCGGAGTAGTAACCCCTCCACGTCGCCTAGTAGTTACTTGTCAGAGATAATGGCGCATTACGTGCAGTTACCCTAGAGAATAATAGTGTATATTAATTGCTTAGATCCCCTAATCAATTGGGCCCACTTGTCTGTATGCTCTATTGATTATGAGGTGGTCATAGCCAAGCTGGTTGTAGAAGTGCTTACGACTAGGGGATAGTTGTAGAAGGACTTACGACTGGGTACTAGTCGTAGAAGAACTTACGACTAGAGGTGATCGTAGAAGAACTTATGATCATGAGGTAGTCATAGAAAACCTTACGACTGGGTACTGGTCGTAGAAGAACTTACGACCACAGGTGATTGTAGAAGAACTTACGATCATGAGATAGTCGTAGAAGTACTTATGACTACAGGGGTGGTCGTAGAAGGACTTACGACCACCTGGTTGGCTTCTCCCTTAAGATCATAGGGGGTATACCTAAGAACCGTATGACGGTATATTTACCCATAATAAGAATTATAGATAAATAATAAAATAAGGATTGTTAGATCCTCGTCATCTAGCCCCCCCCCCCCCCGCTTCAAGTGAAAGTAACTTACTTGGGAAAGGAGTTGTAGATCATCTTACGATCACGAGGTGGTCATAGAATGATGGTCGAAGGAAAAACTCTTCGGCCAAGAAGATTGGTCAAGAAGATTGTTGGAAATCTTATGATTGCAAGGTAGTCGTAGAAAACCTTACGACTACATGGTGCTCGTAGAAAACCTTACGACCACAAAGTGGTTGTAGTATGGTTATTGGAAGTAAAGCCTTTTCGACTTTGTGTTACATTTGACCAGAAATAGACTTGGTCAAGAAGGCAATTTCGCTTGAGGTGTGAAGACAGACTCGGTTTTCTCGAACGGACAAATTCAAGAATCCCAGTCGACTCTCACAAATCTGTCCGTTTGAATGATTCCCGAAGTGGTGACAACTGTTGATTATCTATGGCATTTCGTTTCAACCGTGCGGTTATAAAAACTCACCACAGGGGTAATTTTTGGGTTCTTACCTTTTCCCCAATTGCTCCAACTGTTCATTGAACTCTTGCGTTCTCCGCCACCATCCAACTCGGACTACTCTTTCTAAATCTTTCTGAGTCCAAATCCCCCTCTCATGAGAAAAATGGCCAGAACCGTTTCCCAGTGGACTGAATTAGAGATGGATACGACGAATATAAAAGTGCTAGCATCGCTGAGAAGATCCCAAAGATGCTACTGGTGAAGTGGATTGAAGCTGCTGGGTAGCATTGGCCGTCGGGGGAGGTAGGGCAGATTCCCATCTTCCAGGCGTACTGCTAGTGCGGCCTGCGATTGCTTACTTGTCACGTCCCCAAATTAATAAAGAGGTTTATTATGCATCCCATTAGCATGCATCATGTTTCAAAACTTTTTATTTAAATATTGTACTTGGAAAATCTCAAAATACATATGAAACATACACTTTAAATTGAACTTCAAACTACAAACTGAAATAAATGCTACTAAAGATCCTTTTAAAATAATTTATTCAAATACTATATTAATTATCATGAATTAATATAATTTTCCCAAATTTTTGGGACTGGTTTGAACTCTATGAAAATTCAAACACAATTTAAAGATCAATATCAAGATTGAAATTAAATTATACAGTATATATAATGAAAAGTAGTGTTCAATAATTTTTATGGACACTAGGCTACCCCAGGAACCCCCAGAAATTATTTCATGATTTTAGGAATTTTATTTCTATTTTTAGCACCTTGGTCAAAGTAGGAAAAATCATTTAAATCTCAGTCAAAACCCTAAACCAAACCGGCTGCTACTGTTCATCGGGCTCGAGACTAACTCAGCGAACTGACTCAGCCCGACCGCCTAATTGCACCGACGCATGCAGACCCTTGGATCTCAGATTGACGATCCAGATCTCGCCACTTTTGGGCAGTTCAAAACAACGCTTTAATTCTTATCCATCTGATCCAGATCTAACGGTCCGCATTAAGCCACGTGACGCTGGCTTACCTCCGCGCCTTGAGTTACTGTCATCGCGGGCCTGCCTGTCAGGCCTTTCTTCCTCCTTGGGCAGGCGCGCGCTCAGGCGCTGCCAGCCAAGCGACCCGCCTTTCTGCTCTGAGCCGTTGGAGCTCCATCACGCCGTGAATCCACCGCCACCTCGGACCACTCCGGATCGTTCCCTACTTCACGCCGCCTCCAATGCCGTCATCACCCGAGCATAATACCCCCTCGGCACCCCTCTTCTTCCCCACTTCTCCTCTGTTTGACCGAGGAGAGGGAAGCTCGTTCTTGCTCTCTACGCAGGTAAGCTTCCACCGGGTGATGCCATTCTTTTCTTTGTTCAATGTCTTACCCATTTTTGCTTATGCGAGCTCTTGATTCTCTCTGTAGCTCCCGAACCGCCACCAGTGCTCTCGTCCATTTCTAGAGCGCGCCCCGGGGACACTTTCGTGCCATCTTCGTGTCCGGGAGGTATTATGCTCAATCCACCGCGTCACCTTACGTGCTTTAGGCCACTGATCAAAACCCCTCAACTTATTTCATTGTTGCACGACAGGGTTCCGGTGAATTGAAGTATTATCCATTTTCGGCCTAAGGACACCTTTTCATCTCCCACTTCGATTGGTAACTTTGTTGCCAATTCGTTGCTCCTATGGCTCGCTCTTAAGCTCCTTGAGCTAACTCGAGCATTCATTTTGCTTCATTTTGCTCAGATCTTCATCTCTTCGTTGAACCGTGTCGTCGCCATCTTCTTCTCCGGCACCGACCAAGCTCCAGCTAACCCCAGGCTTCCCCGAGCACCTTCCTCCGCTCAGGTAGTTTCTAGTTAGTCCCTAGTACTCGGGCACTCGCTTGTATGTCGCTGTGGAGCTACGCATTGCCGTTTTCGTGTTTGCCGTAGAACCGCCGCCGCTTAGCTCCGGCTAGCCGCCGGTACGGGCTATCTCTGAGGTCGCCAGCACCCCTCAAAGATGCGTAGCATTATTGCACAGCTATCACAGCCCTTGGCTGGCGCCGCCATGGCCGGAATCGCCGGCGAGCCGCCGGTGAAACGCGCGGGATCAAAATCCCGTTGTCGTATGCCGACCGCGACTGTAGCAACGTCATTAAACGTTAACTTCAATCATTAGTTATAAATGATGTCTTAGCTGCGGTAATGTCTCGCTTACATGTGGGCCCCGAGCACCGAAACTGCGGGGTTGAACCGAAACAAAAGGTGACTGACATGTGGGCCCTAGGCCTTAAGTCCCGTGCACCGTGCGCGTGCGCCGGTGGACCAAGTCCCGTGGACCGTGTCACTGACAGCGGGACCCACTGGTTAGAACGCAATTTAAATCTGAGTTAAAATGAAAAATGCACTATTCACCAGGCCCGCTGGTCAGTGACCTCGGCTAGCACTGTGCTCGGTGAGAAAAGGGTTAAAATGATATACAAAATTCGAAATCCATTTATTTGTAAGCTGAAAAATATGTATAACTTTGAAAATACATAACTAATTCATTTTAACTCCAAACTGAGTGAAACTACTTCTGATAATTTTCATTTTTAATGAACTTTATATTAAAATTGGTTTCAAACATGTCCCTATAACAGAGAGTATTCTTTTGGGAAGGATAACCCATAACTCTATTATTTGCACAATAGAAAAAGACTTTTAACTTCAAAAATACATAACTATTTCATATTAACTCCAAAAACAGTGAAACCACTTTTGATGTTTTTCATTTTAAGTGAACTAATTTATAAAGTAGGTTTCAATCTTACCTCTGTCACAGAAAATATATTTTGAGGAAAATGATCCTAAAGTGAATTGTTGTTACACTATAAAATGCTGATAACTTTAGAAATTCATAACTAAATCATGAAAACTCCAATTGAAGCAAACTCAACTGTTTTGAACTTGTAAAAATATTTCCTATTTATCCATGTAATCCATGTACTCACCACTGCTATACAAATTTTCACCTCATAATTAAATTACTCAAAGAGGACATATCGAAAACTGAAATTCGAACCATCATAACTTTGACATACTAAATCAAAATGGGATAATTCTTTCACCAAAAATCATCTAAAATCATGACTTAGCTACTGTATAAAAATCATGCATTTTTTAGCATATTGAATTTTTGAGCATTCCTCGATATTTATTCGGTATTGTATTTATATAGATTCTGAGCCTATTGATATTGACTCCTACGCTACTGAGGGAGAGCAATTAGCCTACCAGCAAGGCAAGCATCCTTTGAACTTTCTTTTTGCATCATATTTGATCCCAGTTTTGTTAGGATAGATGCAATGATAATTGCTTGCATGCTATTTTGATATTGTCGCTATTTTTGTGATGAGTAGTTAGACACATCCTATATTCTTGTCATTGTGGCTATCCATGAATTATTCCAGTACTGAAATGCTTATGACAGGATGTGTGAAATTATATTGTTCGGGTATGCTTAGCCATGCAAGTCTAGAAACGGTAGTCTGATTGCCGGGAATAACCCGACAATTATGGGATAAACACAATTCTCATTATATACTTTTGTTTCAGATCTTCTTATTTATTTTATGAGTTAAATTTTGACATTTTAAAGAAGTGTTTGGTCTGGACAAGTGTTGGTTAGTGATGGTGCTTTGTGCACGAGCTTTGGGTAAGTGGTGGACTTGTCTAGACAATTAAGGACCGAACTTTGGGTACCTGTTGTTCAAGCAACACTCGTGCTATCACACACGGTATATGGGTACTGTATGGTTAAGTAGGGGGAAGGTTTTGTTGTGTTGAGTCCCACGGTGGTGAAATTGTAAGGGCATAGGACCGAGAAATCCTATGTTTTCCTTTTGGGCCGATAGGATGGAGACATTAACGTCTTGTGTTTCCTAGGAGCCCTGGGTTGAGGGACTTAGCTCAATGGGATCTTCTTGCTAAAAATGATCATATCTTGATTTACCCGATCGGCATACCATAGGAAGTATGCTATATTCGGAGGCATCTGGATGCTAACAGGCTAATCAAGTCGTGTGGGTAAAGTAGTACACCCCTGCAGGGTATAAATCTATTCGAATAGCCGTGTCCACGGTTATGGACGACCACTTGAAATTTGTGGCTGCTTATTGTTAGACTTGGTATTAAAATTGTGGTTAAACTCGATATCGTCATGAATGGGCTATTCATGTTTGGTGTTGTATCAAAGTGGACAGCCACTTTGCCATTTGTATGATTTATTTGTTATTGAATTTATTACTTATTCACATGCTTTACTTCTACTTCAAAGCTGATTTTGAAATGGCACTTGAAAAACTAGTATGTGTAGGCTGTAACTTGTTGCGTCTCTTTTGCAAAACTAAGCCAATATGAGCCATCCCTTGGAACAGCATTATGCATAACTAATTTTTATTTGTGTAAGACTTGCGAGTACTCTTTTGTACTCAGCCAGGTGTTTGCTGGCTTTTACAGATGAGGAGGATATTAAGACCGATGAGCTTGTCGTTGTCGATTTAGGCGACACCGATGAGTAGTGTGCTATCTTTAGCTCCCAATCGGTTGCCGATGGGTTATGTGGCATACCACTGTAGGCATTTTGGTTTATTTACTTGCTTCCGCTATGAACTTGTTTAATTTGGCCGGTCGGCCACTTATGTAGTTGTAAACTTGAAACTGTGATGTATAACTTTTGTACTATTTATGTATGAGCGTTGTATGGATGTAATCGACGTTGTAATAAGGGTGTGAATATATTGGTCGCTGATCTTGGGAGCCAATATAGGTCATGCTCGCTGTTCATGGCTTCCTATTTAACTCGCTAAGTGTAGTGCTTGACTTGTTGGAGAACCGACAATCATGTAGTGCTCGCAGAGGAGCGGCGTGCATGATCGTCGGGGCTCTAGATTTTAGTTAAGCCTCTCATTTGGACTGAGTTAAGGTGGAATCCATTTACTGGAGATCTAGAGTTATGTCCCTAAGACCTTGATTAGTCTCGGTCTTACAGAGATAACTCCGGGGTCCCCACAGCGTTGGTATCAGAGCCATACTGACTGTAGGTTAGAGATAGCACTGGCGTTAGAGTTAGTAAGTCTTTTTGAGTCAGGATATTTTGAAATTATCAAATTACTTTCAGAAAGTATAAGTTAGGAATATCTTTTATTCCTCATCCCTCTTAGTGTCTTTTCTTACCTTACTCTTGTTTGGATTGAAAAAGAAGTATTACCGTGTTTTTCTTGCCTTTAGATGAGTCATCAATACCTGGTCAAAGAAACTCAAGCTGAGAACGTGGATGGATACCCGGCGCTTCTTCGAGATATGATGTGGAGGGCGAACTTTACCTACCAGCCGACTTACGCCATCTATCGCCGTGACAGGGGGCCAGGCATGGAGGAATACTTGGCCGTGATCAACATTATCGCCAGACAAGTCACGAGGAGTATCCCATATTGTTTCCAGGCACGTGGCACTTCTAAGGCCATGGCTCTACAGGAAGTGGCTCGTGTGGCTATGAGCCACCTCCGTTATGATCTGACGGAGTTGTCTCAGCCGCCTTACGACCATTTCCTATGAGAGAGCATGGCACGGAGGTGGACACCTTTGCCCGGATCCAGTTTGGGGAAGATCCCTAGGTTAGGCAGTTAGCAAAATTGGTTCATATCATGGACCAAATCCATCGGTGCACTATGTATGAGCTGTACGAGACCCGTCAACGTCTCGTGGTGGCCCAAGAGCACTTACAACTCATGTGTAACATGGGGATCGTTGACCGCCATGTGGTTTATGGCGCACATGAGATTTCCCCATATGCTTCAGCACCACCGATATACCGTCTTCTAGAAGTGCCAAGGCGTGTACCCAACTATAGGGCGAGACGCCAGGCCCGTATGTCGGTCGGCTTTGCTCGTACTCATAGGATGGAACCTGCTGGAGGCCATGTGATAGAGCAAGGCTCCCCTCTGCGCCTTGTTAATCCAGAGGACCCCGATGACACGGATCCCAGGGCACATCTTACGGGACGAGTTTCCGGTGAACTTTGACCGGAACAACATTTAGGATGTTGTAGGTGTAAGCTCATGGTCGAGCATGTATCTTTAAATTCCTGTAATAAGCTAGTAGTAATTGAACTATTAATGTGTCTCTTGCAAGAACTTTTATTTTAGAAGGTTGCGTTTCGCCCACGGGCCTTTATGGATGTAATTGCATTGGAAAAACTATGATTTGAATTTATGGATCTTGTACTGGCCTTAGCGCCTTTGTACACCCATTTGGTGTTATGTTTTTGTGCATTCTATATCATTATGCATGCTTAATTAAGAACTTTGTGCTTGCTGCCCAGATTTTTAATTCACGTCTTTTTCCAGTAATCTTGGCCTCTTTTAATTTTCCTTGTCATTTCAGGATGTCAGGCCCTAACACTTGTGCGAGAGCTCTTCGTGGCGAGGGGTCTCCACCCCCGCGACGCCCTCCTGCTGTAGACCATGAGGAAGTGCTTCCTCCACCGCCCTCAATGGCAGAGGTCCTGGCTCAAATCGAGCGGAATAGGATGGACCAAACAAGGATTCTCGAAGCTATCGCTCGCAACACTTCTCCTGCTCCTGCGGCAGCAGGGGGAGGGGGAAATCTTCGGCCGCGTGGGGGTCTCGCTGAATTTCAGCGGACAAATCCTCCAACCTTTGCGGGCACCGGGGATCCAATGGAGGCTGAAGATTGGCTAAGAGACATTGAAAAGAAGCTAGCTATTGCTCAGTGCACAGGCATTGAGAAGGTCCTCTTTGCCAGTTATCAACTGGAGGGTGTTGCTAGTGCATGGTGGGATATTTTTTCCGCCATGCAGCCTGACGGAGAAGTTCCATTATGGAACGAGTTTCAAGTGGCCTTCAAGGAGGCCTATATTCCTGATGGGGTCATGTCGATCAAGCAGCAGCAGTTTCTTGCTTTGAAGCAAGGAAGGAAGCCTGTTACTGAGTATCTTCAGGAGTTCAATTCCTTAGCTCGTTATGCCCCTGATGACGTCTCCACTGACACTCGCCGACAGAATCGGTTCATGGGTGGCTTGACTGAGGAGATGCAGCTGGCTCTAGCTGTACATGATTTCCGGAACTTCCAACACTTGGTGAACAAGGCCATTGTAGTGGAGCACAAGAGTGTGGCTGTAGAGGAGTCCAGGAAGAGGAAGAAAGCCGCTCGATTTTCAGCTAGCGCGCTTTTCTCGACAATGCGCACCGACCGCCCGAGCACCTCGTTCTCAGGCCCTAGTGCCACCGAGGCCTCCTGTGGCGCCTCCATGACCTTCTCCACCTACGGTGCAGCGGAACAATAGGAGTAAGAACTCCCAAAACAGTGGTACTTACAAGCCTAATATCACCTGCTTTCATTGTGGTCGCCAGGGCCACTATGCATCTTACTGCCTCGCCAAGCAGCGGGGAATGCCCCAGGTTTATCAAGCTCCTACACCACCCGCTGTGGCAAGACCTACACCACCCCCGAGGGCAGCATCTACCCCTCCTCAGATCCCTGCACGTGGCCGAGTGAACCACGTCACCGCTGAGGAGGCGAGCGACGCTCCAGACGTCGTTTTGGGTACACTTCTTGTTAATTCTTGCCCAGCATCAGTTTTATTTAATTCAGGAGCATCTCATTCATTCATCAAAGAAGAATATGCTGCACATAATCAATTTGAAATACATAAACTTCAGCCACCTTACCAAATCCAGTCGCCGGGATCGGTTTTCCAAACCGATCAAGTCTGTCGGGACATAAAAGTGGAAATTCAAAAGGTTAACTTCTTGGCAAATCTAATTGTGATAAATTCAGTGGGTATTGATGTAATCTTGTGGATGGATTGGCTATCCAAGAATAGGGGAAAGATCGATTGTGCTCAATGTTCTATTTCTGTCACTAGCGAAGACGGCAGTCAGGTCGTTTTTGCACCTACAGTGGGCAGTTCTCATCTTTATGCGTTAGAAGCTAGTACATCTCTTGAAATTGAGAAAGTGCGAGTGGTGTGTGAATATCTAGATGTATTCCCCGAAGAACTCCCAGGCATGCCTCCTGATCGAGAAGTTGAGTTCGTCATCGAGCTTGTGCCCGGTACTACGCCGATCTCAAAACGGCCATATCGGATGCCCCCTAATGAGTTAGAAGAATTGAAGAAGCAACTCTAAGAACTTCAAGACAAGGGATTTATTAGGCTGAGCTCCTCACCTTGGGGCCGGCCATCTTTGTCAAAAAGAAAGACAAGAGTTTGCGGATGTGTGTGGACTACCGTCCGTTAAATGAAGTCACTATCAAGAACAAGTATCCGCTTCCGCGGATTGATGATCTGTTCAACCAATTGAGTGGAGCCCAAGTATTCTCCAAGATTGATTTGCGTTTGGGCTATCATCAAATTAAAGTTCGAAGTGAAGACATTCCGAAGACGGCATTCTCTACTCGTTACGGGCTGTACGAGTACACTGTCATGACTTTTGGTCTGACGAATGCACCGGCATACTTCATGAATCTTATGAATTCCGTTTTCATGGAGTATTTGGATAAGTTTGTTGTTGTATTTATCGATGACATCCTTATCTACTCAAAGTCTGATGAAGAACACGAGCAACATTTGAGCCTTGTGTTGGAAAAGCTTCGTCAACATCAGCTCTATGCCAAGTTCAGCAAATGCGAGTTCTGGCTTCATGAAGTTAGTTTCTTGGGACATGTCCTATCCAAGGGCGGTATCGCTGTTGATCCAAGCAAAGTGCAAGATGTCCTTGATTGGAGACAACCCAGAAACATCACTAATATTCGCAGTTTTCTCGGACTGGCGGGTTATTATCGCAGGTTCATCCAAAACTTCTCCAAAATTGCGAGGCCAATGACTCAACTTCTAAAGAAAGAAAAGAAGTTCGTATGGTCGCCTGAATGTGAGGAGAGCTTTCAGATCCTAAATAAATGCCTGACCAAAGCTCCAGTACTTATCCTACCCGACATTCACAAGAGCTTTGACATTTACTGCGATGCATCTCGCCATGGGCTCGGTTGTGTACTTATGCAAGAGGGCCGAGTGGTAGCTTATGCATCACGGCAATTGAGACCACATGAGTTGAATTATCCCACTCATGATTTGGAACTCGCAGCGGTTGTTCATGCTCTAAAGATTTAGCGACATTACCTCATCGGTAATCGTTGCGAGATCTACACCGACCACAAGAGTCTTAAATATATCTTCACCCAAGCCGATCTGAATTTGAGGCAAAGAAGATGGCTTGAGCTAATCAAGGATTATGATTTTGGACTCCATTATCATCCAGGAAAAGCAAATGTGGTAGATGATGCCCTAAGCAGAAAGTCTCAGTGCAACTGTTTATCGGTAACTCCCATTTCGGCAGGGCTGTGTGCTGCGATGCAATCTCTGCACCTGGAGATAATTGAAGAAGGTTCTCTTGCTGCCTTTAGTGTGAATTTTACACTTGAGGACCAGATTAGAGAAGCCCAGAAAACTGACGCAGAAGTAGCTCAACTCCGCGAAGAAGTGAAGCAGGGCAAGGCCAAGTGCTTCAAAGAAGATGCACAAGGCACCCTATGGTTTGGAAACCGGTTGGTGGTGCCCTCTGATCATACCTTGAGAGAACTAATTCTCAAAGAGGCTCATGACTCCAAATTCTCTATTCACCCAGGTTGTACTAAGATGTACCAAGATCTGAAGAAAAGGCTGTGGTGGAGCCAAATGAAGCGACAGATCGCTCAATATGTTGCCGAGTGTGATGTATGTCAAAGAGTCAAAGCTGAGCATTTGAAACCAGCAGGTACTCTACAACCCCTGCCCATTCCCAAGTGGAAATGGGAAGAAGTTGGCATGGATTTTATCACTGGCCTCCCAAGGACTCAAGCTGGGTCTGATTCTATATGGGTGATTGTCGACCGTTTAACGAAGGTTGCTCACTTCATTCCTGTCAAGACCACCTACCGCGGGGACAAGTTAGCAGAACTTTATAATGCAAGAATTGTTTGTCTCCACAGTGTTCCTAAGGTGATAGTTTCCGATCGAGGTCCTCAATTCACATCCTATTTTTGGGGATGCTTACAGAAAGCAATGGGGACCAATCTATCTTTCAACTCCGCATACCATCCACAAACAGATGGACAAACTGAAAGAGTGAATCAAATTTTAGAAGACCTTCTCCGAGCATGTGTGCTGTCCTATAGCAAGAACTGGGAGAAATGCTTACCCTTTGCGGAGTTCTCCTACAACAATAGCTTCCAATCAAGCATAAAAATGTCACCCTTCGAGGCATTGTATGTGTTGGTGATATGCCCTAGAGGCAATCATGGAGATGATTGTATCACGTCTATGTTTATGAGTTCTTGAATAAATGTTATTCTGTTCCTTGAATGAATCATTAGTTCTGAAGATCAACGAGTATGTGACTCGTTGGTGAAACACTACGACTTATATGACGTCGTTCTAAAAGTATCCCTGGTCGAATGTCACTGATCGGAACACCAGTGACTCTACGACCAGTACATGTATTGATTGATGATCATGTTTCACCAGTTATGGATATAGAGATATCGAATCGATAATGTGAACACATGTTAGAGAACATGGGGTTGGATTGACCCACCTTGAGACACTATTGAGATTGTTATGATCCTGTGTGTCATTAGTTGGTCTCAAGCAATGATGATGTATAATCCTTAGACCTGATATCAGCATAGTTCCCTACATGTGTAATAGCACTCTTAGGGGTTGCCAAACGCTACTCGTAACTGAGTAGTTATAAAGGTAGCTTTCGGGTATGCTATGAAACATGCGGAGGGATGTGACTGGTCGGATATGAGATTTGCCCCTCCTAACATAACAGAGAGATGTCTCTAGGCCCCTCGAAGTAGTCGGATAAGGAAAGTGCATGGCCATGCCACTAGTGGTCGAAGTGTTCGACCATGTAAGGTTATCCGACAACTCGATTGAGAAAGTATTGAACAGTCCATGGATGACACATTATCTCGCCTGGAGTTTAAACCAGATATTATGAGGCAAAGGGAAAATACTAGAGTAAGTCGCTTAGTTCGATCAGCTGACAAGTCGTATGGTGATACGCGCAAGTCGTAGACTGATCGAACGAAATCACAGAGTGGTCGAAACCTGGCCGTAAGGAGTTATGAACTGGTCGTGACCGAGTGCGAACTGGTCGTATAAAGATAAGACCTGGTCGTAAGTGATGAGGACCTAGTCGTAGATCATATTGCATTAAGGTTCGTCCGATATAATTTGTGTGTATTCGGGAATCGTTACGTCTTGCTAGGGACCGCTACGACTTGTGGTCGGAAAGGATTTCCGAGTCACGACCAATTACACATAAACCTAACGGGTCACACACTTAATGGGATGGAACAAACCAAGTACGAATACGATTCGTTAAATGTGTTCAGATAGGACCCGACACATGGCACTATATAAGGAGATGCTTGAGGCTGTTTTTGGTGGACGAGAAGAAAAACACGTGAGTTTTTCCACCGAAACCCTAGCCGCCATCTTCTTGAGAGAGCCTTCCCGTGCGACTTGGTGCTAGCACACCAGCGTACGGTTGTTCCTTCTCTGGACATGTGGATACCGTAGAGGCGCTACTGCGGTCGCTGTTGCGCTGAGGACGATCTGTGATCTTCACAAGGAACTGTGGAGGCTGCTGGAGGAGACGATCGACTTCGAGGACGTTGGACGATCATCTACGACCACTACATCGACGCGTTCATCGTCGAACTAGGCTGCTCTGACTCTACTTCCGCTGCACTGCGCGTCTGGTGGTAATGATATGTGATCATCTATCTTGCTTGGCGTCCTGGTTTACGTGGTAGAAATTTTGAATTATTGCTAGCGTAGCCTACCCGTATCCCTACAGTATGGGAGGGCTTGCAGGACACCTTTGAACTGGTCTGAAGCTGGGGAGAGGCCATTTTATGGCCCAACCTTGGTAGAGGATGCGGAAGAACAAGTTCGGATCATTCGTGAACGACTTCGAACGGCTCAATCTCGTCAGAAGTCTTATGCCGACCGCCGTCTTCGTGAATTGAGATTTGAGGTGGATGATCATGTCTACCTTAAGGTTTCTCCAATGAAAGGAACACATCGTTTCCAAGTCAAAGGCAAATTGGCACCTTGCTACATCGGACCATTCCGAATTCTAGCAAAGTTGGGACCGGTGGCCTATCAAATAGAATTGCCACCCTCACTTGCTGATGTACATGATGTTTTCCATGTTTCACAACTGAGGAAGTGTCTTCGTGTGCCAACCGAGGCAACTGAGCTGGAAAAACTTGACTTGCAACCTGACCTTTCTTATCGGGAGCACTCGATTCGCATTCTTGAGGAGAAGGAGCGCAAGACGCGAAATCGCGATATCAAATTCATCAAGGTTCAGTGGAGCAACCATACTGAAGATGAAGCAACATGGGAGCGTGAAGATCATGTGCGAGCTCATTATCCAGATCTTTTTCCTTCTACTTAAAGTGTCTTCGAATCAAGAAAGGACAGTTTAAACAAAGCAATGGGAAAGAAATATGTAATAGCCATTTCTTGTAACCTTACAAAGATATCTTAGCACTATCTTTGAAGGAAATCAAGACAACAGATGTTATGTTTTCTTTTAGAACCTTCCTATCCAACTTCCACCCTATCGATCTCGGGGTCGAGATCTTTTGTAAGGGGGGGGAGGTTTGTCACGTCCCCAAATTAATAAAGAGGTTTATTATGCATCTCATTAGCATGCATCATGTTTTGAAACTTTTTATTTAAATATTGTATTGGAAAATCTCAAAATACATATGAAACATACACTTTAAATTGAACTCCAAACTAAAAACTGAAATAAATGCTACTAAAGATCCTTTGGAAATAATTTATTCAAATACTATATTAATTATCATGAATTAATATAATTTGTCCCAAATTTTTGGGACTGGTTTGAACCCTATGAAAATTCAAACACAATTTAAAGATCAATATCAAGATTGAAATTAAATTATACACTATATATAATGAACAGTAGTGTTCAATAATTTTTATGGACACTAGGCTACCCCAGGAACCCCCAGAAATTATTTCATGATTTTAGAAATTTTATTTCTATTTTTAGCACCCTGGTCAAAGTAGGAAAAATCATTTAAATCTCAGTCAAAACCCTAAACCAAACCGGCTGCTACTGTTCATCGGGCTAGAGTTTGACTCGGCGAACTGACTCAGCCCGACCGCCTAAATGCACCGACGCATGCAGACCCTTGGATCTCAGATCGACGATCCAGATCTCACCACTTTTGGGCAGTTCAAAACAACGCTTTAAATCTTATCCATCTGATCCAGATCTAACGGTCCGCATTAAGCCACGTGATGCTGGCTTACCTCCGCGCCTTGAGTCGCTGTCATCGCGGGCCCGCCTGTCAGGCCTTTCTTCCTCCTTGGGTAGGCGCGCGCTCAGGCGCTGCCAGCCACGCGGCCGCGCCTTTCTGCTCCGAGCCGTTGGAGCTCCATCACGCCGTGAATCCACCGCCACCTCGGACCACTCCGGATCGTTCCCTACTTCACGCCGCCTCCAATGCCGTCATCGCCCGAGCATAATACCACCTCGGCACCCCTCTTCTTCCCCACTTCTCCTCGGTTTGACCGAGGAAAGGGAAGCTCATTCTTTCTCTCTACGTAGGTAAGCTTCCACCGGGTGATGCCATTCTTTTCTTTGTTCAATGCCTTACCCATTTTTGCTTATGCGAGCTCTTGATTCTCTCTGTAGCTCCCGAACCGCCACCGGCGCTCTCGGCAATCTCCACAGCGCCCCAGGGACACTTTCGTGCCATCTTCATGTCCGGGAGGTATTATCCTCAATCCACCGCGTCACCTTACGTGCTTTAGGCCACTGATCAAAATGTGAGGACCCCGGTTTATTCGGCTTGTACTACTTAACCATCCACTTGGTCCTAGTAGTACAATTGAAATAAACTAAGCCTCGAGATATGTATACTTCCCAGAAATGCAGTATACACACCTCAATACAAAATCATGCATCAATTCCATTCATTCACATAGAACCGAAGCACAACACTAAATCAAAGACATACATAACATAAAGAGTTATTACAAACAAGAGGCCGATCGACCAAATGACATACAACTAGATAAGTAAACAGCGGAAGCAAAAGAGCCATAAGATGGCGATAAACAAAAGCCAATCAGTGTGCCTTTACCCACAAGGCAACCAACCGGACCGCCAGGCTAGTCGTCCCAAACACCACCGCAACACAACTCACAAAAGTGAGGCCCTTGGGGCTCACCTTCTTCCTCTATAACAAAACAATTAAGCATAGCATTTGAGTACAAAAATTGTTTTTGTACTCGCAAGACTGACGTGTAAGATAACAGAACTATAATTAACTACATGCAAGCTTTATTTAAGTGGAGGAGGCTCTGGACTTATTTTCAGCAGAAAGCAAGTTTTATTCGCAATATAGTAATACATTAAAAGCAGGTTTGCAATTAATTTCTATTTTTCAAATAACAGAGAGACAATTATAACAATAGGTAGAGGACAACAACAACCTAAAAGTGACTAACCCAATAGTCACCACAACAATAGCATGAAGTACCCCTTCATACCACCCATGTCAAGTTTTAAGTTTTTAAAGGGTTGTAGTCTAGTTCTTGCGGGAAATAACCAAGCGTGTCCATAACCTAGGACGAGGCTATTCGAATAGTTTTAACCCTGCAGGGGTGTACCAATGTACCCACACGATAGACCGCCTTTCCACCAGCCACGGTTAGCATACTTCCTTTGGTATGCCGGCACGGCTAAGTCTAACAGGACGTTTTCCAATGGATGATGCTAATTAAGAGCCGCAACCCACGGGAGAAGGACACATTAGATAGCCTAACCGGTCTGCTAATGCTCCCCTCACAACACCACATTTTAAAACACCCACCAACCAGCTCATAATTAACACCTCCCAAAGTACTTAGTCAAGAGAGGTTCCATATCCCTCTCGTGTGGTTAGCACGCAACAATTGCTTGGATCAATGGCACAAGTAACTCGGTCCTTAGGGACTTAGGCACCATTCCACTCACACCCAATAGATCACACCAACATACCATTGTGCCCAAGCCAAATTATAATTTTTGTTTTCAGTTTTTGATTTGCAAATTAGTAAAACACAAGGGCTGGACATAATGGAATAATAATAGCATTTGTGTGATCAAGATCACCGACTAAGTCGATGATCGCCCAATACTATTGATAACTAGGCATGGCTAAGCAATATTTATTCGTAATCTACTAAGTGACAAGAGATCATCCAACGAACTCTAATCACAGAAAATAACCTAGGCTCAGGTAGTAGAGGATAATTATCTACCTACAGATTATGCAACTAGAGGATTAACTAATCAATTTAACAACAAAATAGCAATGCATACATACAAGTTAAACAAAGTATTAGACTTTAAAATTAATGGGATTAGATGGGAAATGATCAAACTGCTTGCCTGGCTGCTGTTGCTCACTATGCTGCAAAGGATCACTCTCAAGGATGGCACAATCGTCGGAACCTAACGAAAGAGCGAAAAAGAACCGATAAGAACAAAGAAAACGAAAAAGACTCTAAAACCAAAATGCTCCAAATGCTCTGAAAATTTTACAACAGCAAGAGAAAGATTTAAAATGAATTTATAAACAAGAACCAATTGATTTGGACTTTCTATGCAAAAGATATGATCAAAACAAATCAATTCGGCTGAAATTAAAATTAAATGAGGTTACTGTTCATAAATAATTTTCTAGAGGTTTTCTGGACTTGAAAATTTTATGATAGGTAGCTACTGACATTTTAAGGCTAACACAAGTGGTCTCACCTCATTTAGTGTTAAAATGATTTAGTTATGATTTTTCAAGTTATAAAAATGAACAAAACTAAATTGCATATGAACTCTTGCTGAAAACAGTAACATGCCTAAGGTCAATTTTAACAGCAAGCTTATCATTAGAGGGAGCCATGAGTATTGGATTCACTCAAAAAGGATTTACAGAGAATTAGTTATGCATTTTACAAATTTCAATGAATTTTAGACCACATTTTAGGTTGAAACAAGTTAACCTAGTTTATAGTATTTTCTGCTACAGAAAAGAGTTCAAAATCATACTCAATTTAAAGTTCATCTTACCACAGAGCTAACACAGTTTGAATTTCTCAAAAAGGAGTTAAAACGAAATAGTTATTCACATTTGAAAACTAGAACATTTAAACACTTTGAAAATTTGGAGCTCTCGGGAGGTCTGGCCGAGCTGACAAAACTAGGGAGGTTGGAACCGTTGATGCGAGATCCAACGGCTCCAGAGCACCGGCGCACAGCGCACCGAAGCAGCGCGCCCAAGGGAGGTCCCGACCGTTGATATCGAATCAAACGGTCCCGACCACTGGATGCACAGCACGCGCGAAGGATCACCTTGCGCACTAGAGAGGTCGTGACCTTCAGATCTGGATCTGGCGGTCCCGAGCTCCACGAGGAGGTCCTAAGGCTCACTCTAAAAGGGGAGGTCTGGACGGCTAAGATCTCCCGAGGGGAGGTCCTAACGGTTCAGATCTGAACGAGGAGGTCCTAAGCGGTGAGCTTAACAGTGAGAGGTCTTGACGGCTAGGATGTCCCGAGGGGAGGTCCTAACGGTCACAATCTCCACAGGGAGGTCTTGCAAGGTAGGTGTTTAACAGAGAGAGGTCTGGTCGGTTCAGATCCCCTAGGGGAGGTCCTGAACGGTCCAGATCTGGGCGGGGGAGGTCATGAGATTTCCTTACAAGGACCAGGGGTGGTCCTTTTGCAAAGAGGACCCTAAGGGGAGGTCCTAGAGGGTGGTTTTGATAAAACGACCGGGGTGGCCTTTTTGCAAAGAGGACCTCAAGGAGGTCTTTTGCAAAGAGGACCCCAAGGTGGAGGGTGATCCTAACGGCTGGGATTTAATCTATGGAGGTCTTTACGGCCAGGATTTCAGATAATGGGAGGTCCTGGCTGCAAGAGACTTAAGCTTTCGCAGACAAGATCCTACGGTTAGGATCTAACACGAGGGTGGTCTTAGAGCTCCACGATGAACCCGAGGAGGTCCAAGGACTTGACAAAAACGCGACAACAGACCAGGACACCGGCTTTGGTCACCGGCCCGTCGCCGGCGGCCACGGCCACGGCGGCGCGGATTAACAGTGGCAAAATGTCCGCAATACTATTGCGAACATTTTGAGGGCACTTTTGTCGCCGGGGATGACCTAAATCGCCGGCGAGCTGGAACGAGGCGGAGACTAAAGTACGGGAAAAATGAAAACAGAGGAAAACTTCGCCACGACCTAATCTACCTGGAGCTTAAGCTTTGGGAGGTCATCGCGAACTCACCTGGGCCCAGAGGAGGTCCAAGGGAGGTCGTGGGAGTTCTAGCGGCGACGACCGCCACCGGAGCCGAGGAAGACGCCACGGGGGAAGCACTCCTAAGCAGAAGAGGGCCAAAGAATGGTGGGGTTAACTTCAGAAGGGCTGCCAGAAGGACCTGGAACAATCAATTGAAGTAGAGAGCCACCTTACTGGAGGGAAGGACGAAGGCGGCGATTCACGGCGAAGAAGGGCCCGAGCCTTGATTCAGCTGCTCCCTGCTAGAACAAGCCAAACCAAGTTAGGGGACCAGACCAGGAGGTCGAGAGGAGCGCTGCGATGCTAGAAGAGGAGCCAGGGGCCACTGGAGCACCGTTGGCGACAGAGGCTCCAAGGTCCAGCAATGGCGGAAACAGGAGCTCTGGAAATTTGCGCACGCACTCACAGAGAGAGAGCGGGAGGTTCGCAAATGGTGCCGAAAGGAAGATAGGGAGGAGCACGGGGGCCTTTTGTAGCTGGTGAGCAACGGTCCCGAGCGGAGAGACACAACGGCGAGCTCAAGACCCAACGGTTGTTGCGGCCTGACACGGAGGGTGGGAGCAGTTGGAGAAGAGGTGGACTTACGGGCAAAGCTTCTGGTGCGCATTTAATGCACTGGACCAGAGACTTGCTGAACCCGAGAGGATGGGACAGCGCTCAACCACTCTCTGCCATGGCGTGCGCTCGAGGAAGAAGAAGCACAGCGGAGGAGGAAGGGTGGTCGTGGACCGCACGATGGGAATCGGACGGCTGAGGATGCACGGGGACCTCCGGAGGTTTAGAAAGGGCAGGGGAGGTCGTGGTCGTTGGATCCCGATCCAACGGCCCACATGAGCTCAACGGACCATGCCCGAGCCCGACGCCGCTAGGTGGCTCGGTGCGACCACGACCTAGAGTCGGACTCGGGTCTGAGTCCAAGTCTGACTCAGACCAGGGTTTTAAATTGGGAGCTGGACTTTAGGGAATTAATTAAGGTATCAAATCAACTCCAAAATTTATGAAATTTTAACTGGAGCTTCCTGAGTTTAGGTTTTGTGAGGACCCGGAATATTTAACTAGTAACACTTAACCTCCAAATGGTTCTAGCGTTACTAATTAAACATTCTAAGCCTCGATGGACATGTGCTTCCCAGAATTGCGGCACATGCTCATCATCACAAAATTATACATCATTTCCATACAACATTTATCACTAAGTTCAACAACGACATACATAAAGTAAAGTTATTACAAAAGAGAGCCGACCGGCCAAATAGAACAATATACAAGAATGACAGTGGAAGCAAAAGCGCCATAAGATGGCTAGAACAAAAGTTGACCGGTTAGCCACACAACCCACAAGGCAACCGACCGGGCCGCCAAGCTAGAGGCCTCTAAGGCTACCACAGCACAACTCACAGAAGTGAGGCGCCTCCAGCTCACCTTCTTCCTCTGCAACAAATACATTTAAGCAAGATAACTGAGTACACAAAGGTACTCGCAAGACTGACGTGTGGAATAGCAGACCTATTCCTATGCTACATGCATGCTTATTTAAGTGGAGGTCATATGTCTCATTTTTCACAAAGCCAACTTTATCTGCAATAATGTAATACATTTAAAAGCAAGTTTGCAAATCTGTTTTGTTGTCAAAATAACAGCGAAATAAAAATACATACAAGTAACCACCTGGAAGTGACTATCCCAATAGTCACCACAACATAGCACGAATCCCCGATTCGTACCACCTATCAAGTTTTAATTAAAAGGTTGTAGTCTAACTCTTGAAAGACCTTGCCAAGCGTGTCCATAACCTAGGACGAGGCTATTCGAATAGTTTTAACCCTGCAGGGGTGTACCAATGTACCCACACTTCAGACCTCCTTTAAGCCACAAAGCACACTTCCGAAGGTATGCCGGCACGACTAAGTCCTACGAGACGCTTTCCAATATTGTGCATTGACTACGAGCCGCTCGTATGGGTAGAAACCCATACGCTTACATTGCAAGCCGAAAGACAACAAATCCCATAACAGGTGAAGTCTTTCGGGCACTACAATGCTCCCAACACCATCCCTCCTGCGACTCCCTGCGACCCGAAGCCAATACACGCCAAAGTACTAAGTCAAGAGAGGTCCCATACCCTCTAGTGTGGTTAGCACGCTAAAATGCTTGGTTTAGTGTAACAAGATGTTCGGTCCTTGTTGACCCGGGCACCATTCCAGTCACACCCAAAATCACACCATCTTACCATTGTGCCCAAGTCTAAATTAGTTTGTTTTCAGTTTTTGTTTTCATAAGTAGACATGGCACAAAGCTGAAATCATAGATCATAATAAGTTTTATGTGATCAACCAGAACTCCTGCCACACCTCCTGCCGAAAGAACATGACCCAAGAATGCCACTTCCTTCAACCAGAACTCACACTTACTGAATTTTGCATACAGATGGTGCTCGCGCAGCTTGCCCAACACAAGCTTGAGATGTTCAGCATGCTCTTCTTCACTCTTGGAGTAGATAAGGATATCATCGATGAAAACTACCACAAACTTATCCAAATACTCCATGAATATCGAATTCATAAGGTTCATGAATAAAGCGGGAGCATTGGTTAAGACAAAAGACATGACGGTGTACTCGTAAAGACCATAACGAGTAGCAAAGGCCGTCTTCGGAATATCCTCAGTCCTGATCCTGACTTGATGATAGCCCAATCTCAAGTCAATCTTGGAGAACACCTGTGCTCCAGTCAACTGATCAAAAAGATCATCAATACGGGGCAAAGGATACTTGTTCTTCACCGTCACCTCATTAAGCGGACGGTAATCAACACACATGCGCAAGGTTTTGTCCTTCTTCTTCACAAAAATAACTGGACAGCCCCAAGGAGATGAACTAGGACGGATAAAACCCTTCTCTTGCAGCTCACCTAGTTGCTTCTTCAGCTCCTCCAACTCATTAGGAGGCATGCGATACGGCCTCTTTGAAATAGGGGCGGTACCGGGCAGCAACTCTATCACGAACTCCAGGTCTCGAATGGGAGGCATCCCAGGCAAATCTTCAGGGAAGACATCCGCGAAGTCACACACAGTGGGGGCATCGTGAATCTCCAAAGCTAGCTTTGCTTCAAGGGCATAAAGATGCAACCCTTGCAGCTGCGATGAAAACCCAACCTGTTCGCCTGAGGAGCTGGTGAGAAAGACAATCCTCCTGGCACAATCGATTTGCCCCAAGTGTTGGGACAACTAATCCATGCCAAGAATCACATCTAGGCGTGCTGAGTCGAGTAGGATAAGATTCGCCAAGAATCCCACTCCTTCAATGTGGATAGGAACGTCCCGGCATACTTGGTCAGCTCTCATTTCCGAACCCGGAGAGCGAATAAGTAGTGGAACCCCCAAAGGAACACAGTGGAGACCACTATCAACAACAAACGACCTCGAAATGAAAGAATGCGAAGCTCCAGAGTCAAATAAAACTGTAGCAGGACGAAAATTGACAAGAAGCGTACCCAACACCACGTCGGGTGCCTTCTGTGCCTCCTCAGCCGAGATATGGTTGACTCGGCCGCTCCCCAAGCCCGGGGTCTTCTGGTCAGGTGGGTGACCACTCCCTTGCCCGCGTCCTCCATTAGGACGAGGGGCCGCTCCAGTCTTCTTAGGGCAACTAATCGCATAGTGGCCCTTGTTGTGGCAGTAGAAGCAGGTGACGTCGGCCGCGGGGTTGCGATGAGCAACTCTTCTGGCTGGTCGCAGCGCCGCGTGGCGAGTCACGGCCTGCGGAGGACGTGGAGCTGGTGCCGAAGGCCTCGGCGGTGGTGAAGCCAAAGAATGGGCCCCTGGTGCAGACCCAACACGGGGACGAACGAGGCCGGCCTGCGCAGACCGCTGGGCCTCCCACTTGCGCTTGCGGGACTCGCCCAGCGCTCTCGCCTTGTGCTCGGCGACGATGGCCTTGTCCACCAAGGTCTAGAAGTCGGGGAAGTCCACAATAGAGAGCTTGTCCTGAAGCTCCTCAGACAAGCCCTCCATAAACTTCTCCTGCTTGGCCTCATCAGTGGCCACCTCAGCAGGAGCGTACCTCGCGAGATGGTTGAACTCGTGGAGGTACTCAGTCACAGATTTGCGCCCATGTTTGAGCGCAAGGAACTCCTTCTTCTTCAGCTTCATCAGGCCGGCGGGGACATGGGCCCGACGGAAAGCTGACCGGAACTCCTCCCACGAGACCACGTGTCCCGCGGGCTGCATGGCGAGGAAGTTCTCCTACCATGAGAGTGCCGCACCCTCCAACCGATGGGATGCGAAAAGTGCCCGCTCCTGCTCCTGGCACTGAGCAACGTTGAGTGCCAGTCGTCTGCGTCCAAGGGGTCCTCGGACCTGGAGAAGGTAGGAGGCTGAGTACGGAGGAACTCCGCTAGCCCCCCACGAGTCTGATGCCCACCACCTCCAGATCCGGAGGCACCAGAGGGAGCGGAGGTGTTCCTCGCGATGACTTCCAACACCTTCCGGTCCTCCGAACGGTTGCGTTCGATCTGCATGAGGACTTCAGCCATGGTCGGAGGAGGGGGAAGCTCCTCATCGGGACTACCCGGCTGATTCCGACCACTACGTGTTCCTCCTGCCATCCTGTTTCACTAAGACAAGTTAGCTACAACTCGAGATCAAAAGGCAAGGAAATCCAAACTCAATTAGAAGGGCTCAAGAATAACCACAAAAGAGCATAAGACCATAAGTCACCAAATCAACTTCCCGAAACGACTAACCCGTACGAAAAGAATGAGTAATCGCTTGAGAAGACCAAAATTTCAGAACTAAATTCTAGCTCTAAACAGCCCGAAAATCAGGGTATAACCACCTAATAGAGTATAGGCATTTAGCTAATTTCATATCACTTCTTACCCTTTTATTCCCACAAGTTTTAGTTGAATTAACCTCTCATTTCCTACCTTATTCACTAACCACTAGCTAGCTGTCCAAATTTCTTTCTCCAAGCTCTCATGGTTCTCCCAAAACCAATTTAATCGATAGAGGCTAATTTTTGAAAGGAAGAGAGGAACAACTTTTTCAAAACTTAAGTGAGAGTAAGGTGAGATGAGCAAACTAAAATAGGTAAGGAGTAAAATCTGAGAACTTACTTAAATTTTCATGAACTGTTTGAAAGTAAGTTTTCAAAATATCCTAAAGGCGACCAAGCTAGGGGTTTCTACGGTCAGTATGGCTCTGATACCAACTTTGTGAGGACCCGGAATATTTAACTAGTAACACTTAACCTCCAAATGGTTCTAGCGTTACTAATTAAACATTCTAAGCCTCGATGGACATGTGCTTCCCAGAATTGCGGCACATGCTCATCATCACAAAATTATACATCATTTCCATACAACATTTATCACTAAGTTCAACAACGACATACATAAAGTAAAGTTATTACAAAAGAGAGCCGACCGGCCAAATAGAACAATATACAAGAATGACAGTGGAAGCAAAAGCGCCATAAGATGGCTAGAACAAAAGTCGACCGGTTAGCCACACAACCCACAAGGCAACCGACCGGGCCGCCAAGCTAGACGCCTCTAAGGCTACCACAGCACAACTCACAGAAGTGAGGCGCCTCCAGCTCACCTTCTTCCTCTGCAACAAATACATTTAAGCAAGATAACTGAGTACACAAAGGTACTCGCAAGACTGACGTGTGGAATAGCAGACCTATTCCTATGCTACATGCATGCTTATTTAAGTGGAGGTCATATGTCTCATTTTTCACAAAGCCAACTTTATTTGCAATAATGTAATACATTTAAAAGCAAGTTTGCAAATCTGTTTTGTTGTCAAAATAACAGCGAAATAAAAATACATACAAGTAACCACCTGGAAGTGACTATCCCAATAGTCACCACAACATAGCACGAATCCCCGATTCGTACCACCTATCAAGTTTTAATTAAAAGGTTGTAGTCTAACTCTTGAAAGACCTTGCCAAGCGTGTCCATAACCTAGGACGAGGCTATTCGAATAGTTTTAACCCTGCAGGGGTGTACCAATGTACCCACACTTCAGACCTCCTTTAAGCCACAAAGCACACTTCCGAAGGTATGCCGGCACGGCTAAGTCCTACGAGACGCTTTCCAATATTGTGCATTGACTACGAGCCGCTCGTATGGGTAGAAACCCATACACTTACATTGCAAGCCGAAAGACAACAAATCCCATCACAGGTGAAGTCTTTCGGGCACTACAATGCTCCCAACACCATCCCTCCTGCGACTCCCTACGACCCGAAGCCAATACACGCCAAAGTACTAAGTCAAGAGAGGTCCCATACCCTCTAGTGTGGTTAGCACGCTAAAATGCTTGGTTTAGTGTAACAAGATGTTCGGTCCTTGTTGACCCGGGCACCATTCCAGTCACACCCAAAATCACACCATCTTACCATTGTGCCCAAGTCTAAATTATTTTGTTTTCAGTTTTAGTTTTCATAAGTAGACATGGCACAAAGCTGAAATCATAGATCATAATAAGTTTTATGTGATCAAGGTTATCGACAAGTCGATAACCGCCCATTTTTACCGGAAGCTAAGCATGGCTAAGCAATTTATTCGCAACTACTAAGTGACAAGAGCTCATCTACGAACCCTATTCACAGCAATAACCTAGGCTCACGGTAGTAGAGAATAATCATTTGCTAAGGAAATGCATCTACTAGGCCAACTAACGACAATAGTTTAACACAAAGTAGCAATGCATACATAGAATTTGTAATCAACATAAATACTTAAAATACTGGGATTAACATGATCAAACTGCTTGCCTTGCTGGGATGGATCTTGCTGCAGAGGGGAGTGCTCAGATTCAATAAATTCTTCGGAACCTAACGCGAAAAGGCGATAAAAACCGATAAGAACGAAGAACACCAAAAGGAACTCAACAGCAAAGAACATCCAAATCCCATGAAATTTCTACATAAGCTAGAGGTTGATTTTAGACAATTTTAGAAACAAGAATCACTTCATTTGGATTTAGCATGAAAAAGTTATGGCTAAACTAAGTTCTCTCAGCTTGAAAAATCCTAATTAAATTAATTTCGATCACTGTTCATGGCAAAAATTTCTAGAATGATCTGGAACCTGAAATTTTTATGGTAGGTAGATAAGGTCATCCTAACAACAGCAAAACTGAGTTTGCACAATTTGGAGTTGAAATAAATTAGTTATGATTTTTCTAAGTTCTAAAACTAGTAGATCATTAATTTCAGTGGCAAGGATCATATGAAGACCTATTCTATATTACAGTGCATTCCTAGTAGGTTTTAACAAAACTTAGTTTGCTCAGTTTGGAATTACAGAGAATAAGTTATGCATTTTACAAATTTTCAATGAATTTCTAGATAACATTTTCACTAAACAAGATCATGTAGTTTATATCATTTTCTGCTACTAACAGTGCCTAAATTCATTCTCAAATTAAAGTTCATTCTATAACAGAGCTACAGCAACTGGAATCATTCAAGAAGGAGCTAAAATGACAAAGTTATGCACTTTTGAATTTTGAAACAATAAAAGACATAGAAAATTTGAGCTCTCGGGAGGTCCAATGAACTGAAGGAAAAAGGAGAGGTCGTGGGCCGTCGATCCTTCATCGCACGGCCACAGACCTCGAAGCATAGCGCACGAAGACCTCCTCCCACACCGGGAGGTGCGGACCGTTGAGATTGGATCCAACGGCCACGACCCGTGCATGCACACAGCGCACGCAAAGGAGGTCCTCGCGCCTAACGGAGGTCGTGACCGTCAGATCGAGATCTGGCGGTCCCGAGCACTAGGGGAGGTCCTAAGGCTTTAAATCCAAGGAAGGAGGTCTAGCCCGTTAGATCTAAATCTAACTGTTTAGACCAGAGGAGGAGGTCCTAAAGCTACGGATCTAAAGGAGGAGGTCCTAGATGGTCAAGATCTCCAGGGGGGGGGTCTTGATCGGCTGGGATTTACACGAGGAGGTCTTGGATGGCCAAGATCTACTCGGGAGGTCCTATGCGATAGGGTTTCAACGGAGGAGATCCGGGCGGCTCGAAGTTAGGCCTAGGGAGGTCTGAAGGTCCAGATCGACGCGGAGGAGGTCCCGAGACTAAGGATTTTACAAAGGAGATCTAACGCTTAGATCTAAATCTGGGGAGGTCGTGAGCGGCTAGGATAGAGCCTAAGAGGTCTTGAGCGGGGTTTTCTCTGAAAAAGACCAGGGATGGCTTTTTACCAAGAGGACCCCGAGGGTGGTCTTTGCAAAATGACCAAGGGGAGGTCTTTTTGCAAAGAGGAGCTTGGTGGAGGTCGAGGAGGTGGTTTTGGCAAAATGACCAAGGGAGGTCTTTTGCGCACGGGGAAGGGTCTAAATGGCCAGGATTTAATCGGGGTGGTCCTAGACGGTTAGGATCAACTCTAGGGAGGTCCTGGCACTTAGAATTTACACGGAACACCCTCTACTGATGCAGATTTGACTTGGAGGTGATCTAAGCGGTGAGATTATACTAGGGGAGGTCACGAGGAGGGAGGTCTTTGCGGGCGCTTACGAAAAGAGGTCCGACGGCTAAGATTAACCACCGAGAGGTCTTTAACGGTCGAGATCTACTCTAGGAGGTCGGCGGGGAGGTGCAGGCGGGGTTTTGTCGTGCGACAACGGGAGGAGGAGGCCCACTCGCGGCGAGAGGCCCTTGGCGATTCAAACGACCAATCATTGGCTACGGAGCTGTCCAGAACCTTACGCGACAAAGCCCGGCGCCTAAATGAGCTCACCACCGGCGATGGGGACCTCGCTGGCGCCGACCAAGGGCACCGACATGCTCACAATAGTGCCGCGGACCTACCGGAGACACTCTCGACGGCGGCGACGGCCTTGAACGCCGCGAGCCGGAGATGGATGAAGGAGTGCAATACGGCACATCTACGAAAACTAAACGAGCTCTACGACAACTAGAAAATGCAAAGACCAAGCTAAGAAAAGGGCACCTGAGGCTAGAGAGGGGACCAAGGAGGTCGGAGGAGCTTGGAGAAGGGCGACGAAGTCCAGCGATGAAGTGCTTGCCGGCGAAGGAGAAGAAGAGGACCTCGATCCCGAAAAGCAGCTCCCAAACTTGTCCACCTCTGAAATGTGAACCAAGCTAAGTTAGAGCAAGCCCTAGGTGATCAAGATGACAACGAAGAAGGCAAGAATATTGATGGGACCACTGGAGCTCGAGCTTCGACAGGGAGCTCCAAGGCTGACAATGGTGGCAGGGGGTGGTGCTCTCGGGTGCTTGAGCTTGAGACCCAGCTCACAACTGAAAGAGTTCAATCACCACCAAGAGTTGAGAAAGAAAAAGGGAAAGGAGGTCTCAGGCTACTCATAGCCTGGGAACTTGGTAAAGGTGTGGGCAAAAGTCTACTGTGAACAAAGCCCAAGCTCAAGGACCTGCCAGATTTGACAAGTGTAACAGCCCTAACTTAGGGTTTGTATTTCAAATGTAAATTATGAGGAGAAATAAAAACTTTTGATGCCTCATGAAATCATTTGAGAATTTCTACAGTTTTCTCTAGCAATTTCCAATTTTTAGAATGTAATTCTTGTGATTGGAAATTGTGGTCATCAGATTCTTAGCTTTCAAACTTGTGATCATCCTCTGAAATTATTTTTCCTGTCATCTTGATCATCCTATCTACCTCCCTGAATTATTTCACAATTTTTAGATTTTATTTGCTATTTCAAATGGCCAAGTCAACCAAGTTTGAAATCTGGTCAAACTTCTGTTCAGCAGCTTGTGAATTTTAGTGGGAGAAATCTAGAGCATAAAAACTCCTGGAAAAATTACACAAGGTGGTCCTCTGTTCCAGTTAGCTTCTATAAAAATTTCGAAATTTTTGGAGCCCTGGAGCTATCTCTAAAAATTTCCCAAAACTTCTCTGTCTTTTAAATCGAAATCTGAAAACACTGTTTGTCGGGCCCGAACCACACTTGGGCTCGAGTCCGACCGCACTAATGGACTCGGTCGCGTCAACTAGTCGCACCGCCCGAGTCCAATCGATCGTGACCGTCCGATGCAAATCGAACGATCCACGTGCGCGTATGCAATCGACCGGTTCGAATGCATACATCAATCTCGACCGTCCATCTCAGATCCATCGGTCGGCGCAAAAATGGTCGAATCGAACCACTGGTTTGCACCGCACCCAACTCTGGCTCGCGCCGCTCCGTTTCTTTCGCTGACTTGTGGGCCATCCCTGTCAGGTCATCCCCGCCACGTCACATCGCCGGCTCGGCGCACCGCTCGCCGCAGCGCTCGCGCCGCCGCGCTGCATGCATCTTTGCCACCTCGCCTCGCCGGTCTTTTCACCGCCCACCGTCTCACCTCGCGCCTCGCTTTGCTCCTACAAAACCCTCGAAGGCTTTCCCTACTTCCGTTTCGTCCCCATCGCCTTTCTTCTCCACCGAGCTCGAGAGCCGTGGCGCCGCCGCGCCACTTCCGAGTTGCCACCACTCCGGTGGGCTCGGCCATCGCCGATCGCGTCCGGCGTGTTCCACATCCACAGAAGTAAACCCCTCAAGGAATTTGGGTTTCATCGTGCGTGGAGCTGCGCGTGGACTTTCTTCTCAAGTCCGCCGAAACCGCCTTCCGCCAACGCATCCTCTCGGTGAGCTCCAACTCGATTCCTTGCTTGGTGAGCATCACTGGACTCCACTTTCCTTCTCGGTCATTCACTTGTCCTCTCGGTCGCCTCGGGCTCGGTCGTCGTTGACCACCTTGCGCCGCCGTGGGCTCGTCGCCGGGCCATCTCCGGCGACCTCTTGAGCTCGCGTCATTCGGTGAGTTCTGGTAACTCGCGATGCCCATCTTGCGCGCTAATTCTTGTTGTCTACCTCTCTGGTGCAGCCGCACCTTGTCACCCCCACTGCCGGCCGCCGTGCTCCGTCGCCGCGCCACCTCTGTGCATCTCCAGCTGCCGCGTGACCACCTTCAGCTTCAGTGGTCCTCGAGCAACCCATTTTGGCCATCGTCGCGACGCGCCGCCACTCCTTCACCGGCGAAATCCAGTCCAGAGCCGCCGAGACTCTGTTCTTGATTGTGTTGCTCTCATGCATGCGACGGTGGGGCCCACTCCTTCAAAACCAGTTCTTTAGTCTCTAATCATGATTAGGAATGTTCTTCAGTTCACTCTCTTGCTTGATTAAAAGTTGGGATTGGAAGTTTGAAAGTGTTTTAGTGTGTTCTCTGAATTTGTCACCTGTTGTCGGTTCTGTTGTCAGTGGCTAAATTCTAGTTTCATGCTTATGCTTTGGATTCTTGTTTAGTGCTAGTTGGCTCCCTTTTGTTGTGGTGGTTAGCATGAAATTAGTTAGTTAGTATCTTTAAGTTTCAAAGCTCTTGTTGTCATGTTTGATCATAAGGGATAGTTAGCTGTTCATTTTATTGTCTCTGTACTTTTGAGTTGTCAGTGCTATAAGATTTGGTGTAGTAGCCGCATGCTGAAACTTGTTAGCCTTGCAAAATCTTGGTGTGATGCTTAGGGGTCTTAATAGCTGAGCATCCTTAGCATCCTATCTTAGGTAGAAGGTTTTTGTTTAGCATCTCATAGTTGGATACTTGACTGGTTAGTGTTGTCAATAGCTTTTTGTAGGTTCTGTAATATCAGCTAATAATGGTTGAGTTAGAGAAACTAGCTGTTTTTGATATATTAACTTGATGATTAAATAATAGATGTGCACACAATCACCATCAAAGTCTGTCCAAAGTTTAAATCAGGTAAGAGGTTTGATTTTGTGGTTAACCTAACAAATAAGTGAGTGGGTCTCTGTAGCAGTTATTTGTCATTCTTTTTGTGATAGTCTAGCCTTTGTGTATAAATTGGTGTTGGTTTGTGATCTTTGATTTTTGCCGGTGTTATTCGTTCTTATTCGCTGTTTTGTTCAATCGTTAGGATTCGATATTTGCGGCAACCCCGAGAACGATCCTCCGCAACATATTGAGCAACAGCAGCCAGGCAAGCAGTTTGATCATGTTAATCCCAGTATTTTAAAGTCTAATATTTTGTTTCAACTGTATGTATGCATCGCTTAATTTGTGTTAAATTGGTTAGATAATCCTCTAGATGCATAATCTGTAGGCAAATAACATTTCCTCTACTACCTGAGCCTAGGTTATTTGCTGTGATTAGAGATCGTTGGATGATCTCTTGTCACTTAGTAGATCCGGGTCAAATTGCTTAGACACGCTTAGTTATCGGTAGAACTGGGCGGTTATCGACTTTAGTCGGTAACCTTGATCACACAAAATTTTCTATAACTTTTTGTTTCAGCATTTCTGCTATGTTTAATTGCAAAATTAAAAATGAAAACAAAAATGATTTAGACTTGGGCACAATGGTAAGACTGGTGTGATCTGTGGGTGTGGCGGAAAGGTGCCCGAGTCGATTAAGGACCGAGTTACTTGCGCCACCGTACTGAGCATTTTGCGTGCTAACCACACTAGAGTATATGGGACCTCTCTTGACCTAGTACTTTGGCGTGTATTGGCTCCGGGTCGCAGGAGGTCGCAGGAGGGATGGAGGTGGGAGCATGGTAGTTGTCCGAAAAGCTTTATCCTGAGTGGGTAGTTGCCTTTTCGGCTTTACCATGTAAGCGTATGGATTTCTATCCATACGAGCGGCTCGTAGTTAATACACAATATTGGAAAAAGTCTCGTAGGACTTAGCCGTGCAACATACCTTGGAAGTGTGCTTTGGCTTAAAGGCGATGCAAGTGTGGGTACAGTGGTACACCTGCGCAGGTTAAAACTATTCGAATAGCCTCGTCTAGGTTATGGACACGCTGGATCGCCCCAAGAACTAGACTACAACATTTAAATTAAAACTTGATGGGTGGTGCGAATGGGATTAGTGCTATGTTAATGGTGACTATTGGGATAGTCACTTCTAGGTGGTTACTTGTATCTATCTTTATTCATGATTATTTCAACGAAAAAATGAATTGCAAACCTGCCTTCAAAGCGTATTATATTATTGCAAATGAAAATTGGCTTTATGCAAATGAAACATATGGCCTCCACCAAATACGCTGCATGTAGCTTATGAGCAGTGCGCTAGTTCACACGTCGGTCTTGCGGGTACAAAGACAATCTTTGTACTCGGTGCTTTGCTTAATGTTTTTGTTGCGAGAGGAAGAAGGTGAGCCCCAAGGGCCTCACTTTTGTGAGTGTGTTGCCAATTCGTGGGCGACTAGACTTGGCGGTCGGTCGGATGCCTTGTGGGTTGGAGGCACGATTGGCTTTGTTTATAGCCATCTTATGGCACTTTTGCTTCATTGTCGTTCTTGTTTATTTGTGTATCTTGGCACATCGGCCTTTATGCGTAATAACTCTACTAATTGTTTATCTTCCGTTTGGTAGTGTGGTGTTTGGACTCTATGTTTGGAATGGAGTTGATGTCTAATTTTGTAACGAGGTGTGTATCTTGCTTTCAGGAAGTATACATATCTAGAGATCGATTTATTTGACTTGTGATGCTAGGACCGGGGGTTGGTTAAGCATTACAAGCCAAATAAACTGAGGTCCTCAAAGTTGGTATCGAGCCATTCGACCGTAGTAACAAGCATAGTCGTCCTTAGGATATTTTAGAAAAGCTTATTTTCAAATTATAAAAAGGTTTATGAAAACCTAGGCAGATTCTCAGATTTTACTCCTTGCCTATCTTAGCCTTCTACTCTCACCTTACTCTAATTTGAGTTTTGAAAACTTGATTTCTCTCTTTCCTTTCAAAAAGATAGTTACTACCGGTTGAATTAGTTTTGGGAGGACCATGGAAGATTAATCTAACTAAAAATTGTGGGAATAATAGGGTAAGGTGTTAAGCGAGTAGTTATGTGTCTGATTTTTGCTGGTCGAACTTTATCCTGCCTTGTGTTGTTTCTGGACTGCTTTCATGAATTTTGGGCTTTCTTGCTTTTAAATTTGTTGCTAACTTGTCTTAGTAAAACAGGATGGCCGGAGAGAGCGCGGCGGCGTGGTAGTGGTCATGATGAGGAGCTTCCCCTCCTCAGACCATGGTGAGGTGCTCGCTCGATCGAGCGAACCGCATGGACCACGCGCGCATCTTGGAGGTTATTGCTAGGAATACCTCCACTCCTGCCGGTGGTGGCGGCCACCAGACTCGCGGGGGACTTGCAGAGTTCCTCCGTACGCAGCCACCGACTTTCTCCCGCTCTGAGGACCCTCTCGATGCGGATGATTGGCTGCGCATGGTTGGCGAAAGCTCAACATAGCTCGATGCCGTGCACGAGGATAAGGCACTCTTCGCGTCCCACCACCTTGAGGCGCGCACTCTCTTGGTGGGAGAACTATCTCGCCATGCAGCCCGCGGGCCATGTGGTCGCGTGGGAGGAGTTCAGGTCAGCCTTTCGTCGGGCCCACATCCCAGATGGCCTGATGAAGCTGAAAAGAAAGAATTCCTCGCGCTCAAGCAAGGGCGCAAATCTGTGACGGAGTACTTGTACGCGAGTTCAATCATCTGGCTCGTTATGCTCCAGGAGGTGGCCTCAAGATGAGGCTAGCAGGAGAAGTTTATGGATGGCTTGTCTGAGGAGCTGCAGGACAAGCTATCTATTGTGGACTTCTCTGACTTTCAGGCCTTGGTAGATAAGGCCATTGTTGCTTGAGCATAAGGCAAAGCGCTGGCGAGTCCATAGCGCAAATGGGAGGCACATCAGTCTACTCACACCAGCCTCACTCGTCCTCGGGCTGGGCCAGCACCAGTGGCCCGTTCTTTTGCTCCACCGGCGCCGAGGCCATCTGCACCAGCTCCTCGTCCACCGCAGGCCGTGTTTCAGCCACGTGCGCCTGCGATCCAGCAGCAGAGCGGCCTCCGCAATCCGGCGGCCGAGGTTACTTGTTTTCGCTGCCACAACAAGGGCCATTATGCGAATGCCTGCCCTCAGAGTGTTGCAGCAGCCCCTCGTCCTAATGGAGGACGCGGGCAGGGGAGTGGTCACCACCGACGTAAGATTATTCGAAGACCGAGTGCGGCGTGTCGAGTCAACCACCTTTCACCGAGGAGGCTCGGGGCGCGGATGTCGTGATTGGTACACTTCTTGTTAATTCGTCGCCCCGCGGTAGATATTTGATTCTGGAGCATCGCATTCTTTTATTTCAAGATCATTTGCTGCTGCTAGTGGTCTTCACTGTGTTCCTTTGGGAGTTCCTTTGCTCATCCGCTCTCCGGGGTCGGAGATGAGAGCTGATTTACAGTGTCGGGATGTTCCTATCATAGTCAAAGGAGTGGGGTTTTTGGCAAACCTTATTCGCTCAGTTCCGCGAGCCTGGATGTGATTCTTGGCATGGATTGGTTGTCCCAACACTTGGGCAAATCGATTGTGCGGGAAGATTGTCTATCTTACCACCCTTCAGCGGCGGTCGGATTTTTGCGCGGTGCATGGGGCCACACCTGTGTGCATTAGAGGCGAAGCCAACCTTGCAGATTCAGGATGTTCCCATAGTATCTGACTTTGTGGATGTCTTTCCTGAAGATTTGCCCGATGCCTCGATTCGAGACCTTGAGTTTGTCATTGAGTTGCTTGCCGTGCATCTCCCGATTTCAAGGCGCCAGATCGAATGCCTCCCAATGATCTAGAAGAATTGAAGAAGCATCTTGGTGAGCTCCAAGCAAAGGGTTTCATCCATCCCAGTTCATCTCCTTGGGGTTGTCCGGTGATCTTTGTGAAGAAGAAGGACAAGACTTTGCGCATGTGTGTTGATTACCGTCCTCTCAATGAGGTGACGGTGAAGAACAAGTATCCTCTGCCCCGCATTGATGATCTGTTTGATCAGTTGACTGGAGCCCAGGTGTTCTCAAAGATCGATTTGAGAATGGGGTATCATCAGGTCAGGATCAGATCAGAGGATATTCCGAAGACGGCTTTCACTACTCGTTATGGGCTGTACGAGTACACCGTCATGTCTTTCGGTCTAACCAATGCTCCAGCTTTGTTCATGAACCTAATGAATTCAGTATTCATGGAGTTTTTGGACAAATTTGTGGTGGTCTTTATTGATGATATTCTTATCTATTCCAAGGCTGAGCGAGCATCTTTGAGCATCTGAAGATTGTTTTGGGCAAATTGCGGGAGCATCAGCTATACGTGAAGTTCAGCAAATGCGAGTCCTGGTTGAAGGAAGTGGCATTCTTGGGCCATGTTCTTTCAGCTGGAGGCGTAGCTGTGGACCCCAGTAAGGTCAGCGATGTTCTATCTTGGGGGCAGCCCAAGTCAGTCACTGATGTGCGGAGTTTTCTCGGTTTAGCGGGCTATTACCGCCGCTTTATCGAGAACTTCTCCAAGATCGCCAAGCCGATGACTGAATTGCTCAAGAAGGACAAGAAGTTTGTGTGGTCCTCTGCTTGTGATGAGAGCTTTGGGAGCTCAAACGCGTTTGACTTGCCCAGATCCTCACTCTTCTGATATCCACAAGAGCTTCGATATTTTTGCGATGCCTCTCGTCGAGGACTTGGATGTGTTCTTATGCGGAAGGCAAGGCGATTGCCTATGCATCCAGTAGTTGAGACCTCACGAGCTCAATTATCCCACCCATGATTTAGAGTTAGGTGGCGTGGTGCATGCACTCAAGATTTGGCGGCATTATCGATCGCAGAACTGGCGTGAGGTGTATTCCGATCACAAGAGCTTGAAATACTTGTTCACTCGGCCAGATCTGAACCTCGAGCGAGGAGATGGCTAGAATTGATCAAAGATTATGACATGGGTATTCGTATCATCCTCAGCAAAGCCAATGTAGTTCTTGATGCACTTAGCCGAAAAGTGTATTGCAATACTGATGATCCAAGAGCGACAACTGCACTTCTTGCGAAATTTCAGCGTCTCAACTTGGGTTTGGTTGAGCATGGTTCCCTTGTGCCTTGGTTGTGCAACCGACCTTGGTGGATCAAATCAAGGCGGCACAACAATCGGATGATGGTGTGGGTAAAATCAAGCGAGAACATCGGGAATGGATCGGCCAAGTGTTTCCTGAGAAGATGAGCACGGTGTTGTATGGTTTGGGCAGCGGCTTGTGGTCCCAAAGGTCCCGAGTTGCGGGATTTGATTCTTGAGGCCCATGAATCGCCTTTGTCCATCCATCCACAGGGCCACTAAAATGTACCAAGATCTGCGTCGAGATTTTGGTGGACTCGCATGAAGCGCGAGATTGCGGTGTTCGTTGCGGATGTGACATATGTTGTCGTGTCAAGGCGAGCATTAGCGTCGATGGGTCTTCTTCACCCTTGCCTATACGAGAATGGAAGTGGGATTACGCAGGCATGGATTTTATCACCGTATGCGCCCGTGCTCCTGCGGGGAAGGATGCGTTATGGGTTATCATTGATCGATTAACGGGTGGCCCATTTCCCTTCGGTCGATCGAAAATCGATGTAAATAAGCTAGCGGATCTTTACATATCCCGCATTGTGAGTGCATGGTGTGCCACGAGCGATAGTGTCGATCGTGGTTCTCTTTTCACTTCCGATTTTGGCACGATCTGCGAGAGGCCATGGGTACCGTCTTACTTTCAAAGACCGCCTACCATCCTCGGGCCGATGGTCGGCGGAGCGCGTCAATCAGTGCTTGAAGATATGCTCGTGCTTGTGTTCTTTCCTATGGGAAGAATTGGGAGAAGTGCCTACCACTTGCCGAGTTCTCCTACAACAACGACTTCGAGCCGCCTCGGTATGGCACCATTTGAGGCCTTGTATGGACGGCGCCGCGAACACCGTTGAACCGGTGGCGGTGAAAGGCGGTTCTTTGGTCCGCATTCCATCAATGAGGCCGAAAGTCAAGTGCGATTGATTCGTGAGCACTTGCGCGTGGCTCGATCGAGCGAAAGAGTTATGCGGTCGGCGTCGCCGTGGTGATTTCCACCCAATGACTTTGTGTATCTCAAAGTCTCGCCTCTGAAGGGACATCGTCGTTTGTGTCAAGAGCAAGCGGCTCCTCGATATGTCGGGCCATATCGCATCATCAAGAGAGTGGGAGCTGTTGCATACAAGTTGGAGTTGCCACTACACTTGAAGGGTGCATGATGTTTTCCATGTATCGCAATTGAAGAAGTGCCTCCGTGTTCCGGTTGAGGAAACGCCATTGGAAAATATCGATGTGCAGGAAGATCTGTCTTATCGTGAGCGTCCGTTCGTATCCTCGATGAAGCTGAACGCAGAACGAGGAACCGTGTGATCAAGTTCCTCAAAGTTCAGTGGTCAAACCACTCCGAGGATGAAGCCACTTGGGAGCGGGAAGATCGTCTCCGAGCAGATTACCCGTCCTTCTTCTCCCAGTGATCAGAATCTCGGGGCGAGATTCCTGTAAGGGGGGGAGATTTGTAACAGCCCTAACTTAGGGTTTGTATTTCAAATGTAAATTATGAGGAGAAATAAAAACTTTTGATGCCTCATGAAATCATTTGAGAATTTCTACAGTTTTCTCTAGCAATTTCCAATTTTTAGAATGTAATTCTTGTGATTGGAAATTGTGGTCATCAGATTCTTAGCTTTCAAACTTGTGATCATCCTCTGAAATTATTTTTCCTGTCATCTTGATCATCCTATCTACCTCCCTGAATTATTTCACAATTTTTAGATTTTATTTGCTATTTCAAATGGCCAAGTCAACCTAGTTTGAAATCTGGTCAAACTTCTGTTCAGCAGCTTGTGAATTTTAGTGGGAGAAATCTAGAGCATAAAAACTCCTGGAAAAATTACACAAGGTGGTCCTCTGTTCCAGTTAGCTTCCATAAAAATTTCGAAATTTTTGGAGCCCTAGAGCTATCTCTAAAAATTTCCCAAAACTTCTCTGTCTTTTAAATCGAAATCGAAAACCGCTTTTGTCGGGCCCGAACCACACTTGGGCTCGAGTCCGACCGCACTAATGGACTCGATCGCGTCAACTAGTCGCACCGCCGAGTCAATCGATCGTGACCGTCCGATGCAAATCGAGCGATCCACGTCTTGGCGTATCAATCGATCGGTCCGAATGCATACATCAATCTCGGCCGTCCATCTCGGATCCATCGGCCGGCGCAAAATGGTCGAGTCGAACCACCGTTTGCACCGCGCCAACTCGGCTCGCGCCGCTCGTTTCTTCGGCGACTTGTGGGCCATCCTCGCCGTCATCCCGCCACGCCACTTCGCCACTTCCAACAGCGCCGCCGCTCAAGGCTCGCCGGCCGCCGCTGCATGCATGCTGCCACCTCGCCTCGCCGGTCTTTTCACCGCCCACCGTCTCACCTCGCTGCCTCCGCCTGCTCCTACAAAACCCTCCGAAGGCTTTCCCTACCGTTTTCGTCCCCATCGCTTTCTTCTCCACCGAGCTCTGAGAGCCGTAAGCGTCGCCGCGCCACTTCCGAGCGTTTCAGCCACTCCGGTGGGCTCCGGCCATCGCCGACCGCGTCACGGCGTGTTCCACATCCCTGGGAAGTAAACCCCTCAAGGAATTTCGGGTTTCATCGTCTGTGGAGCTGCGCGTGGACTTTCTTCTCCAAGTCCGGCCGAAACCGCCCCTTCCGCCACCGCATCCTCTCTGGTGAGCTCCAACTCGATTCCTTGCTTGGTGAGCATCACCGGACTCCACTTTCCTTCTCCGGTCATTCACTTGTCCTCTCGGTCGCCTCCGGCTCCGGTCGTTCGTTGACCACCTTGCGCCGCCGTGGGCTCTCGTCGCCGGGCCATCTCCGGCAGCCTCTTGAGCTCCGCGTCATTCCGGTGAGTTCCTGGTAACTCACTGATGCCCATGCGCGCGCTAATTCTTGTTGTCTACCTCTCTGGTGCAGCCGCACCTTGTCACCCCCATCGCGCCGCGCGTGCTCCGTCGCGCGCGCCACCTCTGTGCATCTCCGGTGCCGCGTGACCACCTTCGCCTTGTGGTCCTCGAGCAACCCATTTTGGCCATCGTCGCGGCCACCGCGCCCACTCCTTCACCGCGGCGAATCCAGTCTAGAGCCGCTCGAGACTCTCTGTTCTTCGCTTGTGTTCCTCTCGCATGCATCGATGTGGGGCCCACTCCTTCAAAACCAGTTCTTTAGTCTCTAATCATGATTAGGAATGTTCTTCAGTTCACTCTCTTGCTTGATTAAAAGTTGGGATTGGAAGTTTGAAAGTGTTTTAGTGTTTTCTCTGAATCCCATGAAATTTCTACAGAAGTTAGAGGTTGATTTTAGACAATTTTAGAAACAAGAATCACTTCATTTGGATTTAGCATGAAAAAGATATGGCTAAACTAAGTTCTCTCAGCTTGAAAAATCCTAATTAAATTAATTTCGATCACTGTTCATGGCAAAAATTTCTAGAATGATCTGGAACCTGAAATTTTTATGGTAGGTAGATAAGGTCATCCTAACAACAGCAAAACTGAGTTTGCACAATTTGGAGTTGAAATAAATTAGTTATGATTTTTCTAAGTTCTAAAATTAGTAGATCATTAATTTCAGTGGCAAGGATCATATGAAGACCTATTCTATATTACAGTGCATTCCTAGTAGGTTTTAACAAAACTTAGTTTGCTCAGTTTGGAATTACAGAGAATAAGTTATGCATTTTACAAATTTTCAATGAATTTCTAGATAACATTTTCACTAAACAAGATCATGTAGTTTATATCATTTTCTGCTACCTAACAGTGCCTAAATTCATTCTCAAATTAAAGTTCATTCTATAACAGAGCTACAGCAACTGGAATCATTCAAGAAGGAGCTAAAATGACAAAGTTATGCACTTTTGAATTTTGAAACAATAAAAGACATAGAAAATTTGAGCTCTCGGGAGGTCCAATGAACTGAAGGAAAAAGGAGAGGTCGTGGGCCGTCGATCCTTCATCGCACGGCCACAGACCTCGAAGCATAGCGCACAGAAGACCTCCTCCCACACTGGGGAGGTCTGGACCGTTGAGATTGGATCCAACGGCCACGACCAGTGCATGCACAGCGCACGCAAAGGAGGTCCTCGCGCCTAACGGAGGTCGTGACCGTCAGATTGAGATCTGGCGGTCCCGAGCACTAGGGGAGGTCCTAAGGCTTTAAATCCAAGGAAGGAGGTCTAGCCCGTTAGATCTAAATCTAACTGTTTAGACCAGAGGAGGAGGTCCTAAAGCTACGGATCTAAAGGAGGAGGTCCTAGATGGTCAAGATCTCCGGGGTCTTGATCGGCTGGGATTTACACGAGGAGGTCTTGGATGGCCAAGATCTACTCGGGGAGGTCCTATGCGATAGGGTTTCAACGGGAGGAGATCTGGACGGCTCAGGTTAGGCCTAGGGAGGTCCTGAACGGTCCAGATCGACGCGGAGGGAGGTCCTGAGACTAAGGATTTTACAAAGGAGATCTAACGCTTAGATCTAAATCTGGGAGGTCGTGAGCGGCTAGGATAGAGCCTAAGAGGTCTTGAGCGGGGTTTTCTCTGAAAAAGACCAGGGATGGCTTTTTACCAAGAGGACCCCGAGGGTGGTCTTTGCAAAATGACCAAGGGGAGGTCTTTTTGCAAAGAGGAGCTTGGTGGAGGTCGAGGAGGTGGTTTTGGCAAAATGACCAAGGGAGGTCTTTTGCGCACGGGGAAGGGTCTAAATGGCCAGGATTTAATCGGGGTGGTCCTAGACGGTTAGGATCAACTCTAGGGAGGTCCTGGCACTTAGAATTTACACGGAACACCCTCTACGGTACAGATTTGACTTGGAGGTGATCTAAACGGCTGAGATTATACTAGGGGGAGGTCCTGAGGAGGGAGGTCTTTGCGGACGCACGAAAAGAGGTCCGACGGCTAAGATTAACCACCGAGAGGTCTTTAACGGTCAGATCTACTCTAGGAGGTCGAGCGGGGAGGTCTGGGCGGGGTTTTGTCGTACGACAACAGGAGGAGGAGGCCCACTCGCAGCGAGAGGCCCTTCAGCGATTCCGACAGCCAATCATTGGCTACAGGAGCTGTCCGAACCTTACGCGACAAAAGCCCGAGCGCCTAAATGAGCTCACCGCCGGCGATGGGGACCTCGCTGGCGCCGACCAAGGGCACCGACATGCTCACAATAGTGCCGCGGACCTACCGGAGACACTCTCGACGGCGGCGACGGCCTTGAACGCCGCGAGCCGGAGATGGATGAAGGAGTGCAATACGGCACATCTACGAAAACTAAACGAGCTCTACGACAACTAGAAAATGCAAAGACCAAGCTAAGAAAAGGGCACCTGAGGCTAGAGAGGGGACCAAGGAGGTCGGAGGAGCTTGGAGAAGGGCGACGAAGTCCAGCGATGAAGTGCTTGCCGGCGAAGAAGAAGAAGAGGACCTCGATCCCGAAAAGCAGCTACCAAACTTGTCCACCTCTGAAATGTGAACCAAGCTAAGTTAGAGCAAGCCCTAGGTGATCAAGATGACAACAAAGAAGGCAAGAATATTGATGGGACCACTGGAGCTCGAGCTTCGACAGGGAGCTCCAAGGCTAACAATGGTGGCAGGGGGTGGTGCTCTCGGGTGCTTGAGCTTGAGACCCAGCTCACAACTGAAAGAGTTCAATCACAACCAAGAGTTGAGAAAGAAAAAGGGAAAGGAGGTCTCAGGCTACTCATAGCCTGGGAACTTGGTAAAGGTGTGGGCAAAAGTCTACTGTGAACAAAGCCCAAGCTCAAGGACCTGCCAGATTTGACAAGTGTAACAGCCCTAACTTAGGGTTTGTATTTCAAATGTAAATTATGAGGAGAAATAAAAACTTTTGATGCCTCATGAAATCATTTGAGAATTTCTACAGTTTTCTCTAGCAATTTCCAATTTTTAGAATGTAATTCTTGTGATTGGAAATTGTGGTCATCAGATTCTTAGCTTTCAAACTTGTGATCATCCTCTGAAATTATTTTTCCTGTCATCTTGATCATCCTATCTACCTCCCTGAATTATTTCACAATTTTTAGATTTTATTTGCTATTTCAAATGGCCAAGTCAACCAAGTTTGAAATCTGGTCAAACTTCTGTTCAGCAGCTTGTGAATTTTAGTGGGAGAAATCTAGAGCATAAAAACTCCTGGAAAAATTACACAAGGTGGTCCTCTGTTCCAGTTAGCTTCTATAAAAATTTCGAAATTTTTGGAGCCCTGGAGCTATCTCTAAAAATTTCCCAAAATTTCTCTGTCTTTTAAATCGAAATCGAAAACATCGCTTGTCGGGCCCGAACCACACTTGGTCTCGAGTCCGATCCGCACTAATGGACTCGGTCGCGTCAACTAGTCGCACCGCCTAGTCCAATCGATCGTGACCGTCCGATGCAAATCGAGCGATCCACGTCTTGCGTATCTGTCGGCGGTCGAATGCATACATCAATCTCGGCCGCCCATCTCGCATCCATCGGTCGGCGCAAAAATGGTCGAGTCGAACCACCGGTTTGCACCGCACCTAACTCGCTCGCGCGCTCCGTTTCTTCGGCGACTTGTGGGCCATCCTGCCGGTCATCCCGCCACGTCACCGCCGGCTCAGCCGCGCCGCTCGCCGCAGCGCTCGCCGGCCGCGCTGCATGCATGCCGCCACCTCGCCTCGCCGGTCTTTTCACCGCCACCGTCTCACCTCGCTGCCTCCGTCTGCTCCTACAAAACCCTCCGAAGGCTTTCCCTACTTGGTTTTCGTCCCCATCGCCTTTCTTCTCCACCGAGCTCTGAGAGCCGTAAGCGCCGCCGCGCCACTTCCGAGCGTTTCAGCCACTCCGGTGGGCTCCGGCCATCGCCGACCGCGTCCGGCGTGTTCCACATCCTCGAAGTAAACCCCTCAAGGAATTTGGGTTTCATCGTGCGTGGAGCTGCGCGTGGACTTTCTTCTCCAAGTCCGCCGAAACCGCCCCTCCGCCACGCATCCTCTCGGTGAGCTCCAACTCGATTCCTTGCTTGGTGAGCATCACCGACTCCACTTTCCTTCTCCGGTCATTCACTTGTCCTCTCGGTCGCCTCGGCTCGGTCGTCGTTGACCACCTTGCGCGCCGTGGGCTCGTCGCCGGGCCATCTCGGCGACCTCTTGAGCTCGCGTCATTCGGTGAGTTCCTCGTAACTCACCGATGCCCATCTTGTGCGCTAATTCTTGTTGTCTACCTCTCTCGTGCGGCCGCACCTTGTCACCCCCACCGCCGTCGCCGTGCTCGTCGCGCGCCACCTCTGTGCATCTCCACCGCCGTGACCACCTTCAATTTGGTGGTCCTCGAGCAACCCATTTTGGCCATCGTCGCGACCGCGCCGCCACTCCTTCACCGGCGAATCCAGTCGAGCGCGAGACTCTCTGTTCTTGATTGTGTTGCTCTCTCTGCATCGACGGTGGGGCCCACTCCTTCAAAACCAGTTCTTTAGTCTCTAATCATGATTAGGAATGTTCTTGATTCACTCTCTTGCTTGATTAAAAGTTGGGATTGGAAGTTTGAAAGTGTTTTAGTGTGTTCTCTGAATTTGTCACCGTTGTCGGTTCATTTGTCGTGGCTAAATTCTAGTTTCATGCTTATGCTTTGGATTCTTGTTTAGTGCTAGTTGGCTCCCTTTTGTTGTGGTGGTTAGCATGAAATCGAGTTAGTTAGTATCTTTAAGTTTCAAAGCTCTTGTTGTCATGTTTGATCATAAGGAATAGTTAGTTGTTCATTTTATTGTCTCTGTACTTTTGAGTTATCGGTGCTATAAGATTTGGTGTAGTAGCCGCATCTTTGAAACTTGTTAGCCTTGCAAAATCTTGGTGTGATGCTTAGGGGTCTTAATAGTGAGCATCCTTAGCATCCTATCTTAGGTAGAAGGTTTTGTTTAGCATCTCATAGTTGGATACTTGACGGTTAGTGTTGTCAATAGCTTTTGTAGGTTACGTAATATCGGCTAATAATGGTTGAGTTAGAGAAACTAGCTGTTTTTGATATATTAACTTGATGATTAAATAATAGATGTGCACACAATCACCATCAAAGTCTGTCCAAAGTTTAAATCAGGTAAGAGGTTTGATTTTGTGGTTAACCTAACAAATAAGTGAGTGGGTCTCTGTGTGATTATTTGTCATTCTTATTGTGATAGTCTAGCCTTTGTGTATAAATTGGTGTTGGTTTGTGATCTTTGATTTTTGCCGGTGTTATTCGTCTTATTATTTGTTTTGTTCAATCGTTAGGATTCGATATTTGCGGCAACCCCGAACGATCCTCCGCAACATATTGAGCAACAAAGACCGAACAAGCGGTTTGATCATGTTAATCCCAGATTTTAAAGTCTAATATTTTGTTTCAACTGTATGTATGCATCGCTTAATTTGTGTTAAATTGGTTTGATAATCCTCTAGATGCATAATCTGTAGGCAAATAATATTTCCTCTACTACCTGAGCCTAGGTTATTTGTTGTGATTAGAGATCGTTGGATGATCTCTTGTCACTTAGTAGATCCGGGTCAAATTGCTTAGACACGCTTAGTTATCGGTAGAACTGGGCGGTTATCGACTTTAGTCGGTAACCTTGATCACACAAAATTTTCTATAACTTTTGTTTCAGCATTTACGCTATGTTTAATTGCAAAATTAAAAATGAAAACAAAATGATTTAGACTTGGGCACAATGGTAAGGCTGGTGTGATCATTTGGGTGTGATGAAAGGTGCCCGAGTCAGTTAAGGACCGAGTTACTTGCGCCACCGTACTGAGCATTTTGCGTGCTAACCACACTAGAGTATATGGGACCTCTCTTGACCTAGTACTTTGGCGTGTATTGGCTCCGGGTCGCAGGAGGTCGCAGGAGGGATGGAGGTGGGAGCATGGTAGTTGTCCGAAAAGCTTTATCCTGAGTGGGTAGTTGCCTTTTCGGCTTTACCATGTAGCGTATGGATTTCTATCCATACGAGCGGCTCGTAGTTAATACACAATATTGGAAAAAGTCTCGTAGGACTTAGTCGTGCAACATACCTTTGGAAGTGTGCTTTGGCTTAAAGGCGATGCAAGTGTGGAGTGCAGTGGTACACCCTGCAGGTTAAAACTATTCGAATAGCCTCGTCCTAGGTTATGGACACGCTGGATCGCCCCAAGAACTAGACTACAACATTTAAATTAAAACTTGATGGGTGAGTGCGAACTGGGATTCGTGCTATGTTGTGGTGACTATTGGGATAGTCACTTCTAGGTGGTTACTTGTATCTATCTTTATTCCGCAGTTATTTCAACAGTAAAAATGAATTGCAAACCTGCCTTCAAACTGTATTATATTATTGCAAATGAAAATTGGCTTTATGCAAATGAAACATATGGCCTCCACCAAATACGCCTGCATGTAGCTTATGAACAGGTCTGCTAGTTCATACGTCAGTCTTGCGGGTACAAAGACAATCTTTGTAATCAGGTGCTTTGCTTAATGTTTTTGTTGCAGAGGAAGAAGGTGAGCCCCAAGGGCCTCACTTTTGTGAGTCAGTGTTGCCGATTCGTGGGCGACTAGACTTGGCGGTCGGTCGGATGCCTTGTGGGTTGGAGGCACGATTGGCTTTGTTTATAGCCATCTTATGGCACTTTGCTTCATTGTCGTTCTTGTTTATTTGTGTATCTTGGCCTGTCGGCCATTGTCTGTAATAACTCTACTAATTGTTTATCTTCCGTTTGGTAGTGTGGTGTTTGGACTCTATGTTTGGAATGGAGTTGATGTCTAATTTTGTAACGAGGTGTGTATACTGCTTTCTGGGAAGTATACATATCTCGAGGATCAGTTTATTTGACTTGTGATGCTAGGACCAGGGGGTTGGTTAAGCATTACAAGCCAAATAAACTGGGGTCCTCACAACAAGGCAGGGAGGATGACTTCTTTTAGGGCAAAGCTCTGCCGCAATAAATGCATGGCAGAAAGAGACGTTGGGAAGGACCAAAAAGTGACAGCACCCTGCTCCCAACTGCTCTGACCCTGACACACGCACAGGTGCGGAAAACCATGATGTCCTGAGCTCAAGGAGGTCGTGAGGAAGAAGAACAGAGCCGAGGGGGAGGTCCTGGACGTCCCTGATGTGCCCTCGGGGTGGTCCTAGACGTCCCAGATCACCCGAGGTGGGGAGGTCTTAACGGCTAGGAGGTCCAGGGGAGGTCGGGAGCATAGGATGGAGATCCAACGGCCCGCACGAGCGCGCACGAGATCGAGCCGAGGAGGTCTAGGAGCTGGCTCAACCGAGCCCGACTGACTGAGCCTGGCTCGGGTCTGAGTCAGACTCAGATCTAGGGTTCCAGGAATTAAGCTTCCATAGGAGCTGATCTTTGGAGACTTAAATAGAGAAGCAATTCAACTTCAAAAATCATGTGATTTTTGCAGAAGCTTGCTGGATGAGCTAGCTACCTTGAATAAAATTTGGAGAGGTTTTGGTGTTGTGGATTTCCTCCAAAAATCTTAACAAGGTGCTGGTCCACAGTTTGACCAGAATTTAATTGGGTTTGACTGACCTCCAAAAATATTCAAACAATTTCAGAAAATTATGAAATTTTTCAAAGGGGTCACACATCAACCCAAGAATTTAGGAAAAACATTTCCATGAGATTATCACAAGAGGTTTGACAAGATTGTTTTTGAAAGCTCAAGATTTGGATCAAAAGACTTGTGACTTTGTATTTCCATAACTTCTTGTACAATACTTGTTCAGTACAAGTAGGAAATACATGATGTAAGAAAAAGTTTTAATTTCTACTCATTTTCTTACGTTTGAAACACAAGCCCAAAATTGGGATGTTACAGGTTTAACCTCCCATATAATTTCCAGAGTTTTTTGTGCACTGGGACTTTCTCAAGAAATTCCAGAAGATTATTTCAGAGGTTTGACCAGGGTTTGACTTGCCTCTAAAATATTTCAAATAAGTTCCAAAAATTATGAAATAATCCAGAGGTGTCACCAAGCAACCCTAGAACCAAGGAAAATTATTTCCAAGGGTTTGCCACAAGATTTCACCAAGGAGGTTTTTGACTTGAGAGAATTGAGGATTTTAATTTTGGGATTTCCCAAAATTCCTTTACAAGAATCTCTGAAGAGTTCAAGAGCATTAAGATGTAAGAAAAGTTTTAATTTCTACCCATTTTCTTACATTTGAAACACAAGTTGAAAATGGGGATGTTACAAACCTCCCCCCTTACCAAAATCTCGTCCCGACGTTTGGCTCACTCGGAAAAGAAAGAAGGGTAGTCTGCACACAGACGATCTTCTCGCTCCCATGTAACTTCATCCTCGGAATGGTTTGACCACTGAACTTTAAGGAACTTAATGGAACGATTCCTAGTTCTTCGTTCAGCCTCCTCGAGTATGCGAACAGGGTGCTCGAGATAGGTCAAATCTTCTTGGACGTCTAGAGTTTCCAACGGAGTTTCCTCAGTTGGAACACGGAGGCACTTCTTTAGCTGGGACACATGGAACACATCATGTACCCCGCAAGTGCGTGAGCAACTCCAACTTGTAGGCAACGGCTCCCTTCTTCTCGATGACGCGGTAGGGACCGACATATCGAGGAGCCAACTTGCCCTTGACGCCGAAACGTTGATGGCCCTTCAAAGGGGAGACTTTGAGATAAACAAAGTCATTGGGCTTAAAACTCAACTCGCGACGACGGCGATCCGCATAGCTCTTCTGCCTGGATTGAGCTGTGCGCAGATGATCACGAATAAGCTGGACTTGACTCTCGGCCTCATTGATCGAGTCCGGGCCAAAGAAAGGTCTTTCGCCAGTTTCAGACCAGTTCAACGGGGTCCTACACTTCCTTCCGTATAAGGCCTCGAAAGGTGCCATGCCGAGACTGGCTTGAAAGCTGTTGTTATAAGAAAACTCGGCGAATGGCAAGCACTTCTCCCAATGCTTCCCATAGGAAAGGACACAAGCTCGAAGCATGTCCTCCAAAACTTGGTTGACACTTTCGGTCTGACCATCAGTTTGGGGGTGATACGTTGTGCTGAAAGAAAGACGAGTTCCCATAGCTTCTTGCAAGCTATGCCAGAACTGAGAACTGAAGATGGAACCACGATCATAAATGATCGTCTTCGGCACCCCATGCAAGCTCACGATCCTGGCGATATAGAGCTCCGCTAGGTGATCGGTACGAATCTTGGTCTTGACTGGAAGAAAGTGTGCCACTTTAGTCAACCGATCAATGACAACCCAAATGACATCATTGCCCCTCGGTGACCTGGGTAGGCCGGTGATAAAATCCATCCCGACCGAATCCCACTTCCACACGGGAATAGGCAAGGGCTGAAGCAGTCCTGCCGGACGCTGATGTTCGGCCTTGACACGACGGCACACGTCGCACTCGGCAACGAACTTGGCGACTTCCCTCTTCATTCGGGTCCACCAAAATCTCTAGCGGAGGTCATGATACGTCTTCGTGGCCCCGGGATGAATGGATAAAGGCGAATCGTGTGCTTCGCGGAGGATCAAATCCCGCAACTCCATATCCTTCGGAATCACGAGTCGTTGCCCGAATCTCAAGACACCAAACTCATCTTCGGAGAAGCACTTGGATGTGCCATTCTTGACATTTTCCTTGATGCGGTTCACTCCAACATCCGACTATTGAGCGGACTTGATCCGATCCACCAAGGTTGGCTGTACAACCAAGGCAGCGAGGGAACCATGCTCAACCAAACCCAAGTTGAGATGCTGAAATTCCTCCAGAAGGGTGGGCTGATGCTCTTGGAGCAACAATGCATTGCAATGCGCTTTGCGACTAAGCGCATCCGCAACGACATTGGCCTTGCCCGGATGGTAGTGAATACCCATGTCATAGTCCTTGATCAACTCCAACCATCTCCTTTGCCTGAGGTTCAGATCTGGTTGGGTGAACAAATACTTTAAGCTCTTGTGATCCGAATATACTTCACAACGATTACCGATTAGGTAATGTCGCCATATCTTAAGGGCATGAATCACATCGACTAAGTCCAAGTCATGGGTAGGATAGTTGAGTTCATGAGGTCTCAATTGCCTTGATGCATAGGCCACTACCTTGCCTTCTTGCATAAGGACACAACTGAGGCCTCGACGAGAAGCGTCGCAAAAGATATTGAAGCTTCGATGGACATCGGGAAGAACAAGAATGGGAGCGGTGGTCAACCGCTTCTTGAGTACTTGGAAACTTTCCTCGCAATCGGCAGACCACGAGAACTTCTTGTCCTTCTTGAGCAACTCCGTCATTGGCTTCGCTATCTTGGAGAAGTTCTCGATAAAGCGACGATAATATCCCGCTAAACCAAGAAAACTCCGGACTTGGTGGCCGGCGTGGTCGACTCGAGAAAGCACATCGCGATCTTGCTAGGATCACGACTCGCCTCTGCCGAAAGAACATGGCCTAAGAAGGCCACTTCCTTCAACCAGAATGCGCACTTGCTGAACTTCGCATACAGCTGGTGCTCACGAAGCTTGCCCAACACAAGCCTCAGAGCTCAGCGTGTTCCTCATCGTCCTTGGAGTAGATAAGAATATCATATATGAAGACCACAACAAACTTATCCAAATACTCCATAAACACCGAATTCATGAGATTCATGAACAAGGCAGGAGCATTGGTTAAGCCGAACGACATGACGGTATACTCGTACAAGCCATAACGAGTAGAGAAGGCCGTCTTTGGGATATCCTCCGGTCGAATCCGAACTTGATGATATCCCACTCTCAAATCAATTTTGGAGAAAACTCAAGCTCTAGTTAATTGATCGAAGAGATCGTCGATGCGGGGCAAGGGATACTTGTTCTTTACCGTCACTTCATTAAGTGGCCGGTAATCCACGCACATGCGTAGAGTATTGTCCTTCTTCTTTACAAAGATTGCAGGACAACCCCACGGAGATGAGCTAGGGCGGATGAAGCCCTTCTCTTGAAGCTCCCCCAGTTGCTTTTTCAACTCCACCAACTCGTTTGGAGCCATCCGGTAGTGCCTCTTCGAAATCGGAGCAGTACCGGGAACCAACTCAATGGCAAACTCGAGGTCACAGACTGGCGGCATCCCTGGGAGATCTTCGGGGAAGACATCAGCGAAGTCACATACCATAGGGACTTCACTAATATCTAGAGCTGGCTTCGCTTCGAGCACGAAGAGATGCGGACCTTGCAGCTTCGGCGAAAAGCGAACCTGCTCGCCAGAAGGACTGGTGAGGTAGATGAGCCTCCTAGCGCAATCAATTTGTCCCATGTGCTGAGACAACCAATCCATGCCCAGGATTACATCTAAGCTCGTCGATCGGAGGAGGATAAGGTTCGCTAAAAACCCTACCCCTCTATCTCAACAGGGACATCCCTACACTCAGACTCGGCTCTCAATTCCGAACCGGGAGAGCGAATGAGCAGCGGGACCAACAATGGAGTAAAAAGAAGATCTCCCACAGCAGCAAAAGACTCAGAAACAAATGAATGAGATGCTCCTGAATCGAACAAGACAATAGCAGGATGGGAGTTAACCGAAAGCGTACCCAACACGGCATCGGGTGCCTCCTGTGCCTCCTCCGCGGAGATGAGGTTGACGCGGCCACTACCCACGCCTTGGGTAGCGGGGACAACCTTCTGATCCTGGGAAGGACCACCTCCTTGCCCGCGTCCTCCATTAGGACGAGGGGCTGCTCCAGTCCTGTTAGGGCAATTATTTGCATAATGGCCCTTTTGGTTGCAGGAAAAGCAAGTGACCCCGGCAGCCGGATTGCGGGGGCCACCCTCCTGGTTCGCAGGTGCACGTGACTGGGGCACGGCTTGCGGAGGGCGAGGGGCTGGTGCCGACGGCCTCGGCGGTGGTGAGGCCAAAGAACGGGCCCCTGGTGCAGGCCCAACACGGGGACGGGGAAGGCCGGCTGTGCGGACATTGGGCCTCCCACTTGCGCTATGCGGGACTCGCCTAGCGCCGCCTTGTGCTCAAGCAACAATGGCCTTGTCCACCAAGGTCTGAAAGTCGGCAAAGTCCACAATGGATAGCTTGTCTTGCATCTCCTCAGACAAGCCCTCCATGAACTTCTCCTGCTTGGCCTCATCAGTGGCCACCTCAGATGGAGCATAACGAGCCAAGTGGTTGAACTCGTAAAGGTACTCCATCACTGACTTACGCCCTTGCTTGAGCGCGAGAAATTCCTTCTTCTTCAGCTTCATCAAGCCGGCAGGGATGTGAGCTCGACGGAACGCAGTCCGGAACTCCTCCCAAGAGACGGTGTGGTCGGCGGGCTGCATGGCCAAGAAATTCTCCCACCAAGAGAGTGCTGCCCCTTGCAGCTGATGGGAGGCAAAGAGTGCCTTGTCATGATCCTGGCACTGGGCAACGTCGAGCTTCCGCTCAACCTGACGCAGCCAGTCATCTGCGTCCAGTGGGTCCTCGGACCTGGAGAAGGTGGGGGGCTGAGTGCGAAGAAACTCAGCAAGACGCCCACGAGGCTGATGTCCACCCCCTTGCCCGGATCCTGAGGCACCAGTAAGGGCGGAGGTGTTGCGCGCAATAACATCCAACAGACCCTCCCGTCCTCCGAGCGGTTGCGCTCGATCAGTAGAAGAACCTCAGCCATGGTCGGAGGAGGCGGGAGCTCCTCATCCAAACCAGGCTGCTGACCACGGCCGCTACGAGTACCTCCAGCCATCTTGGGACAAGGAAATTTGGGTTAGCAACAAAACCTTAAATCTAGAAGTTGATGAAAGCGAAAAGCTAACGATTAGGGGAATGAGGTATCACCCTAAACGAAAAGCCAAAATAACAAGCATATAAACTTTAAAAGCTTCCAAAGAGGCTCCAAAACAGCAAGGGGAACACCAAACCAAATCTCAACTTCTCGATGCCATTAACCCGTATTGAATGAACGAGCAATGGGTTGAGAAGATAAAATTTCAGCACCCTACATCAAGTCTAACACTACTCAAGAGCAAGGTTAAGGGGGCAAAAATATTGCTAGATACTTAGCTAACTAGCATCACATCTTACCCTTTTATTCCCACAAGTTTTAGTTGATTAACCTCTCATTTTCTACCCTATTTAGGACCATTGAGCTTGCTGTCCGGAAATTGAATGATCGCTGTCCAGATTTTGCATCCAAGCCTCCTAGCCGAAACCTTTAACTTCGGAAGCTTCAAAACCATGAAAAGGGCGGCTAGCACTTCAATTTGCCAAACTCATTGGTTCCCAAAACCCAATTAATCGATAACAACTATCTTTGCAGGGAAGGAGAGGAAAACAACTTTCAAAACTCAAATTAGAGCAAGATGAGAGAAGAAAGCTAAGATAGGTAAGGAATAAAATCTGAGAATTTACTTAGGCTTTCATAAATCATTTGATACTTTGAAATTAAGTTTTCCAAAATATCCTAAGGACGGCCAAGCTTGGGTTACTACTGTTGGAATGGCTCGATACCAACTTTGTGGACCCGGTTTATTAAACTTGTACTACTTAACCATCCACTTGGTCCTAGCAGTACAATTCAAATAAACCAAGCCTCGAGATATGTTTACTTCCCAGAAATGCAGTATACACACCTCGATACAAAATCATGCATCAATTCCATTCATTCACATAGAACCGAAGCACAACACTAAATCAAAGACATACATAACATAAAGAGTTATTACAAACAAGAGGCCGATCGGCCAAATGACATAAAACTAGATAAGTAAACAGCGGAAGCAAAATAGCCATAAGATAGTGATAAACAAAAGCCAATCAGTGTGCCTTTACCCACAAGGCAACCAACCGGACCGCCAGGCTAGTCGTCCCAAACACCACCGCAACACAACTCACAAAAGTGAGGCCCTTGGGTACAACAAAAAACACCACCCCAAGGTCTTCCTCTGCAACAAAACTGTGGGCGCCCCAGGTTATTGGAAATGTACTTAATTAAATTTATAGTGTAGCACAATTGTTAATGAAGGAACAGTACTGCCCCTTTATTAAAGATCATGCTAGGAGTATAAATTTAATAAGTAACCGATCCAATCATCAGGCTCCCGGATATATATATATATCTCACAATGGTTCCCAGGATCAACGACCATTGCATATATATATCCTTCATCAACATTGCATCAAATACATACAAGTCATACATTGACATAATTAAACATAAGTTTACATCATTCGGTTTAGTACTACACTGTTGAGTGACTTGGTCACTTCAAAAGTCAAACAGCGGAAGCAAAAACAAAATATTAAAGTCCACCAATGGCCTCATCCACCCGCAGGCAATTGCGTGGAGGAAAGAAGTAGCTCTACTCGTTAGCGTCACCCTGATCGGCGCTAACGGGTACTTCATAAAGAAAACCGTCCTCACCTGCAACAATAGGTGATAGCACCTTGAGTACGGAAGGTACTCAACAAGTTTTACACAAACTAATAAAATTAAGTGTTTGTTAGAACCTAATCAAAGGAGTAGAATTTTTACATGCATAAGGTTACAACAGGAAGGTTTAAAGGTTCAAATTTGCATAAAGCAACACATCTTAACCTACAACTACTAAATTTTGATAAAGCAGTTTAATAAATCAAAGTTGGATTAGAACAGTAAGTAAATGACATAATTGTAAACAGTACAGTGCATGAATCCCTCATGCACAGCCCAAAAACCGAAACCAGATTTTGAAAATCAAAACTTCTATACAGGTGACATCAATTCAAGTTATCGTCCATGACCGCGGACACGGCTATTCGAACAGTTTATACCCTGCAGGGGTGTACATCTTTACCCACATGACTTAGCTAGCCCGTTGGCTTCGGATGCCTCCGAATGATGACATACTTCCTTTGGTATGCCGACCGGGGAAACTAAGATTTGGTATTTTTCAACAAGCTAACACTATTGAGTTGGATACCCATGTGTGAACTGATCTCGCTTAAACAACGACTGAAAACATCTGCTTAACCGGGGCACACATGTTGCGTCAGGAATGCCGACCCAAACAAAAGAAGTGCGTAGGGTTCACTACCCATACTAGTTTGCAATCGACATCTTTAAGGTACGTATATGCTACGGAGCACATATACGCCCTCACCCTTCTAAGAACATCTGATACTGACATACAAGCTCACATGGCATACAACGCAGTCATAAGACCTAAGCATCTATGCCATACAAGGTCAATACACATATTCTTACTTTCCTGTTTCCAACCCAATAGTCTTAACATTTTACTTAACCAAACAGCGCCCATACACTGCATGTGGAAGTACGTGGGGGACTTGAATTGAATAGTCAGAGTTCGGTCCTTAATTAACCCAAACAAGTCCACCACAATTCCTAATCTCGTGCACAAAAGCACCATCACTAGCTTCCTCTTGTCCAGATCAAGTTAAATATAAAACTCATCTCTGAAATAAGTAAACTGGACAAAGAGTTCAAAATAACAGAAGTTCATTTGTGATTTCCCATGTTTGACAAGATATGCTTGTCAAACTCTAAAATCTCTAGACTGCATGTCTAAGCCAAAACTGAAAATATATGATAGTATACATTACTATGCTAAGGTTGAGTGTATGGTTATAATTAAGTTAATCCTCAATGTTAGGGCATAACTAACTGCTACAGATCATATTGGTATTTTCAGAAAAAATAGCATGCACAGTTGTCACTGGATTTAGAAAATCTATTGTATAAAATTTGGGACCAATATGGTGTAGAGAGGAAGCTTTCCTTGATAGTAATAAACTTCTGTTGCAGGTTCAGGTTGCTCAGAAATAAAGTCAAAAGCTTCAGATGAACCAGATTCTATAAGAAGCAATAAAGTCCAATAAATGCCAAAATCGACAATAGGTACAAAATGGAAGAAATATGCATGATCAATCTGGAAATGCATGATTGACAATATGCTTAAGCCATAACTACCCATAATAGTGATAATAACCCATAATATAGCCTACTGTTTTCAAATGGCAGAAACTAAGGCTTAGTTCAAAGTTTCAGTTTTCAGATTTTGAAAAGAACAGAAACAGGACAGATTGCAGTTTTCGGAAAAAGGAAAATAGAACATGCAAAAGTTTAGAAATGAAACTTAGCATGAGCTTTTAGGGTAATTAATATCCCAAACTAACCTTAATCTAACCCTAATCGATTAGATTACAAAAGCTAAAGAAAAACCTATTTTTGTCGGTTAAGCCGACAAAAGGGAACAGAGACAGATCTTGTCAACAAACTAAATAGATGATGACAATGATTAAAAGAACCACTTATCATGCTACTAGGGTTCAATTGAAACCTAACTAGGATGATAAGTTGATAGGAGAAACCCTAGGTCTTGAAAAAGATATGGAAAACCGAAAAGTTATAATAACCACTTTTCAGTTTGAAGCAAGTTGAAGCTACTGATGCTCAAAAGAATGATTCGCAGCAGCTTCTAAGGTCCTTAAGATGCTCAAGATATCGAAAACTAGGGTTTTATCTTACCAGTAGAAGAAAGACACCAAAGTTTCTGAAAACTCGATGTTGATCAACAGAGAAATAAACTCTGGTTCAACCTACAAAGAGATGTCAAATCTTTATTACAAGGTGGAACCGGGGTTTAGAATGGATAAGCAAAAGGGACAAGAGCAAGAACTCCACTGGCCAACAATGGAGGATGAGCTTCAGTGGTCAACAATGGTAACAACAAAAAGCTAGGGTTTATATATGGATGTTGAGCTACAGGGCAAGATGGAAATGTCTAGAGTTGATGAGGTGTCTACTTAGCTAAATATCCAAAAGTTTGTGGCATATTCTTTGGATAATCCTCTCCTCTGCTCTCAGAAATGGCTGCGCGCAGAGATAAGGAAGAAGGGAGGCAAAATATGACATGTGGGTCCTTTTGGCAGTCACAGCCGCGCGCGCCTCCTAAAGCCTCAAAAAAATATCAGCCGTCCGATTGGAAATGGGCGGCTGTGATAAATAGAGAGGTTAAAAGGTTTTAATCGGTATCTTTTAATATGGACCGTGCGATTTCAATCGGTCGATCGAGATTTAAACAGAGCCCGAAGGAATCTCGGGATCCACTTTCAAATCTGGACGTTGGATTGGAATCCAACGGTCAATTAAAAGGAATACACGTCACTCGATTAGATGAGATGACGCGGCACCGTTAGATTGGATTTCCACGGTCGAGATGGGACAAAGAACCGGATGGTCCGATTGCATACACAAGTCTGGACCCTACGATTAAAATCCAACGGTCCACCGAATTTGGGCTTTAAAGGCCCACGGTCAAAAAGGAGCGCCGTGGGATTTAAATCCAAAGGCCTAGATAGCTGCGCGCCTTTTATTTTAAAATGAAACGAGCGGCGCGGTTAGATCAAGCATGGACGGCGGAGATCATGAGGGGATCCGGAGTCGTCTGAATGCATACACTGCTCTGGACCAAACGATGAAGATCTAACGGCCCAGAGGAGCGCAGGCCTTAATAGCGCGCGGTAAAAAGGAAAGCTGTAGGATTTGAATCTGACGGCTCAGATAAAAGCGCGCCTTTAAGTTTAAAACGAAAAGGGAGGCGCTGTTGGATCAGACATGAACGGTGGAGATCGAGAAGTGCTCCGGAGTTGTCCGATTGCATACACTGACCTCGATCGTTAGATTAAGATCCAACGGCGGAGATCAAAGCGCACACGTGGACAGCTCGCGTGTTGTTGCGGCCCCGCCCGTTCGATTGAAGATCAACGGCTCACATCACGTATGGGTATGAGCTCGCGCGCGAACGTGACAGAACCGGACCGGTTGCACTGGGTTGGACCCAACCGCATGGGATCGAGTCGCTACAGTACTAGGTTTGGATTCAAATCGGTTTGGTTGACCAGAACCTATTCAAATGCTTAAAAGGTTTGACTGGGATTTTAAAAATAGCAAATAAATTTGTAAAATCATGAAATTTTTGCTGGAAGCTACTGGGATAATATATTTCCCAAATAAATTTTAAAATCACATGATCACTTTGTGAAATACATAAATATTTATTTTAGCCCGAAAGTATTCATTTAAAGATAATTATTTTGCTTTAGGCCAAAATAATTTCTAAAAATGCAACAAAAATATTTTCAGCCAAGATAATTTATCTAGGCTTTAATAAAAGTACTTCCCAGTCATAATACAAGTTTTATCTTGTATTCCTTTAAGACTTTAAATGGTTCTTTTGGATTTTGGCTAAAAAGGAAGGTTTTTAGTTTGTAACATACTGCCCAAATTGTAGAAATGAACAGTAATGCTATGAACAACACCTCATTACTGTCCATAAAGCATTTAATTACTGTTTATAGAATTGGGGCTGTTACAAACCTACCCCCCTTAAGAAAATCTCGTCCCCGAGATTTGGAACAAGTTTAAGATTAGGAAGAAGTGGAATGGAAATGATTTATAAGGAAATTCAACATTTGTTGTCTTGATTTCCTTCAAAGATAACAAAGAAGAAATTTACATAACAACATAGTGTTATCATTACATCTTTGTTTACATTGCTTTGTTTAAACTTTCCTTTCTTGATTCAAAGGAAGGTTCTAAACAACAAAAAGATGGGGGGTGCTCAATCTGCATCAGGTCTTCGCGCTCCCAAGTGGCTTCATCCTCGGAATGATTAGCCCACTGAATTTTCAAGAACTTGACAGTACGATTTCTTGTCCTGCGTTCCATTGTGTCGAGGATACGTACTGGTTGTTCTTGATAGGAAAGATCGAGTTGGAGATCAAGATGCTCATAGCGATTGCCTCAATAGGAACACGAAGGCATTTCTTCAATTGAGACACATGAAAAGTATCATGCAATCGCAGAGTGATTCGGTAGTTCGGTTGATAAGCTCTGACTCCTCGCTTTGCAATGATTAGGAAGGGTCCGATATAACGAGGTGCGAGCTTCCCTTTTACCTGAAAACGATGGGTACCCTTCATGGGTGACACTTTAAGATAGACATGGTCATCTACCTCAAAGCTTAATTCACGACGACGATGGTCGAGATAGCTCTTCCGGCGAGGCGTGCGGTTTTCAAACAATCTCGAATCAAAGCGAACTTGCTCTTGACTTCTTTTACTGTGTCGGACCATAGAATGATCTTTCACGGACTTCGGACCAATTCAATGGAGTCCTACAAGCTCTCCCATACAAGGCTTCAAAAGGTGACATTTGAATACTTGCTTGGTAACTATTATTGTAGGAAAATTCCACATACGGCAAAGATTTCTCCCAGTCTTTGCTATAAGATAGCACATAGGCTCGAAGAAGATCTTCCATCACTTGGTTCACTCTCTCAGTTTGACCACTAGTTTGAGGATGATAAGCAGTACTGAAAGAGAGTTCAGTCCCCATAGCCCTGAAGACAATTCCAAAAGTGGGAAGTAACCGAGGGCCACGGTCGAGACAATGACCTTGGGAACACCATGAAGACAAACAATTCTAGCAATATAAAGCTCGCTGGTTGCTTGCCACTCAAGATGGTTTTGACAGAATAAAATGAGCCACCTTTGTCAAGCGGTCGATGATTACCCAAATGGCATCGACCCATTGGAAGTCTTGGGAAGACCAAGAACAAAATCCATACCGATCTCTTCCCATTTCCACTGTGGAATAGGCAAAGGTTGAAGGGTACGGTGACTTCAAATGTTCACTTTAACCCTTTGGCAAATATCACATTCAACAACATACTGAGCAATTTGCCTTTTCATTTGGCTCCACCAAAATGTTTTCTTCAAATCTGATACATCTTGGTACTTCCAGATGTAGAAAACTTGGAATTATGAGCCTCTCTAAGAATTAGACTTCTTAGATGAGGATCGTGAGTACCACCAAACGATTGCGATACCAAATTGTACCGCGATCATCTTCAGAGAATTCGTTGGCTTTACCCGCCTTCAAATTCTCCTTGATTTCGGCTACCTCGGCATCAGTTTTCTGGGCCTCAAGAATATGAGATTCTAAGGTAGGCTCCACTTGTAATGCAGCAAGAAAACCTTCTTCCACCAAATCAAGACTTAGGCGCTGAAAATCAGCACACAAGTCCTTGGCCGCAGGTAGGGAAAATGTGCAGTTGCACTGTGACTTTCTGCTTAAAGCGTCTGCCACAACATTGGCTTTGCCTGGGTGATAATGAATACCCATGTGGTAGTCCTTAATCAATTCAAGCCATCTTCTTTGCCTCATATTCAAATCAGATTGAGTGAATATGTACTTTAGGCTTTTATGATCAGTATAGATCTCACAACGATTACCAAGAAGGTAATGTCGCCAAATCTTCAATGCATGGACCACGGCAGCCAATTCCAAATCACGAGTAGGATAATTAACTTCATGAGGGCGCAACTGCCAAGATGCATATGCCACAACTCGGCCTTCTTGCATAAGCACACAACCAAGTCCATGGCGAGATGCATCGCAATAAATGTCAAAATTCTTATGAATATCCTAAGAGTGAGAATCGAGCTTTAGTCAAGAGAGTTCTCGAAGCGAAAACTCTCCTCACATTTAGCTGACCATTCAAATTTCTTCTCCTTCTGCAAAAGCTGAGTCAAAGGTCTAGCAATTTTAGAGAAATTTTCAATGAACCTACGGTAATAACCCGCAAGTCCAAGAAAACTTCGGATCTCAGGGACACTCTTGGGAGGCTTCCAATTTAGTACATCTTGTACCTTGCTTGGATCAACAGCGATACCTCCTTCAGATAACACATGTCCCAGAAATGCAACTTCTCTAAGCCAGAAAGCACACTTGCTAAACTTAGCATACAGTCGATGCCGACGAAGTGATGTTGCGGCCCCGCCCGTTCGATTGAAGATCAACGGCTCACATCACGTATGGGTATGAGCTCGCGCGCGAACGTGACAGAACCGGACCGGTTGCACTGGGTTGGACCCAACCGCATGGGATCGAGTCGCTACAGTACTAGGTTTGGATTCAAATCGGTTTGGTTGACCAGAACCTATTCAAATGCTTAAAAGGTTTGACTGGGATTTTAAAAATAGCAAATAAATTTGTAAAATCATGAAGTTTTTGCTGGAAGCTACTGGGATAATATATTTCCCAGATAAATTTTAAAATCACATGATCACTTTGTGAAATACATAAATATTTATTTTAGCCCGAAAGTATTCATTTAAAGATAATTATTTTGCTTTAGGCCAAAATAATTTCTAAAAATGCAACAAAAATATTTTCAGCCAAGATAATTTATCTAGGCTTTAATAAAAGTACTTCCCAGTCATAATACAAGTTTTATCTTGTATTCCTTTAAGACTTTAAATGGTTCTTTTGGATTTTGGCTAAAAAGGAAGGTTTTTAGTTTGTAACATACTGCCCAAATTGTAGAAATGAACAGTAATGCTATGAACAGCACCTCATTACTGTCCATAAAGCATTTAATTACTGTTTATAGAATTGGGGCTGTTACAAAAACAATTAAGCATAGCATCTGAGTACAAAAATTGTTTTTGTTCTCGCAAGACTGACGTGTAAGCTAACAGAACTATAATTAACTACATGCAAGCTTTATTTAAGTAGAGGAGGCTCTGGACTTATTTTCAACAGAAAGCAAGTTTTATTCGCAATACAGTAATACATTAAAAGCAGGTTTGCAATTAATTTCTATTTTTCAAATAACAGAGAGACAATTATAACAATAGGTAGAGGACAACAACATCCTAGAAGTGACTAACCCAATAGTCACCACAACAATAGCATGAAGTACCCCTTCATACCACCCATGTCAAATTTTAAGTTTTTAAAGGGTTGTAGTCTAGTTCTTGCGGGAAATAACCAAGCGTGTCCATAACCTAGGACGAGGCTATTCGAATAGTTTTAACCCTGCAGGGGTGTACCAATGTACCCACACGATAGACCGCCTTTCCACCAGCCACGGTTAGCATACTTCCTTTGGTATGCCGGCACAGCTAAGTCTAACAGGACACTTTCCAATGGATGATGCTAATTAAGAGCCGCAACCCACGGGAGAAGGACACATTAGACAGCCTAACCGGTCTGCTAATGCTCCCCTCACAACACCACATTTTAAAACACCTACCAACCAGCTCATAATTAACACCTCCCAAAGTACTTAGTCAAGAGAGGTTCCATATCCCTCTCGTGTGGTTAGCACGCAACAATTGCTTGGATCAATGGCACAAGTAACTCAGTCCTTAGGGACTTAGGCACCATTCCACTCACACCCAACAGATCACACCAACATACCATTGTGCCCAAGCCAAATTATAATTTTTGTTTTCAGTTTTTGATTTGCAAATTAGTAAAACACAAGGGCTGGCCATAATGGAATAATAATAGCATTTGTGTGATCAAGGTCACCGACTAAGTAGATGATCGCCCAATTCTACAGATAACTAGGCATGGCTAAGCAATATTTATTCGTAATCTGCTAAGTGACAAGAGATCATCCAACGAACTCTAATCACAGCAAATAACCTAGGCTCAGGTAGTAGAGGATAATTATTTACCTACAGATTATGCAACTAGAGGATTAACTAATCAATTTAACAACAAAATAGCAATGCATACATACAAGTTAAACAAAGTATTAGACTTTAAAAGTAATGGGATTAGATGGGAAATGATTAAACTGCTTGCCTAGCTACTGTTGCTCACTATGCTGCAGAGGATCACTCTCAAGGATGGCACAATCGTCGGAACCTACCGAAAGAGCAAAAAAGAACCGATAAGAACAAAGAAAACGAAAAAGACTCTAAAACCAAAATGCTCCAAATGCTCTGAAAATTTTACAACAGCAAGAGCAAGATTTAAAATGAATTTAGAAACAAGAACCAATTGATTTGGACTTTCTATGCAAAAGATATGATCAAAACAAATCAATTCGGCTGAAATTAAAATTAAATGAGGTTACTGTTCATAAATAATTTTCTAGAGGTTTTGTGGACTTGAAAATTTTATGATAGGTAGCTACTGACATTTTAAGGCTAACACAAGTGGTCTCACCTCATTTAGAGTTAAAATGATTTAGTTATGATTTTTCAAGTTATAAAAATGAACAAAACTAAATTGCATATGAACTCTTGCTGAAAACAGTAACATGCCTAAGGTCAATTTTAACAGCAAGCTTATCATTAGAGGGAGCCATCAGTATTGGATTCACTCAAAAAGGATTTACAGAGAATTAGTTATGCATTTTACAAATTTCAATGAATTTTAGACCACATTTTAGGTTGAAACAAGTTAACCTAGTTTATAGTATTTTCTACTACAGAAAAGAGTTCAAAATCATACTTAATTTAAAGTTCATCTTACCACAGAGCTAACACAGTTTGAATTTCTCAAAAAGGAGTTAAAACGAAATAGTTATTCACATTTGAAAACTAGAACATTTAAACACTTTGAAAATTTGGAGCTCTCGGGAGGTCTGGCTGAGCTGACAAAACTGGGGAGGTCGGAACCGTTGATGCGAGATCCAACGGCTCCAGAGCACTGGCGCACAGCGCACCGAAGCAGCGCGCCCAAGGGAGGTCCCGACCGTTGATATCGAATCCAACGGTCCCGACCACTGGATGCACAGCACGCGCGAAGGATCACCTTGCGCACTAGGGAGGTCGTGACCTTCAGATCTGGATCTGGCGGTCCCGAGCTCCACGAGGAGGTCCTAAGGCTCACTCTAAAAGGGGAGGTTTGGATGGCTAAGATCTCCCGAGGGGAGGTCCTAACAGTTCAGATCTGAACGAGGAGGTCCTAAGCGGTGAGCTTAACAGCGAGAGGTCTCCACGGCTAGGATCTCCCGAGGGGAGGTCCTAACAGTCATGATCTCCACAGGGAGGTCTTACAAGGCAGGTGTTTAACAGAGAGAGAGGTCTGGACGGTTCAGATCCCAGGGGAGGTCCTGAACGGTCCAGATCTGGGCGGGGGAGGTCATGAGATTTCCTTACAAGGACCAGGGGTGGTCCTTTTGCAAAGAGGACCCTAAGGGGAGGTCCTAGAGGGTGGTTCTGATAAAAACGACCGGGGTGGCCTTTTTGCAGAGAGGACCTCAAGGAGGTCTTTTGGAAAGAGGACCCCAAGGTGGAGTGTGATCCTAACGGCTGGGATTTAATCTATGGAGGTCTTTACGGCCAGGATTTCAGATAATGGGAGGTCCTGGCTGCAAGAGACATAAGCTTTCGCAGACAAGATCCTACGGTTATGATCTAACACGAGGGTGGTCTTGGACCTCCACGATGAACCCGAGGAGGTCCAAGGACTTGACAAAAACGCGACAACAGACCAGGACACCGGCTTTGGTCACCGGCCCGTCGCCGGCGGCCACGGCCACGGCGGCGCGGATTAACAGAGGCAAAATGTTTGCAATACTATTGCGAACATTTTGAGGGCACTTTTGTCGCCGGAGATGACCTAAATCGCCGCCGAGCCGAGCGGGCGGAGACTAAAGTGCGGAAAGACGCAACAGAGAAAACTTCGCACGACCTAATCTACCCGAGCTTAAGCTTTGGGAGGTTATCGCGAACTCACCTGGGCCCAGAGGAGGTCCAAGGGAGGTCGTGGGAGTTCTAGCGGCGACGACCGCCATCGGAGCCGAGGAAGACGCCACGGGGGAAGCACTCCTGAGCAGAAGAGGGCCAAAGAATGGTGGGGTTAACTTCAGAAGGGCCGCCAGAAGGACCTGGAACAATCAATTGAAGGAGAGAGCCACCTTACTGGAGGGAAGGACGAAGGCGGCGATTCACGGCGAAGAAGGGCCCGAGCCTTGATTCAGCTGCTCCCTGCGAGCACAAGCCAAACCAAGTTAGGGGACCAGACCAGGAGGTCGAGAGGAGCGCTGCGATGCTAGAAGAGGAGCCAGGGGCCACTGGAGCACCGTCGGCGACAGAGGCTCCAAGGTCCAGCAATGGCGGAAACAGGAGCTCTGGAAATTTGCGCACGCGCTCACAGAGAGAGAGCGGGAGGTTCGCAAATGGTGCGGAAAGGAAGATAGGGAGGAGCACGGGGGCCTTTTGTAGCTGGTGAGCAACGGTCCCGAGCGGAGAGACACAACGGCGAGCTCAAGACCCAACGGTTGTTGCGGCCTGACACGGAGGGTGGGAGCATTTGGAGAAGAGGTGGACTTACGGGCAAAGCTTCTGGTGCGCATTTAATGCACTGGACCAGAGACTTGCTGAACACGAGAGGATGGGACAGCGCTCAACCACTCTCTGCCATGGCGTGCACTCGAGGAAGAAGAAGCACAACGGAGGAGGAAGGGTGGTCGTGGACCGCACGATGGGATCGGACGGCTGAGGATGCACGGGGACCTCCGGAGGTTTAGAAAGGGCAGGGAGGTCGTGGTCGTTGGATCCCGATCCAACAGCCCGCACATGAGCTCAACGGACCGCGCCCAAGCCCAACGCCGCTAGGTGGCTCGGTGCGACCACGACCTAGAGTCGGACTTGGGTCTGAGTCCAAGTCTGACTCAGACCAGGGTTTTAAATTGGGAGCTGGACTTTAGGGAATTAATTAAGGTATCAAATCAACTCCAAAATTTATGAAATTTTAACTGGAGCTTCCTGAGTTTAGGTTTAACCTCCCATAAAATTTCCAGAGTTTTTTGTGCACTGGGACTTTCTCAAGAAATTCCAGAAGATTATTTCAAAGGTTTGACCAGGGTTTGACTTGCCTCTAAAATATTTCAAATAAGTTCCAAAAATTATGAAATAATCCAGAGGTGTCACCAAGCAACCCTAGAACCAAGGAAAATTATTTCCAAGGGTTTGCCACAAGATTTCACCAAGGAGGTTTTTGACTTGAGAGAATTGAGGATTTTAATGTTGGGATTTCCCAAAATTCCTTTACAAGAATCTCTGAAGAGTTCAAGAGCATTAAGATGTAAGAAAAGTTTTAATTTCTACCCATTTTCTTACATTTGAAACACAATTTGAAAATGGGGATGTTACACAAACTCCTCAACTTATTTCATTGTTGCACGACAGGGTTCCGTTGAATTGAACTATTATCCATTTTTGGCCTAAGGACACCTTTTCATCTCCCACTTCGATTGGTAAGCTTTTTGCCAATTCGTTGCTTCTATGGCTCGCTCTTAAGCTCCTTGAGCTAACTCGAGCATTCATTTTGCTTCATTTTGCTCAGATCTTCATCTCTTCGTTGAACCGTGTCGTCGCCATCTTCTTCTCCGGCACCGACCAAGCTCCAGCTAACCCCAGGCTTCCCCGAGCACCTTCCTCCGCTCAGGTAGTTTCTAGTTAGTCCCTAGTACTCGGGCACTCGCTTGTATGTCGCTGCGGAGCTACGCATTGCCATTTTCGTGTTTGCCGTAGAACCGCCGCCGCTTAGCTCCGGCTAGCCGCCGGTAGGGCTACCTCTGAGGTCGCCAGCACCCCTCAAAGATGCCTAGCCATGGCCAGAATCACCGACGAGCCGCTGGTGAAACGCGCGGGATCAAAATCCCGTTGTCGTACGCCGACTGCGACTGTAGCAACGCCAATAAACGTTAACTCCAATCATTAGTTATAAATGATGTCTTAGCTGCGGTAATGTCTCGCTTACATGTGGGCCCCGAGCACCGAAACTGTGGGATTGAACCGAAACAAAAGGTGACTGACATGTGCGCCGGTGGACCAAGTCCCGTGGACCGTGTCACTGACAGCGGGACCCACTGGTCAGAACGCAATTTAAATCTGAGTTAAAATGAAAAATGCACTATTCACCAGGCCCGCTGGTCAGTGACCTCGGCTAGCGCTGTGCTCGGTGAGAAAAGGGTTAAAATGATATACAAAATTCGAAATCCATTTATTTGTATGCTGAAAAATATGTATAACTTTGAAAATACACAACTAATTCATTTTAACTCCAAACTGAGTGAAACCACTTCTGATAATTTTCATTTTTAATGAACTTTATATTAAAATTGGTTTCAAACATGTCCCTATAACAGAGAGTATTCTTTTGGGAAGGATAACCCATAACTCTATTATTTGCACAATAAAAAAAGACTTTTAACTTCAAAAATACATAACTATTTCATATTAACTCCAAAAACAGTGAAACCACTTTTGATGTTTTTCATTTTAAGTGAACTAATTTATAAAGTAGGTTTCAATCTTACCTCTGCCACAGAAAATATATTTTGAGGAAAATGATCCTAAAGTGAATTGTTGTTACACTATAAAATGCTGATAACTTTAGAAATTCATAACTAAATCATGAAAACTCCAATTGAAGCAAACTCAAATGTTTTGAACTTGTAATAATATTGCCTATTTATCCATGTAATCCATGTACTCACCACTGCTGTACAAATTTTCACCTCATAATTCACTGCCTACTCAAAGAGGACATATCGAAAACTGAAATTCGAACCATCATAACTTTGACATACTAAATCAAAATGGGATAATTCTTTCACCAAAAATCATCTAAAATCATGAATTAGCTACTGTACAAAAATCATGCATTTTTTAGCATATTGAATTTTTGAGCATTCCTCGATATTTATTCGGTATTGTATTTATATAGATTCCGAGCCTATTGATATTGACTCCTACGCTACTGAGGGAGAGCAATTAGCCTACCAGCAAGGCAAGCATCCTTTGAACTTTCTTTTTGCATCATATTTTATCCCAGTTTTGTTAGGATAGATGCAATGATAATTGCTTGCATGCTATTTTGATATTGTCGCTATTTTTGTGATGAGTAGTTAGACACATCCTATATTCTTGTCATTGTGGCTATCCATGAATTATTCCAGTACTGAAATGCTTATGATAGGATGTGTGAAATTATATTGTTCGGGTATGCTTAGCCATGCAAGTCTAGAAACGGTAGTCTGATTGCCGGGAATAACCCGACAATTATGGGATAAACACAATTCTCATTATATACTTTTGTTTCAGATCTTCTTATCTATTTTATGAGTTAAATTTTGACATTTTAAAGAAGTGTTTGGTCTGGACAAGTGTTGGTTAGTGATGGTGCTTTGTGCACGAGCTTTGGGTAAGTGGTGGACTTGTCTGGACAATTAAGGACCGAAATTTGGGTACCTGCTGTTCAAGCAACACTCGTGCTATCACACGCGGTATATGGGTACTGTATAGTTAAGTAGGGGGAAGGTTTTGTTGTGTTGAGTCCCACGGTGGTGAAATTGTAAGGGCATAGGACCGAGAAATCCTATGTTTTCCTTTTGGGCCGATTGGATGGAGACGTTAACGTCTTGTGTTTCCTAGGAGCCCTGGGTTGAGGGACTTAGCTCAATGGGATCTTCTTAATAAAAACGACCATATCTTGATTTATCCGGCCGGCATACCATAGGAAGTATGCTATATTCGGAGGCATCTGGAGGCTAACGGGCTAATCAAGTCATGTGGGTAAAGTAGTACACCCCTGCAGGGTATAAATCTATTCGAATAGCCGTGTCCATGGTTATGGACGACCGCTTGAAATTTGTGGCTACTTATTGTTAGACTTGGTATTAAAATTGTGGTTAAACTCGATATCGTCATGAATGGGCTATTCATGTTTGGTGTTGTATCAAAGTGGACAGCCACTTTGCCATTTGTATGATTTATTTGTTATTGAATTCATTACTTATTCACATGCTTTACTTCTACTTCAAATCTGATTTTGAAATGGCACTTGAAAAACTAGTATGTGTAGGCTGTAACTTGTTGCGTCTCTTTTGCAAAACTAAGCCAATATGAGCCATCCCTTGGAACAGCATTATGTATGAGCGTTGTATGGATGTGATCGACGTTGTAATAAGAGTATGAATATATTGGTCGCTGATCTTGGGAGACAATATAGGTCATGCTCGCTGTTCATGGCTTCCTATTTAACTCGCTAAGTGTAGTGCTTGACTGGTTGGAGAACCGACAATCATGTAGTGCTCGCAGAGGAGCGGCGTGCATGATCGTCAGGGCTCTAGATTTTAGTTAAGCCTCTCATTTGGACTGAGTTAAGTTGGAATCCATTTACTGGAGATCTGGAGTTATGTCCCTAAGACCTTGATTAGTCTCGGTCTTACGGAGATAACTCCGGGGTCCCCACATTACTCATCCCTTCCTCACACACGTACTTGAGCACTTCGGGGTGGAATTGGTGAATCTCGTTCCCAATTCCATTACGATGCTTAGTGTATTCGTGTACTTGGGTGAGGCTTACCTGGGGATTTCAGTGGACCTCGAGCTCTTCTAGTACTACTATGGTATGGGCCGACATGCTGGAATCGCCGGAAGCTGCGGTCTGAAGCTCCACGACGGGAAGTCGAGGGAGTACATTCAGATGTTCACCTGGTCGTCATGGCCAGGGTGGAAGAAGAGGTGGTTCTACTGGGAAACCACCAATGAGGATAGCCTCTCCTTCATTGCGAACCCTGTAGAGAAGATTTTTTCCTGGGATTCGACTCCCAAGGATCTTGGCCGGATCACCCCCTACATTCAAACCATCAAGGACTTGAAGGAGGAGGGGCTCACCGGATGACACGTGGTGAAGGATTTCATCACGCGCCGCATTAGCCCTCTAAAGAAATGAGTTCCTCCCATGTGGAGGTACTCGGGGGCAATAGACTCGACTAGAGACTACTAGGAGGGTAAGGGAATTTCTACTTTTGGCTCTTGTTTTGGTTAATCTCAAACTGGTCTATTGATCATCCTATCTGTTTGCACAGATCTTTCACAACCTGAGATTGACGTTCGCGTCAAGCTTGTTTGTGAGAAAGCTCCACCAAATGTGGTGGCTCCTCAAATCCTAGTGGTTTTGTCCACAGAGGAAAAGAAGGAATGCCTAAAGGTAATCAAAGATCGACTTCATCTTTAGGACTTTATAGTCGTAGCAAAACTTACGACCAGGTGGATTGTCGTAGAAAAACTTACGACTATAAACTTGTCATAGAAAAACTTACAACTAGTTATTTCTTTTTCTAAACCTTGCAGAAAGTAGGCATGAAAGACCGTCAGGACGACTAAGAAGTCGTGTTGGTGGTCGTCGGAGCAGTGGCGGAGACGGAGCAAGTCAAAGCTCCTTCGACCAAAAAGTGTTGACTCGTGAAAGTCGCCGACAAGGGTGACGCGAGCTCGAGCCCTACTATTCTGAGCAAGCCTTTTGCGAAATTCGCTACAACATGGCTGCTGTGGAGAAGGCAAGGGTGGTTGAAGCAGCCGTAGATGTTAAACACAAAACCCCCAAGACTAAGGTACCCTTCTCTTATGATAGCAAGGCTTTCGAAGTTTCTGCCTCTCATGGCTTTGTCAAGCAACTAGAAAAGGAGAACTAGAAAAGCTTCTTGTCTTTCGTGAAAGAAACTGCTGCTCCAGCAGGACCTGTAGTCGAGGGAAGTGCCAATCTAGGGGCGGCCGGGATAGGTCTTGGCTGCTCAGGGAATCGGGAAGCCCAAGGAGTCATGACTCCTATTCAAAGCCCATGACCAGACGTGCTCGTGGCTAACCCTATTACTCTTCTCGAGTTCTGACCAAACGTGGTCGTAGAGAAGAAGTTGAAAAATCTTCTTTAGTGAAGGTTTCTTCTCAATTCAAGGTTAAGTCCTGAATGTAGAGTTATGTAAAAAGACAAAAGTGTAAGAACGACATTTACCTTTTGCTTTCCACAACCTGATGCATTTTCCTTTTTGTAATTTTAGCCCAACTCCTCCAACTTCTAAGGACGCTTCCGTTGAGAGGCCCACTGCTACTTCTCCGGTGGTCGGAGAGACATCAATGGAGGCGGTTGAAAGACCAGAGTCTGTCCCTGTGGTGGAAGAAGCTGTTATGACTGAAGTGACTACGACCAGTGAGGTGGTCGTGGAGGCGGAAGCGAAGACAGCAGAGGTAGCGGCGGAGGCATCTGGCCATGGTGATGGCTCTTATGACCACTGCACCAGGAAGGAAGTCGTTGCAGATACTCTTCCTAATCCCCAAGGTGGAGCTGTCATCACTGAGTTACAAGAAGAATGTAACATCCCAAGTTTTGGCTTGTGCTTCAAATGTAGGAAAATGTGTAGAAATTAAAAACATTTCTTACATCTTGTATTTCCTGTGTGTTCTGAACAATTCTTGTAAAGGAAATATGGAAATACAAAGTCACAAGTCATTTGATCCAAATCTTGACCCTTCAAAAATTTTCTTGGCAAATCTTGAGATCATCATTTGGAAATATTTTTCCTAAATTCTAGGGATGTTGTGTGACCCCTCTGAAAAATTTCACAATTTTTGGAAATTGTTGAATATATTTGGAGGCAGTCAAACCTGGTTGAATTTTAGTCAAACCCTAGCTCAGCATCTTGTAGAATATTTGGAGGAAAATTCACTACATGAAAACCTCTGAAAATTTTACACAAGATCAATCTTGAAGTTAGAAAGCTTCTGTAAAAAGTTCAGAATTTTTGGAGTTGAATTGCTACCTCAAACAATTTCCCAAAGGTCCACTCATTTCAAAACCCTAGATTCAATTCACTATCGGGTCCAAGTCAGACTCGGGCTCGAGGTCGAGCTGGACCTCTTAACTGTTGTGTGGCCATTGGATTTCTATCCAATGCCGCTGACCTCCCCTGCGCGCTCGAACCTCCGAAGGTCCCGTTCGATCTGGACTGCCCGCTTTTAATCCTGTGGTCCCGACCTCCCCCTCCTGTTCTTCTTCTTCCTTAGGCGCGGGGGCGATGGCGTGCGCTGAGGAGTGCGCAGTGCCTGGTCACCTCAGGGCCATCCTCGTCAACGTCTCCGGTCGAGTGCATTTAATGCCTGTCAGAACCTTTGCCTGTAAGTCTCTGTTGTAGTAGAAAAAGACTAGACAGTAAGAGAAGGGGGAACCCCGGCGTCCCCAGGGGACCAGGTTATCCTAGGATAGGAGACCAGCTGTAAGGAAGATCACTCTAGTATATTTCTTTCTGCCCAAAAATAAGGGACCACCGATTACAAGGGGGGGTGGCTATTTATAGCCATGCCTCTTCGTATGTGAGATTACAAGTCCACCCCCTACATGGCCCTATTTAAGTAGGGGCTGCAGAGTCTTTTCCTACCCCTAAGTGTAGCCTTTGGTCCTTGGTGGACCGTCCTGGTCCCGGCTCACCAGGCTAGTGCACCTAGTCCAGCGGAACTGTTGCAACAGGGGGATGCGGGGCATTCTCTCTAGCCGAAGCCCTCTGGGCGTCCGGGCGATTGCCTCCTCCGGCCGCCTCCGGGGCCCTTCGGCCCCCCTCGGCTACCTCAAGGCCCTTCGGCCTCCTCTGGGGCCCTTCGGCCCCCTTCGGCCACCTCCGGGGCCCTTCTGGCGGGGTAGGCATGCTTGGGTGCTTGCCTGGCCGCGGGGGCCGGTGCGCCGCCCCTACGACAAGTCCCTCGCGGTCGATGTCTTGCTTCACCATGGCTGAAACCACGCCTCTTCCTGAAGGGTGCAGGTACACCGTCCCCTTTGGCCTGGTGAAGCGTCCGTGCGTGCCCCCCGCTTGGTCGGCCAGTTGGCGGTGGTGTTTGCTTCCTAGTCACATAAATGGACACCGCCTGGGATTCGTTGGGCGCTGTGCGCTGTCGGCCGACATAAATGGACGCCGCCTGGGATTCGTTGGGCGCTGTGCGCTGTTGAGCGACATAAATGGAGGCGGCCCGAGATGTTTCGGGTGTTGTGCGGCGTCTGCCTCCAGGCGGCATAACTGTGCGCGGCCGTGCCGTACTGTTAGAGTGCCACGTGTTGTCCTTTGTTTGGGTCGCGACTCCTCGACTCTCGAGCTCCGCGTCATTTGGTTTCCCCCTGGCCTATAAATATGTGGCGTGGCGCCCCGTTGTGATATTCTTCCGTCTTCATTGTCGCCTATTGCCGCAACTTCGCTCTGCTGTCGCTCCCCGCTGCTTGTAATGACGAAGCGTAGCAAGGATGGAGGCGCTGTCGCCCACCAACGAGTTGGGCCCTTCGACCGTGGCGCTTTCTTGCCGCCGCGGGCCCTTCACGGGAGGAAGGCGATGAGGCCGAGGACACTCGCGCCCGGTCCGAGGTCGTGCCGCGCCGGGAAGACGAAATGGTTTTATTCGTGGCTTTCCTGGATGCGGGTCTTCGGCTGCGGTGCATGCCCCTGTTGTTCGAGGTGCTGCACCTGTACGGGGTAGATATCGCCCAGCTGACCCCGAACTCCATCATGAAGCTTGGCATCTTCGAGTGGGTGCTCCGGTCCGCGGGGCTTGGCGCCGGGGAGTCAAGGCTCTTCGCGTACCTTCATGACAGCAGGTGCCAGCCGAAGAAGAAGAAGAGTACCGGCGAGACACTGAACTTCGGCAGTGTCAACTTCCAGACGAAGGGGCGGCTCCTTCAGTACATGCCTATTCCCGCGGCCCGCAACCGGTGGGAGACGGATTGGACTCATCGGTGGTTTTATCACAAATGCGGCGCCGAGGCCAGCCTTCGTTCCCGCGGGGGGCCCATTCATCTTACTTCATCTCTGACGATCCAGCTGACGTCGAGGGAGGATGCGCTGCTAGCGTTGTTGCTTCGGGCGTCGCGGAGGATGTCCACCCGGGACTTTGTGGAGAAGTTCTGCGCGCTCCTCTTGTGGCCGCTAGCTCAGGGTTGGGACGTTCATGTCGGGGAGCCGAGGGACGGTGTCCCCGCATTGGAGCTTGGGGGCCGCTCAGGTTCGTTTCTGTGGTTGTTTTGGCTGGTGGGTTGGTATCCTTGCAGCCGTCCCCTAACCGCCTTGTACTCGCCTTGCAGTGTTGCCCGTTGATGAGGCCGAGCGCGCGGCCGAGCAGCTGCTGGGCCCGTACACCGAGGAAGAGCACGCACGACGTGGGCAGGTAGTGCGCGAGCCGCGGTTGAATCGCGCGTACGCGGACCCCTCCGTTCGCCTTGCGGAGCGCTTGGATCCCGACGCGGAGATATCTGGTCCGATCCGCGCGGCGCCGCTGCGTGCCGTCGGTGCCGGCGGCTCTGGTGCTGCTGTGGGGACGGCGGGCCCTTCGGCGACGAGAGCGGCGGTGGCTCCCGAGATGCGGCGGGAGTCAAGCAGCTCTTCGGCGGGGTCCTCTTCGGAGGCTTCGTCGGCCCCCGCGCGTCGTGAGGTGGTGGCTAGCTCGTTTGGGATAGCGAGCTTCGCCCCAGAAGAAGTGTCCGGCGGGACGCCCTCGGAAGTGTACGGGCGCGGGTCTGCGGACACCCTGGTGGAGGAACGCGTTCTTGCTCCTCCGTGCAGTGGTTAGTCCGAAGCCTTCTCTGTTGGTCTCTCGTTGCGTTTGTTAACTTTGCGTAATATCGTTTTTGTGTTGCGCAGTGGCGGGTGCCGATGTGGGCGACGCGGGCAAAGCCGCTTCGGGGGGTTTGGGGTCTGCTGGGCTTTCTGGCGGCAGCGCGCATCCCTCCAGCCCTGGCGCCTGTGGTCCGACAGTTGCCGGCCGACGGGAGGGGCTGGAGGCCCGTCGGGGGTCTTGCGGTCCGCGGGCGTGGGCGCGCTGCGAACCGTGGACTTCAAGTTCAGCCCCGGCGTGGCCTCCATGGGCGAGGAGGTGGCCCGCTTCGCAGCCCCGCCCTGCCTGGATGTGCTCTTCGAGCGGGTGCCCGTCGATCAGATGTTCCGCAGCATCAAGGCGAATGCCGTGAGGGTGAGTGACGACGTCCCCCCTCGTACGTCGGTGTTGTAGTGACTTCTTGTTTTGTGTAGGCCCTTATGATTTCTCGCGCGCTTGAGTAGGATATCCAACGCGGCTACACAGAGATTCAGGACCGGGTCGACGCCGAGCATGCGCAGAACACGGCCCTATCCGCTGAGCGCGGGGCCCTCGCCGAGGAGGTCCAGGGGCTGAAGGCGAAGGTCGCTGAGCTAGAGGGCCGGCAGAGCCTGGTTGCTGAGCTAGAAGAGCAGCTTCGCGTGTCGAGGGAGGAAGTTGCATCCCTGCGGAGCGCTAACTCCGTGCTGGAGGCGGAGGTGATGGCGGAGCGGGAACTTTCCGCTAGTGTAGCGCAGGCTACCTGGCGGGCCATGGAGCACATGGAGGGCGCCATGGTTGATGTTGGCGCCGTGCCGCCTCCTCGGGGGCACACTGTTGACCAGGTGGATCGGACCCTTGATCGGCTCTACCGCGCCGGGGAGGTGTTCGTCCCGGCTGCTCGCGCCTATGGCAACCACTGCACGAAGATGGGGTGGACAGCAGCCCTCGTGTCCCTGCAGCGGGCGGGGTGTCCCCACGTCAACGAGCTTGCGGCGGGCTCCTTGGCTATGGCTTTTGCGGTCGAGGTTGCCGCTGGCAGCAAGTTGGTGCGGCGAGCCAGCAACGCGTTCTTCACCGGTTTCTGGTCTCCCTTCGGCCGGGAAGCTACGATGGACTCCCTCCGCGCGGTTCTAGCCCGACGGGCCAAGGGGAAGGACACGGCGGTCGGGTCTGGAGTCGCGGAGCGGGGGGCCACCACCGGAAACGAGGTGTGACCCTCCGCTCCCCTGCTAAGTAGTGTTTTGTCTAGGGTTTTAGTTTAGGGTTTCCCCTTCCCTTCTTTTTTTTTGATTTTGGTTGTTCGCCCAGTGGCGCTGTGCGTCCCGGAGCGGGACCGGATGGGACCTATCATGTAATGACCCTGTGAATGATGTTTTCATTATGAACGCGAAGGCTTTGGTTGCGAAGGTGTGTGTGTTTGTGCTGGATGTCTTCTTTATGTGCCCTTGTACTTTGCTCAGGGAGGGCGTATCTTTGTTCGTTCTTTGCACCGGCGACGGCCCGCGCCACCGGAGGGGCGGCGTGTGAAGACTGCCGGCTGTCGCCGCGGATCGAAGGACGAGCGAAGTTTGGTCACTAAGTGGCCCCTCCGGATATGTTACCGGGGCGTGGTGTGTCATGGCGCGAAGTGGCAGCGCCGGAAAAAGGCTAACCCAGGAGGCTCAATGAAGAGATTTTTCCGCTTACGCGCCCGTAGGGCGGCCGCCGTGTTCGAGGAGATCCGGGCTTTCTGGGAGGCTCTCGGGGCTGCAGGCCCGCTTGAGGGAGTCGCGCCACCGCCCGAGATGCAGGAAGTGTCGTCGAGTAGCTCCTCGGGTGGCGCGGTTGGCGGGGCCGCCGAGGAGGAATACCTTCGGTTCGTGTCGAAGTGGCTGTCCGACGAAGAGCTAATGGCGTGGGTGCTGCGAGCGGAGCCGGAGGAATTTGCGCCTCCCGGGTACCCCGACTACCCGTGAGATTGTTTTACGGGCTCGTAGGGCTAGGGTGGTCAGTTTTCTGAGCAGGCCTACCAGTTGTGTTCCCCGTTGCTCGTGTTGTATGATTGTGTCTTGTACTTTCGAGATAATGAATAAAGCGGTTGTTTCGCTCGGCTACTGCTGTGGTCTTCCTACGAGGGGGGGGCGAAGCCTCGCGCCGTCGCCCATATTTTTTTTAAAAAAATAGGGCTCCGCTGGAGCCCTTGTGTTTTGCGAGGGGGAGGCGGAGCGTCGCACCGTCCCCCATACTTCTTAAAATAGGGCTCCGCTGGAGCCCTTGTGTTTTGCGAGGGGGAGGCGAAGCCTCGCGCCATCCCCCATATTTCTTAAAATAGGGCTCCGCTGGAGCCCTTGTGTTTTGCTAGGCGGAGGCGAAGCCTCGCGCCGTCCCCCATATTTCATAAAATAGGGCTCCGCTGGAGCCCTTGTGTTCTCTGGAGAGGGAGACGCCGCCCCCCCCGGCGCGCCGTTGGCCACCTTGCCAAGTGCGGCGGCGGGGTTAGCCCTACGCGGCGTCGTCTTAATTTTTCCTCGATCCCGCGGGTGTGCACCGGGGCTCGAAGGCCATGCGCGGTGACTCGTTTAGACACCCGCAGGTGTGCACTGGGGCTCGAAGGCCATGCGCGGTGACTCGTTTAGACATTGAAGGGGCAAAATGCCGGGGAGTACATTTATGGCGATACATCCCCCCGGCGTTGTGCGGCGCGGGGGGGGGGGGGTAGATACCCGGTCGCAGCCGGTGTGTACAGGACCTAGGGGTAGAACTTACGGAGGCTGTTCGCGTTCACCGTGTGGCCTAACTGCTGTCCGTCCGGTGTTGCAATGTAGAAGGAGCCGACCCGCGTCGCCCGGGTGATGATATAAGGCCCTTCCCACTTGGGCTCCAGCTTGCCCACTACCGTAGGGTTCGCAACTCGCTTGAGGACCATGTCGCCACGCCTTTCGGCGGCGCGTCGACCTTCTTGTTGTAAGTGCGCGCTACGCCCTCGGCGTACTTGGTCATGGTTGATATGGCTTGGACGCGTTGCTCTTCGAGGAGATCGAGGGAGACCTCCCACTCGCTCAGGTCAGGCTGCGTTGCCGCTCGATGAGATCTTGTGGCGAACTCCCCCGGGGTCATCGCCTCATCCCCGAATAGGAGTTTGAATGGGGAGAAGCCTGTGGCCCTCGTCGGCGACGTCCTAATTGCCCATAGTGCTTTCTGCAGCTCCTCGGGCCAGAGGCCCTTGGGGAGGCCGACGAGGCGCTTCTTTAGGCCATCTAACAAGTTGCCGTTAGCCCGCTCGACTGCTCCGTTGGACTGAGGGTGTCCGACGGAGGCGAAGCATATCGTTATGCTGAGGTTGTGGCAAAGCGCGGCGCCACAGTCAAACGGGTGCCGTTATCGCGACGCGAGTTCCCTTGGCGCGCGTAGCGGCGACTCGTTCTTCCACATGAACCGCTGGGCGATCGCGGCGATTATTTTGGCGACGGTTCGCCTCGACCCACCTGGAGAAGTACTCGATGGCGGCGACGGCGAACGGCTGCCCTTGGCGGCCAGTGCACGCCAATGGCGTCGAGTCCCGGCCGCGAAGGTCAAGCGGGGAAGGGGCTGCAATGGTACGCGGAGCCCGTGGGTTGCGGCCGGTCCACCGCACCCCTGGCACCTTTGGACGAGGTCTTGTGCATCGGCGCGCGGATCGGCGATGAAAGCCTTGGCGGAAGGCCCTTGCGACGAGTCCCCGCGGCACTTGATGTGCGCCGCAGAGGCCCTCATGTATCTCCTTCACGAGGGAGCGGCCCTCCTCTTGGTCGCGCGCACTGAAAGGCGCACATGCCCCCTTTGTACAGTTCCCCGCCCATGATGCGGTAATTCCTTGCTCTGTGCCGCAGTCGCCTTGCTTCGTTTGGGTCTTCGGGCTCATGTTCCTCGAGGTACTTTACGATTGCTTTCCGCCAGTCGTGGGTGACGACTAGGACTGGGCGGCTTGGCGCTTTTGTTCCGGGCGCAGCCCCTTGTGCTTCTGGCGCAGCCTTGTGCCAGCGCGGCCCTCGTGTTCGTGAGGGCGTCGCGACCACTTCGTAGAAGACCGGGTGGGGATTACGTCCCGGTAGCCATTTTGGCGGCTTATCGGCGTCTTCATTGTCGCATCTTGGTATTGATTGGACGGTGATGCCGAGGAAGTCCGCCGATGCTGCTCGTAGCCCGGCTAGGTAGCCGGCCATTTCGGCACCCCTTGCCACGAAGAGGCACGATTTCAACCATGGCGAAGCAAGACATCGACCGCGAGGGGCTTGTCGTAGGGGCGGCGCACGCCCTGCGCGCGTGCAAGCACCTGCGTGCTCGCTTCGCGAAGGGCCCCGGAGGTGGCCGAAGGGGCCGAAGGGCCCTAGAGGAGGCTGAAGGACCTCAAGGTAGTCGAGGGGGGCCGAAGGGCCGGAGGCGCCGAGGAGGCATCGCCGGGCGCCTGAGGGCTTCGGCTAGAAGAATGCCCGCATCCCCTGCCGCAATGGCCCCGGACCGACCAGTGCACTAGCTTGGTGAGCTGGGACCAGGACGGTCCACCAAGGACCAAAGGCTACACTTAGGGGTAGGAAAAGACCCTGCAGCCCCTACTTAAATGGGGCCATGTAGGGGGTGGACTTGTAATCTCACATACGAAGAGGAATGGCTATAAATAGCCACCCCCCCTTCGGTCGTCGGCGATGTTCGGGGTAGGACCGCGAGGGTCGCCATTGGCGGGCCCCGGAGGACGGCCATCTCCCGGCGGAGATCGGCCAGCTCCTGCTGGAGCGCCTCGTAAGACCCTTGGTTGGCGCCCCCCGTATTGTGCGTGGAGTCGTTTGCTTCTTCCGGGGCGCCCGCGGGGGGCGTTGCCGCTGGGGAGGCCCTGCTCTGTTTGGCACTGGGGTGTCTTGATTCTGCCGCCGCTTTGTCCCTTGTCTTGGGAGCCATGTCGCGTCCCGAAATCAGGCTTCGTGATTTTCCTGCCGATCCCTACGGACGGCACCAACTGTCGTAATAGAAAAAGACTAGACAGTAAGAGAAGGGGGAACCCCGGCATCCCCAGGGGACCAGGGTATCCTAGGATAGGGGACCAATTGTAAGGAAGATCACTCTAGTATATTTCTTTCTGCCCAAAAATAAGGGACCACCGATTACAAGGGGGGATGGCTATTTATAGCCATTCCTCTTCGTATGTGAGATTACAAGTCCACCCCCTACATGGCCCCATGTAAGTAGGGGCTGCAGGGTCTTTTCCTACCCCTAAGTGTAGCCTTTGGTCCTTGGTGGACCGTCCTGGTCTTGGCTCATGAGGCTAGTGCACCTGGTCGAGCGGGACTGTTGCAGCAAGGGGATGCGGGGCAGTCTCTCTAGCCGAAGCCCTCTGGGCGTCCGGGCGATTGCCTCCTCCGGGGCCCTACGACCCCCCTCGGCTACCTCGAGGCCCTTCGGCCTCCTCCGGGGCCCTTCTGGCGGGGCAGGCACGCTTGGGTGCTTGCCTGGCCGTGGGGGCCGGTGCGCCGCCCCTACGACAGTCTCCACCTCCCCCCACCTACTCCCACCTTCCTTGTCCGGTCGCTACTAAGCTTGGAACTTGAGCTCGCCGAGGAGCCCCCCCGTTGTGACCGTTGCCCACTAGCTACAAAAGCCCCGAGCTTCTCCTTAGCTCCCTTTTCGCACCATTTGCAAACCTCTAGCTCTCTCTCTGAGAACGTGTTCGAAAATCGTTGAGAGCACTTTCCGCCATTGTCGGCCGCAGAGCTCCTCGTCGCCGACGGTGCTCCAGTGGTCCCCTGGCTCCTCTCTTAGCGTCGCCTCACTCCTCTCGTCCTCCTGGTCCTATTCCCTAACTCGATTTGGCTCACATTTGCAGGGAGCGGCTGAATTGAGTTTCGGGCCTTCTTCGACCCCGAATCTCTGCCTTCATCCTCATCTCTGGTAAAGTCGCTCCCTCCTTCAATGTATTGCTTAGGTTCCTTCTGTGGGTCCTTCTAAAGCTAACCGCACCTTTCTTTGGTCCTCTGGCTGCTCAGACCTCTTCCTCCGCGTCGTCTTCCTCTACTCCGGCGGTGGTTGTTGTCGCCAAGGCTCTCACGACTTCCCTTGGACCTCCTCTGGGTCCAGGTGAGTTCCCAATAGTCCCTTAGAGCTCAAGCACCGGTTGGATTAGGTCGCGGCGAGGCTTTTCGCTATTTTCATTTTTGCCCGTACATTCTCCTCCGCCCCCTCGGGCTCGCCGGCGTTTTGGGCCAACTCCGCCGTCGAGAGTACCCTCAATAGGTTTGCAATAGTATCGTGCACATTTTGGTATGGTTGGTTCACGCCGCCGTGGCCGTGGTCTCCGGCGACATGCTAGTGACTAAAGCGCGGTGCTCCATACGTGGTCGTATTTTCGACAAGTCCCCAGACCTCTTGATTTTAATCCTGGTCGTAGAGGACCTCCCCTGGAGTAGATCCGAGCTGTAGGTCCTCTGCGAAGTCTTAGTGTCCGAACCTCTTAGGGTTCATCTTAGCCGTTCATGATCTCTTGTGGTTAGTTCTTAGCCGTAGGATTTTTGCTCTATAAAACCCTAGTGCCAGGACCTCCCCCTAGCTTAGATCTCGACCGTAAAGACCTCCGTAGGCTAGACCTTAGCCGTTGGGACCACCCTTAGTGTTCCGCAAAGGACCACCCTGGTCATTTTGTGAAAACCACCTTCGGGACCTCCCTCGGGGTGCTCTTTGCAAAAGACCACCTTTGGTCGTTTGTAAAGAAAGCCCCAGGACCTCCTCCGAGTGAATCCGAACCGTTCATGACCTCCTAGTGCACATCTGAGCCACTCAAGACCTCCCCTCTGTTAGACGTTGTGAGGACCCCGGTTTATTCGGCTTGTACTGTTTAACCATCCACTTGGTCCTAACAGTACAAATCAAATAAACCAAGCCTCGAGATATGTATACTCCCCAGAATTGCAGTATACACACCCCGTTACAAAATCATGCATCAATTCCATTCATACACATAGAGCCGAAGCAAAAGCAACAACGGAAAGACATAGATAATATAAAGAGAGTTATTACAAAAGAGAGGCCGACCGGCCAAATAACACATAAGTAACTAATTTAAACAAAGAAGTTTAAATGGCCATAAGATGGCGATAAACAAAAGCCAATCGGTGTGCCTTTACCCACAAGGCAACCAACCGGACCGCCAAGCTAGCCGTCAAACCCGCAGCACATCTCACAAAAAGGGAGCCCTTGGGGCTCACCTTCTCCCTCTACAACAAAACAATTAAGCATAGCAACTGAGTACAAAAATTATTTTTGTACTCGCAAGACTGACGTGTAAGAATAACAGAACTATAATTTAACTATATGCAAGCTTTGTTTAAGTGGAGGGGGCTCTGGACTTATTTTCAGCATAAAGCAAGTTTTATTTGCAATAATGTAATAGATTCAAAGCAATTTGACAAACTGTTTGTAATTGTTGAAATAACAACGGTAAAATAGTAATAACAACAATAAAGACAACCTGGAAGTGACTAACCCAATAGTCACCACAACAATAGTATGAACATCCATTCATACCAACCCATCAAGTTTTAATTAAATGTTGTAGTCTACTTCTTGCACGACCTTACCAAGCATGTCCATAACCTAGGACGAGGCTATTCGAATAGATCAAGAACCTGCAGGTGTACCATCGCACCCACACTTCGACCGCCTTTTGCCACGGATGAAGCACACTACCTTTGGTATGCTGCACGGCTAAGTCCTACGAGACATTTCCAATGGAATGAGCTAATCAAGAGCCGCACGTATGGGGTTAACCCTTCTCGACCTGCCGACGAAATATGGATCACAAGGACCCATCGTGGAGCAGAGACACCGCCTCGGCGGTGCTCCCCTCCCACAAACACGTCCATGTTGCATATACCCCATGTGCAACCCACCACGTGACTCATTAATTAACACCCCCCAAAGTACTTAGTCAAGAGAGGTCTCATTTCCCTCTAGTGTGGTTAGCACGCAAATATCGCTTGGCCTAGTGACACAAGTAACTCGGTCCTTACATGACATGGGCGACATCCTTCAAACCCGGGGGAGCCTGATGAACCCACGACCCCGTGCACGCTGAACCCGTGCACCCACCGAGAAACAACCAAGTTTCGCCCACGTCCAAACCATTTTATTTTTAGTTTTTGGTTTGCACAAATAAACAAAACTCTAGGTATGAATCATAAGTAATAGCAAGTTTTGTGTGATCAAGGTTACCGACATAAGTCAATAACCGCCCAATTCTACCGGTATCTAAGCATTGCTAAGCATCACATCGCAAAGATAAATAAAAGGCCCTAAATCATTCACCGGGCTCTAATTCACCAGTGAGGATAATATTCCTAAGGTAGTGGCAGGGGTGAACAATTTCAGGGCAACAATGCAATGGGATTAACTACCTCTAATCGATAAAATTAACTTTGACTCAAAAGCATGCATACATACAAGTTAAACAAAATATTAGACTTGAAAATAATGGGAATGAACTGGATATGATCAAACTGCTTGCCTTTGCTTGCTGATAATTCACTCGCTGCAGAGGCTCACTCTCGAATATAATAGAATCGTCAGAACCTATCGAAAGATTCGAGAAGAAACAATAAGAACGAATAATACCGAATAAACAATAAACTACCAAAAGTCTCAAAATATAGGGAACTAAAAACAGAAGGAAGATAATGACCTTAGATAATTTAGGAACAAAACATTGGATTTGGAGTTGATTTGAATTAGTTATAAATTTTGCAGTTTAAGGTTATGGCACAAGGTCTACTGTTGCTTATTAACCACTAAGAGGTTTACTATACTGATCCTATGCTTTCGACAAGGTTTAAGCTTTTAATAATAAAGTTTGTAAATTTCGAATGTCCCAAAAACCAGTAGGTTTATAGACTGATTTTCATTTTAGTGTGCTCCCAGTTGAATTATGAATACAATTTCTGATTAATAGATCAACAAGAAGGTCCTACTGTTTGCTTTGGTTAAACCTACTAGTGCTTATTTTTTTGAACTAAGTACCAAGGACTGAACTTCCTAATTGCTTACTCACTGAAGTAACTTATTTGTCCTACAAAATTTTGTTGGCAAACGACAGGGTTTTGCAGAAGGGTGTTGCTAACATTCTAAACTTTCTCTTCCTTTTCTCTATTCAAACCTCTGATAACAGGAACCAGCCTGAGATGTAAAGCTGTGAACTCAACTCCTTATAAGATCAAAGTTTAATTTTTGCTTACTCACTAAGGGATTTATCAAACACTTACAAGTTCTATTAGCAATTGCATTAAGGCTTCTACAGTCCTCTGATAGAGAAAGACACAGAGAGGAAGCTACAGGGGAGGTGGCTGGCGGCTGGGGTGAGGTTCAAAAGACAGACTAAACAAAACAACAGAATACTAGAATGGTCTAATAAGTGAGTTTACTGACAATCCAATTTGTTTCCAACCCAACTTCTCTTCTCTGCTAAAGAGTTCATCCAAAGGACCTCTACAGCTGGACAACTAAACCTGCCCACTAAATCAATCATTCACATTTGCTTTCACATTAGGTTGCTACTGTTAAATAGTTGTTCATCAACTCAATGAATTGAAGACATTTTTATCTACTGCAGTAATCATGCCAAAAACCTATTGACATAATTGAGCATTTTCAGGTCTCTATTCAGACCTCCTACAACAGAGAACACCTTCTGAACCAAGGCTATTACTAAACTTCCTCTAAACTTAGTCCTCCAATTTGCCACTTACTGAAGTGACCAAAAAAAATGCATTTACAGAGTTTGCTAGCAACAGACAGTTGGTTTTCGAAAAAGGTTTCACTGATTTTTCAGTATTTCTCTTAGTTCTCTTCTCTGATCATTCATTCAGAGTGATGAATCAATTTTAAGACTGAGTGTTTGCTAACAATTTCCAATTATCCATTTAACCAATTCTTTTGAGTGATCAATTTGCCATTCAATGGGTTTTGCAAGTCCACTGTCAGTTCAGATTTTTCATCTACACTTCTCTACTTATTCAATTTAACGAAAGATCTTGCTGAAATCGAAATGTTGTTACTGATCTCCTAACTAATTCATTTATCTATTTGTTAAACAAATTTTTGGTGATCCATTAGTTAGGCATAATATTTAGCACTAATCTCCTTACAAGTTAACCCTATTGTCAGTGACAAAAAAGAAGGCTACAGACAGAGGGCAAAAAGGGGGCAGAGCAGAGAAGATGTGGCCGGTTGGGACGGTGGTCGTCGCCGGCGGTTGCAGTGGCGGGAGGCTATGGCGATGGCCAAAATGGGTTGCCTGAGGGCTACTGAAGCTAGAGGTGGCGGTGTTAGGGCTCGGGCGGCACTGAGGCGGCGCGAGCAAGGCGAGTGGCGGCCGGCTGTGGAGGTGGAAAGGGGCGCCGGCGACTAGAGGGAGGAGAGGGGAAGGGGAGGCGAGCACGAGCACTAGGGAGGTGCGAGGATGCTCACCGTGCGGTCGGTGGAGGCGGGGATGCTCCGGAGCGGGTCGGCGATGGGAGCCAGGGGCGGCGCCGAGGTGGCTCTCGGTGGCAGCGGCCAAGGGCGGCGAGGAGGCGTGGCCGGCGGTTGGGGAGGTGTCGGGGTGTCGGGGCGGAGCTCCAGGTAGGAGGGACGGGGTCGAAGTGCACCGGGGAGGAGATGGCGGCCGAGGAGCTCGAGCCGGCCGGAAACGGGGAAGGCGGCGGTTCAACTGGGGATTCGGGCGGTTCTTTGGTGAGCACTTACCCGGGAGAGAGAGGGAGTGAGGAGGGAGCCATGGGGTGCTCGGGACCTCGTATAGGCGCACAGGGGGGGGGAGAGCCGTTGGAGGCGCGGCTCTGGCATGGTACGCACGGGATGGGCGGCGGCGGCGTGGCGGCGACGGTGGCCCGGTGACGCAGCGTGTCTGGGTGGCGTCTTTGCGGCGGCGAGTGGCGAGGAAGCGGTGGAGCGCGGCGTGGGCGGCACGGCGTCCACGGGAGGTGAGAGAGAGCGCCGGGGCGGCTTGACCCAAGAAAGAAGAACGGCCGGTGGGAAAGAAACAGCCGGCGGGCCCTTGCCGCCGCGATGCGAGGAAAAAGGAAGGTGAGCCATTGATCGCGAATCGGACGGTCTATGATGATGGGGCAATCGGCGGTCCGAATGCTCAAGCAATCGGGCGTCGATTTCCAAACGGACGGCTAGCGATGCGCTTGTGCGGTGCGACTTAGCCCGGTGCAGCTAGGCGGTTCGATCGAGTCAAGTCGGGGTTGGGTCCGGTCGGTGTTGGGTTTGAACCCGATGAACAGTGAAAAGAGGTTTTGACTGGGTTTTTAATTCAATCCCCAACTTTGACCGAGCTACAAAATATAGCAATTAAATTTCAAAAATTCTGAAATTTTTCAGGGAGGTTCCTGGGATGACCTAATGACCAAATAAAATCTTAAACCTTAATGTTCATGAATCATTTGCTTATTTTAAATTCAAACTTACAAAAGGTTATTGAAGCAAGTTTGAATTTTATGTGGATTGAATTTAGCTCCAAAAATTTGGGAACAATTATAGTTATTCATTATAATTATTATAAGATTTAAATAAATTATTTCCATAGTTTTAATTGAAGTAAATTATTTTCCAAAAATTATTTTAAGTGTATGTTCTTGATGTTTGACTATGGATTTTGAAAACGAGCTAAACCTTGGAATGATTTTTAGAGATAGCAAACTAGCTCCACAAATCATGAAATTTTAACTAGAGGTTGATGACTCTATGATAAACCTTACATAAAATTTCCAGAGATTTTTATGGACTACATGTTTCTCTAAAAATTTCAGATTGTTTGAATTTAAGGTTTGACCAATTGAAAAATTGGTTTGACTTGCCTCCAAAAACATTCAATAAATTTCTAAAACTTCTGAAATTTTTCAGAGGGGTCACACAACATCCTTAGAACCTAGGAAAATTATTTCTAGAGGATGAGCACAAGATTTGGCAAGAAGGTTTTTGAAGGGTAAGGTTTTGGTCAAAAGGACTTGTAGCTTTGTATTTCCATAATTCTTGTACAGAAATTGTTTAGAACATACAAGAATTACATGACGTAAGAAAAAGTTTTAATTTTCCCTCATTTTCTTACATTAGAAACACAGGTTGAAAATTGGGATGTTACAACTCTCCCCCCTTACAGAAATCTCGTCGCGAGATTTGGCTGGCTCGAGGAAGAAGAGGGGTAGTCCGCATGCAGACGATTGTCCCGATCCCAAGTAGCTTCATCCTTGGAATAATGTAACCACTGATCTTTTAGGATCTTGAGGACACGATGTAACAGCCCTAACTTAGGGTTTGTATTTCAAATGTAAAATTTTGAGGAGAAATAAAAACTTTTGTTGCCTCTTCAAAATCATTTGAAAGTTTCTACATTTTTCCCTAGCAATTTCCATTTTCTAGAATTAAATTCTTGTGAATGGAAATTGTTGTCAGCACATTCTTAGCCTTCAAACTTGTGATCATCCCTAGGAATATTTTCCTGTCATCTTGATCATCCTATCTACCTCCTGAATTATTTCACAATTTTTAGATTTTGTTTGCTATTTCAAATGGCCAAGTCAACTCTGTTTGAAATCTGGTCAAACTCCTGTACAGCAGCTTGTGAATTTTCTCTAGAACAATGCAGTGCATAAAAGTTCTGGAAAAATTATACAAGGTTGTTCTCTGTCTCTAGTTGCTACCATAAAAATTTCAGAAATTTTTGGAGCTCAGGAGCTACCTCTAAAAATTCCCCAAACCTTCTCTGTCTTTTAAATCAAATTCTAAAAATCTTGTTCCTCGGGCCCGAACAACCTCTGCTCGAGTCCGACCGCCACTTGACTCGGTCGCGTCAACTAGCTGCACCGCGCGTGAGTCCAATCGATCGTGACCGTCCGATGCAAATCGAGCGATCCACGTTGCGTCGCGCAACCGACTGTCCGAATGCATACATCAATCTCGACCGTCCATCTCGGATCCAACGGTCGGGCGATTCAATCGAGTCAAACCACCGGTTCGCACCGTTTCGTCGATCGGCGACGGCGGTCCCACTGCAGTTGTTTCCGCCACGTCACCGCCATGCTCCAACGCACCGCTTCGCCGCGCGCTCGCGGCCGCGCCTACATGCGTCTTGCCACCTCACCTCACGGTCTTTTCACCGCCCATGTCTCACCTCGCCGCCTCGCTTTGCTCCTACAAAACCCTCCGAAGGCTTTCCCTACCTCGTTTTCGTCTCCATTGCCGTTCTTCTCCACTGAGCTCCAGGAGCCGTGAGCGCCGCTGCGACGCCTCCGAGCGTTCCTGCTGCTCCGGTGATCTCCGAGCACGGCAGACCGCGTCACGGCGTGTTCCACATCCCTGGGAAGTAAACCCCTCAAGGAATTTCGGGTTTCATCGCTTGTGGAGCTGCGCGTGGCCTTTCTTCTCCAAGTCCGGCCGAAACCGCCTTTTCCACCGCCGCGTCTTCTCCGGTGAGCTCCAGCTCAATTCTTCGCTCGGTGAGCACCACCTGGACTCCACCTTTCTTCTCCACTCTCTCACTCGTCCTCTCGTTCACCCCAGGCTCCTGTCGCCGTTAATCGCCTTGCGCCGCCGTGGGCTCTCGTCGCCGCCACTCGGTGCCTCTCGCTGTCGCCAAGCACGCCGGTGAGTTCCTGGTAACTCACTGATGCCCATGCGCGCGCTAAATTTCATTGTTTTCCTCTCTAGTGCAGTCGCGCCTTGTCACCCCCACTGCCGGCCGCCGTGCTCTGTCGCCGCGCCACCTCAGTTCTTCTCCGGCGAACCCGCGACCACCCTTAGCTTCAGCAACCTCTGGGCGACCCATTTTGACCGTCGCCACCGCTCGCGCGCCACTCATTCACGGCGTCGAATCCAGTCGAGCCTCCTGTTCTTACATTATTCCCCTCTCGCATGCATGCGGCGGTGGGGCCCACTCCTTCAAAACCAATTAGTTAGCTGCTAATCATGATTATGATTGTTCTTTAGTTCACTCTCATGCTTGATCAATATTGGTATTAGAGGTTTGAAAGCATTCTAGTTCTAGTTCTCTGTATATTTCCCTGTTGTCGTTTTCAGTTGTCGGTAATCTGAAAATTTGTATCATGCTTGCTATTTAGGTCTTGATGAGTTCCTTAGGAAATAGTGTTTGGTATGGAATTATGTCAGTTCGTGATTACGGATTTTTAAACCCTTGTTGGCATAAGTGATCTAAAGAAGTCATTAATGAATCTAGTGGTTTGTCTCTGTAATTGTCTTTCCTCTGCTTACCGGTGTAGTAAGGTCTTGTAGTGATAGCATCTTTGTAATTGTTAAACTTCCTATATGTTGGTGTAATGCTTAGGTGTGTTAGTACTGAAATTTTATTAAGGCCAACCATAATTAGAATTTTGTTTAGCACCTCATAGTTGGATAATTGCCTAGTCGGTATTGTCAATAGCTTTTGTAGGTTCGTAATATCGACTTGTAATGGTTGAGTTAGAGAACCTAGTCATTGTTGATTTATTAACTTGATGATTAAATAATAGATGTGCACACAATCACCATCAAAGCTGTCCAAAGTTTAAAGCATGTTAGAAGTTTGATTTTGTGGTTAACCTAGCAAAGGTGGATGGGTCTCTGTAGCAATTGTTTGTCATTCTTTGTGATAGTCTAGCCTTGGTGTATATATTGGTGTTTGTATGTGATGTTTGAGTTTTGCGGTGTTATTCGTTCTTATTATTGTTTTGTTCAAATCGTTAGGATTCGATATTTGCGGCAACCACGAGAACGATCCTCCGCACCATATTGAGCAACGACAACCGTGCAAGCGCTTTGATCATGATTAATCCCAGTATTTTAAAGTTTAATATTTTGTTTCAATTTGTATGTATGCATCGCTTAATTTGTGTTAAAATGGTTAGTTAAATCCGTAGTTGCATATCCTGTAGACAAAATATGGATCTCTACTACAGAGCCTAAGTTATTTCTTTGTGATTAGAGATGTTGGATGATCTCTTGTCACTTAGTAGATTCGGGTCAACTTGCTTAGACATGCTTAGCTATCGGTAGAATCGGCGGTTATCGACTTTAGTCGGTAACCTTGATCACACAAAATTTACTATAACTTTATGTTTTAGCATTTCTGCTATGTTTATCGCAAAACTAAAAATGAAAACAAAAATGGTTTAGACTTGGGCACAATGGTAAGACGGTGTGATCTGTTGGGTGTGACCGAAAGGTGCCCGAGTCAATTAAGGACCGAGTTACTTGCGCCACCGTCTTCGAGCATTTTGCGTGCTAACCACACTAGAGTATATGGGACCTCTCTTGACCTAGTACTTTGGCGTGTATTGGCTCGGTCGCGGGAGGTCGCAGGAGGGATGGAGGTGGGAGCATGGTAGTTGTCCAAAAGCTTTATCTGAGTGGGTAGTTGTCTTTCGGCTTTACCATGTAGCGTATGGTGTTTCTACCCATACGAGCGGCTCGAGGTTGATACACAATATTGGAAACAGTCTCGTAGGACTTAGTCTGTGCTGGCATACCTTCTAAGTGTGCTTTGGCTTAAAGGCGATCCAAGTGTGGGTACATTGGTACACCTGCAGGTTAAAACTATTCGAATAGCCTCGTCCTAGGTTATGGACACGCTCGGATCGCCCGTAAGAACTAGACTACAACATTTAAATTAAAACTTGATGGGTGGTACGAATGGGATTCGTGCTATTGTTGGGGTGACTATTGGGATAGTCACTTCTAGGTTGTTTATCTTTCGCTATTGTTATTAATATCTTTCTGTTATTCCAATCTTAAAAATGAATTGCAAACTTGCCTTCAAACCAGTATTACCTTATTGCAAATGAAAATTGGCTTTATGCAAATAAAACATATGGCCTCCACTAAACAAGCTCGCATGTAGCATATGAGCAGTGCGCTAGTTCACACGTCGGTCTTGCGGGTACAAAGACAATCTTTGTACTCGGTGCTTTGCTTAATGTTTTTGTTGCGAGAGGAAGAAGGTGAGCCTCGTGGTCCTCACTACGTGAGTGTGTTGCCGTTTCTTGGGCGACTAGACTTGGCGGTCGGTCGGATGCCTTGTGGGTTGAAGGCACGCGATTGGCTTTGTTTATAGCCATCTTATGGCGCTTTTGCTTCATTGTCTTTTTGTTGTTATTTGTGTATCTTGTGGCGATCGGCCATTATGCATAATATTGTTACTATTTGTTTATCTTCCGTTTGGAAGTGTGGTGTTTGGACTCTATGTGTGGAATGGAGTTGATGTCTAATTTTGTACCGGTGTGTATCTTTGCTCGGAAGTATGCATATCTCGAGGATCAGTTTATTTGATTTGTGATGCTAGGACCAGGTGGTTGGTTAAGCATTACAAACCAAATAAACTGGGGTCCTCACAAAGTTGGTATCAGAGCCATTCTGACCGTAGTAACCCAAGCATAGTCGTCCTTAGGATATTTTAGAAAAGCTTATTTTCAAAGTATAAAAAGGGTTTGTGAAAACCTAGGCAGATTCTCAGATTTTATTCCTTACCTATCTTAGCTTTCTACTCTCATCTTACTCTAATTTAAGTTTTGAAGCTTGGTTTCTCTCTTTACCTTTCAAAAGATAGTCACTACCGGTGGAATTAGTCTGGGGAGAACCATGAAGTTTAATCCAACTAAAACTTGTGGGGATAATAGGGTAAGATGTAAAGGGAGTAGTTATGTGTCTGATTTTTGCTGGTCGAACTTTATCCTGCCTTGTGTTTGTTTCTGGACTGCTTTCATGAATTTTGGCTTTCTTGCTCTTAAATTTGTTGCTAACTTGTCTTAGTAAAGCAGGATGGCCGGAGAACGCGTGGCGATCGGCGGTGGTCATGATGAGGAGCTTCCCCCCTCCGACCATGGTGAGGTGCTCGCTCGATCGAGCGAAACCGCATGGACGAGACGCGCATCTTAGAGGTTATTGCTAGAATACCTCCACTCCTGCCGGTGGTGGCGGCCACCGGACTCGCGGGGACTTGCGAGTTCCTCCGTACCGCACCGCCGACTTTCTCCGCTCGAGAGGACCCTCTCGATGCGGACGATTGGCTGCGCATGGTTGGCGAAAGCTCAACATAGCTCGATGCGAGCGCAGACAAGGCGCTCTTCGCGTCCCACCAGCTTGAGGGCGCGGCACTCTCATGGTGGGAGAACTATCTCGCCATGCGGCCGCGAGCCATGTGGTCGCGTGGGAGGAGTTCGGTCGACTTTCGTCGGGCCCACATCCCGGATGGCCCGATGAAGTCAAGAAAAGGAGTTCCTCGCGCTCAAGCAAGGGCGCAAATCTGTGACGGAGTACCTTTACGAGTTCAATCATCTGGCTCGTTATGCTCCGGGTGAGGTGGCCTCAGATGAGGCTAAGCAGGAGAAATTTATGGATGGCTTGTCCGAGGAGCTGCAGGACAAGCTATCTATTGTGGACTTCTCAGACTTTCAGGCCTTGGTAGATAAGGCCATTGTTGCAGAGCATAAGGCAAAGGCGCTGGGCGAGTCCCGCAAGCGCAAATGGGAGGCGCATCGCCTACTCACACCACCTCGTTCGTCCTCGCCGGGCGGCACTGATGGCCCGTTCTTTTGCTCCACCGGCGCCGAGACCATCTGCACCAGCTCCTCGCCCACCGCAGGCCGTGTTTCAGCCACGTGCGCCTGCGATCCAGCAGCAGAGCGGTCTCCGCAATCCGGCGGCCGAGGTGACTTGTTTTCGCTGCCACAACAAGGGCCATTATGCGAATGCTCGCCCTCGTAGTGTTGCAGCGGCCCCGTCCCTAATGGAGGACGCGGCGGGAGTGGTCACCGCCGACCGTAAGATTATTCGAAGACCGAGTGCGGCAATGGTCGGGTGAACCACCTTCGGTGAGGAGGCTCGGGGGCGCGGATGTCGTGATGGGTACACTTCTTGTTAATTCGTCCCGCTGCGGTATTATTTGATTACGGAGCATCGCATTCTTTTATTTCAAGATCATTTGCTGCTGTTAGTGGTCTTCACCGTGTTCCTTTGAAGTTCCTTTGCTCATCCGCTCTCGGGTCGGAAATGAGAGCCGATTCTGATGTCGGGATGTTCCTATCATAGTCCAAGGAGTGGAGTTTTAGCAAATCTTATCTGCTTTCGATTCGAGTCCGGATGTGATTCTTGGCATGGATTGGTTGTCCCAACACTTGGGGCATATCGATTGTGCGGGAAGATTGTCTATCTCACGACCCTTGAGCGGCGGTCGGATTTTCGCGCGTTGCGGGGCCACATCTATGTGCATTAGAAGCAAAGCCAGCCTTGCAAATTCCAGATGTCCCCATAGTATCTGACTTTGTGGATGTCTTTCCTGAAGATTTGCCCGGGATGCCTCCGGTTCGAGACCTGGAGTTTGTCATCGAGTTGCTGCCCGGTACCGCTCCGATTTCGAAGGCGCCGTATCGGATGCCTCCCAATGAGCTAGAAGAATTGAAGAAGCAGCTTGGCGAGCTCCAAGCAAAGGGTTTCATCCGTCCCAGTTCATCTCCTTGGGGTTGTCCGGTGATCTTTGTGAAGAAGAAGGACAAGACTTTGCGCATGTGTTGATTACCGTCCTCTCAATGAGGTGACGGTGAAGAACAAATATCCTCTCGCCCGCATTGATGATCTTTTGACCGGTTATGTCGGAGCTCGTGTTCTCCAAGATTGATCGAGGTTGGGCTATCATCAAGTCCGGATCGGTGAGGATATTCAAGACGGCTTTCACTACTCGTTATGGCTCATGCGAGTACACCGTCATGTCTTTCGGTTTGACCAATGCTCCAGCGTTGTTCATGAACCTTATGAATTCGTATTCATGGAGTATTTGGACAAATTTGTGGTGGTTTTATTGATGACATTCTTATCTATTCCAAGATCAAGCGAGCATCTTGAGCATCCAAGATTGTTTTGGGCAAGTTGCGGAGCATCACCGTATCGAAGTTCAGCAAATGTGAGTTCGTTGAAGGAAGTGGCATTTTGGGCCATGTTCTTTCAGTGGAGGCATAGTGTGGATCCCAAAGAAGGTCGGCGATGTTCTATCTTGGGGACACCCCAAGTCGATCACCGATGTGCGGAGTTTTCTTGGTTTAGCGGGCTATTATCGCGCTTTATCGAGAACTTCTCCAAGATCGCAGCCGATGGTGAATTGCTTAAGAAGGACAAGAAGTTTGTATGGTCCTCTGCTTGTGATGAGAGCTTTCGGGAGCTCAAGCGGCGGTTGACTTCACTCCAGTCCTTACTCTTCCCGATATCCACAAGAGCTTGATATTTATTGCGATGCCTCTCGTCGGGACTTGGGTGTGTTCTTATGCGGAAGGCAAGGCGGTTGCCTATGCATCGAGCGATTGAGACCTCACGAGCTCAACTATCCCACCCATGATTTAGAGCTTGCTGCGGTGGTTCATGCACTCAAGATTTGGCGGCATTATTTGATCGGTAACATTGTGAGGTGTATTCACCACAAGAGTTTGAAATACTTGTTCACTCGGCGGATCTGAACCTCGAGCGAGGAGATGGCTAGAATTGATCAAAGATTATGACATGGGTATTGAGATCACCGGCAAGGCCAATGTAGTTCTTGATGCACTTAGTCGAAAGGTGTATTGCAATACTTTGATGATCCAAGAGCGACAACTCGCACCGCTTGCGAGTTTCGTCTCAACTTGGGTTTGGTTGAACATGGTTCCCTTGCTGCCTTGGTTGTGCAACCAACCTTGGTGGATCAAATCAAGGCAGCACAGCAATCAGATGATGGTGTGGGTAAAATCAAGCAAAACATCAGGAATGGATCAGCCAAGTGTTTCACAGAGGATGAGCACGGTGTTGTATGGTTTGGGCAGCGTCTCGTGGTCCCAAAGATCCCCGAGTTGCGGGATTTGATCCTTCAAGAAGCCCATGATTCGCCTTTGTCCATCCATCCCGGGGCTACCAAGATGTACCAAGATCTGCGGCAGAGATTCTGGTGGACTCGCATGAAGCGCGAGATTGCGTGTTCGTGGCGGATGTGACATATGTTGTCGTGTCAAGGCCGAGCATCGGCGTCAGTGGTCTTCTTGACCCTTACCTATACCGAATGGAAGTGGGATTACGAGGCATGGATTTTATCACTGGTCTGCCCGTACTCCTGCAAGGAAGGATGCATTATGGGTTATCATTGATCGATTGACGAAGGTGGCTCATTTCCTTCCAAGGGCGAACGAAGATTGATGTGAATCGCTTAGCGGATCTTTACATATCCCGTATTGTGATGCGCATGGTGTGCCACGAACAATTGTGTCGATCGTGGTTCTCTGTTCACCTCTCGGTTTTGGCATAGTCTGCAGGAAGCCATGGGGACCCGTCTTTCATTCATTCGACCTATCATCCTCGGTGATGATGGTCGACGGGAGCGTCAACCAGTGCTTGAAGACATGCTCCGTGCTTGTGTTCTCTCCTATGGAAAGAATTGGGAGAAGTGCCTACCGCTTGCCGAGTTCTCCTACAACAACAGCTTTCAGGCTAGTCTTGGTATGGCACCGTTTGAGGCTTTGTATGGACGGCGCTGCAGAACACCGTTGAACCGGTCGAGACCGTGAAAGGCGCTTTGGCGATTCCATCAATGAGGCTGAAAGTCAAGTGCAGTTGATTCGTGAGCACTTGCGCGTAGCTCAATCCAGGCAGAAGAGCTATGCAGATCGGCGTCGCCGTGAGTTGAGTTTCCAGCCCAATGACTTTGTGTATCTCAAAGTCTCACCTTTGAAGGGACATCGTCGTTTCGGTGTCAAGGGCAAGTTGGCTCCTCGGTATGTTGGACCATATCGCGTCATCGATAAAGTGGGAGCTGTTGCATACAAACTAGAATTGCCAGCTACACTTGAAGGAGTGCACGATGTTTTCCATGTGTCACAATTGAAGAAGTGCCTCCGTGTTCCAGCTGAGGAAACACCATTGGAAAATATCGATGTGCAGGAAGATCTGTCTTATCGCGAGCATCCCGTTCGTATCCTCGAAGAAGCTGAACGCAGAACAAGGAACCGTGTGATCAAGTTCCTTAAAGTTCAGTGGTCGAACCACTCCGAGGATGAAGCCACTTGGGAGCGGGAAGATCGTCTCCGAGCAGATTACCCATCCTTCTTCTCCCAGTGATCAGAATCTCGGGGCGAGATTCCTGTAAGGGGGGGAGATTTGTAACAGCCCTAACTTAGGGTTTGTATTTCAAATGTAAAATTTTGAGGAGAAATAAAAACTTTTGTTGCCTCTTCAAAATCATTTGAAAGTTTCTACATTTTTTCTAGCAATTTCCATTTTCTAGAATTAAATTCTTGTGAATGGAAATTGTTGTCAGCACATTCTTAGCCTTCAAACTTGTGATCATCCCCTAGGAATATTTTTCCTGTCATCTTGATCATCCTATCTACCTCCCTGAATTATTTCACAATTTTTAGATTTTGTTTGCTATTTCAAATGGCCAAGTCAACTCTGTTTGAAATCTGGTCAAACTCCCTGTACAGCAGCTTGTGAATTTTCTCTAGAACAATGCAGTGCATAAAAAGTTCTGGAAAAATTATACAAGGTTGTTCTCTGTCTCTAGTAGCTACCATAAAAATTTCGAAATTTTTGGAGCTCAGGAGCTACCTCTAAAAATTCCCCAAACCTTCTCTGTCTTTTAAATCAAATTCTAAAAGTACTGTTCCTCGGGCCCGAACCCAACCTCTGGCTCGAGTCCGACCGCGCCACTTGACTCGGTCGCGTCAATTAGCTGCACCGCGCGTGAGTCCAATCGATCGTGACCGTCCGATGCAAATCGAGCGATCCACGCTTGCGTCGCAACCGACTGTCCGAATGCATACATCAATCTCGACCGTCCATCTCGGATCCAACGGTCGGGCGATTCAGATCGAGTCAAACCACCGGTTCGCACCGTTTATCGATCGGCGATGTGGCGGTCCCACTGCGCAGTTGTTTCCGCCACGCCACTTCGCCATGCTCCAGCGCACCGCCGCGCCGCGCGCTCGCGCCGCCGCCGCTTACATGCGTCTTGCCACCTCACCTCCGGTCTTTTCACCGCCCACCGTCTCACCTCGCCGCCTCGCTGCTCCTACAAAACCCTCCGGCTTTCCTACCTCGTTTCGTCTCCATTGCCGTTCTTCTCCACCGAGCTCCGGAGCCGTGGCGCCGCCGCGACGCCTCCGGCGTTCTCGCCGCTCCGGTGATCTCCGAGCACGGCGGATCGCGTCACGGCGTGTTCCACATCCTCGGGAAGTAAACCCTCAAGGAATTTCGGGTTTCATCGCTTGTGGAGCTGCGCGTGGCCTTTCTTCTCAAGTCCGCCGAAACCGCCTTTTCCACCGCCGCGTCTTCTCCGGTGAGCTCGGCTCAATTCTTCGCTCGGTGAGCACCACCGACTCCACCTTTCTTCTCCACTCTCTCACTCGTCCTCGTTCACCCGGTGCTCCTGCGCCGTTAATCGCCTTGCGCCGTGGGCTCTCGTCGCGGGCCACTCCGGTGCCTCTCTGTCGCCGCCAGCACGCCGGTGAGTTCTGTAACTCATCGATGCCCATGCGCGCGCTAAATTTCATTGTTTTCCTCTCTAGTGCGCCGCGCTTGTCACCCCCATCGTGCTGCGCCGCCGCGCCACCTCGCTTCTTCTCGGCGAACCCGCGACCACCCTTAGCTTCAACCTCTGGGCGACCCATTTTGACCGTCGCACAGCTCGCGCCGCCACTCTTTCACCGGCGTCGAATCCAGGTCCAGAGCCTCCCTGTTCTTCTGTTATTCCCCTCTCTGTCTGTCTGACAGTGGGGCCCACTCCTTCAAAACCAATTAGTTAGCTGCTAATCATGATTATGATTGTTCTTTAGTTCACTCTCATGCTTGATCAATATTGGTATTAGAGGTTTGAAAGCATTCTAGTTCTAGTTCTCTGTATATTTCCCTGTTGTCGTTTTCTGTTGTCAGTAATCTGAAAATTTGTATCATGCTTGCTATTTAGGTCTTGATGAGTTCCTTAGGAAATAGTGTTTGGTATGGAATTATGTCAGTTCGTGATTCTGGATTTTTAAACCCTTGTTGGCATAAGTGATCTAAAGAAGCTGTTAATGAATCTAGTGGTTTGTCTCTGTAATTGTCTTTCCTCTCATTACAAGTGTAGTAAGGTCTTGTAGTGATAGCATGTCAGAATTGTTAAACTTCCTATATGTTGGTGTAATGCTTAGGTGTGTTAGTACTGAAATTTTATTAAGGCCAACCATAATTAGAATTTTGTTTAGCACCTCATAGTTGGATAATTGCCTAGTCGGATTGTCAATAGCTTTGTAGGTTCCGTAATATCGACTTGTAATGGTTGAGTTAGAGAACCTAGTCGTTGTTGATTTATTAACTTGATGATTAAATAATAGATGTGCACACAATCACCATCAAAGCTCGTCCAAAGTTTAAAGCATGTTAGAAGTTTGATTTTGTGGTTAACCTAGCAAAGGTGGATGGGTCTCTGTAGCAATTGTTTGTCATTCTTTGTGATAGTCTAGCCTTGGTGTATATATTGGTGTTTGTATGTGATGTTTGAGTTTTGCTTGTGTTATTCGTTCTTATTATTTGTTTTGTTCAAATCGTTAGGATTCGATATTTGCGGCAACCCCGAGAACGATCCTCCGCACCATATTGAGCAACAAAAACCGTGCAAGCGCTTTGATCATGATTAATCCCAGATTTTAAAGTTTAATATTTTGTTTCAAATTGTATGTATGCATCGCTTAATTTGTGTTAAAATGGTTAGTTAAATCCGTAGTGCATATCCTGTAGACAAAATATGGATCTCTACTACCGAGCCTAAGTTATTTGTTGTGATTAGAGATCATTGGATGATCTCTTGTCACTTAGTAGATTCGGTCAACTTGCTTAGACATGCTTAGCTATCGGTAGAATCAAGCGGTTATCGACTTTAGTCGGTAACCTTGATCACACAAAATTTACTATAACTTTATGTTTTAGCATTTCTGCTATGTTTATCTCGCAAAACTAAAAATGAAAACAAAATGGTTTAGACTTGGGCACAATGGTAAGACTGGTGTGATCTGTTGGGTGTGACCGAAAGGTGCCCGAGTCAATTAAGGACCGAGTTACTTGCGCCACCGTCTCGAGCATTTTGCGTGCTAACCACACTAGAGTATATGGGACCTCTCTTGACCTAGTACTTTGGCGTGTATTGGCTCGGGTCGCAGGAGGTCGCAGGAGGGATGGAGGTGGGAGCATGGTAGTTGTCCAAAAGCTTTATCCCGAGTGGGTAGTTGTCTTTTCGGCTTTACCATGTAAGCGTATGGTGTTTCTACCCATACGAGCGGCTCGGGTTGATACACAATATTGGAAACAATCTCGTAGGACTTAGTTGTGCGGCATACCTTCGAAGTGTGCTTTGGCTTAAAGGCGATCCGAAGTGTGGGTACATTGGTACACCCCGCAGGTTAAAACTATTCGAATAGCCTCGTCCTAGGTTATGGACACGCTCGGATCGCCCGTAAGAACTAGACTACAACATTTAAATTAAAACTTGATGGGTGGTACGAATGGGATTCGTGCTATTGTTGGGGTGACTATTGGGATAGTCACTTCTAGGTTGTTTATCTTTCGCTATTGTTATTAATATCTTTCTTGTTATTCCAATCTTAAAATGAATTGCAAACTTGCCTTCAAACCGTATTACCTTATTGCAAATGAAAATTGGCTTTATGCAAATAAAACATATGGCCTCCACTAAACAAGCCTGCATGTAGCATATGAACAGTCCGCTAGTTCACACGTCGAGTCTTGCGGGTACAAAGACAATCTTTGTACTCGGTGCTTTGCTTAATGTTTTGTTGCAGAGGAAGAAGGTGAGCCTCGTGGTCCTCACTTCGTGAGTCAGTGTTGCCGTTTCTTGGGCGACTAGACTTGGCGGTCGGTCGGATGCCTTGTGGGTTGAAGGCACGATTGGCTTTGTTTATAGCCATCTTATGGCGCTTTTGCTTCATTGTCTTTTTGTTGTTATTTGTGTATCTTGTGGCGATCGGCCATTGTCTGTAATATTGTTACTATTTGTTTATCTTCCGTTTGGAAGTGTGGTGTTTGGACTCTATGTGTGGAATGGAGTTGATGTCTAATTTTGTACCGGGGTGTGTATACTGCTTTCTGGGAAGTATGCATATCTCGAGGATCAGTTTATTTGATTTGTGATGCTAGGACCAGGTGGTTGGTTAAGCATTACAAACCAAATAAACTGGGGTCCTCACACACGATTTCTTGATTTTCGCTCAGCTTCTTTTAAGGATGCAAACCCTCTTTTATGATTCTATATCCATTTACAATATTTTTGTTGTACTTGGATCCATTGTTTTATTGTATTGTTTCTTGTTAAGTCATGATTCTGACCTACCTTCTTACACATCAAGAGTTTCCACGGAGCTTCCTTGGTTGGAACATGAAGACACTTCCTTAATTGGGACACATGGAACACATCATGTACCCCTGCAAGTGCAACAGGCAGCTCTAACTTGTAGGCAACAGCTCCCTTCTTCTCGATGACACAGTATGGACCGACATATCGAGGAGCTAACTTGCCCAAGACGTCGAAACATTGATGGCCCCTTCGGTCTGACCATTAGATGGAGCATGGTAAGCTGAACGGAAGGAAGGACGAGTTCTCATAGCCTCATGCAGACTATGCCAAAATCGAGAAGGGAACAGAGAAATGATCCAACACGATCGTCTTCGGTACATTTTGCAAGCTTACGATTCTTGAGACGTAAAGCTCAGCTAAGTGATCGGTACAAATCTTGGTTCTGACCTGGTAGAAAATGTGCCACTTCAGTTGACACAGAGAAACTTACCAAGTCCAGATAAAACAAGGATTGACAGACTGGAGGTCTTTGTAGATCCTAAGGTTGATGGAGCAAGGCCGTTGTTAGCTGGTGGAGCGATTTGTCTGGTCAATTCCACCAACAACGGGATCTCCGCCTGCTAACTAGCTATGCAGAGTCATCCCTCCGCAACTAGCTATCTTAGAGGGACTATGGTCATGCTTAGTTGGTGAAGCAATTTGTCTGGTTACTCCACTAACGAATGAGACCACAGTCGGTTAACTAGCTATACGGAGTCATCCCTCCGCAGCTAGCTTCTTAGATGAACTATGGCCATTTAGGCCACAGAAGTAAAGCTTAATTGGCGATGACAATGATCCGCATAGCTCTTTTGTCTGGTTGAGCCATGCGCAATTGATCTCGAACTAGCTGAACTTGACTTTCGGCTTGGACATTTTGTTTGCTTCGGTTCACTCCAGCATCCGACTGCTCAGCAAACTTGATCTGATCCACCAGGGTTGGTTGCACAACCAAGGCAGCAAGAGACCCGTGCTCAACCACACCCGAGTTGAGACAATAAAAGTCTTCAAGGAGGGCAGGCTGCAGTTCCTGGAGCAACAATGCATTGCAAAACACCTTTTTGACTAATTGTATCTGCGACAACATTAGTCTTGCCCGGATGGTAATGAATTCCCATGTCATAGTCTTTGACGGTCAAGATCAAATCAAAAAGGGGTCTGAACGGCTCGGATTAGATCAAGGAGGTCTCATATGGTATAAAGAGGTTCAAACACTGGTCTTTGCGAGTTTCCAGGAAACGGTAATACCGCAGATTATAAGCGGTACCACTACCTTGTGGTAGCACCGTTGCTACGCGGCGGTAAGGGATTACCAGAACCCATGTTCCTAAGAGTTTGTTTCTCTCATGAAGCGGTGTGAAATTGAACGGAGGTAATACCGCATAACGGTAACACCGAGTTGATGCGGTATGGATATTCCAGAGAAAGGGGTACCGAAAGAGAGTTCTAGAGAAGACAGAACCAAAAGGGAGGCCTGGGCAGTTTTAGAACCCCACTCAACACAAGGAAATTCCAGCTTTGATTTGTCGAAGTTTGTTTCAGTCATTTAGGACTCTTTTGAAAACTTAGGTTAAGTTTTGAACTCTCATCAAAACCAAATGGTTCTATTTCATTTTAAAAGCCTTAAAAAGTTTTTAGAAAACAAGGGTGTTATCATTAACTTGGGTTAGCAACACCGCCCGAAACTTGAAGTTGATGAAAGCGAAAAGCTAACGACTAGGGGAATGAGATATCACCCTAGACGAAAGGCAAATTAGCAAGTATATAAACTTTAAATGCTTCCAAAAAGGCTCCAAAACAGCAAAGGAAACACCAAACCAAAGCTCAACTTCTCGACACAATTAACCCGTATTGAATGAACGAGTAATTGGTTGGGAAGATAAAATTTCAGCACACTTTATCAAGTCTAACACTATTCAAGAGCAAGGTTAAGACGACAAAATAGTGTTAGATACTTAGCTAACTAGTATCACATCGTACCCTTTCCATTCCCACAATTTTTTGTTAAATTAACCTCTCATTATCTATCTTATTTAGAAACTCCTGAGATTGCTGTCTGGAAATTTGATGCTCGCTGTCCAGATTTTGCATCCAAGCCCTTAGTCGAAATCACCGACTCCAGAAACTTCAAAACCTTGTAGGGGGCAGCTCACACTTCAATTTGCCAATCTCATTGGTTTCCCCAAAACCCGAGTTACACGATAACGACTATCTTTTGAGAGAAGGAGAGGAAAACAATTTTTAAAACTCAACAAGAGCAAGATGAGATAAGAAAGCTAAGATAGGTAAGGAGTAAAATCTGAGAATTTACTTTAAGTTTTCATAAATCCTTTGATACTTTGAAATTAAGTTTTCCAAAAGATCCTAAAGACGACCAAGCTTGGGTTACTACGGTTGGAATGGCTCTGATACCAACTTTGTGAGGACCCCGGTTTATTCGACTTGTACTGTTTAACCATCCACTTGGTCCTAACAGTACAAATCAAATAAACCAAGCCTCGGGATATGTAAACTCCCCAGAATTGCAGTATACACACCCCGTTACAAAATCATGCATCAATTCCATTCATACACATAGAGCCGAAGCAAAAGCAACAACGGAAAGACATAGATAATATAAAGAGAGTTATTACAAAAGAGAGGCCGACCGACCAAATAACACATAAGTAACTAATTTAAACAGCGGAAGCGAAATGGCCATAAGATGGCGATAAACAAAAGCCAATCGGTGTGCCTTTACCCACAAGGCAACCAACCGGACCGCCAAGCTAGCCGTCAAACCCGCAGCACATCTCACAAAAAGGGAAGCCCTTGGGGCTCACCTTCTCCCTCTGCAACAAAACAATTAAGCATAGCAACTGAGTACAAAAATTGTTTTTGTACTCGCAAGACTGACGTGTAAGGGTAACAGAACTATAATTTAACTATATGCAAGCTTTGTTTAAGTGGAGGGGCTCTGACTTATTTTCAAAGATAAAGCAAGTTTTATTTGCAATAATGTAATAGATTCAAAGCAATTTGACAAACTGTTTGTAATTGTTGAAATAACAACGGTACAATAGTAATAACAACAATAAAGACAACCTAGAAGTGACTAACCCAATAGTCACCACAACAATAGTATGAACATCCATTCATACCAACCCATCAAGTTTTAATTAAATGTTGTAGTCTAGTTCTTGCACGACCTTACCAAGCATGTCCATAACCTAGGACGAGGCTATTCGAATAGATCAAGAACCCTGCAGGGGTGTACCACTGTACCCACACTTCAGACCGCCTTTTTGCCACCGGATGAAGCACACTACCTTTGGTATGCCGGCACGGCTAAGTCCTACGAGACATTTCCAATGGAATGAGCTAATCAAGAGCCGCACGTATGGGGGTTAACCCTTACTGATCTGCCGACGAAATATGGATCACAAGGAGCCATACGTGGAGCAGGAGACACCGGCCTCGGCGGGTGCTCCCCTCCCACAAACACGTCCATGTTGCATATACCCCATGTGCAACCCACCACGTGACTCATTAATTAACACCCCCCAAAGTACTTAGTCAAGAGAGGTCCCATTTCCCTCTAGTGTGGTTAGCACGCAAATATCGCTTGGCCTAGTGACACAAGTAACTCGGTCCTTACATGACATGGGCGACATCCTTCAAACCCGGGGGAGCCTGATGAACCACAGCCCCCCGTGCACGCTGAACCCGTGCACCCACCGAGAAACAACCAAGTTTCGCGCACGTCCAAAACATTTTATTTTTAGTTTTTGGTTTGCACAAATAAACAAAACTCCAGGTATGAATCATAAGTAATAGCAAGTTTTGTGTGATCAAGGTTACCGACATAAGTCAATAACCGCCCAATTCTACCGGTATCTAAGCATTGCTAAGCATCACATCGCAAAGATAAATAAAAGGCCCTAAATCATTCACCGGGCTCTAATTCACCAGTGATGATAATATTCCTAAGGTAGTGGCAGGGGTGAACAATTTCAGGGCAACAATGCAATGGGATTAACTACCTCTAATCGATAAAATTAACTTTGACTCAAAAGCATGCATACATACAAGTTAAACAAAATATTAGACTTGAAAATAATGGGAATGAACTGGATATGATCAAACTGCTTGCCTTTGCTTGCTGATAATTCACTCGCTGCAAAGGCTCACTCTCGAATATAATAGAATCGTCAGAACCTATCGAAAGATTCGAGAAGAAACAATAAGAACGCATAATACCGAATAAACACCAAACTACCAAAAGTCTCAAAATAGAGGGAACTAAAAACAGAAGGAAGATAATGACCTTAGATAATTTAGGAACAAAACATTGGATTTGGAGTTGATTTGAATTAGTTATAAATTTTGCAGTTTAAGGTTATGGCACAAGGTCTACTGTTGCTTATTAACCACTAAGAGGTTTACTATACTGATCCTATGCTTTCGACAAGGTTTAAGCTTTTAATAATAAAGTTTGTAAATTTCGAATGTCCCAAAAACCAGTAGGTTTATAGACTGATTTTCATTTTAGTGTGCTCCCAGTTGAATTATGAATACAATTTCTGATTAATAGATCAACAAGAAGGTCCTACTGTTTGCTTTGGTTAAACCTACTAGTGCTTATTTTTTTGAACTAAGTACTAAGGACTGAACTTCCTAATTCCTTACTCACTAAAGTAACTTATTTGTCCTACAAAATTTTGTTGGCAAACGACAGGGTTTTGCAGAAGGGTGCTACTAACATTCTAAACTTTCTCTTCCTTTTCTCTATTCAAACCTCTGATAACAGGAACCAGCCTGAGATGAAAAGCTGTGAACTCAACTCCTTATAAGATCAAAGTTTAATTTTTGCTTACTCACTAAGGGATTTATCAAACACTTACAAGTTCTATTAGCAATTGCATTAAGGCTTCTACAGTCCTCTGATAGAGAAAGACATAGAGAGGAAGCTACAGGGGAGGTGGCTGGCGGCTGGGGTGAGGTTCAAAAGACAGACTCAACAAAACAACAGAATACTAGAATGGTCTAGTAAGTGAGTTTACTGACAATCCAATTTGTTTCCAACCCAACTTCTCTTCTCTGCTAAAGAGTTCATCCAAAGGACCTCTACAGCTGGACAACTAAACCTGCCCACTAAATCAATCATTCACATTTGCTTTCACATTAGGTTGCTACTGTTAAATAGTTGTTCATCAACTCAATGAATTGAAGACATTTTTATCTACTGCAGTAATCATGCCAAAAACCTATTGACATAATTGAGCATTTTCAGGTATCTATTCAGACCTCCTACAACAGAGAACACCTTCTGAACCAAGGCTATTACTAAACTTCCTCTAAACTTAGTCCTCCAATTTGCCACTTACTGAAGTGACCAAAAAAAATGCATTTACAGAGTTTGCTAGCAATAGACAGTTGGTTTTGGAAAAAGGTTTCACTGATTTTTCAGTATTTCTCTTAGTTCTCTTCTCTGATCATTCATTCAGAGTGATGAATCAATTTTAAGACTGAGTGTTTGCTAACAATTTCCAATTATCCATTTAACCAATTCTTTTGAGTGATCAATTTGCCATTCAATGGGTTTTGCAAGTCCACTGTCAGTTCAGATTTTTCATCTACACTTCTCTACTTATTCAATTTAACGAAAGATCTTGCTGAAATCGAAATGTTGTTACTGATCTCCTAACTAATTCATTTATCTATTTGTTAAACAAATTTTTGGTGATCCATTAGTTAGGCATAATACTTAGCACTAATCTCCTTACAAGTTAACCCTATTGTCAGTGACAAAAAAGAAGGCTACAGACAGAGGGCAAAAAGGGGGCAGAGCAGAGAAGATGTGGCCGGTTGGGACGGTGGTCGTCGCCGGCGGTTGCAGTGGCGGGGAGGCTATGGCGATGGCCAAAATGGGTTGCCTGAGGGCTACTGAAGCTAGAGGTGGCTGTGTTATGGCTCGGGGTGCACTGAGGCGGCGCGGGCAAGGCGAGTGGCGGCCGGCTGTGGAGGTGGAAAGGGGCGCCGGCGACTAGAGGGAGGGGAGGGAAGGGCAGGCGAGCACGAGCACTAGGGAGGTGTGAGGATGCTCACCGTGCGGTCGGTGGAGGCGGGGATGCTCCGGAGCGGGCCGGCGATGGGAGCCAGGGGCGGCGCCGAGGTGGCTCTCGGTGGCAGCGGCCAAGGGCGGCGGGGAGGCGTGGCCGGCGGTTGGGGAGGTGTCGGGGTGTCGGGGCGGAGCTCCAGGTAGGAGGGACGGGGTCGAAGTGCACCGGGGAGGAGATGGCGGCCGAGGAGCTCGAGCCGGCCGGAAACGGGGAAGGCGGCGGTTCAACTGGGGATTCGGGCGGTTCTTTGGTGAGCACTTACCCGGGAGAGAGAGGGAGTGAGGAGGGAGCCATGGGGTGCTCGGGACCTCGTATAGGCGCACGGGGAGAGCCGTTGGAGGCGCGGCTCTGGCACGGTACGCACGGGATGGGCGAGCAGGCGGCGTGGGCGGTGACTTCGGTGGCCCGGGTGACGCAGGCGTGTCCTGGGTGGCGTGCTGCACGGGCGAGCAGGTGGCAGGGAAGCAGGTGGAGCGGCATGGGCAGCACGGGCGTCCACGGGGAGGTGAGAGAGAGAGGCGCTCGGGAGCGGCTTGACCCGGAGAGAAGAAGAACAGGCCGGTGGGGGAAGAAACAGGCCGGCGGGCCCTTGCTGTCAGTGACGCGAGGAAAAAGGGAAGGTGAGCCATTGATCGCGAATCGGACGGTCTATGATGATGGGGGCAATCGGCCGGTCCGAATGCTCAAGCAATCTGGGCCGTCGATTTCCAAACAGATGGCTAGCGATGCGCTTGTGCGGTGCGACTCAGCCCGGTGCAGCTAGGCGGTTCGATCGAGTCAAGTCGGGGTTGGGTCCGGTCGGTGTTGGGTTTGAACCCGATGAACAGTGAAAAGAGGTTTTGACTGGGTTTTTAATTCAATCCCCAACTTTGACCGAGCTACAAAATATAGCAATTAAATTTCAAAAATTCTGAAATTTTTCAGGGAGGTTCCTGGGATGACCTAATGACCAAATAAAATCTTAAACCTTAATGTTCATGAATCATTTCCTTATTTTAAATTCAAACTTACAAAAGGTTATTGAAGCAAGTTTGAATTTTATGTGGATTGAATTTAGCTCCAAAAATTTGGGAAAAATTATAGTTATTCATTATAATTATTATAAGATTTAAATAAATTATTTCCATAGTTTTAATTGAAGTAAATTATTTTCCAAAAATTATTTTAAGTGTATGTTCTTGATGTTTGACTATGGATTTTGAAAACGAGCTAAACCTTGGAATGATTTTTAGAGATAGAAAACTAGCTCCACAAATCATGAAATTTTAACTAGAGGTTTATGACTCTATGATAAACCTTACATAAAATTTCCAGAGATTTTTATGCACTACATGTTTCTCTAAAAATTCCAGATTGTTTGAATTTAAGGTTTGACCAATTGAAAATTGGTTTGACTTGCCTCCAAAAACATTCAATAAATTTCTAAAACTTCTGAAATTTTTCAGAGGGGTCACACAACATCCTTAGAACCTAGGAAAATTATTTCTAGAGGATGAGCACAAGATTTGGCAAGAAGGTTTTTGAAGGGTAAGGTTTTGGTCAAAAGGACTTGTAGCTTTGTATTTCCATAATTCTTGTACAGAAATTGTTTAGAACATACAAGAATTACATGACGTAAGAAAAAGTTTTAATTTTCCCTCATTTTCTTACATTAGAAACACAGGTTGAAAATTGGGATGTTACAGACGTCACTTTTTTAGGACCTCCCTCGGTGGAATCTTAGCCATTCAGGACCTCCCCGTTGAGATCCTAGCTGTCCCTGACCTCCTCCGTTAGATCCTTAGCTTTAGGACCTTCTCTCAGCTTTGGACCGTTAGATCTAGATCTAACGGGCTAAACCTCCTCGGCGCGTTTAGAGTTCTAAATGTTCCGATCCTCTTTGCCATTCATCTCTAGATCTACGGCTCAGATCTAGTGAACATTCGGACCTCCGAATGTGATCTTGATCTAAGCCGTTCCTTTTGAGATCCATGACCTAGACTTGGTGAGGCATTCGGGAAGTCCGAATGTCCCATCTCTTGTGGGCCGTTGGATCTAAATCCATCGGTGGAGATCTTGGCAATTAAGACCTCCTTGGTAAATCTTAGCTGCCAAGACCCCCCTCCTTTAGATGTCACCGTCCATACCTCCTCTCTTAGAATTAGCCTTTGGACCTCCTCGTGGAGCTCTGGACCGCCAGATCTTGATCTGACAGTCACGACCTCCTCAGTGCGCTTGGAGATCCTTCGCATGTGCTATGCGTCCACTCGTCGGGGCCGTTGGATTTGATCTCGACGGTCACGACCTCCGTTCTTTTTTGGAGCACCCGAGAGGTTCTTGATTTTCAAACTGATTATTGTGTTAAACTTCAAAATTACATATCTTATTCATTTTAGCTCCGTTTAGGGTGATTCAAATTGTGTTAGCTTTAGTATAAAGTGAACATTAATCTAAAAATATGTTTATGTTCTGTTCTGTAGCAGAAAATGGTGTAGATTGTATTAACTTGTTTCAACATTGAATATTGTCTAGAAATTCATTAAACTTGTAAAGTACATAAGTTTTTCTCTATGGTTCCAATCTGAGCAACATAAAATGTATTAGGTTCCTCTGTGATTATGCTTTAGTTTAGAACAGGTCTTGTGGATATCCTTAAATCTAAAAGATGTAACACTATAGTTTTACAACTTAGAAAAATCATAAGTAATTGATTTTAACTCCAAATAATGTAAACTCAACTTTGCTATCCTTAGAATACTATGTTCTACCTACCATAAAAATTTCAGGTTCTAGATCATTCTAGAAATTTATGCCATAAACAGTACCAGTAATTAGTTTAGTTCGAATTTCCAGGCTGAGAGAAATTGTTTTAGCTATAACTTTTGCATGCTTAGTCCAAATTGAATAATTCTTGTTCCTAAATTTGTCTAAAATCGTACCCTTACTGCTGTGTAAATTTCATGAGATTTGGATGACTTTTGTTGTTGAATTTTGTTTGGTGTTCTTCGTTCTTATCGGGTTTTTCGCGTTCTTGCGTTAGGTTGCGAAGAATCTTTTAAACCTCAGAGCTCCCCTCTGCAGCAAGAGCAAGACCAGCAAGGCAAGCAGATGTAGCATCATTTGATCATATTGCTCCTATTATTTTGAAATTCTAATATGTTGTTTGCAAATTCTACGTATGCATTGCTATCTTGTTTTAAACTATTATCGGTTAGTTGACCTATTGATGCATAATCTGTAGGTAAATGTTCATCCTCTACTACTGAGCTTAGGATTACTTGCTATGATTTTGGGTTCGTTGGATGAGCCCTAGTCACTTAGTAGTTTTCGAGTATGTTGCTTAGCCATGCTTAGTTACCGGTAGAAATGGACGGTTGTCGACTTAGTCGATAACCTTGATCACACAAACTTATTATGACTCTATGATTCAGCTTTTGTGCTATGTTTACTTGTGAAAACTGAAAATGAAAAAAATGATTTGGACTTGGGTACAATGGTAAGATGGTGTGCTTGTGGGTGTGAATGGTTGGTGCCCGAGTCAACAAGGACCGAACATCTTGTGTCACACTATCCAAGCATTTTTGCGTGCTAACCACACTAGAGGGAAATGAGACCTCTCTTGAGTTAGTACTTTGGGGGCTGTTAATTAATGGGTCGTGTGGTGGGTTGTATATTTAACTATATGCAACATGGACAAGTTTGTAGGGAGGGGAGCACCCGCCTAGGCCGGTGTATCCTACTCTACGTATGGGTCCTTAGTGGAGGCCGTGAAGGTGGTCCACTAGGTGATAACCCCCATACGTGCGGCTCTTGATTAGCTCAATCCATTGGAAAGCGTCTCGTAGAACATAGCCATACCGGCATACCAAAGGAAGTGTGCTTAATAGCTTGGCAAAAAGGCGGTCTGAAGTGTGGGTACATTGGTACACCCCTGCAGGGTTTGAACTATTCGAATAGCCTCGTCCTAGGTTATGGACACGCTTGGTTAGGTTTTGCAAGAGTTAGACTACAACCTTTAAATTAAAACTTTATGGGTGGTACGAATCGGGGATTCGTGCTATGTTGTGGTGGCTATTGGGTTAGTCACCTCTAGGTGGTTACTTATGTTTATATTGGTTACCTCGCTGTTATTTCAATGCTTAAAAACAGACTTGACAAATTGCCTTCAATCTATTACATTATTGCAAATGAAAATTGCTTTACGCGTCTAATTAACCATATGACCATCTCCTTTGTTACAACTTTCATGTAGCTATGTATAGGCTTGTTACTCGTAAGTCTTGCGAGTACATTATTGTACTCATCTGCATTGCTTGTTGTGTGCAGAGGAGGAAGTGGATCCCCAAGGGGTCTATTTCTGTGAGAATTGCTGCAGTGGGTGCGACTAGCTTGGCGGCCCGGTCGGTTGCCTTGTGGGTTATGGCTAACCGGTCGTCTTTTGTTCATAGCCATCTTATGGCACTTTTGCTTCCATTGTTATTGTTACTTTGATGTTATTTGGCCGGTCGGCTCTTTTGTAATAACTCTATATACGTATGTCTTTTGCTAGACTTGTTATTATGTGTTGTATGGAATTGATGCATGATTTTGTACAGATGTATATGTGCTGCCATCTATGCACATGATTTTTCCTTGCTTCTCATTGTCCTCATTTTTGCAGAAAGCTTTGGAGCAGATTGTCACAGTCGGTGAGTACCACCGACAACTTTTGAAGCTATGACAAGAGAAGGCGGAACTCTGCGAGTAGGCAGAGAGATGGTAAGCCACCACAACTCGTAGTCGTTTATGTTTCTACTACTTGCACTGCTCGTAGGAATTATCGTAGAAAAACTTACAACTAGAATGTGAGGACCCCGGTTTATTCGGCTTGTACTGTTTAACCATCCACTTGGTCCTAACAGTACAAATCAAATAAACCAAGCCTCGAGATATGTATACTTCCTAAATGCAGATACACACCCGTTACAAAATCATGCATCAATTCCATTCATACACATAGAGCGAAGCAAAAGCAACAAGCGAAAGACATAGATAATATAAGAGAGTTATTACAAAAGAGAGGCCGACCGCCAAAATTCATAAAGATAAGTAAATACACAATGAAGCAAAATGGCCATAAGATGGCGATGAACAAAAGCCAATCGGTGTGCCTTTACCCACAAGGCAACCAACCGGACCGCCAAGCTAATCGTCCCAAACAGCACAAGAACACACTCACAAAAGTGAGGCCCTTGGGGCTCACCTTCTTCCTCTGCTGACAATTAATATTAAGCAAAGCGATGAGTACAAAACTTGTTTTTGTACTCGCAAGACTGACGTGTGAGATAACGAAACTATAATTAACTACATGCAAGCTTTATTTAAGTGGATGAGGCTCTGGACTTATTTTCAGCATAAAGCAAGTTTTCATTTACAATAAGGTAATAGATTCAAAGCAAGTTTGCAATTAACTTTTATCGTTCAAATAAAAGAGAGACAATAATGACATAGATAGAGAACAACACCAACCTAGAAGTGACTAACCCATAGTCACCACAACCATAGCATGAAGTACCCCTTCATACCACCCATGTCAAGTTTAAGTTTTTAAAAGGTTGTAGTCTAGTTCTTGCACGACCTTACCAAGCATGTCCATAACCTAGGACGAGGCTATTCGAATAGTTTTAACCCTGCAGGGGTGTACCAATGTACCCACACGATAGACCGCCTTTCCACCAGCCACGGTTAGCATACTTCCTTTGGTATGCAGGCACGGCTAAGTCTACAAGACGCTTTCCAATGGACGATGCTAATTAAGAGCCGCAACCCACGGAGAAGGATACATTAGACACCCTAACCTGACACTAATGCTCCCTCGCACACCACAAACACACACACGCACACACCCACCGACCAGCTCATAATTAGCACCTCCCAAAGTACTTAGTCAAGAGAGGTCCCATATCCCCTCGTGTGGTTAGCACGCAATAAGCGCTGGCTTAGTGACACAAGTAACTCGGTCCTTGGGGACTTAGGCACCATTCCACACACCCAAACAGATCACATCAACATACCATTGTGCCCAAGTCAAGATATAGTTTTGTTTTCGCTTTTTGATTTGTAAATCAATAAAACACAAGGGTTGGACATAATGGAGTAGTATAAGTAGTTGTGTGATCAAGATCACCGACTAAGTCGATGATCGCCCAATACTACCGATACTAGGCATGGCTAAGCAATATTTATTCGAAATCTACTAAGTGACAAGAGCTCATCCAACGAACTCTAATCACAAAGAAATAACCTAGGCTCGGTAGTAGAGGATAATTATTTACCTACAGATTATGCAACTAGAGGATTAACTAATCAATTTAACAACAAAATAGCAATGCATACATAGAAGTTAAACAAAATATTAGACTTTAAAAGTAATGGGATCAATGGGAAATGATCAAACTGCTTGCCTGCTTGCTGTTGCTCAACTTGTTGCGGAGGGTCGTTCTCGGGATTACCGCAAATATCGAATCCTAAGCGAAAGAGCGAAAATAACCAATAAGACGAGCAACACTTAAACAAAAGAGCAAGCAAAAATTATCCAAATGTGACGAAATTTATACACAAGGTACAATACAAACATACCTAGACATAGAAACTGGAAAAACTTAATTTGGATTTGTGGTGCAAAAGATATTCTCTAAAAACCTAATTTCGGCCATAATTAGCACTGTAGCAAAAACATTTTCTAGAAAGATTTTGAAGCTGATATTTTTATGGTAGCTACCCACTGGTATAGTGGTAACCCATATAAAATTTCAGGTCATTTGGAGTTAAAATGATTTAGTTATGATTTTTCTAAGTTTTAAATCTAAGACATGATTAATTTCAGTATTAAAGATTACTGCAAAACCTATACTAAGCTAAAGTACTTTAACAGATGCATTTATCGAACTTTAGTTTGTTAAATTTGGAGCTACAGAGAAAAAGTTACGCAATTTTGAAGTTTAAAACAATTAATATGTGCAAATAAAAGCTTTTCGGACTAAATCTGGAAAACCCATAAAACTGGGGAGGTCGTGGGCCGTTGATCAAAGATCGCACGGCTCACGATCTCAGATGCTAAAACCCGCACGAGCACCTGGGCGCAAAGACCTCATCGCGCCAAGGGGAGGTCTTAGCCGTTAGATCTAGACTTGATGGTCTGAATCTAACGAGGAGGTCCTAGACGGCAAGATCTAGCGAGGAGGTCTAAGCCGTAGATCTTGAATCCAATGGCTACGACCAGTGCACGCACAGCGCACGCAAAGGAGGTCCTCGCGCCTAACAGAGGTCGTGACCGTCAGATCAAGATCTGGCGGTCCCGAGCACTAGGGGAGGTCTAAAGGTCAACGATTGATCAGACGAGATCTTAACGGCTCAGATCTCCCATAGGAGGTCCTGGACGGTTGAGATCTACCCGAGGAGGTCTAGCCCGTTAGATCTAAATCTAACGGTCCAGAGCTGGCAGGGAGGTCCTAGACGGTCACGATCTCCAGTGGGAGGTCCTGAACGGCTAAGATGAAGCGAGGGAGGTCGGGACGGCTAGGATTTCACCGAGGAGGTCATGGATGGCCATGATCTTGGCGGGAGGTCCTGCGACAGTGTTCAACAGAGAGAAGTGCGGACGGTTCAGATCTCCGTGGGAGGTCATGAACGGTCCAGATCCGAGCGAGGGAGGTCCTACGACTTCTTCACAAAGGGCCGAGGTGGTCTTTTGCAAAGAGGACCCTAAACGTAGTTTTGAAGGTTCTCTTTACAAATGACCAGGTGGTCTTTGCACAAGAGGACCTTGGTGGGGTGGCTCAGGTGGTTTTTTCAAAACGACTAAGGAAGGACTTTTTGCAAAGAGGACCCCAAGGAGGTCCGAGAGGCGGTTTGACAAAAGCGACCAGGGGTGACCTTTTCGCACTGAGAGACCTCAAGGAGGTCTTTTGCAAAGAGGACCCCAAGGAGGAGGGTGATCCTAGCGGTGGGATTTAACCAACGGAGGTCTTTAACGGCCGAGATACGGTTAGGGGAGGTCCAGAGACTTAGGATTTTTCTAAAAGATCCTAAGGCCCAGATCTGAACTTGAGAGGTCGGGGGCGGCTAAGATTAGCCCGAGGAGGTCCTAGAGTGGTTTTAATGGTGCAGATCTCCGGGCGATGGCGGCTAAGACACTTTAATGCATCTAATGATTGACCATAAATGAATCTAACGGAACACTTAATGACTAAGGCCCGGCCTACACGATGACTCCACGGCACAAATTAGGACACAATTAATGCACCAATGATGAGCAATGATTTGAGCATTAAAGTGGTCCTAAGAAGATGATTTAAAATGGGAGGTTTTGAACCGACAAAACCCGAAGGCAGCTGACTTGCCGCCGCGACGTGGACCTCGTCGGCGAAACCAAAGGCACGAATGAGCTCCAAATAGGACGGAGAACCTAAGGGTGCCAAAACTACACCAACAAGACACCAACCAGCCGGCTAACCGAGATAACCGCGGGGACCAATTACTGGCCGGCGAAAACCGAAGAGGTCTAAAAGAATAGGGATTTCCGATCTTCAAATCGACCGGGGAATGGAGGAGCTAGAGGTGGCCGCAAGAGCTCCGTGAAGGTGGAGGTCGCGAGGTGAAGAAGACGACGCTCCGCCCACGAACCACACTCTCCTACTTTATCAACCTCTGTGAAGGTCAAACAAAGCAAGTCGAGAGGCTCGAGGTGACCAAGAGAACAAAAGGATTAGCCAAAATTGCAATAATGAACCACTTTGGAGCTCAAGGGTCGCGGAGAGCTCCAAGGTCGAGCAATGGTGACAGAGGCTTTGGGTGACTTGAGCTCAAGAGCAGAGGAAGAAACTAGGGGTGCAAGAATGGATCCAAAGAAACTTAAGGGAGAAGCCCGGGATCCATATATAGCCGAGCGCCAAAAATGAAAACAAGGTCACACCCACTCGGGTGCACTGAGCTAGGGCATCAACGACATGATGGGAGCAGGTGTCAGGGTGACTTTTGAGCAAAAGGTGCTGCCAGACATTTAATGTTGGCAGCACATAGCCGTTTGTCAGCCCTAGAGTTGACAAGGCACTGCTCCCTACTGCCACGCACAAAAATTGATAATGCCAGTGCCCACCCGACGCTGAGAGAAATAGGAAGATCGGTCAAATGAACTCAACGGCTAAATCGTGAGCTCCACCGGGAGGTCGTGAGTGTTGGATTGAAATCAAGGGCCCGTTTTGGGCTAAGTATTAGAGGTCCTAACACTAGGGAGGTCCGAGCCACGATCTCAAGATGGACGGCTCAAGATCACCCAAGCGCTAGGGGTGGTCGTGGAGGGTCGAGGAGGTCGCCAGGTGGTCTTTGCAAAGGTGCAAAGGAGGTCTGGGAGGCCTCGAGGTTGTCTTTGTAAAAGAACCGAGGAGGTCGTGCGGGTGGGAGGTCCTTTACAAAGACCCGAGGAGGTCCTTGGCGTCGGTTTAAAATCCAACGCCCGCACCACTGTGTCCAAATGCCCGAGCCCGACACGGCTCAAGCGGCCGTGCGACCAAGACACGGAGGTCCGACTGGTTTAGGGTTTAAATTGGGCCGGGATCTTGAAGGGACTTTTAGAGCTAGCAAACTAGCTCCAAATTCTATGAAATCTTGACAGAGCTTGCTAACCTCGAGTTGGACCTTGTATAAAATTTTTAGGAGTTTTTGTGCTGAGCATTTTTCTCCGAAATTATACAATGCTTTGAGCTAGGGTTTGACTACAAGTCAAACAAGTTTGATGACCCCTTAAAAATATTCGAACAATTTCTAAAAATTGTGAAATTTTTCGAGGGTCACCAACCATCCCAAGAACTTAGGAAAAATATTTCCGAAAAGGATCACAAGATTGGACAAGATTGTTTTTGGAGGATCAAGATTTGGATCAACAGACTTGTGACATTGTATTTCCATACTCTTGTACAATAATTGTTTAGAACACACAGAAATACATGATGTAAGAAAAGTTTTAATTTCTACCCATTTTCTTACATTTGAAACACAAGTTGAAAATGGGGATGTTACAAACCTCCCCCTTACAAAAATCTCGTCCGAGATTTGGTTCACTCGGAAAAGAAAGAGGGTAGTCTCGCATGCAGGCGATCTTCTGCTCCCATGTAGCTTCATCCTCGAATAGTTTGACCACCGAACTTTGAGGAACTTGATGGTCTTATTCACGGTTCTTCGTTCACCTCTTCAACGATCTGAATCTTCCTTTAAGATTTCTTTATCCATTTATAATATTTTTTGTTGTACTTGGATCTAATTCTCGTTCCTTGAGACATAACGCTCAAACAAGCAATCGGTGCGAATCTTGGGTTTGGCGTGGTAGAAAATGTGCCACTTTAGTTGACACGAGAAACTTACCAATTCCGGATAAAACAAGGATTGTGATGAGAGGTCTTTCACGATACTATGGGAGGTGGTGCGGTAGTGGTTAGTTGGTGGAGCGATTTGTCCGGTCAATTCGAACAATTTGTCCAGTTAATTCGGAGCGATATGTCCGGTTAACTCCACTAACAATGGAATCTCAGCCTGCTAACTAGCTACACGGAGTCATCCCTCCGCAACCGACTTCTTAGATGGACTATGGCCATTTAGGCCACGTATAAACTTAACTTGTGACGACAACGATCCGCATAGCCCTTACATGCGGTTGAGTGCGAAATCGATCTCGACTTAACTGAAGTTGGTTGTTCCGATCTTGACATTTTGCTTGATTTGGTTCACTCCAACATCCGACTGCTGAGCAAACTTGATCTAATCCACTAAGGTTGGTTGCACAACCAAAGTAGCAATAGACCCGTGCTCAACCACACCCGAGTTGAGACAATAAAAGTCTTCAAGGAGGGTAGGCTGCAGTTCCTGGAGCAACAATGCATTGCAAAACACCTCTCGACTAATTGCACCGGCAGCAACATTAGTCTTGCTCGGATGGTAATGAATCCCCATGTCGTAGTCTTTGACGGTCAAGATTGATCCAACAAGAGGTCTGAATGGCTCGGATTAGATCAAGGAGGTCTCATATGGTATAAAGAGGTTCAAACGCTGGTCTTCGCGAGTTTGCAGGACTCGGTACCATCACACCTCCGGTAGCACCGGTGTTACATGGCGGTAAGGGATTCCCAGAACCTACGTTCTTAAGAGTTTGTTTCTCTCATGAAGCGGTGTGACCACGAATTGATCGAAGGTAATACCGCATAGTGGTAATACCTAGTTGACGCGGTATGGATATTCCAGAGAAAGGGGCATCGAAAGAGAGTTCTAGAGAAGACAAAACAGAAGGGAGGCCTGGGTAGTTCCAGAACCCACTCAACACAAAGAAATTCCAAATTTGATCTGTTGAAGTTTGTTTTAGTCATTTAGGACTCTTTCGGAAACTTAGGTTAAGTTTTGAACTCTCATCAAAACCAAATGGTTCTATTTTATTTTAAATGCCTTGAAAAGGTTTAGAAAACAAGGGCGTTACTAGTAACTTTGGTTAGCAACACACTTTGGCGGAAGTTGATGAAAGCGAAAAGTTAACGACTAGGGAAACGAGATATCACCCTAACCGAAAGCCAAAAACAGCAAGCATACAAACTTTAAATGTTTCCAAAGAAGCTCCAAATCAGCAAGGAAACTCCAAAACAAGCTCAACTTCTCAATGCCATTAACCCGTATTGAATGAACGAGTAATAGGGTGAGAAGATAAAAATTTCAGCACACTACGACAAGTCTAACACTACTAAAGATCAAGGTTAAGGCGACAAAATTAGCGTTAGGTACTTAGCTAACTAGTATCACATCTTACCCTCTTATTCCCACAAGTTTTAGTTGATTATCCTCTCATTTTCTACCCTATTTAGAACCTTTGAGCTTGCTGTCCGGAAGCTGAATGATCGCTGTCAGATTTCGCATCCAAGCCTCCTAATTGAAATCTTCAACCGGAAGCTTCAAAACCTTGTAGAGGCGGCTAACATTTCAATTTGCCAAGCTCATTGGTCCCAAAACCCAATTAATCGATAATGACTATCTTTTGAGAGAAGGAAAGGGAAAATACTTTTAAAACTCAAATTAGAGCAAGGCGAGAAGAAAGCTAAGATAGGTAAGGAATAAAATCCGAGAACTTACTTAAGCTTTCACAAATCATTTGACCCTTTGAAAATAAGGTTTTCAAAATATCCTAAGGACGACCAAGCTTGGGTTACTACGGTCGGAATGGCTCGATACCAACTTTGTGAGGACCCGGTTTATTCGGCATCTTTGTTTAACCATCCACTTGGTCCTAACAAGACAAATCAAATAAACCAAGCCTCGAGATATGTATACTTCCTAAATGCGATATACACACCCGTTACAAAATCATGCATCAATTCCATTCATACACATAGAGCGAAGCAAAAGCAACAAGCGAAAGACATAGATAATATAAGAGAGTTATTACAAAGAGAGGCCGACCGGCCAAAATTCATAAAGATAAGTAAATACACAATGAAGCAAAATGGCCATAAGATGGCGATGAACAAAAGCCAATCGGTGTGCCTTTACCCACAAGGCAACCAACCGGACCGCCAAGCTAATCGTCCCAAACAGCGCATAACACACTCACAAAAGTGAGGCCCTTGGGGCTCACCTTCTTCCTCTGCGACAATTAATATTAAGCAAGCGGATGAGTACAAAACTTGTTTTTGTACTGCAAGACCGACGTGTGAGATAACGAACTATAATTAACTACATGCAAGCTTTATTTAAGTGGATGAGGCTCGGACTTATTTTCACATAAAGCAAGTTTTCATTTACAATAAGGTAATAGATTCAAAGCAAGTTTGCAATTAACTTTTATCGTTCAAATAAAGAGAGACAATAATGACATAGATAGAGAACAACACCAACCTAGAAGTGACTAACCCATAGTCACCACAACCATAGCATGAAGTACCCTTCATACCACCCATGTCAAGTTTAAGTTTTTAAAAGGTTGTAGTCTAGTTCTTGCACGACCTTACCAAGCATGTCCATAACCTAGGGCGAGGCTATTCGAATAGTTTTAACCTGCAGGTGTACCAATGTACCCACACGATAGACCGCCTTTCCACCACCACGGTTAGCATACTTCCTTTGGTATGCGAGCACGGCTAAGTCTACAAGACGCTTTCCAATGGGCGATGCTAATTAAGAGCCGCAACCCACGGGAGAAGGATACATTAGACAACCTAACCGGACAGCTAATGCTCCTCGCACACCACAAACACACACACGCACACACCCACCGACCAGCTCATAATTAGCACCTCCCAAAGTACTTAGTCAAGAGAGGTCCCATATCCCCTCGTGTGGTTAGCACGCAATAAGCGCTTGGCTTAGTGACACAAGTAACTCGGTCCTTGGGGACTTAGGCACCATTCCACACACCCAGCAGATCACATCAACATACCATTGTGCCCAAGTCAAGATATAGTTTTGTTTTCAGTTTTTGATTTGTAAATCAATAAAACACAAGGGTTGGACATAATGGAGTAGTATAAGTAGTTGTGGGATCAAGATCACCGACTAAGTCGATGATCGCCCAATACTACCGATACTAGGCATGGCTAAGCAATATTTATTCGAAATCTACTAAGTGACAAGAGCTCATCCAACGAACTCTAATCACAGCAAATAACCTAGGCTCAGGTAGTAGAGGATAATTATTTACCTACGGATTATGCAACTAGAGGATTAACTAATCAATTTAACAACAAAATAGCAATGCATACATAGAAGTTAAACAAAATATTAGACTTTAAAAGTAATGGGATCAATGGGAAATGATCAAACTGCTTGCCTGCTTGCTGTTGCTCAACTTGTTGCGGAGGGTCGTTCTCGGGATTACCGCAAATATCGAATCCTAAGCGAAAGAGCGAAAATAACCAATAAGACGAGCAACACTTAAACAAAAGAGCAAGCAAAAATTATCCAAATGTGACGAAATTTATACACAAGGTACAATACAAACATACCTAGACATAGAAACTGGAAAAACTTAATTTGGATTTGTGGTGCAAAAGATATTCTCTAAAAACCTAATTTCGGCCATAATTAGCACTGTAGCAAAAACATTTTCTAGAAAGATTTTGAAGCTGATATTTTTATGGTAGCTACCCACTGGTATAGTGGTAACCCATATAAAATTTCAGGTCATTTGGAGTTAAAATGATTTAGTTATGATTTTCTAAGTTTTAAATCTAAGACATGATTAATTTCAGATTAAAGATTACTGCAAAACCTATACTAAGCTAAAGTACTTTAATAGATGCATTTATCGAACTTTAGTTTGTTAAATTTGGAGCTACAGAGAAAAAGTTACGCAATTTTGAAGTTTAAAACAATTAATATGTGCAAATAAAAGCTTTTGGACTAAATCTGAAAACCCATAAAATCGGGAGGTCGTGGGCGTTGATCAAAGATCGCACGGCTCACGATCTCGAATGCTAAAACCCGCACGAGCACACAGGCGCAAAGACCTCATCGCGCCAAGGGAGGTCTTAGCCGTTAGATCTAGACTTGATGGTGCGAATCTAACGAGGAGGTCCTAGACGGCAAGATCTAGCGAGGAGGTCTAAGCCGTAGATCTTGAATCCAATGGCTACGACCGGTGCACGCACACAACGCACGCAAAGGAGGTCCTCGCGCCTATCAGAGGTCGTGACCGTCGGATCAAGATCCGCGGTCCCGAGCACTAGGGGAGGTCTAAAGGTCAACGATTGATCGACGAGATTTTAACGGCTCGGATCTCCCATAGGAGGTCTGGGCGGTTGAGATCTACAGGAGGTCTAGCCCGTTAGATCTAAATCTAACGGTCCGGAGAGTGGCGAGGAGGTCCTAGACGGTCACGATCTCCGGTGGGAGGTCCCGAGCGGCTAAGATGAAGCGAGGGAGGTCGGGGCGGCTAGGATTTCACCGAGGAGGTCATGGATGGCCATGATCTTCGCGGGAGGTCCTACGCGACAGTGTTCAACAGAGAGAGTGCGGGCGGTTCGGATCTCCGTGGGAGGTCATGAACGGTCCAGATCCGAGCGGAGGAGGTCCTACGACTTCTTCACAAAGGGCGGAGGTGGTCTTTTGCAAAGAGGACCCTAAGCGTAGTTTTGAAGGTTCTCTTTACAAATGACCAGGTGGTCTTTTGCACAAGAGGACCTTGGTGGGGTGGCTCGGGGTGGTTTTTCAAAACGACTAAGGAAGGACTTTTGCAAAGAGGACCCCAAGGAGGTCCGAGAGGCGGTTTTGACAAAAGCGGCCAGGGGTGACCTTTTCGCCTGAGAGGACCTCAAGGAGGTCTTTTGCAAAGAGGACCCCAAGGAGGAGGGTGATCCTAGCGGTGGGATTTAACCAGCGGAGGTCTTTAACGGCCGGATACGGTTAGGGGAGGTCCGGAGACTTAGGATTTTTCTAAAAGATCCTAAGGCCCAGATCCGAACTTGGAGAGGTCGGGGGCGGCTAAGATTAGCCCGAGGAGGTCCTAGAGTGGTTTTAATGTTGCAGGATCTCCGCGATGGCGGCTAAGACACTTTAATGCATCTAATGATTGACCATAAATGAATCTAACGGAACACTTAATGACTAAGGCCCCGACCTACACGCGGTGACTCCACGGCACAAATTAGGACACAATTAATGCACCAATGATGAGCAATGATTTGAGCATTAAAGTGGTCCTAAGAAGATGATTTAAAATGGGAGGTTTTGAGCCGACAAAACCCGGCGTGCCTGCTGGCTTGCGCCGCGACGTGGACCTCGTCGGCGGAAACCAAAGGCACGAATGAGCTCCAAATAGGACGGAGAACCTAAGGGTGCCAAAACTACACCAACAAGACCACCAACCGCGGCTAACCGAGATAACCGCGGGGACCAATTACGGCGAAATCGAAACCGAAGAGGTCTAAAAGAATAGGGATTTCCGATCTTGAAATCGACCGTGGAATGGAGGAGCTAGAGGTGGCCGCAAGAGCTCGGTGAAGGTGGAGGTCGCGGAGGTGAAGAAGACGACGCTCCGACCACGAACCACACGCTCCTACTTTATCAACCTCTGTGAAGGTCAAACAAAGCAAGTCGAGAGGCTCGAGGTGACCAAGAGAACAAAAGGATTAGCCAAAATTGCAATAATGAACCACTTTGGAGCTCAAGGGTCGCCGAGAGCTCCAAGGTCGAGCAATGGTGACAGAGGCTTTGGGTGACTTGAGCTCAAGAGCGAGGAAGAAACTAGGGGTGCAAGAATGGATCCAAAGAAACTTAAGGGAGAAGCCCGGATCCATATATAGCCGAGCGCCAAAAATGAAAACAAGGTCACACCCACTCGGGTGCACCGAGCTAGGGCATCAACGACATGATGGGAGCAGTGTCGGGGTGACTTTTGAGCAAAGGTGCTGCCGGACATTTAATGTTGGCAGCACATAGCCGCTTGTCGACCCTAGAGTTGACAAGGCACTTGCTCCCCTCCGCCACGCACAAAAATTGATAATGCCTGTGCCCACCCGATGCTGAGAGAAATAGGAAGGCGGTCAAATGAACTCAACGGCTAAATCGTGGCCCAGCTCCACCGGGAGGTCGTGAGTGTTGGATTGAAATCCAAGGGCCCGTTTTTGGGCTAAGTATTAGAGGTCCTAACACTAGGGAGGTCCGAGCCACGATCTCAAGATGGACGGCTCAAGATCACCCAGCGCTAGGGGTGGTCGTGGAGGCGAGGAGGTCGCCAGGTGGTCTTTGCAAAGGTGCAAAGGAGGTCTGGGGAGGCCCTCGAGGTTGTCTTTGTAAAAGAACACGAGGAGGTCGTGCGGGTGGGAGGTCCTTTACAAAGACCCGAGGAGGTCCTTGGCGTCGGTTTAAAATCAACGGCCCGCACCACTGTGTCCAAATGCCCGAGCCCGACACGGCTCAAGCGGCCCGGTGCGACCAAGACCTGGAGGTCTGACCTGGGTTTAGGGTTTAAATTGGAACTGGGATCTTGAAGGGACTTTTAGAGCTAGCAAACTAGCTCCAAATTCTATGAAATCTTGACAGTAGCTTGCTAACCTCGAGTTGGACCTTGTATAAAATTTTTAGGAGTTTTTGTGCTGAGCATTTTTCTCCAGAAATTATACAATGCTTTGAGCTAGGGTTTGACTACAAGTCAAACAAGTTTGACTGACCCCTTAAAAATATTCGAACAATTTCTAAAAATTGTGAAATTTTTCAGAGGGGTCACCAACCATCCCAAGAACTTAGGAAAAATATTTCCCGAAAAGGATCACAAGATTGGACAAGATTGTTTTTGGAGGATCAAGATTTGGATCAACAGACTTGTGACTTTGTATTTCCATACTCTTGTACAATAATTGTTTAGAACACACAGGAAATACATGATGTAAGAAAAAGTTTTAATTTCTACCCATTTTCTTACATTTGAAACACAAGTTGAAAATGGGGATGTTACATAGAAACTGGTCGTCGAAGAACTTACGATCAGATAGTTATCGTAGAAGAACTTATGACTGGGTGCTGGTCGTAGGAAAGCTTACGACTCGATACTAGTCGTAGAAATACTTGCGACCAAGAGGTTGTCGTAGAAGAACTTACGACTATGTGAGTGTTCGTAGAATAACTTACGATCACTTGATTGGTGTTTACATCTACTCTTAACCTTTGCAAGTTTAAAAGTGACGAAAGGACCCTAGCTGATTTGCTCGATTACGAAAAAGTCAAGATGAAAAAGCTAAGGGAAGAAAAAGAGGACCTTTTGAAGAAGCTTCAGGAGGCAAACTCTGTAACTCAACAGTTGTAGGGAAAAATAAACAATAAGTTCTGAACTTAAAACTACTTATGACTCTGGTCTTTATCTTTCTTAACTCCTATTTCTCTTCTAGAAAAAGAAGTCGAAGTGGGAAAGCTCCAAACTGAGGTCCATGAAAAGACCTTGGTTACTCACGAGATCTCTCGCATCGCCAAGGATAAAGACCAAGAGATTGAGAAGCTAGATTCTCAATTAGTAGGTAAGCCATTCTTTTACTTACGACCAGTCTGTTTTTCTAGTCCTATTTAAGGGTTATTTTGTTTGACCGGTTTCACTCTTTTCAGGGCACACGGTCAAAATAAAACACCTCCAAGAGTCTTCGACTCGTACCCAAGAGGAGATGAAGTCAACGAAGGTCAACCTTCAAGACAACATTTCGCTCTTAAACAATGCACTTGGTGGGCTACATGCTGAGGAGGTCACTCCTCTAGAAGATATGATAACTACCCACACAAGTGCCATTGGAGAACAAGTCAAAACTCTGCAAGAGTTGGTGGCTACTCTGAAGGCCAATCAAGCTGACTCAATAAAGGAAGTGGTCAAATGAGCTGTAAGTTATGTCTTAGCAAAACTTAAAGCCCGTGACCCTAACCTTAATCTGTAGTCAATCGAAGCTGACTTCGACTGCACTAAAGCAGAAGCAGAGCGGTTGATTGAAGACATGCAGTCAGTTGGCGAGAAGGTCGCGGAGGAGATGTAAATAGGATCTCCTTCATTAGAGTAGTTTGTAATCGGAACCTGTAAAGACAAGTTTTTTGTTGATATATATAATCTTCCCTTTTTCCTACAAATCATCTCGTAGAGTAGTTAGTAACTCATAAGATAATGAATGGAGAAAGAGATTAAGACTAGATATATGCAATCCTTACTTTTCCTTTTCTTTTTCCTACAAATCATCTTGTCGAGTGTTTAGTAAATCATAAGATAATGAATGAAAAAAGAAAAACCAAGACTAAGAATTGAAGTCATATTGATAACTTTATCCTAGCCCCCGACTATTTGCTTAGTTTATGTAGATAAACTAAGTAAATAGTGAAAAAAGGTTTCTGAAAATAGAGAGGTTCGCTTAACTTATAGTTTTTTATCACGATCATCATGCACCGATCGTAATAGTAGGAACGAGTCGACGCTAGGAAGTTCCTTCTAGTGGGCAGGACCACGCGCAGGGAGGAAAGACTTCGACTAGGTGATGTTACCCTCTCTGACTAGATTAATCAAATCAAGAATGTCAACTGGAGTTAGACAAACATTTGGAGTACCTTAGTGTGGATATCATGGGGATATGCTCATGATCTTAGGATGATGTGTCAATTGGCAATGACGTTGAAGGTTTGCGGAAACATGAGTTTTCGGCAAAGTTCGGTCTGTCGGTCTCGGCGGTCGATCGGCCACAGTGGCGGTCGACGCCATGCTTCAGTGGTTTGTCTTTGGCGATCGACCGCCGGTCGGCGATCCGACCGATTTGGTAGCGATCGACCGTCACCGTGAGCGATCGGACCGGCAAGTTGAGTGGCATTGGAATTTGGTGGGCCAAAAATAGAGGTGTAGGCAAGTGAGGAGATTCTCTCGCTTGGTCCCATAACTTTGGAGCCTCGGTCAAAAGTTCTATTCGTTTTAAATTTCGAGAGGTTGCGATTTCGTGTTGAAATTTTGGCTAAGTCCTTTGGTGGCGATCGGCGAGGCGCCTACATTGGCGGTTAGGCCGGCGGTGGCGAGCCGACCGCTAAGGCCGCGATCGACCGGTTTTCACTTATGTCGTCGGCCGTGTGGCGGCGATGGTTGCTGTTAGGTCAAGTTCATGGGTTTCATGTCATATGTGTTGCATGATGCATGTTTTGACTAACGTGGGTCAAGTTGTGAAGAACTTGTTCCCGAATCGATTTTCTTGTCTATTGTTGTGCGGGTTGCTTGGTGATCAACGACGGTCAACGGCGAGGATGATCGGGACTAGGCTTGGAGAGCGAGGTTCAAAGCGATCGACAATGCGGGTGAAGTCATTGGACTCAAGCATGGTGCAAGATGGACAAAGGTGACCGAGCAGGCGGTTCGGTGCGGCCGTTGAATCAAGCGGCGCGGGGTGGTGCAAGTGCCATGGTGGTTTTGGTGGGGCCGGATGGGAGAGACTTGCCGACATGATGAGAGCCGTTGGATCAACCTACACGTGGCGAACAGCGAGTGCCGCACAATATGAACACGGCGCTTTAAAATGCGTGCGTGTGTCACCCGTTTATTTTGGGCCTTAACGGGAGCCCATTAGGGAGACTCCATTAGAAACCCTAAGCCTCCACTATAAATAGAGGAGGGAGGTGGCTGCACCCACTTCGACCCTTTCATTGTTTTTGAAACCCTAATTTGCTTAGGGAGAGGAGGAGCGGAGGTTAGGGTTCTAGAGAGTTGGATTGGATTTCGTGCTCATGTATTGAGTCTTTGTCATCCATTGATGGAGTGGCTGTAAACCAATACTATATCAAATCAATCCAAAGAAAGTTTCTTCAAGATGAGGTCAATTGCTTTCTTTCTCTCTTTTTGATGATTTGAGTCTTTCTTTGATCCGCGAGTTTTGCGTAGTTTACGGGCGTGATCTAGCTTGCTGTGGCGTGTGGGAATACATCTAGGATCATCAAGATCATCAACCACTCACGAGCAAGTCTCAAGATCATATTTTCGTTTTGACTCGGTTTTTGACCTAACTTTGCTCAAGCGGAAAAGGTCGAGAATCTTGGCAAGGATTTTCACAATTGTTGCTTGGAATAGGTTCTGACATCCTTAGGAAGGTGTGTGTCAAGTTTCACGAAGTTTGGGCGCACGAATCAAAAGTTAGATCAATTTGCGTTTGGTTTGTCGGTGTTTTTTCTTGTTCATCGAAAGAGAGTCGACCTCCGTGAAATCGGTCTGACCGCCCGAGGGATCGGTCTGACCGCTTGGATCGGTTTGACCGCTAGGCCGACCGGTCTGACCGCCCCTGTGAGAGGTCAGACCGCCCGAGCCTTCGTGTTTTGGTTTTGTGTTGATTTTACTTCGGGGATTTGAGTTGATTCAGTATAAGTCTTCCGCTGTGCATGATTGATTGATCTTCATAGCTTTCATAGCTATTGGAGTGAGATTCGTATTGAATTGAATTTGGGAGAAAAAGAGATCGTGCTCCTATTCACCCCCCCTCTAGTCGCCTTTTCGGTCCAACAAGTGGTATCAGAGCAAGGTTAGTTCAATTTTGATCTTAACCGGTCACTGAACTTGGCGATGGATAAATACTCTTCCAAACCGCATATCTTCGATGGGCACGACTATGCCTTTTGGAAGAACCGCATGCGTGTCTTTCTTGAGAGCGAACCACGAGGTATTTGGGAGGCTGTTCGAAGTCCGCTTATCTTGCCTGAGGTTGCTACGCCGTCTTACAAGCCCTCTTGGCTAATGGCCGTAAGGCAAAGAATTTTCTGTATGGTGGGCTCGGTGAGCGGAATATGACAGATTTGCAATCTCGAGATCGCACATGAGATTTGGAACACCCTCGAAACCTATCATGAGGGTTCTTCCCAAATCAAACAAGTACGTCAGCAGGTCTATAAAAGAGAATATAACAAATTCGAGATGCGTCCTGGTGAGAGCATCGATGACATTTTCAGTCGCTTCAACGCAGTGATAAATCAGATGAAGTCTGTTGGTATTGAATTTACATCAAAAATGCCATCCATCTCCGCTGCAATCAACACCGTGGAGTGGGAGATAAAGGCTACCGCTATTCAGAAAATGTCAACTTCTCTGATCTGACTTTGGAGCTGCTCTATAGCAAGCTCAAGACTCATGAGATCCAGAAAGCTGACCATTCTAAGAAGGGTAACATGGCTTTGGTAGTAGACCCGCTAAAAAGAGCCTCTGATGGGTCGTTTGAGTCCTCTTCTGGTTTTTTACTTGCTTCTTTATCTGCAATCCAAGAAGAGGATCTTGAGAGTATTCCTGAGCCTGAGATGGCGCTTTTGATTAAGAAGTTCACACGGGCCTACAACAATATGAGAAACAAAAAGAGAGGCAGCCCTGTGACTTGTTATGAGTGTGGAGAGCTTAATCACATCCGGGCAAATTGCCCCAAGCTGAAAGGTAAAAGCAACCACAAGGATGAAAAGCCAGCTTGGAAGAAGCCTCAGGGGCGCAAGTCCAGGTTTGATGATGCCAAGCTCAGGAAGGCTGCTCACCGGGTTCTTGCCGCCCTTGGGGATCGATCCTTGAGCGATGTGGACTCCGAGAGCGAGGAGGACAAGGAGGAGGAGCTCCCTCAAGACAAGAAGGGGAAGGCCAAGGACTTCACCGGCATGTGCTTCATGGCTGACTCCGACGACATCGATGACAACAATGAGGTATCTCCTTCTTATGATGTTCTCTTTGCTAGATGTGAAACTGTCTATGAGCAAATGCTAGGTCAGGATAAAGTTTTAAAGTTCATCATGACTAAGAATGAGGAGTTAGAGTCACAAGTAAAGAAACTCACATTAGAACTTGTGAATGCTAAGAGTCTTGAATCTGATGAATGTTCATCCCGCTATGCTTTACATTCGAATTTGCTAAACGCAATCTGCTCATGATATTGCTTTGCAACAACTTGAAAATGCTAGAACTGAGCTAATTGAAGTTAAATCTGCTCCTTGCGAAAAATGTTTAGAGTCTAGCAAGTTGGTTGCTTCGATGTGGTTGAATCTAGCTCTTGCTCATGCGCTTAGAACATGAGCGTGAATTACATGATGTTGTAGAAGCGACTAGAGCTAAATATGCCAAGCTTAAGGACGATTAATTCTGCTACTTGTGCTTCATGTGAAGTTCTTAAGCTTGAAGTTGCTCCTTATAAGAAGAGGTTTAATGCTAAAACTTGTGATTCATATGTTAACCTTAGAAAAGAAATTGCTTACCTTAATGACACATTAGAAAGATTTTCTAAAGGTAAGAAACAGTTAAACATGATTCTTGACAAGTCAAAAACTCCCTATAAAAAGCAAGGGTTAGGATACAACTTTGCCCAGGATAAATCTAATGACATTCAAATTTTGAGAAATGGCTTAGTTGAATTTGATACCCAACCTGCAAAGATCACTTTCAAATCTGCAGGTTTTGCCCAACCATCTGTTCAGTCAAAAGGTGCTTCTCTGTAACATCCCAATTTTCAACTTGTGTTTCAAATGTAAGAAAATGAGGATAAATTAAAACTTTTCTTACATCGTAATGCTTTTGAACTTTTCTGAAATTCTTGTAAAGGAATTTTGGGAAATTCGAAACCAAAATCCTCAATTATCTCAAGTCAACAACCTCCTTGGTGAAATCTTGTGTCAAACCCTTGGAAATAATTTTCCTTGGTTCTAAGGTTGCTTTGTGACACCTCTGAATTAGCTCATGATTTTTGGAAATTATTTGAATAATTTAGAGGCAAGTCAAACCTTGGTCAAACCTTTGAAATCACCTTCTGGAAATTCTTGAGAAAATTTCAGAGCACAAAAACCACTGGAAATTTTATGGGAGGTAAACCCCAAGGTAAGCAAGCTCCAGTTAAAATTTCATAAATTTCGGAGTTGATTTGATGCCTGAATTAAATCCCCAAAGATTCAGCTTTAAAATCAAAACCCTAACTGGCTTACACTGTTCCTCAGGCGCGAGTCGGGCTCGGGCTCGAGTCAATTGACTCGGCTGAACCAACTAACCGCACCGAGCGGCTCGCGAGGCGCGCGGGCGATGGGGACCATTGGATCTCCATCGAACGGCTCGCATCCGTGTAGGCATTCGGACCCCTCCGATTGCCCTCTGATTCTCGGCCGTTGGATCAAAATCGGACGTCGTTCCCGTCATCTCCTTCCTCGCTCCCGCTCGCGCGTGTGCTGCGCCATGGCGAGCGCAGAGAGGGAGACAGCGATGCGCCTCGTCACCTCCGTCTTCGTCAACGGCTCTCTGCAGGCGCATTAAATGCCCGTCACTCCACCGCCCCGATTAGTCGTCGTCTCAACTGCTCCCGTCGCTCACGGCAACCGTAGCGGCAGTGAGAACCCGAGGCGGCCAACGGTGCCCTCCTCGCTCCATAGGCCTACTAAAGCTCCCTGCTTCCTCCCTGGGCATCTTTTCGCCATCCCTCACCTCTTGGTTACCTTCTCTGAGCTCGAGCGAGTTCCGAGCGCCCCAGCACTCATCTCTGCCATTGCCGGCCGCGGAGCTTTTGGCGCCGACGGTGTTCCAGTGGCTCTCTTGCTTCCCCCTCGTTCCCTTACCTTCGCCTCACTTCAGTGAGTTTAACCCCACTCCATTTCAGTTCCGTCGGGAGGAGCTGAAATCGGAGTTTTCCCAAATTTGCATAAATCTCCATCTTCTTCCCGGCACGGTAAGACTCCCATTTCCCAATCCATTCCTCAGGGAGCTTCTCGTGGTATTGCGAAGCTCATGGTACCACCGGTGTTGCTAGTTTGGCCTGTCGGCCCCTCGCGTTGAGGCATCCCCGCACCGCCGCTGATCCTCGTCGCCGGGCTGCTCCGTTCATCCTCAGTCCACCCCAACCCCGTCATCATCTTCAGTGAACCCCTGGTGAGCTTAAGCTCTTCCCCGTTTAGCTTTTGCTGCACCATGGCCGTAGTTCCTGTTTGGTTCGCGCGCGCCGCCGTTAGCCTCGGCTCGCCGCCACTACGTATGGACTCGGTTGGTCGCGTTAAGTCCATAGGACCCCGTCATAGCTTTTGCACCCGTCCATTTGCGCGTAGCTTAGCCGTGTCATCGTTTTTGTTTTCGGCCGTAGCACTCCCTCCGCCTCTCGCCGCCGCGCCGCCGCGTCAGGTCGCCATTGGCCTCGCCGCTGGTGCCATCAGGTGCGCAATAGTGCTAGGATCCCGTTTTGGCCCTTGGCCGGCGTCGCCATGGCGATTCTCGCCGGCGACGAGCCGAGCAAGCTCGCGGCCGGGAACTCCTCTGTTGTCGGGCGGAGCTCCAGGTCGGGGGCAACGTGGCTCATGCCGGTCGTCCGATCTAGAGATCTACGCCCCTCGGCTCTCACGTCGCCGCCCTCTTACTGCGCTCGGTGCTGTGTCGCTCGGATTCAACCGGGGACATCCGATCTGAGATCGACGGCTCTCAATCGTCCACGTCTCCGGGTGTTAGGAAAATCCCCTAAAATGCTAAGTCCAAAAACTGAAGAACTTTAGGGTCTTGTCATTTTTGTATCTCTGTAACTATAGATCCAAATTAGATGATTCCAATTTTGATAGCTTCCTTATACCTTGAACTTAAATATAAAAATAATTGTAGACCACGATCAACCCTGGAAAACTGTTTTCAAAAATAGTAAACAAGTGAACTTAATACTGTTTTTCAGAACTTTTAGCAAACTTGTAAAATGTATAACTTTTAATCTATAGATCCTTTTTGTATGAATCCGATTGGATTAGCTTCCACTGCTAGTGTATTTGCTAGGAAAATTGGTTTCACAAATTTTACTGTTTTTAAAAATCATAAGGATCATATTTTAGTTTAATACCCTAAACAATTTAGACAAATCATAACTCTTTAAATATAACTCCAAATGACCTGAAATTTTATATGGATTATCAATATACCAGTAGGTAGCTACCATAAAAGTTTCAGCTTCAAAATCTTTCTAGAAAATATTTTTGCTACAGTATCTAATTATGGTCGAAAATAGGTTTTTAGGGAATATCTTTTGCACCACAAATCCAAATTAGGTTTTTCCAGTTTCTATGTCTAGGTTTATTCCTATTTTACCTTGTGTATAAATTTTGTGTCATTTGGATGCTTTTTGCTCAATATTTGTGATTAGGGTTTATCGCCTTATTTGCTTTTCGTCGTGTTATTTGCTTATGCGATTAGGTGACGAAGAGTGGGTTGAGCCTGAGAGCGATCCTCTGCAACAGTTTGAGCAACAGCAAGAAGGCAAGCAGTTTGATCATCTCCTATTGATCCCATTACTTTTAAAGTCTAATATTTTGTTTAACTTCTATGTATGCATTGCTATTTTGTTGTTAAATTGATTAGTTAGACCTCTAGTTGCATCATCTATAGGTAAATGATTATCCTCTACTACCCGAGCCTAGGTTATTTCTTTGTGATTAGAGTTATTGGATGAGCTCTTGTCACTTAGTAGATTTCGGATAAATATTGCTTAGCCATGCCTAGTATCGGTAGTATTGGGCGATCATCGACTTAGTCGATGATCTTGATCACACAAATACTTATACTACTCCATTATGTCCAACCCTTGTGTTTTATTGATTTACAAATCAAAAACTGAAAACAAAACTATATCTTGACTTGGGCACAATGGTATGTTGATGTGATCTGTTGGGTGTGTTTGGAATGGTGCCTAAGTCCCCAAGGACCGAGTTACTTGTGTCACTAAGCCAAGCGCTTATTGCGTGCTAACCACACGAGGGGGATATGGAACCTCTCTTGACTAAGTACTTTGGGAGGTGTTAATTATGAGCTGGTTGGTGGGTGTTTTGTGTGTGGTGTTTGGAGGGGAGCATTAGCAGACCGGTTAGGCTGTCTAATGTGTCCTTCTCCCATGGGTTGCGGCTCTTAATTAGCATCGTCCATTGGAAAGCGTCTTGTTAGACTTAGCCATGCCTGCATACCAAAGGAAGTGTGCTAACCGTGGCTGGTGGAAAGGCGGTCTATCGTGTGGGTACATTGGTACACCCCTGCAGGGTTAAAACTATTCGAATAGCCTTGTCCTAGGTTATGGACATGCATGGATAAGGCGTGCAAGAACTAGACTACAACCTTTTAAAAACTTAAACTTGACATGGGTGGTATGAAGGGGTACTTCATGCTATTGTTGTGGTGACTATGGGTTAGTCACTTCTAGGTTGGTGTTGTCATCTATCTATTGTTTTATTTGTCTCTCTTTTATTTGAACAATAAAAGTTAATTGCAAACTTGCTTTGAATCTATTACCTTATTGCAAATGAAAACTTGCTTTATCTTGAAAATAAGTCGAGCCTCATCCACTTAAATAAAGCTTGCATGTAGTTAATTATAGTTCTGTTATCTCACACGTCAGTCTTGCAGTACAAAAACAAGTTTTGTACTCATCGCTTTGCTTAATATTAATTGTTGCAGAGGAAGAAGGTGAGCCCCAAGGGCCTCACTTTTGTGAGTGTGTTGCTTGTATTGTTTGGGACGATTAGCTTGGTGGTCGGTTGGTTGCCTTGTGGGTAAAGGCACACCGATTGGCTTTTGTTTATCGCCATCTTATGGCCATTTTGCTTCATTGTTTAAATTAGTTACTTATGTGTTATTTGGCGGTCGGCCTCTCTTTTGTAATAACTCTCTTTATATTATCTATGTCTTTCGGTTGTTGCTTTTGCTTGACCCTATGTGTATGAATGGAATTGATGCATGATTTTGTAACAGGTGTGTATACTGCAGTGCAGGAAGTATACATATCTCGAGGCTTGGTTTATTTGATTTGTACTGTTAGGACCAAGTGGATGGTTAAACAGTACAGGCCGAATAAACCGGGGTCCTCACATTCTCCCAGTGGTACCAAGTACCATTGCACCTAATGCAAGAAGGATGGGCATTTGATTGAGTTCTGTTGGCGTAGGTTGAAAAATGCTAAGAAAAATCTTGCTAGAATGTCATCTAATCAACCTAGAGCTTTTGTGAGACATGGTAATTTAGAAAGGAAAAAACCTGGTCTAGGATTTATTTCACATGCTAATCATGCTCATGCTCCTAGACAGGATAACTCTCATGTTAGAGTAACCATTGCTCACAGCAGAATTTCAAATAGAATCAAGGATAGCACTTCTGCTTTGCATACTACTCGCAGACGTGTGTCTCAGTACTGGGTTCCCAAGTCATGTTTAACTAACCCTAGTATTGAGACACTTCGTTCATCTGTGCCTTGATTTTCAGGATCGCCGCGGAAGGAAGGACACGTGGTTCGTCGACTCCGGCTGTTCACGCCACATGACCGGAGACTCAAAATGGTTCACCTCCTTCACGCGGTCGATAGGTGATGTCCTCATCACCTTTGGAGACAATACTCAAGGGCGGATTGAAGGAACAGGAACAATCAGGGTGAACGACAATTTCATCCTAAAGGACGTCGCCCTTGTGGACAAGCTTAGGTTTAACTTACTCTCGTCTCACGACTTCTTGATGATGGTTATGAGACTATATTTAAGAAAAATGCTTGTCGGGTGCTTGATTCTCTTTGGTGAGCTCGTTTTTGGGATTTATAGAGTTGCTAGGATCTTTGGAGCTGATTTTTCTGAATCTCTTGCTGGTTCTCTTAAATGTTTGTTTACTCCTTCTTCTGAGTTCTGGCTTTGGCACCGACGTTTGGGGCACATTGGTTTTGATCATCGACGCGAGTTAGCAACCTTGATCTCATGAGAGGTTTGCCCAAACTCAAAGCCGTCAAGGATCTTTGTATGTGCGCCACAGTAGGCATGGCAAGCAAGTTGCCGCCTCACACCCTTGGTGACTTTGGTCATGACCGCGGACCGGGACAGTTGCTTCATATGGATCTTTGTTGGTCCCGCTAGGTTCGGTCAATTGGTGGCAAGTGGTACATTCTTGTCATAGTTGATGATTTTTCGAGATACACTTGGGTGTTCTTTCTTGCTTCGAAGGATGAAGCTTTTGGTCATTATCGTGATCTTGTTCTTCGTTTGGCTTCTGAATTTTCTGGTGCCTTGAGAACGATCTGCAGTGACAATGGCACGGAGTTTAAGAATACCTCGTTTGCCTCTTTTTGTGCTGAGCGTGGAATTGAGCATCAGTTCTCTTCTCCACACGTCCCTCAACAGAATGGCGTTGTGGAAAGGAAGAACAGAACCTTAGTCGAGATGGCTAGGACAATGCTAGATGAGTATAGCACACCGAGGAGGTTTTGGGCCGAAGCTATTTCTACAGCTTGCCATATTGCAAATCGTGTCTACTTGAGACCTTCTTTGGGCAAGACTTTATATGAGCTTCGTTTTGGTAGAAAACCCTCTGTTTCTCATTTTCGAGTTTTTGGAGCTAAGTGTTTCATTCTCAAGACAGGAAACCTAGATAAATTTAAATGAATTGAATAACAAATAAATCATACAATTGGCAAAGTGGCTGTCCACTTTGATACAACAACAAACATGAATATCCCATTCATGACGAATACCGAGTTTACCCACAATTTTAACTCCAAATCTAACAATAAGCAACCACAAATTTCAAGCGGTCGTCCATAACCGTGGACACGGTTATTCGAATAGATTTATACCCTGCAGGGGTGTACTACTTTACCCACACGACTTGATTAGCCCATAAGACTCCAGATGCCTCCGAATATAGCATACTTCCTATGGTATGTCGGCCGGGTAAATCAAGATATGGTTGTTTTTAGCAAGAAGATCCCATTGAGCTAAGTCCCTCAACCCAGGGCTCCTAGGAAACACAAGACGTTAACATCTCCATCCTATCGGCCCAAAAGGAAAACATAGGATTTCTCGGTCACACAACAAAACCTTCCCCCTACTTAACCATACAGTACCCATATACCGCGTGTGATAGCACAAGTGTTGCTTGAATAGCAGGTACACAAAGTTCGGTCCTTAATTGTCCAGACAAGTCAAACCACATACCCAAATCTCGTGCACAAAGCACCATCACTAACCAACACTTGTCCAGACCAAAACTTCTTTAAAATGTCAAAATTTAACTCATAAAATAGATACGGGATCTGAAACAGAAGTATATAATGAGAGTTGTATTTATCCCATAATTGTCGGGTTATTCCCAACAATCAAACTACCGTTTCTAGACTTGCATGGCTAAGCAAACCCGAATAACTCAATTTCACACATCCTATCATACGCATTTCAGTACGGAAATAATTCATGGATAGCCACAATGACAAGATAATAGGACGTGTCTAACTATTCATCACAAAAATAGCGACATTATCAAAATAGCATGCAAGCAATTATCATTGCATCCATCCTAACAAAACTGGGATCAAATATGATGCAAAAAGAAAGTTCAGAGGATGCTTGCCTTGCTGGAAAAGTAGTTGTTCACTCTCAGTAGCGTAAGAGTCAATATCAATTGCTTCAGAATCTAAAGAATAAAGACCGATATAAACACCGAGGAATACTCCAAAAATCAATATGCTAAAAAATGCATGATTTTTCTATAGTATCTAAGTCATGATTTTAGATGATTTTTAGTGAAAGAATTATTTCATTTTTATCTAGTATAAGAAAGTTCTGGTGGTTTGAATTTCAGATTTCAATATGCCTTCATTCATGTAATTTAATTATGAGATGAAAATTTGTAGAGCAGTGGTGAGTACATGGATTACATGGATAAATAGGCAATATTATTACAAGTTCAACAGAGTTGAGCTTGCCTCATTTGGAGTTTTCATGATTTAGTTATGAATTTCTAAAGCTATCAGCATTTTATAGTGTAACAAAATTCCTTTTAGGATCATTTTCCTCAAAATATATTTTCTATGACAGAGGTAAGATTGAAACCTACTTTATAAATTAGTTCACTTAAAATGAAAAATATCAAAAGTGGTTTCACTGTTTTTGGAGTTAATATGAAATAGTTATGTATTTTTGAAGTTAAAAGTCTTTTTCTATTGTGCAAATAATAGAGTTATGGCTTATTCTTCCCAAAATAATACTCTCTGTTACAGGGACATGTTTGAAACCAATTTTAATATAAAGTTCAATCAAAATGAAAATTTCCAGAAGTGGTTTCATTGCTTTTGGAGTTAAAATGAATTTGTTATGCATTTTAGAAGTTAATACCAATTTTCAGTGTGTAAATTAATAGATTTCGAATTTCATAAAGTATTTATAACTTTTTCTACCGGCCACACGCTAGCCGCAGTGGCTGACGTGCGGGACTCGATGAATAGTGCATATTCATTTTTATCTCAGATTTTTAAAATCCATTCCGACACGTGGGGGCCGCCGTCAATGGCACACTCCAATGGACTCGGTCCCCCGACGCACACACATAGCGTACGGGGTTTAAGGGCTAGGCCCACCCGTCAGCCGCTATGGCATTAAACGTAACATCCCCGCTTTCCGTGCATGGGGCCCGCACGTAAGTGAAACATTACCGCAACTAAGACATCATTTACAACTAATGATTGGAGTTAACGTTTAATGACGTTGCTACAGTCGCGGTCGGCGTCCGACAACGGGACTGCCGCTCCCTGCTCACTTGCTCGGCGGTTTGCCGGTGTGGTGACCTACGGCCGTGTGAAACAAGAGCCAGGATGGAACGACAATAGCATGGCGGTCCTGACGGTGGCCGGAATTTGGCTGGCGACGAACCACAGCGGCGGCGTGGCAAGAACAGGCGGCGGTGCAAATATGACAAAGGCAGCTACGCCGATTTAAAAACATGCTAAGCAAATGAACGCATGCTTATGCTCCTAGGGGGCATGAGGAAACTACCTGAGTTGAAAACATGACCGGAGAAACACTGAAACTCGCCGGCGGCGTGTGATCGAAAAGCAGCAACTACGGCTCCATGACGACAAGATACCTTGAGCAAGGAAACACACCATGGGTGGTCGGACTAGGTCACTTAGGCACATAAGATGCTAACATAGGGAGGAATCGAGAGGTAACACACCCGGCCGGAGATGGAGGTAAAAAAGGGCAAGGTCGGCCGAAAATGGGGCTAACTCAAAATCCGAACACTCCTGTGAAGCAAACAAGTAATAAGTTGAGGGGAAAACTTAGCTAGACCCTAAGGTGCATTGTGGCGTGAAAGAAATTGAGAGGAGCTCACCGAAGTTGAGGATGACACGGTGAGGCCTTCGGGTGCACGCTCCGGAACGGCCGAGAGCGCCGGTGGGGGTTCGGGAGCTACAAAGAGAATCAAACGCTCGCATAAGCTAAAATGGAAACGACATTGATCATAGAGGCGAAAGGAAACAAGCGGGGAAAACTTACTCGCATAGAGAGCAAGCACAAGCTTCTCTTTCCTCAGACCCGAGAGGAAAGATGAGGAAGAAGGAGGCGTTCAGGGGCGACTTAAGCACGGAAAAATGACGGAGTAGACGCGGCGTTAGCTGGGAAAGCTCGGGGACTGGTCGGGAGAGGCGGTGCGGCAACGCCGTTGACGGGGCAGCACAGAGCTCCCTCGGTGCGTGGCGCTCGAGCTCTGCTTGCGCCTGCCCGAGGTTGAAGGAAGCCCTGACCGGTGGGCCCAACCGGTCAGTGGCACAGTTCCGTGCGCCAGGCCGAGTCAAGTGGGTCGGTGAGGACCATTTGATCTCGATCCGACGATCGCAGGCGAAGGTGCGGTTAAGCGGTCGGGCTAAGCCGAAACACCGAGTCGGACTCGAGCCCAGGGAATAGTGACAGGTTTGGGTCTAGGGTTTTGACTAGAATTTGCATTGTTTTCCCTACTTTGACCATGGGCTTAAAAATAGAAAAAAATTCCTAAAATCATGAAATAATTTGTGGGGATTCCTGGGATAGCCTAGTATCCATAAAAATTATGTAACCCTACTGTTCATTATATATAGTGTATAATTTAATTTCAATCTTGATATTAATCTTTAAATTGTGTTTGAATTTTCATAGGGTTCAAACCAGTCCCAAAAATTTGGAAAAATTATATTAATTCATGATAATTAATATAGTATTGGAATAAATTATTTCCAGAGGAACTTTAGTAGCATTTATTTCAGTTTTTAGTTTGGAGTTCAAATTAAAGTGTATGTTTCATTTGTATTTTGAGATTTTCCAAGTACAATATTTAAATAAAAAGTTTCAAAACATGATGCATGCTAATGAGAAGCATAATAAACCTCTTTATTAATTTGGGGATGTGACAAAGTCTCTTAGCATTAACGTTATAAATGGGGATATCCTCAAGATTCAAAACATACAATCCATTCACCAATGGAGAAAGGCCATAAAGCATATCTTCAAAATAGATTGAACAACATTTGTTCTTTATTCTGAATTCATAACCTTCTACTCCTAAGCATGAAGCAGAAATAATGTTTTTGCTTAAGGCTGGAACATAGTAACAATTATTTAGTTCTATAACTAATCCTGAAGGTAAAACTAATGGTAAAGTGCTAATAGCTAATGCAGCAACTCTTGCTCCATTGCTCACGCGAAGATCAACATCTCCTCTTGCCAAGCTTCTACTCCTTATCAGTCCCTGCATCGAATTGCAAATATGAGCAACCTATCTGGTATCAAATACCCAAGAACTGGTCAAAGAGCTGGCAAGATTAATTTGTATAACATTTATACATGAACTAGAAGTCATACTTCCTTTGTTCTTTTTCATTTGTGCCTAGTACTTCTTGCAATTTCTCTTCCAATGCCCAGTCTCATGACAATGGTAACATTCTATGTCAGGCTTACGACCCAGTTTAAGCTTCTTAAGCTTAGCCTTGAGACTCTTGATCTCATCTTTTAGTCTTTCCTTTGCATTTTTCCTTTCCCGACTTACCCTTCTTCTTGAAGGCTGTAGTCTTTTGAACCATCATCACATGATTGGAACTTTTCTTGATACTCTCCTCAGTACCCTTAAGCATACCATGTAACTTTATCATTGATTTCTCCATTCCATTCATATGAAAATTCAGTATGACAGGCTTAAAGCTCGCAGGGAGCGATTGGAGAATCACATCAATAGCCAACTCTTGGCTAAGGGGAAAACCAAGCTTTTCCAAGCTCTCAATGAGACCAATTATTTTGATCACATGAGGACTGACCGGGTTACCTTCTAACAGCCTGCAAAAAAACAATTCCTTAGAGGTGTTGAACCTCTCTGCCCTTGCTTGATCCTGAAACATACCCTTCAGACTCACAATCATATTATAAGCGTCTGTGGTCTCATATTGCTTCTGAAGCTCAGATTTCATGGTTGCAAGCATTAGGCAGTGCACATCGACTGCATCATTGCAATGCTTCTCATAAGCATTCTTTTCAGCTCGAGTAGCATCAGCATTCGGTTCCTCGAGATAGGGATTCTCTAGAACATATTCCTTCTTTTCTTGCTTGAGAACAATTCTCATATTACGAAACCAGTCAATGAAATTTGAACCATTCAACTTTTCCTTTTCGAGAATAGATCGCAAATTAAAGGTAGGTGCAGAAGAAGTAGTAGGTGCCATGATCTACAACAGAAAATATATGCAAAGATTTAGCACTATGTTTATGAAAGATCTTCTATTAATTACTCATGTCAGTGGTTATGTTCGACCAGTCTACGACCAGCTCGTATCACCATACGACTAGTCTGGACCTGGTCGTATCACCATACGACTAGTCTGGACCTGGTCGTATCACCATACGACCAGTGGTCAAACTCAACCAACAACAGATATTAAAGGATACTCCCACTATAAACCATGTTTCCCTCAAACAACATATAGTGAGTTCAAGATCCACAAACCATTAAGTCCTAGTGAGCTTTGGCATCACTGCTAGAAACTTAGTGATTTTAGGTAAGCAACCCTTTGCTAATCATATCACATATGACTCTTGTTTGATTGGAGACATCACATGTACTTCCGACCAACACTATGCCCCAAAGCCCAAAACTGTTTGATAGCCTTGTTAAGTAAAACCAATACTATGCATGCGAGTGTCCAACACCCACTCCATCTTATTAAGATAGTTAATGGCACCCTACATTAGTAGACCTGCCAATTAACGATCAAAATCGTGATAGGTACAGCAATTGGAAAGGCATCAATTTTACTTAATTTTTCCTGAGAGATACTACTCTATCATGTCAAAACATCTAATGATAAAATATGATCAAATAGCATAACAGGAATAAACACAAACATTCACAGATAATCAAATTAAACTGTGAAATAGTATGGCCCTTAACATGTCGATCTTCATCAGCATGCTTCCTATTCTCCGACCACCATGCTTGAAGTCTCCGACTGTATTCATCTACTAAGCAATTACTCCTAAAAGCTAGTAATGAATTACATGGGATAATTTCAAGCATCTCTTGTCGGCACGCAGGCCGTTATACAATAATATGTAGCTCGATAGCTATCTCACAGCATCACATACACAATGGGCCATACTATTCACATCAAACCCTGCAAAAATGAGTTATGCATAGAATCCAATTCTATCGGGTGACAGGAACACATACTATCTATAACGCATTGTACGAATACCCAACACGGCGGTTCCGCTAGCCGGTTAGCGGCCGGGGTTCGAAGGGGCAGCATCCCTTGCTGGTCGAGGGCAGCACTCTCGGAAAATTTTCCCGATACATGAATCTTATTAACACATCCGAGCCTTGGAAATCATCAGATTAATCATATTAACCCTATTCCGAACCAATCTGATCACTACCTTCATACGACCACACACTGCGACATACTCCGATGGCAGAATTCCGACCGGTAGGAGTATCATGTAAGGCAGTCAAAAAACAAGTCGAGTAAATCATCTGGTGCTCTTAATTTGTACCTCATCGAAAACCCCATCTACTATCGCCGAACATTGATCGATCCTATCGACCAGTGCCTAGATCTTTTCATGCATATGAACCAATCTAGGTTATGAGACCAAACTAGTAATAGATCCAATCTACTACTGCCACATATCCAATATAAGTGACCGATCTAGATAAAAAACTATGCAAGCTCTGATACCACTGTAGGGATACGGGTAGGCTACGCTAGCAACAATTCAAATTTTCTACCACGTAAACCAGGAAGCCAAGCAAGTTAGATGATCACAGATTATTACCACCTGAAGCGTAGTGTAGCGGAAGAAGAGTCGGAGCAGCCTGGTCTGATGAAGAATGCGCCGATGTAGTGGTCGTAGATGATCATCCAATGTCCTCGTATTCGATCGTCTCCTCCAGCAACCTCTGTAGTCCTTGTGAATATCGCGAATCGTCCTCAGCGCAACAGCAACCGCAGTAGTGCCTCTACGGTATCCACACGTCCAGAGAAGGAACAACCAACCATACACCGGTGTGCTAGCACCAAGTCGCACGGGAAGGCTCTCTCAAGAAGATGGCGGCTAGGGTTTCGGTGGAACAACTCATGAGTGTCAACCTTTTCTCCTCTCCATTATGATAGCCTCAAGCATCTCCTTATATAGTGCCCTGTGTCGGATCCTATCCGAATACGTTTGACGAATCGTATTCGTACTGGTTTGTTCCATCCCATTAAGTGTGTGACCCGTTAGGTTTATGTGTAATCAGTTGTGACTTGGAAACCCTTTCGAACCACGAGTCGTAGCGGTACCTAGCAGGACAAAACGATTCCCGAATACACACAAATTATATCGGATGAACCTTAATGCAATATGATCTATGACTAGGTCCTCATCACTTACGACTAGGTCCTATCTCTACACAACTAGTTCGTATTCGGTCATGACCAGGTTTCGACCACTCTGTAATTTCGTTCGACCAGTCTACGACTAGCTCGTATCTCCATACGACTTGTCTGTAACTGATCGAACTAAGCGATCTACTCTAGTATACTCCCTTTGCCTCACGACATCTGTTTGAACTCCAAGTGAGATATATTGTCATCCACGGACTGTTCAATACTTTCTCGATCGAGTTGTCGAATAACCTTATGTGGTCGAACACTTCGACCACTAGTGGCATGGCCATGCACTTTCTTTACCCGACTAGTTCGAGGGGCCCAGAGACATCTCTCCTGTTATGTTAGGAGGGGCAAATCCCATATCCGATCAGTCACATCCCTCTACATGTTTCATAGCATACCCAAAAGCTATCTTTATAACTACCCAGTTACGAGTAGCGTTTGGCAACCCCTAAGAGTGTTATTACACATGTAGAGAACGATGCTGATCTCAGGTCTCAGGATTATACATCATCATTGCTTGAGACCAACTAATGACACATAGGATCATAACAATCTCAATAGTGTCTCAAGGTGGGTCAATCCAACCCCATATTGTCTAACATGTGTTCACATTATTGATTTGGTATCCCTATATCCATGACCGGTGAAGTATGGTCATCAATCAATACATGTGCTGGTCGTAGAGTCAATGGTGTTCCGACCAGTGACATTCGACTAGGGATACTTAAATAACAACATCATATAAGTTAAAGAGTTTCACTAACAAGTCACATACTCGTTGATCTATATAACTAATGATTCATTCAAGGAACAGAATAACATTTATTCAATAACTCATAAACATAGACGTGATACAATCATCTCTATGATTGCCTCTAGGGCATATCACCAACAATTGCACCGTTACTTCTCACGTGATTCGCATCCAAAAACCAATCTCATCCCCTTTAATTGTCAGAAATGCAATATGTCAATCTTCCGCTCTTCACTTGTCTGTCATCTTGTCTTGCACCAACCTATGGAACATTGAGGCTCTTTGAGCCATAGTATTGGGACAAGATGAATGAAAACTATTATCAAAGATAATTATAGAAGCATGCGTGGACTTTCCCCCGTCATCTCGCTACGTGGCTTCCTACAACCCTTAGCTCCTAGCGAACTCCTCATACATCATAGTGGTGATCAAGAACAGAAGAATAATAGATGAAAACATGGCAACAACAATCTAAAAATATACAAAGGATATAAAGATTTACAATGTGGTTGGTACTTTGAATCACCAATACATGTATGATTACAATGGGAGAATGCAAAAATGGATGAAAACTATGGTGGAATGACCTGGAGGATGGTGTTCTAGACGTGACGGTGTTGTTGTGGTGTTCTTGTAGCATCCTCCTTGTTGTAGATGAGAACTGGCTCGTTTAAATACCAGTCTCCTAGGAGGGTTTTGCGTCGCTAGGAGGCTGAATTCCACCCTTGGTCCTTCACGAAATTTGCTCTGCTTGACGTGGCGAAGCCTCTAGAGTGTGGTACAATAATGTAGTATGAATAGGATGATCGTAAGCCATGTTGTATTCTTCTCTAAAGTGTTAGTTCGCATTGATCCAAGTCTGGTTTCCTTCCTCTTGACGACATCCTTTTATTTTTGTTCCTTAAGGTGTGAGATTCCCTCTGATCTTGCAGATATTCACATCAAACACATTTTTTTGTACAATGGCAATTAATTAGATGTTAGCCGAGCAAATAAAGGATAAATCAAGTAAAATGTATGCAATAAACGCACAACAAAATCGTAGGATTTTGAGGTGGATCCAAACCCTACCCGATGAAGCACTAAGAGGAGTCAGATCCTATCTACAAATGGGAGAGATGAGAGTGCCACCACCAACAACACATCGAGAACACCTTCTCCAACATATTTCGTACCATTATTCATCCATTAGTGCATCTCCACCCGTGACAGCTCAATTTTGAAATTTTTGAAACTTGCATGAAATTTATGGATTTCAAAAACTTTTGTTGTATTTTGTGAATTCCCAAAAGCCTATCATGCAATTCAAAAATATGATTCAGTTTTTGTTGCTAAAAATTAAATTTATAAAAATCTACAAGCCAAAACGTGTGCCAAACCTCCTCAGGATTTGAATTTGAAATTCAAATTCAATCATGAAATCTCAAAACAAAATCAAATATCCTATTCCTTTCTCTCTCCCTCTTGGGTCGAAATCCCATCGCGGCCTAACTCCTTCCCTCTCCCATGGCCCAACCCTCTCTAGTCCTCTCCCTTTGCGCAACCTAGCAGCCAAACCGACATGGCCGTCGCCCACTTCCCACTCTCCTTCTCCCTCCTCACGCAACCCAGCCGGCTTCACGGCCCAACAGGCAGTGTCAGCCTAGCTTTACGCCCGCTCTCACTGACAGGTGTACCCAACCCCATGCATCAGCCCTAAGCATTGTTTTTCTTCTTCCTCTCTCGGCCTCCTCCCGATAGTTCTCTCTCCCTCCCGCTCGTTTTACCTCTCTCTCTCTCTCTCTACGTAAGCATGTGATGGGGAGACAGTCGAGAACCTGCAACTACAGTAGTCCTCGAGCTTAATGCCACCACAAGGTCATCACATCGCCTATGCACTCACGAGAAATCAGGCAGAGATGCACTTCATTAACACTTTTTCCTCCTTCCTTCTCTTCTCTATTAAAGCCGCGCCTCAGGCTCCCTCTTGCCTCCCACAACACCTTCACTCTGTCTTCTTGCTCCCCAAGCTTAAATCAAGCTCGAAGGCACAACGTACTGTCAGGACCACCTTGGGATGTACTGAGAAGATCTCTCAGGACCTCTTAGGGAGGTCCGACAGGACCACCCGGGGGTCGTATAAATTCTCTAAGAACACCCACAGAGGACGTCCTCCAGGACCTCCCAGGAGATAGCAAGGACCTCTCGGAGGTCGTGGACACCTATGCACTGAGTTAGTCCTAGGAACCGAAGCTAACTCGCACAAGTCAACATAGGTGTAAATCACAACCACAAAGTCCACAAAAGGAGCAGCGGATAAAGAACAAATAAAAACTAAGCAAGGGCCTTATGGCCAAGGTTGTTTACAGATGTGCCAGCAAGGGCTTACAAGAATGACAACAGAGCATTTCAGCAAAACACCGAGTACGCATGGAGCCATCCGACAAACCCATAGGCTGTCGAGTGGAGGACATCCCTAAAAGTTCGGGTCATCAAAGAACTCCTCCTCGAAGAGGTCTGAGCCACCAAGAACTGGATCGTCTTTGGCTATTGCTTACAACAGAAGGACAAAAAGGCATAAGTACGTTAAATGTACTCAGCAAGTCACAGGGAGCAGTTATGCAAATAATATTCATGCATTGGCTTTGACAACAGGAGCTGCAGGGTTAGTTTGCAGAAAGCCACATTTCATAGGAAATAATATAAATAGGTTAAGAGCTCAAGTTAAAAACAATAATACATAAGTACAATTGATTTAAAAGGGAGGTCGTGAGCACCAACTCACTCCCAAGACTACGTGTGGGAGGTCCTGGTTGCACCCACGTCCAGGACCACCCCCACGACCACCCTGGAGCACCAACTCCAGGACGTCCGAGGTACCTACCCCGAGCACCCTGGACCACCCCCGAGCCAGCCTCGACCTCTCTAGAGCCGGCCAAGGTCTCTTCGAGATAACAACCATGACCTCCCGTGAGAGACCAAGTTCTCAACTTTTGATAAAAGTCTACCCCTTGCGCAAAATCACCAAGCAAATGTCCATGACCAAGGACTTGGCTATTCGAATAGATTTTTACACTCTGTAGAGGTGTACAACTTTACCCACAATTCACAACCTCTCTAGCGGGGAGGTTCCCGTCCAAACCTTGCTCATTTCCGAAGATGAGCAGCCTAGAGAGCGCGACAAGGCCTTTACAAAGCTTGAAACTGGCTTAGAGTTGCCCGCTAAGGTTTCGCTTCTAACGGGCATCACACTACATCAGATTCATACCCCCTCTTGCGCCAGCGAATCACACGCTCAACCACAATAGAACCAGACCAGCTCCTTACTAATTATTTGGCCCAAACCACCCCAATAAAGTGATCTTGTGGTTGAACGCAAATACCCTGATCATTGGATCACAAAGTAAAGTCCTTAGTTGCTGCTCAAGCAAGACCATCCACAACCCCAAAGATAGAGTAAAACAACATATGTTTTGAAATGCTAGGTTCAACCATGATCAAAGGTTTGTGACTTGCCTTCGCTGAGCAGTGGGGAGGCTTCGGTAGAGGCTGCTGGATCCACGAACTCCCCTTCGAACTCGGGACCTACACGTTCGCAAAGAACCAAATAAACAAGACAAGCTCAAGCAAAAGAACTCAAAGGAAACAAAAGAACTTAAGCAAATCCAACTTAAAACTAGAAGAACAGGAGGTCCTGGCTTGAGGGGAGGTCCAACCAAGGGAGAGTGAAACTTCAGATCTCAAGCACGGTGAAAACAAGGTGTAGCAAGGAAACTAGGAATGAGAAAAAGTGTGGTGAAGGGAGGTTCTCTCGGCTACAAATAGCAAGAGAGGCAGAGGTGAATGCACTTTGGCTTAGAGCGACGTGTCAAGGGTAGGTGAGAAAATGGTACAAAGATAAGACAAGGCAGGCCATCAAAAGGAGGAACAAAGAACCTCAGATGTGACCACATTCAATGTGCCGCAACAACATTAAATATTCAGAGACTTTCTGCTACAAAGCGTGCAGAAAGGGAAAAGGGGGCAGGGCTGGCTCAAAGAAAGAGATTGGTCAAAGCAACAGGAAAAAGTCGTGACCAAAGGGGAGGTCCTGCGAAGGAGGAGGTCCTCACAGAGGTCAAAGGTGGCCCTATTCCACCAGGGTGGCCTTTGTAAAAAGTCCAGAGGTCATAACCACATAGTGTGGTCGTGACACAAAAGGGTGATCTTTGCAAAAAGACCAGAGGTCATGACCACATAGGGTGGTCGTGACACAAAAGGGTGGCCTTTGCAAAAAGACCAGAGGAGGTCATAAGGGCAAAGTGGAAGCCCAAGGGACACAAGGAAAAACACATCGAACCAGGGCCACACGATATTGATCAGATGGTCCAAGGAAAGCAGGGACGTTTGGGGCACACGAACACCTTGTCTAAATCGGGCCATCTAAAAGAGATCTAAGGGTCCTAAGAAGGGGAAGGCACGCACAGAGTCTAGACTCATGGGAGGTCTAGACAAGGAGGGGTTCAACGATCAAGATACAAAAGGGGAAAAGGGTCCAACAGAGGAGATCCAAGGAAAAGGTCCAAGGGGGTCCCAACTGCCAGGATAGAACCCAAAGAGATCTCGACGGTTAAGATTGTAACAGCCCAATTTTCAAATTTCAGTACAAATTAAAATTTATGTATTTTTGTGGAATTTTTGAAAGCTTTTTATAATTATTTTAAAGTCAAAACAAATTTATTTGCAAAATTAAAAGCCAACATAAAGTTGGAAATAATTTTATTAAGTCCAAAATGACTATGGAAATTTATGTGAATTTTTCCATAATTTTTGGAATTATTTTGCTATTTTCTAAAGCTTAAATGAATTAACGGTATTAATTTAAATGGAAAAGGAATTTAAAACTAAAAACCCTGTTTGGGCCGAAACCCAAAAACCCAGCCCAAACCTCTCTCGCGCACGCGGCCCGCACGGCCCGCTCCCACGCGCATCCTCTCTCCATCACTTACACGCGGCCCCACAGGTCAGCCTCCCCCACCCTGACCCCACCTGCCAGCCCCTCACACGCACGTGTGTTAAAACCACTCCGACATCCCTCAGCCGTTGGATCTTAAACCAACGGACAGATCTTGCGTAACCGTCGGGAGGCCCGAACATCTCAATCATCGTGAGCCGTTAGATCTAAAATGAACGGCTACGATCCTTTGAACCTTCGCGAGGTTCGAACGTCTCAATCGATGTGAGCCGTTAGATCCAACATGAACGGCCCAGATTCGCTAACTGCCATAACTCCGTGTAACATCCCCATTTTGGCTTGTGTTTCAAATGTAAGAAAATGAGGATAATTTAAAACTTTTCCTGCATCCTAATGCCTTTAAGCTTTTCTGAAGTTCTTGTAAAGGAATTTTGGGAAATTCAAATTCAAAATCCTCATTTATCTCAAGTCAAAACCTTCTGGGTGAAATCTTGTGTCAAACCCTTGGAAATAATTTTCCTGGGTTCTAAGGTTGCCTTGTGACCCCTCTGAATTATTTCAGAATTTTTGGAAATTATTTGAAATATTTTAGAGGCAAGTCAAACCTTGGTCAAACCTCTGGTTTAACCTTCTGGAATTTCTTGAGAAAATTCCATTGCACAAAACCCTCTGGAAATTTTATGGAAGGTTAACCCCAAGGTAAGCAAGCTCCAGTTAAAATTTCATAAAATTTGGAGTTGATTTGATGCCTCAATTAAATCCCTAAAGTTTCAGTTCAAAAACCAAACCTAATCTGGTATGCACTGTTCATCGGGCTCGAGTCAGTTGGCTGGGTCCAACCACCTAACTGTACCGGCTAAGGTTTGGACCCGTCGACGTGGCTCGCTTGTGTGCGTCGGATCTCCATCGCGCGGTCCCTGTTCGGCCAACGAGGTGGTGACGCGTTCTCTTGTCCGCCGTTGGATCAAGATCGGGCGGCCACCCCTCGTCGTCCTCCTCGTGCTCGCTCGCCAGCCCGCTCGCGCTCGCTCTGCGCCATGGCAGAGAGGCTCGTGGGAAGTAGCGTCGCGTCCACTCACCCTCGACGCCAACAGGCAGGTGCATTAAATGCGCGTCGACCAGCGCCCGAAAGTCCATCGCTCACTGCTCCGTCACCCGTGGCGACCGTGAGCGGCGTGGACATCCGAGGCTTGCTGCCGTTGCTCCTGGCTTCCCCTCAGCTACTTAAGCTCCCATCTTCCTCCCCTGCCTTCCTTTACGCACCCGTGAGCTCTCCCTTGCACCCACTGCATTCGTGGAGCTCCCAAACGCCCTGTTTTCTCTCGCCGCCATTGTTGCCCGCGGAGCTTCTCGGTGAAGGCCGTGCTCCAGTGGTTCCCTGGCTCCCTCCTTGCTCCTGTTGCTTCCCCTCACCTCGGTGGTGCTTAACAACCGCTCCTTTTCAGGTGGTTTCAACATGAGCACCGGGATTTTGGATTCCCCCCAAATCGGCCGCGAGCGCCTCTCTTCGTCTCCAGTGCCGGTGAGTCCATCTCCCCTCAATTCCTTCCTCTGGGAACATCAGTGTGGCACGTGGGACCTACTTTGATGATGTGGTCGCTCTCTAGTTGTCCAGGACAGCTTTCCCTCGTTGCCGCTATTGCTGCCGTTGCGGAGCTTCGTCGCTAGAGCTACTCCGACCGCCTCTGCACCTCCGCGTCCGTCAGGTAGCTCCCTGGTAGTCCCTAGATGCTCGAGCACCGCTTGAATGGACCGATGTGGAGCTCTTTTGCTGCTTATCGTCGTCGTCATCTTTGCCGCGCGCCGCCGTCGCGCGCGCGCTCGGTCCACCACCGTTGGTGTGGGTGGTACCGGAGGGTGCGCAACGCTATTGCGCACCCATTCCTAGCATTCACTCGCGTCGCCGTGCCTTTGGTCGCCGGCGTTTTGCCGGTGAAGCCTTCGGCCGTGATGTCGGACGACAACGCTGCGGGAGCGACGTGGCTGGTCTTCGGCCGTTGGATCCAGAGATCAACGACCCTGGAACCTCCACGTCGGCCCTCTGTTCTGCGCGCGTGAGGAGTGTTTCGGCGTGGTTCAATCTGGATCGTTGGATCGAAGAACAACGGCTGGGATTGCGAAGGCATTCGTTCGGTCCGAATGCCCTCATCATTTGGACCGTTGGATCTGGATCCAATGGTGAGCCTCCGTGGGTCCTGTGCGTGTGTGCTGTGCGAGCCGTGCGCGTGGGCCGTCCGATCCAGGATCAACGGCTTGGGTTCGTCCACGTCTCTGGATGTTAGTGAAGTCCCGAGAGTGCTAAGTCCAGAAATCAGTATCACATTAGGGTCTTCTCATTTTCATATCTTTGTTATCTTAGCTCCAAATTAGATGGTTCCAGTTTTGTTAGATTCCTTATACCTTGAACTTAAATAGAAAAATAATTGTAGACCATGATCAAATCTGGAAAACCATTTTCAAAAATAGTAAACAAGTGAACTTAATACTGTTTTTCAGAACTTTAGCAAACTTGTAAAATGCATAACTTTTAATCTATAGATCCTTTTTGTATGAATCCAATTGGATTAGCTTCGACTGCTAATGTATTTGCTGGGAAAATTGGTTTCACAAATTTTACTGTTTTTAAAAATCATAAGGATCATATTTTAGTTTAATACCCTAAACAATTTAAACAAATCATAACCCTTTCAATATAACTCCAAATGACCTGAAATTTTATATGGCTTATCACTACCCCAGTAGGTAGCTACCATAAAAATTTCAGCTTCAAAATCGTTCTAGAAAATGTTTTTGCTACAGTACTAATTATGGCCGAAAATAGGTTTTTAGAGAATATCTTTTGCACCACAAATCCAAATTAAGTTTTTTCCAGTTCCTATGACTAGGTATATTCGTATTTTACCTTGTGTATAAATTTCGTCGCATTTGGATAAGTTTTGTTTGCTCTTTTGTTTAAGTGTTGCTCGTCTTATTGGTTGTTTTCGCTCTTTCGCTTAGGATTCGATATTTGCGGTAACTCAGAGAACGACCCTCCGCAACAATTTGAGCAACGACAAGCGAGCAAGCGGTTTGATCATTTCCATTGATCCCATTACTTTTAAAGTCTAATATTTTGTTTAACTTCTATGTATGCATTGCTAATTTGTTATTAAATTGATTAGTTAACCCTCTAGTTGCATAATCTGTAGGTAAATAATTATCCTCTACTACACGAGCCTAGGTTATTTTTGTGATTAGAGTTCGTTGGATGAGCTCTTGTCACTTAGTAGATTTTCGAATAAATATTGCTTAGCCATGCCTAGTATCGGTAGTATTGGGCGATCATCGACTTAGTCGATGGTCTTGATCACACAAATACTTATATTATTCCATTATGTCCAACCCTTGTGTTTTACCATTTTGCAAATCAAAAACTGAAAACAAAAATTATATCTTGGCTTGGGCACAATGGTATGTTGGGTGATCTGTTGGGTGTGAATGGAATGGTGCCTAAGTCCCTAAGGACCGAGTTACTTGTGCCATTGATCCAAGCAATTGTTGCGTGCTAACCACACGAGGGGGATATGGAACCTCTCTTGACTAAGTACTTTGGGAGGTGTTAATTATGAGCTGGTCGGTGGGTGTGTTCCTGTGTGTGTGTTTGTGGTGTTGGAGGAGCATTAGCGGGCGGTTAGGGCTGTCTAATGTGTCCTTCTCCGTGGGTTGCGGCTCTTAATTAGCATCGTCCATTGGAAAGCGTTTTGTTAGACTTAGCCATGCACATACCAAAGGAAGTGTGCTAACCGTGGTGGTGGAAAGGCGGTCTATCGTGTGGGTACATTGGTACACCCCGCAGGTTAAAACTATTCGAATAGCCTCGTCTAGGTTATGGACACGCTTGGTTATTTCCCACAAGAACTAGACTACAACCTTTTAAAAACTTAAACTTGACATGGGTGGTATGAAGGGTACTTCATGCTATTGTTGTGGTGACTATGGGTTAGTCACTTCTAGGTTGGTGTTGTCATCTATCTATTGTTATAATTGTCTCTCTTTATTTGAACAATAAAAGTTAATTGCAAATTTGCTTTGAATCTATTACCCTATTGCAAATGAAAACTTGCTTTATCTTTGAAAATAAGTCGAGCCTCATCCACTTAAATAAAGCTTGCATGTAGTTAATTATAGTTCATTATCTCACACGTCACTCTTGCAGTACAAAAACAATTTTTGTACTCATCACTTTGCTTAATATTAATTGTTGCAGAGGAAGAAGGTGAGCCCCAAGGGCCTCACTTTTGTGAGTGTGTTCTTGCTGTTTGGGACGATTAGCTTGGCGGTCCGGTTGGTTGCCTTGTGGGTAAAGGCACACCGATTGGCTTTTGTTTATTGCCATCTTATGGCCTTTTGCTTCATTGTGTATTTACTTAATTGTATGACTTTTGGCGGTTGGCCTCTCTTTGTGATAACTCTCTTTATATTATGTATGTCTTCCAGTTGTTGCTTTTGCTTGGCTCTATGTGTATGAATGGAATTGATGCATGATTTTGTAGCAGGGTGTGTATCTGCAGTGCAGGAAGTATACATATCTCGAGGCTTAGTTTATTTGATTTGTCTTTGTTAGGACCAAGTGGATGGTTAAGCAGTATAAGCCGAATAAACCGGGGTCCTCACAAAGTTGGTATCAGAGCCATTCCGACCGTAGTAACCCAAGCTTGGTCGTCCTTAGGATATTTTGAAAACCTTATTTTCAAAGTATCAAATGGTTTATGAAAGCTTAAGTAAGTTCTCAGATTTTACTCCTTACCTATCTTAGCTTTCTATCTCACCTTGCTCTAATTTGAGTTTTAAAACTTGTTTTCCTCTCCTTCCCTCCAAAGATAGTTGTTATCGATTAATTGGGTTTTGGGAACCAATGAGTTTGGCAAATTGAAGTGTTAGCTGCCCTCTACAAGGTTTTGAAGCTTCCGAGGTTGAAGATTTCGGCTAGGATGCTTGGATGCAAAATCTGGACAGCGATCATTCAGTTTCCGGACAGCAAGCTCAAAGGTTCTAAATAGGGTAGAAAATGAGAGGTTAATCAATTAAAACTTGTGGGCATAAAAGGGTAAGATGTGATACTAGTTAGCTAAGTATCTAACACTTATTTCGCTAGTTTAACTTTGCTCTCAAGTAGTGTTAGATTGGTTGTAAGGTGCTGAAATTTTTATCTTCTCAAACCATGGCTCGTTCATTCAATACGGGTTGATGACATCGAGAAGTTGAGATTTGGTTTGGTGTTCCCCTTGCTGTTTTGGAGCTTCTTTGGAAACATTTAAAGTTGTTTACTTGCTGTTTTGGCTTTCGGTTAGGGTGATGTTTCATTCCCCTAATCGTTAACTTTTCGCTTTCATCAACTTCTAGTATTAGTGCTTTGGTTTCTAACCTAAATTTCTTGAACTAGGATGGCTGGAGGTACTCGTAGCGGCCGTGGTCAGCAACCTGGTTTGGATGAGGAGCTCCCGCCTCCTCCAACCATGGTGAGGTCCTTCTTGGTCGAGCGCAACCGTTCGGAGGGCGGAGGGTCTGCTGGGCGTTATTGCGCGCAACACCTCCGCCGGACCGGTGCCTCGGGATCCGGCGGGGGCGACGCCGATCTCGTGGGGCCTTGCTGAATTTCTTGCACTCGGCCCCACGTTCTCGGTCAGAGACCCATTGGGCGCGGATGGCCGGCTGCGTCAAGTTGGCGTAAGCTCGGCGTTGCTCGGTGCTGGACCAGGGCAGGGCACTCTTTGCCTCCCATCGGCTTGGGCGCACTCTCACAGTGGGAGAACTTCTTGGCCATGCAGCCGCGGCCACCTTGTCTCTTGGGATGAGTTCGGACGGCGTTAGTCGAGCTCACATCCTGCCGCTTGATGAAGGCAAGAAGAAGGAGTTCCTCGCGCTAAAGCAAGGGCGTAAGTCGGTGATGGAGTACATGCGAGTTCAACCACTTGGCTCGTTATGCTCCATCCGAGGTGGCCACCGATGAGGCCAAGCAGAGAAGTTCATGGAGGGTTTGTGCGAGGAGCCGCAAGACAAGCTCTCCATTGTGGACTTTGCGACTTTCGAGCTTTGGTGGACAAGGCCATTGTTGCTGAGCACAAGGCCAAGGCGCTGGCGAGTCCCGCAGCGCAAGTGGGAGGCCCAGTGCCGCAGGCCGGCCTCTCGTCCCGTGTCGGGCCTACCCGAGGCCCGTTACGTGGCTTCACTACCACCGAGGCCGCCAAAGACCAGCTCCTCGCCCTCGCGGCCGTACCCGATCACGTGCGCTGCGAACCAGCGAGTGGCCCCGCAATCCATTGCCGGGTCACTGCTTTTCTTGCAACGAAGGGGCATTATGCATAATACTTTCCCTAACGATGGAGCAGCCCCTCGTCCTAATGGAGGGCGCGGGCGAGGAGGTGGTCCTCCCGGGATCGAAGGTTGTCCCGCTACCCAAGGCGTGGGTAGTGGTCGCGTCAACCTCATCTCCGCGGAGGAGGCACAGAGAGCACCCGACGTCGTGTTGGGTACCCTTTCGGTTAACTCTTTCCACCCACGCTTTTGTTTGATTGAGCGCATCTCATTCATTTGTTTGAGTCTTTTCTTTGCTGTGGAGGTCTTCTTTTACTCCATTGTTGGTCCCATTGCTCATTCGCTCCCCGGTTCGGAGTTGAGAGCGAGTGCGAGTGTAGGGATGTCCTGTTGAGATAGAAGGGTAGGATTCTTGGCAAACCTTATCCTCATTCGATCGGCGAGCTTAGATGTAATCCTAGGCATGGATTGATTGTCTCAACACATGGGACAAATTGATTGCGCTAGGAGGCTCATCTACCTCACGATCCTTCCGTGGCGAGTTCGCTTTTCGCCGAAGGCTGCGGGATCGCATCTCTTCGCGCTCGAAGCGAAGCCAGACTCTAGATATTGGTGAAGTCCCGTGGTATGTGACTTTGTTGATGTCTTCCCGACGACCTTCGGGGATGCCACGATTCGAGACCTCGAGTTTGTCATTGAGTTGGTTCCGTGCATCGCCCGATTTCAAAGAGGCCTTACGGATGGACCCAATTGAGTTGGTGGAGTTGAAGAAGCGGTTGGGTGAGCTTCAAGAGAAGGGTTTCATCCGCCTAGCTCATCTCCTTGGGGATGCTCGGCAATCTTTGTCGAAAAAGGACAAGGCAGCTGCGCATGTGCGTTGATTACCGTCCACTTAATGAAGTAACGGTAAGAACAAGTACCCTTTGCCCGTGTCGATGACCTCTTCGATCAATTAACCGAGCTCGAGTCTTCTCAAGATTGATGCGAGTGGGATATCATCGAGTTCGGATTCGACACGAGGATATTCCAAAGCGACTTTTTCTACTCGTTATGGCATGCGAGTATACCGTCATGTCATTCGGCTTGACCAATGCTCGGCCTTGTTCATGAACCTCATGAATTCGGTGTTCATGGAGTATTTGGATAGGTTCGTTGTGGTCTTCATCGATGATATCCTTATGTACTCCAAGAGCGATGAAGAACACACCGAGCATTTGAGGCTTGTGTTGGGCAAGCCGTGAGCACCACCGTATCACGAAGTTCGACAAGTGCGCGTTACGGTTGAAAGAAGTAGCCTTCTTAGGCCATATTCTTTCGGCGGGAGGCGTGGCGTGGATCCTAGCAAGATCGCGACGTGCTTTCTGAGTCGACCCGCCGGTCACCGAGGTTGAAGTTTTCTTGGTTTAGCGGGATATTATCGTCGCTTTATCGAGAACTTCTCCAAGATAGCGAAGCCGATGACGGAGTTGCTCAAGAAGGACAAGAAGTTCTCGCGGTCCGCTGATTGCGAGGAAAGCTTCCAAGAACTTAAGAAGCGATTGACCACGCTCCGTTCTTGTTCTCCCGATGTCCGTCGAAGCTTGATATCTTTTGTGGCGCTTCTCGTCGAGGCCTCGGTTGTATCCTTATGCAAGAAGGCAAGGTAGTGGCCTATGCATCAAGGCAATTGAGACCTCATGAACTCAACTACCCTACCCATGACTTGGAGTTAGCCGTTGTGATCCATGCACTTAAGATTTGGCGACATTACCTAATCGGTGTCGTTGCGAAGTGTATTCGGATCACAAAAGCTTAAAGTATTTGTTCACCCAACCAGATCTGAACCTCGGGCAAAGGAGATGGTTGGGCCGATCAGGACTATGACATGGGTATGCACTACCATCCGGGCAAGGCCAATGTCGTTGCGGATGCGCTTAGTCGCAAGCGCATTGCAATGCATTGTTGCTCCAAGGCCCTCGGCCCCCTCTTACGGAGGAATTTCAGCGTCTCAACTTGGGTTTGGTTGAGCATGGTTCCCTGTTGCCTTGGTTGTCTGACCAACCTTGGTGGATCGGATCAGTGCGCTCGGCGATCGGATGTTGGAGTAAACCGCATCAAGGAAAATGTCAAGAATGGAACAGCCAAGTGCTTCTCCGTAGATGAGCTTGGTGTCTTGAGGTTCGGGCAACGCCTAGTGGTTCCAAAGGACATGGAGTTGCGGGATTTGATCCTCCGCGAAGCCCACGATTCTCAGTTATCCATTCATCCGGGGCCATGAAGATGTACGGGATCTTCGCGAAGATTTTGGTGGACCGAATGAAGAGGAGATCGCAAGGTTCGTTCTTGAGTCGGCGTATGTCGTCGTGTCAAGGCCGAGCATCAGCGTCCGGCGGGATTGCTTCAGCCCTCGCCTATTCCGGAGTGGAAGTGGGATTCGGTCGGGATGGATTTTGTCACTGGCCTACCTAGATCACCGAGGGGCAATGATGCCATTTGGGTTATCATTGACCGGTTGACGAAAGTGGCGCATTTTCTTCCAGTCAAGACCAAGATTCGTACCGGTCACCTTGCGGAGCTCTATATCGCCAGGATCGTGAGCTTGCATGGGGTACCGAAGACGATCATTTCCGATCGTGGTTCCATCTTCACTTCCCAGTTCTGGCATAGCTTGCAAGAAGCTATGGGAACTCGTCTTTCTTCGGCCTGACGTATCACCCCAAGCAGATGGTCGGGCCGAGAGGTCAGCCAAGTATTAGAGGACATGTTGCGAGCTTGTGTCCTTTCCTATGGGAAGCATTGGGAGAAGTGCTTGCCATTCGCGAGTTTTCTTACAACAACGGTTTCCAAGCGGTCTCGGCATGGCACCATTTGAGGCCTTATACGGGAGAAAGTGCGGGACCCGTTGAACTGGTGCGAGACCGGTGAAAGACCTTTCTTTGGCGGACTCGATTAATGAGGCCGAGGTCAAGTCCACTCATTCGTGATCGCTACGCACAGCTCAATCCGAGCAAAGAGCTATGCGGATCGCCGCCGTCGTGAGTTGAGCTTTGAGCCCAATGATTTCGTTTATCTCAAGGTTTCTCCTCTGAAAGGTCACCAACGTTTTGGTGTCAGAGGCAAGTTGGCCCCTCGATATGTCGGTCCATACCGTGTTATCGTGAAGAAGGGAGATGTTGCCTACAAGTTGGAGTTGCCTGCTGCACTTGCGGGGGTACATGATGTGTTCCATGTGTCCCAGCTCAAGGAGTGTCTCCGTGTTCCAACGGAGGGAGCTCCGTTGGAAACTCTTGATGTTCAGGAAGATTTGACCTATCGCGAGCACCCTGTTCGCATACTCGAGGAGGTTGAGCGAAGAACAAGGAGTAAGACCATCAAGTTCCTTAAAGTTCAGTGGTCAAACCATTCCGAGGATGAGGCTACATGGGAACGAGAAGATCGTCTCCGTGCAGGCTACCCCTCTTTCTTTTCCGAGTGAACCAAATCTCGGGACGAGATTTTTGTAAGGGGGGGAGGTTTGTAACATCCCCATTTTGGCTTGTGTTTCAAATGTAAGAAAATGAGGATAATTTAAAACATTTCCTGCATCCTAATGCCTTTAAGCTTTTCTGAAGTTCTTGTAAAGGAATTTTGGGAAATTCAAATTCAAAATCCTCATTTATCTCAAGTCAAAACCTTCTGGGTGAAATCTTGTGTCAAACCCTTGGAAATAATTTTCCTGGGTTCTAAGGTTGCCTTGTGACCCCTCTGAATTATTTCAGAATTTTTGGAAATTATTTGAAATATTTTAGAGGCAAGTCAAACCTTGGTCAAACCTCTGGTTTAACATTCTGGAATTTCTTCAGAAAATTCCAGTGCACAAAACCCTCTGGAAATTTTATGGAAGGTTAACCCCAAGGTAATAAAGCTCCAGTTAAAATTTCATAAATTTTGGAGATGATTTGATGCCTCAATTAAATCCCTAAAGTTTCAGTTCAAAAACCAAACCTAATCTGGTATGCACTGTTCATCGGGCTCGAGTCAGTTGGCTGGGTCCAACCACCTAACTGTACCGGCTCAGGTTTGGACCCGTCGACGTGGCTCGCTTGTGTGCGTCGGATCTCCATCGCGCGGTCCCTGTTTGGCCAACGAGGTGGTAACGCGTTCTCTTGTCCGCCGTTGGATCAAGATCGGGCGGCCACCCCTCGTCGTCCTCCTCGTGCTCGCTCGCCAGCCAGCTCGCGCTCGCTCTGCGCCATGGTAGAGAGGCTCGTGGGCAGTAGCGTCGCGTCCACTCACCCTCGACGCCAACGGGTGCATTAAATGCACGTCGCCAGCCGCCCAAAGTCCATCGCCACTGCTCCGTCACCCGTGGCGGCCGTGGCGGCGTGGACATCCGAGGCTTCTTTGCCGTTGCTCCCGCTTCCCCTCGCCTACTTAAGCTCCCATCTTCCTCCCCTGCCTTCCTTTACGCACCGTGAGCTCTCCCTTGCACCCACCGCGTTCGTGGAGCTCCCAAACGCCTGTTTTCTCTCGCCGCCATTGTTGCCGCGGAGCTTCTCGGTGAAGGCCGTGCTCGATGGTTCCACGGCTCCCACCTTGCTCTGTTGCTTCCCCTCACCTCGGTGGTGCTTAACAACCGCTCCTTTTCGTGGTTTCAGCGGGAGCACCGAGATTTTGATTCCCCAAATCGGCGCGGCGCCTCTCTTCGTCTCGGTCTTGGTGAGTCCATCTCCTCTCAATTCCTTCCTCACGGGAACATCGATGTGCACGTGGGACCTACTTTGATGATGTGGTCGCTCTCTAGTTGTCGGGACGGCTTTCCTCGTTGCGCTATTCTTTGCGTTGCGGAGCTTCGTCGCGGAGCTACTCCGACCGCCTCTGCACCTCCGCGTCCGTCAGGTAGCTCCTGGTAGTCCCTAGATGCTCGGGCACCGCTTGAATGGACCGATGCGGAGCTCTTTTGCTGCTTATCGTCGTCGTCATCTTTGCCGTGCCGCCCCTCGCCGTCGCGCCGCCGCTCTGGTCCACCACCGTTGGTGTGGGTGGTACCGGAGGGTGCGCAACGCTATTGCGCACCCATTCCTGGCATTCACTCGCGTCGCGTGCCTTTGGTCGCCGGCGTTTTGCCGGTGAAGCCGGCCGTGATGTCGGACGACAACGGCTGCGGAGCGGCGTGGCTGGTCTTCGGCCGTTGGATCCAGAGATCAACGACCCTGGAACCTCCACGTCGGCCCTCTGTTCTGCGCGCGTGAGGAGTGTTTCGGCGTGGTTCAATCTGGATCGTTGGATCGAAGAACAACGGCTGGGATTGCGAAGGCATTCGTTCGTCGAATGCCCTCATCATTTGGACCGTTGGATCGGATCCAACGGTGAGGCTCCGTGGGTCCTGTGCGTGTGTCTTTGCGCGCGCGCGCGCGCGTGGGCCGTCCGATCCAGATCAACGGCTCGGGTTCGTCCACGTCTCGGATGTTAGTGAAGTCGAGAGTGCTAAGTCAATCGATATCACATTAGGGTTTTCTCATTTTCATATCTTTGTCATCTTAGCTCCAAATTAGATGGTTCCAGTTTTGTTAGCTTCCTTATACCTTGAACTTAAATAGAAAAATAATTGTAGACCATGATCAAATCTGGAAAACCATTTTCAAAAATAGTAAACAAGTGAACTTAATACTGTTTTTCAGAACTTTAGCAAACTTGTAAAATGCATAACTTTTAATCTATAGATCCTTTTTGTATGAATCCAATTGGATTAGCTTCCACTGCTAATGTATTTGCTGGGAAAATTGGTTTCACAAATTTTACTGTTTTTAAAAATCATAAGGATCATATTTTAGTTTAATACCCTAAACAATTTAAACAAATCATAACCCTTTCAATATAACTCCAAATGACCTGAAATTTGATATGGCTTATCACTACCCCAGTAGGTAGCTACCAGAAAAATTTCAGCTTCAAAATCTGTAACAGGCCTAACTTAGGGTTTGTATTTCAAATGTAAATTTTGAAGGGAAATAAAAACTTTTGTTGTCTCTTCAAATCATTTGAAAGTTTCTACATTTTTCCCTAGCAATTTCCATTTTCTAGAATTAAATTCTTGTGAATGGAGGTTGTTGTCAGCAAATTCTTAGCTTTCAAACTTGTGATCATCCTCTGAAGTTATTTTTCCTACCATCTTGATCATCCTATCTACCTCCCTGAATTATTTCACAATTTTTTAGATTTTGTTTGCTATTTCAAATGGCCAAGTCAACTCTGTTTGAAATCTGGTCAAACTCCTGTCTGACAGCAGCTTGTGAATTTTCTCTAGAACAATGCAGTGCATAAAAGTTCTGGAAAAATTATACAAGGTTGTCCTCTGTCCCTAGTAGCTACCATAAAAATTTCTGAAATTTTTAGAGCTCAGAGCTACCTCTAAAAATTCCCCAAACCTTCTCTGTCTTTTAAATCAAATTCTAAAAGTACTGTTCCTCGGGCCCGAACCCAACTCAGGCTCGAGTCCGACTCGCACACTTGGTTCGGTCGCGTCAACTAATCGCACCGCCCGAGTCCAATTGATCGCGACCGTCCGATGCAAATCGAACGATCCACGTCGCGTGCGCAACCGACCTGTCCGAATGCATACATCGATCTCGGTAGTCAATTCGGATCCAACGGTCTACGTTCTGATCAAATCAAACCACCGGTTCGCACCGCTTTGTGAGTCAGCGGTGGTGGACCCCACTTGTCGCCTTCGTCCTCGTCCTCTCGCGTCTCACCGGAGCGCACCGCGATCACGCATGTGTGCCACGTACCTCGTCACGCCACCTATTTGCCCTCGTGTCCGTCCGTGGAGCATCGCCAGAGCTTTATAACCTCACCGCACTCACTCATTCATCGTTTCCTTCGCTCTCTCACTTTCTCCGCCCGCTTCTCTGTTTCGGCCGGCGAAGAGGGCGAAGGTAGCGCCGCTGTGTTAGCGCCGCCCTTGATCCCGCAACCACACCGCCGTGATCCACGCTCGACGCCGCCTCCATTTTGCCCAACCCGGGTCCTTGGCGTCCAGTGGATCACCAGGGGCGGTATCGTCGTCTCCGCCTCCGGTTGCGGCGGTCCCGCGAGCTTGCTAGTTCTCTGGTGAGTCTCTAACCTCGTCACTTGGTCCCTCGTGATCGCAATCCTCCTCTGAGTCTAACGGTGGGCTCGTTTCTGTCTTTCGTGCATCGTGGAAGTCGTGCGGGTGTTTCTTCCTCGCGCACGGTGTTCCGCCGCCGTGGCAATTCCGGCCGCCTCGGACCTTCTTCTTCGACTTTGTCTTGTGCTTATTGCTCCCGGAGTCGGGCGATCCGTGGCGCAACTTCTCGGCCGCTCGAAGTCATGGCGCCTTCTGCGAGCCGTAGCTTCTTCTCGCCTCCGGCCGTCGTGGGCCCATCTCGGCGACCATTGGGCTCCGCGTCATCGGCATCAAGTTCGTGGAGCTGCGGTGCACCGTCGTGCCATCCCGAGCTCGAGCCTCGGCCATTCTCGGATCCCCACCTCGCCGTGGGCGCGCGTGTGGGAACTCCGTCGAGCCGCCGGTAGCTAAGGTCTAATCCCTTCTTCACTCTAATCGTCTTTTAGTTTGTATCTACGGCTTGTGGGCCCTTGCCGTTAATCACGTTTAGAAATCGCTTAATCCAACCGTTGCATTTCACTTTGTGTCTCTCATGTGGGCGGAATGTCGCTTGGGGTTGTGTAGTGTTATTAATGCGTTTTCTCTGCGGCAAGCGTATTTCTCTGAGTATATGTTAGAAGTACACTTTGATATGTCAAAGACGTATTCTTAGAATACGCCGACGTCACCTTATGCGGCGATCCGCTCACAGTCGCGTTTTGCGCGGGCCCGCTGTCGATGGTCGGGCTAGCCGTGCGTCGGTAGAAGAAGTATTAAGTGCTTTAGTATTTACGAAATGCTTTTACATTTGCCTCGTTAAATCAATTAAACTTGTAAAATGCATAACTAATTCAATTTTTATCCAAACTGCGTGAAACCAAAGGTCTTTGTTAATTTTCATTTTAAATGTACTATTTACTAAAATGAGTTTCAACCTTGTATCTGTAGCAAAAATCTGTTAATTAATTTAATGTTGTAAATCGTAATCTCCAAATTAGAAAATGCATATCTCTTTCAATAATTGTCCAAATACAGTAAACCCAATTCTGTAAAATTTCATTTTCAGTATACTAACTATTAGGATAGGTTTTACACACTGTTTCTGTTCATGAAAATTTGTTAAGTAATTAACTAGTGACATGTTGTGTTTTTAGCTTAGAAAATTCATAGAAAATTATTAATAACTTAAAATAATTTGTTCTCTGTTTCTAAAATTTTGTTATATCTTGCTTAGGTTGCTGTATGAGTTTTGGCTTGTTTTGGTGTTGTTGTATGTTTGAGTTTTGTCGGTGTTATTCGTTCTTATTTGGTGTTATGTTCGATCGTTAGGCTTCGATATTTGCGGCAACCCTGAGGACGATCCTCCGCAGCATATTGAGCAACAGCATCCAGGCAAGCAGTTTGATCATATTTATCCCAGTATTTTAAAGTCTAATATTTTGTTTCAGCTGTATGTATGCATCGCTTAAATTGTGTTAAAATGATTAGTTAAATCCGTAGCTGCATATCCTGTAGACAAAATATTGATCTCTACTACCTGAGCCTAGGTTATTTGCTGTGATTAGAGGTCGCTGGATGATCTCTTGTCACTTAGTAGATCCGGTCAACTTGCTTAGACATGCTTAGCTATCGGTAGAATCGGTTATCGACTTTAGTCGGTAACCTTGATCACACAAAATCTACTATAACTTTATGTTTCAGCATTTTTGCTATGTTTAATTGCAAAACTAAAACTGAAAACCAAAAATGATTTAGACTTGGGCACAACGGTATGATTGGTGTGATCTGTTGGGTGTGACTGGAATGGTGCCCGAGTCAACAAGGACCGAACATCTTGTTACATCAACCAAGCATTTTGCGTGCTAACCACACTAGAGTATATGGGACCTCTCTTGACCTAGTACTTTGGCGTGTATTGGCTCGGGTCGCAGGAGGTCGCAGAGGGATGGAGGTGGGAGCATGGTAGTTGTCCAAAAGCTTTATCCCGAGTGGGTAGTTGTCTTTCGGCTTTACCATGTAAGCGTATGGATTTCTATCCATACGAGCGGCTCGTAGTTAATACACAATATTGGAAAAAGTCTCGTAGGACTTAGTCAGTGCAAGCATACCTTCTAAGTGTGCTTTGGCTTAAAGCGATCCAAGTGTGGGTACATTGGTACACCCTGCGGGGTTCAAACTATTCGAATAGCCTCGTCCTAGGTTATGGACACGCTTGGCAAGGTCTTCCAAGAGTTAGACTACAACATTTAAATTAAAACTTGTTGGGTGGTACGAACTGGGATTAGTGCTATTGTTAATGGTGACTATTGGGATAGTCACTTCTAGGATGTTTTTACTTACCCTTTGTTATTATTACTTTTCTTGCTATTTCAATCTTAAAATGAATTGTAAACTTGCCTTCTAAATGTATTATCTTATTGCAAATGAAAATGGGCTTTATGCAAATGAAACATATGACCTCCACAAAACAAGCTGCATGTAGTCTATGAGCAGTGCGCTAGTTCACACGTCAGTCTTGCGGGTACAAAGACAATCTTTGTACTCGTGTGCTTTGCTTAATGTTTTTGTTGCAGAGGAAGAAGGTGAGCCTCAGGGTCCTCACTACGTGAGTCGTGTTGCCGCTTCTTGGGCGACTAGACTTGGCGGTCGGTCGGATGCCTTGTGGGTTGAAGGCACGCTGATTGGCTTTGTTTATAGCCATCTTATGGCGCTTTTGCTTCATTGTCTTTACTGTTGTTATTTGTGTATCTTGTGGCGATCGGCCATTGTCCATAATATCTCTACTATTTGGTTATCTTTCGTTTGGTAGTGTTGTGTTTGGATTCTATGTGTGGAATGGAGTTGATGTCTAATTTTGTACCGGTGTGTATATCGCTCAGGAAGTATACATATCTCGAGGATCGCTTTATTTGATTTGTGATGCTAGGACCGGTGGTTGGTTAAGCATTACAAACCAAATAAACTGGGTCCTCACAAAGTTGGTATCGAGCCATTCGACCGTAGTAACTCAAGCATAGTCGTCCTTAGGATATTTTGAAAGTCTTATCTTCAAATTATAAAAGGTTTATAAAAACCTAGGCGATTCTCGATTTTATTCCTTACCTATCTTAGCTTTCTACTCACCTTACTCTAATTTGAGTTTTGAGAACTTGGTTTCTCTCTTCCTTTTCAAAAGGTAGTTACTTATCCGATGGAATTAGTTTTGGGAGAACTATGGAAGATCGTGGGAATAATAGGGTAAGGTGTTAAGTGAGTAGTTATGCGTCGATTTTCTTTGGTTGATCTTTATCCCGCCTTGTGCTTGTTTCTCGGATCGCTTTCATGAATTTTGGGTTTTCTTGCTCTTAAATTTGTTACTAACTTGTTTAGTAAAACAGGATGGCCGGAGAACGCAGCGTGGCGGTCAAGCCAGCCGGTCATGATGAGGAGCTTCCCCTCCTCCGACCATGGTGAGGTGCTCGCTCGGTCGAGCGAAACCGCATGGACCAGACGCGCATCTTGGAGGTTATTGCTAGGAATACCTCCACTCCTGCTGTGGTGGCGGCCACGGACTCATGGGACTTGCAGAGTTCCTCCGTACCACGACCGCCGACTTTCTCCGCTCGAGGACCCTCTCGATGCGGATGATTGGCTGCGCATGGTTGGCGGAAGCTCAACATAGCTCGATGCCGACACGGGACAAGGCACTCTTCGCGTCCCACCACCTTGAGGGCGCGGCTCTCATGGTGGGAGAACTATCTCGCCATGCGGCCGCGGGCCATGTGGTCGCGTGGGAAGAATTCGATCAACTTTCCGCCGGCCCACATTCCCGATGGCCTCGATGAAGTGAAGAAAAGGAGTTTCGCGCTCAGCGGGCGCAAGTGCGTGACGGAGTATCTACACGAGTTTAATCACTTGGCTCGTTATGCTCGGGTGAGGTGGCCTCAGATGAGGCTAAGCAGGAGAAGTTTATGGATGGCTTGTCCGAGGAGCTGCAGGACAAGCTATCTATTGTGGACTTCTCAGACTTTCGTGCCTTGGTAGATAAGGCCATTGTTGCCGAGCATAAGGCAAAGGCGTCTGGCGAGTCCATAGCGCAAATGGGAGGCGCATCGTCTACTCACACCACCTCATTCGTCCTCGGTGGGGCGGCACGATGGCCCGTTTTTTGCTCCACCGCGCGAGACCATCTGCACACTCCTCGTCCACCGCAGCCGTGTTTCCAGCCACGTGCGCTGCGATCCAAAACAGAGCGGCCTCGCAATCCGGCGGCCGAGGTTACTTGTTTTATTTGCCACAACAAGGGCCATTACGCGAATGCACGCCTCGAGTGTTGCAGAGCCCTCGTCCTAATGGAGGACGCGGCGGGGAGTGGTCACCACCGACCGAAGATTATCCGAAGACCCGAGTGCGAGTAGCGGTCGAGTCAACCACCTTTCAACCGAGGAGGCTCGGGGCGCGGATGTCGTGATTGGTACACTTCTTGTCAATTCTCGCCCTGCTGCGGTATATTTGATTCGTGAGCATCGCATTCTTTTATTTCAAGATCATTTGCTGCCGCTAGTGGTCTTCACCGTGTTCCTTTGGAAGTTCCTTTGCTCATCCGCTCTCCGGGGTCGGAAATGAGAGCTGATTTACAGTGTCGGGATGTTCCTATCATAGTTGAAGGAGTGGGATTTTGGCAAATCTCATTCTACTCGATTCGATGAGTCCGATGTGATTCTTGGCATGGATTGGTTGTCCCAACACTTGGGGCAAATCGATTGTGCCAGGAAGATTGTCTATCTTACCAGCCCTTCAGGCAAGCAGGTCGGATTTTCGCCGCAGCTTAAGGGTCCGCATCTTTGTGCATTAGAAGCAAAGCCAGCCTTGCAAATTCAAGATGTTCCCATAGTATCGACTTTGTGGATGTCTTTCACAAGATTTGCCAGGATGCCTCCGTTCGAGATCCGAGTTTGTCATCGAGTTCTTTGCGTACCGCCCGATTTCAAGGCGCCAGACGGATGCCTCCCAATGAGCTAGAAGAATTGAAGAAGCGACTTGGTGAGCTCCAAGCAAAGGGTTTCATCCGTCCCGCCATCTCCTTGGGGTTGTCCGGTGATCTTTGTGAAGAAGAAGGACAAGACTTTGCGCATGTGTGTTGATTACCGTCCTCTCAATGAAGTGACGGTGAAGAACAAATATCCTCTGCCCCGCATTGATGATCTTTTTGACCAGTTGTCTGGAGCTCAGGTGTTCTCCAAGATTGATCTGAGATCGGGCTATCATCAAGTCCGGATCGTACGAGGATATTCAAGACGGCTTTCACTACTCGTTATGGCCTGTACGAGTACACCGTCATGTCTTTTGGTTTGACCAATGCTCCAGCGTTGTTCATGAACCTTATGAATTCCGTATTCATGGAATATTTGGACAAATTTGTGGTGGTCTTTATTGATGACATTCTTATCTATTCCAAGACTGAAGCAGAGCATGCTGAGCATCTAAAGATTGTTTTGGGCAAGTTATGGGAGCATCACCGTATGCAAAGTTCAAAGAAATGTGAGTTCGGTTGAAGGAAGTGGCATTCTTGGGCCATGTTCTTTCACCGAGGCATAGTCGTGGATCCCAAAGAAAGTCACGATGTTCTATCTTGGGGCCACCAAGTCGATCCAACGATGTGCGGAGTTTTCTTGGTTTAGTGGCTACTATCGCCGCTTTATCGAGAACTTCTCCAAGATCGCAGCCGATGACCGAATTGCTCAAGAAGGACAAGAAGTTTGTGTGGTCCTCTGCTTGTGAGGAGAGCTTTGGGAGCTCAAACAACGATTGACTTGACTCCAGTCCTTACTCTTCCCGATATCCACAAGAGCTTCGATATTTATTGCGATGCCTCTCGTCGGGGACTCGGGTGTGTTCTTATGCAGGAAGGCAAAGCAGTTGCCTATGCATCTAGGCAGCTGAGGCCTCATGAGCTTAACTATCCCACCCATGATTGAGAGCTTGCTGCAGTGGTTCATGCACTCAAGATTTGGCGGCATTATCTTATCGGTAACCGTTGCGAGGTGTATTCCGATCACAAGAGTTTGAAATACTTATTCACTCGGCGGATCTGAACCTCGAGCGGAGGAGATGGCTAGAATTGATCAAAGATTATGATATGGGTATTCAGTATCATCCTGGCAAGGCCAATGTGGTTGCTGATGCACTTAGCCGAAAGGTGTATTGCAATACTTTGATGATCCAAGAGCAGCAACCTGCACTACTTGCAGAATTTCAGCGTCTCAACTTGGGTTTGGTTGAGCACGGTTCCCTTACTGCCCTGATTGTGCAACCAACCTTGGTGGATCAAATCAAGTCGGCCACAAAGAATCGGATGTTGGTGTGGGCAAAATCAAGCGTAACATCGGGGATGGTTCACCTAAATGCTTTACAGAAGATGAACACGGTGTTGTGTGGTTTGGGCAGCGTCTCGTGGTCCCAAAGGTCCCAGAGTTGCGGGATTTGATTCTTCAGGAGGCCCATGATTCGCCTTTGTCCATCCATCCCGGGGCTACCAAAATGTACCAAGATCTGCGTCAGAGATTCTGGTGGACTCGCATGAAGCGCGAGATTGCGTGTTCGTTGTCGGTGTGACATATCTTTGTCGTGTCAAGGCCGAGCATCAACGCCCAGCAGTCTTCTTCACCCTTGCCCATACCGAGTGGAAGTGGGATTACAGAGGCATGGATTTCATCACCGGGCTGCCCGCTCATCTAAGGGAAATGACGCCATTTGGGTTGTCATTGACAGGCTAACTAAAGTGGCGCATTTCCTTCCGGTCAAGAGTCAGCTCCGTGTGGAACCTCTAGCCGAGCTCTATGTATCAAAGATTGTGAGCTTGCATGGTGTACCCAAGACGATTGTGTCGGACCGTGGGGCGTTGTTTACCTCTCGGTTTTGGCATAGTCTGCAGGAGGCCATGGGAACTCGTCTTACTTTCACTCGACCTATCATCCTCGGGCCGATGGTCGACGAGCGAGTCAACCAAGTTCTTGAAGATATGCTCGTGCTTGTGTTCTTTCCTATGGGAAGAATTGGGAGAAGTGCCTACCGCTTGCCGAGTTCTCCTACAACAACAACTTCGAGCTAGTCTCGGTATGGCACCGCTTGAGGCTTTGTATGGGAGGCGATGAGTAACCCGTTGAACCGGTCGAAATCGTGAAAGCGCTTCTTTGGCCCGATTCAATCAATGAGGCGAAAGTCAAGTGCGCTTGATTCGTGAGCACTTGCGCATAGCTCGATCGAGCGTAAGAGCTATGCGGATCGCCGCCGCCGTGAGTTGAGTTTCGGCCCAATGACTTTGTGTATCTCAAAGTCTCGCCTCTGAAGGGACATCGCTGCTTTGTGTCAAGGGCAACCGCTCCTCGATATGTCGGTCATATCGCATCGCCAAGAAAGTGGAGCTGTTGCATACCGCTTGGAGTTTCCAGCTACACTTGAAGGGGTGCATGATGTTTTCCATGTGTCACAATTGAAGAAGTGCCTCCGTGTTCCGGTTGAGGAAACACCATTGGAAAATATCGATGTGCAGGAAGATCTGTCTTATCGTGAGCGTCCCGTTCGTATCCTCGAAGAAGCTGAACGCAGAACAAGGAACCGTGTGATTAAGTTCCTTAAAGTTCAGTGGTCGAACCACTCCGAGGATGAAGCCACTTGGGAGCGGGAAGATCGTCTCCGAGTAGATTACCCGTCCTTCTTCTCCCAGTGATCAGAATCTCGGGGCGAGATTCCTGTAAGGGGGGGAGATTTGTAACAGCCCTAACTTAGGGTTTGTATTTCAAATGTAAATTTTGAAGGGAAATAAAAACTTTTGTTGTCTCTTCAAATCATTTGAAAGTTTCTACATTTTTCCCTAGCAATTTCCATTTTCTAGAATTAAATTCTTGTGAATGGAGGTTGTTGTCAGCAAATTCTTAGCTTTCAAACTTGTGATCATCCTCTGAAGTTATTTTTCCTACCATCTTGATCATCCTATCTACCTCCCTGAATTATTTCACAATTTTTAGATTTTGTTTGCTATTTCAAATGGCCAAGTCAACTCTGTTTGAAATCTGGTCAAACTCCTCAGATAAACAGCTTGTGAATTTTCTAGAACAATGCAGTGCATAAAAGTTCTGGAAAAATTATACAAGGTTGTCCTCTGTCCCTAGTAGCTACCATAAACATTTCGAAATTTTTAGAGCTCAGGAGCTACTCTAAAAATTCCCAAACCTTCTCTGTCTTTTAAATCAAATTCTAAAAATCTCGTTCCTCGGGCCCAACCCAACTCGGGCTCGAGTCCGACTCGCACACTTGGTTCGGTCGCGTCAACTAATCGCACCGCTCGAGTCCAATTGATCGCGACCGTCCGATGCAAATCGAACGATCCACGCCGCGTCGCAACCGACTGTCCAATGCATACATCGATCTCACCGTCCCAATTCGGATCCAACGGTGCGCACGTTCTGATCAAATCAAACCACCGGTTCGCACCGCTTTGTGAGTCATCGACCGTGGACCCCACTTGTCGCCCGCCTCGTCCTCTCGCGTCTCACCGGAGCGCACCGCGATCACGCATGTGTGCCACGTACCTCGCCGCCGCCACCTATTTGCCCTCGTGTACGTCCCGTGGAGCATCGCGAGCTTTATAACCTCACCGCACTCACTCATTCATCGCTTTCTTCGCTCTCTCACTTTCTCCGCCCGCTCTGCTTTGGCGGCGAAGAGGGCGAAGGTAGCGCCGCAATGTTAGCGCCGCCTTGATCCCGCAACCACACCGCCGTGATCCACGCCGACGCCGCTCCATTTTGCCCAACCCGGTCCTTGGCGCCCATGGATCACTGGCGATATCGCCGTCTCCGCCTCCGGTTGCGGCGGTCCCGCGAGCTTGCTAGTTCTCGGTGAGTCTCTAACCTCGCTACTTGGTCCTCGTGATCGCAATCCTCCTCTCGAGTCCAACGGTGGGCTCGTTTACGCTTTTCGTGCATCGTGGAAGTCGTGCGGGTGTTTCTTCCTCGCGCACGGTGTTCGCCGCCGTGGCAATTCCGCCGCCGACCTTCTTCTTCGACTTTGTCTTGTGCTTATGGCTCCGGAGTCGGGCGATCCCGTGGCGCAACTTCTCGGCCGCCAAGTGCAGAGCGCCTTCTGCGAGCCGTAGCTTCTTCTCCGCCTCCGCCGTCGTGGGCCCATCTCCGCGACCATTGGGCTCGCGTCATCGGCATCAAGTTCGTGGAGCTGCGGTGCACCGTCGTGCCATCCCGAGCTCGAGCCTCGGCCATTCTCGGATCCCCACCTGCGCCGCGCGCGTGTGGAACTCCGTCGAGCCGCGGTAGCTAAGGTCTAATCCCTTCTTCACTCTAATCGTCTTTTAGTTTGTATCTACGCTTGTGGGCCCTTGCGTTAATCACGTTTAGAAATCGCTTAATCCAACCGTTGCATTTCACTTTGTGTCTCGTCATGTGGGCCCTAATGTCGGTTGGGGTTGTGTAGTGTTATTAATGCGTTTTCTCGCTTGGCAAGCGTATTTCTCCGTGAGTATATGTTAGAAGTACACTTTGATATGTCAAAGACGATTCTTAGAATACGCCGACGCCACCTTATGCGCGATCGCTCACGTCGTTTTTGCGCGGCCCGCCTGTCGCTGGTGGGGCTAGCCGTGCGTCGGTAGAAGAAGTATTAAGTGCTTTAGTATTTCAAATGCTTTTACATTTGCCTCGTTAAATCAATTAAACTTGTAAAATGCATAACTAATTCAATTTTTATCCAAACTGCGTGAAACCAGTCTTTGTTAATTTTCATTTTAAATGTACTATTTACTAAAATGAGTTTCAACCTTGTATCTGTAGCAAAAATCTGTTAATTAATTTAATGTTGTAAATCGTAATCTCCAAATTAGAAAATGCATATCTCTTTCAATAATTGTCCAAATACAAGAAACCCAATTCAGTAAAATTTCATTTTCAGTATACTAACTATTAGGATAGGTTTTACACACTGTTTCTGTTCATGAAAATTTGTTAAGTAATTAACTAGTGACATGTTGTGTTTTTAGCTTAGAAAATTCATAGAAAATTATTAATAACTTAAAATAATTTGTTCTCTGTTTCTAAAATTTTGTTATATCTTGCTTAGGTTGTTGTATGAGTTTTGGCTTGTTTTGGTGTTGTTGTATGTTTGAGTTTTGTCGGTGTTATTCGTTCTTATTTGCTGTTATGTTCGATCGTTAGGCTTCGATATTTGCGGCAACCCTGAGGACGATCCTCCGCAAAGATATTGAGCAACAACATCCGGCAAGCGCTTGATCATATTTATCCCAGATTTTAAAGTCTAATATTTTGTTTCATTTGTATGTATGCATCGCTTAAATTGTGTTAAAATGATTAGTTAAATCCGTAGTCGCATATCCTGTAGACAAAATATTGATCTCTACTACCGAGCCTAGGTTATTTGTCGTGATTAGAGGTCACGGATGATCTCTTGTCACTTAGTAGATCCGGTCAACTTGCTTAGACATGCTTAGCTATCGGTAGAATCAAGGTTATCGACTTTAGTCAGAACCTTGATCACACAAAATCTACTATAACTTTATGTTTCAGCATTTTTGCTATGTTTAATTGCAAAACTAAAACCAAAACCAAAATGATTTAGACTTGGGCACAACGGTATGATTGGTGTGATCTGTTGGGTGTGATCGAATGGTGCCCGAGTCAACAAGGACCGAACATCTTGTTACACCGAACTAAGCATTTTGCGTGCTAACCACACTAGAGTATATGGGACCTCTCTTGACCTAGTACTTTGGCGTGTATTGGCTCCGGTCGCAGGAAGTCGCAGGAGGGATGGAGGTGGGAGCATGGTAGTTGTCCAAAAGCTTTATCCCGAGTGGGTAGTTGTCTTTTCGGCTTTACCATGTAAGCGTATGGATTTCTATCCATACGAGCGGCTCGTAGTTAATACACAATATTGGAAAAAGTCTCGTAGGACTTAGTCAGGCGGCATACCTTCGAAGTGTGCTTTGGCTTAAAGCGATGCCCAAGTGTGGGTACATTGGTACACCCCGCAGGGTTCAAACTATTCGAATAGCCTCGCCCTAGGTTATGGACACGCTTGGCAAGGTCTTCCAAGAGTTAGACTACAACATTTAAATTAAAACTTGTTGGTGGTACGAACTGGGATTCGTATATTGTTGTGGTGACTATTGGGATAGTCACTTCTAGGATGTTTTTACTTACCCTTTTGTTATTATTACTTTTATCGCTATTTCAATCTTAAAATGAATTGTAAACTTGCCTTCTAAATGTATTATCTTATTGCAAATGAAAATGGGCTTTATGCAAATGAAACATATGACCTCCACAAAACAAGCTCGCATGTAGTATATGAACAGTCCGCTAGTTCACACGCTCGATCTTGCGGGTACAAAGACAATCTTTGTACTCGGTGCTTTGCTTAATGTTTTTGTTGCAGAGGAAGAAGGTGAGCCTCGGGGTCCTCACTACGTGAGTCGTGTTGCCGCTTCTTGACGACTAGACTTGGCGGTCCTGTCCGATGCCTTGTGGGTTGAAGGCACGCGATTGGCTTTGTTTATAGCCATCTTATGGCGCTTTTGCTTCATTGTCTTTCGTTGTTATTTGTGTATCTTGTGGCGATCGGCCATTGTCCGTAATATCTCTACTATTTGGTTATCTTTCGCTTGGTAGTGTTGTGTTTGGATTCTATGTGTGGAATGGAGTTGATGTCTAATTTTGTACCGGGTGTGTATACTTTCAGAAGTATACATATCTCGAGGATCAGTTTATTTGATTTGTGATGCTAGGACCAGGTGGTTGGTTAAGCATTACAAACCAAATAAACTGGGGTCCTCACAAAATCTTTCTAGAAAATGTTTTTGCTCTGATACTATTTATGGCGAAAATAGGTTTTTAGAGAATATCTTTTGCACCACAAATCCAAATTAAGTTTTTCCAGCTCCTATGACTAGGTATATTCGTATTTTACCTTGTGTATAAATTTCACGCATTTGGATAAGTTTTGTTTGCTCTTTTGTTTAAGTGTTGCTCGCCTTATTGGTTGTTTTCGCTCTTTCGCTTAGGATTCGATATTTGCGGTAACTCCGAGAACGACCCTCCGCAACAATTTGAGCAATGACAAGCGAGCAAGCGCTTGATCATTTCCCATTGATCCCATTACTTTTAAAGTCTAATATTTTGTTTAACTTCTATGTATGCATTGCTAATTTGTTGTTAAATTGATTAGTTAATCCTCTTGTTGCATAATCTGTAGGTAAATAATTATCCTCTACTACCTGAGCCTAGGTTATTTGCTGTGATTAGAGTTCGTTGGATGAGCTCTTGTCACTTAGTAGATTTTCGAATAAATATTGCTTAGCCATGCCTAGTATCGGTAGTATTGGGCGATCATCGACTTAGTCGATGGTCTTGATCACACAAATACTTATATTATTCCATTATGTCCAACCCTTGTGTTTTACCATTTTGCAAATCAAAACTCAAAACAAAAATTATATCTTGGCTTGGGCACAATGGTATGTTGGGTGATCTGTTGGGTGTGAATGGAATGGTGCCTAAGTCCCTAAGGACCGAGTTACTTGTGCCATTGATCCAAGCAATTGTTGCGTGCTAACCACACGAGGGGGATATGGAACCTCTCTTGACTAAGTACTTTGGGAGGTGTTAATTATGAGCTGGTCGGTGGGTGTGTTCTGTGTGTGTGTTTGTGGTGTTGGAGGGAGCATTAGCAGCCGGTTAGGCTGTCTAATGTGTCCTTCTCCGTGGGTTGCGGCTCTTAATTAGCATCGCCCATTGGAAAGCGCCTTGTTAGACTTAGCCATGCCTCGCATACCAAAGGAAGTGTGCTAACCGTGGTCGGTGGAAAGGCGGTCTATCGTGTGGGTACATTGGTACACCCTGCAGGTTAAAACTATTCGAATAGCCTCGCCCTAGGTTATGGACACGCTTGGTTATTTCCCACAAGAACTAGACTACAACCTTTTAAAACTTAAACTTGACATGGGTGGTATGAAGGGGTACTTCATGCTATTGTTGTGGTGACTATGGGTTAGTCACTTCTAGGTTGGTGTTGTCATCTATCTATTGTTATAATTGTCTCTCTTTATTTGAACAATAAAAGTTAATTGCAAATTTGCTTTGAATCTATTACCCTATTGCAAATGAAAACTTGCTTTATGTCAAAATAAGTCCAGAGCCTCATCCACTTAAATAAAGCTTGCATGTAGTTAATTATAGTTCTTTATCTCACACGTCAGTCTTGCAGTACAAAAACAATTTTGTACTCATCCGCTTGCTTAATATTAATTGTTGCAGAGGAAGAAGGTGAGCCCCAAGGGCCTCACTTTTGTGAGTCATGTTCTGCGCTGCTTGGGACGATTAGCTTGGCGGTCCGGTTGGTTGCCTTGTGGGTAAAGGCACACCGATTGGCTTTTGTTTATTGCCATCTTATGGCCTTTTTGCTTCCGCTGTGTATTTACTTAATTGTATGACTTTTGGCCGGTTGGCCTCTCTTTTGTGATAACTCTCTTTATATTATGTATGTCTTTCAGTTGTTGCTTTTGCTTCGGCTCTATGTGTATGAATGAAATTGATGCATGATTTTGTAACGGGGTGTGTATACTGCAATTCTGGGAAGTATACATATCTCGAGGCTTGGTTTATTTGATTTGTACTGTTAGGACCAAGTGGATGGTTAAACAGTACAAGACGAATAAACCGGGGTCCTCACACTCCGTTTAACCCAATCTTTGTGAACCATTCGATTTTGATCGAACAGCCAGATCTCGCCCGTTTTCTTCCACGTCACCGCTAACAATCGTGACCGTTGGATCGGAATCCAACGGCCCACACCCTTTCTTCCTCCCCGCATCTTCTTCCTCGCGCAGTCACTCCTCCACCATTTTCGCATGAGCCGAGCTTCGCCAAACCGCCGCCCCGGTTCGCCCGCGAGACTCACGCGGCGTGCGCACGACCTGGCGCCCCTAACCGCCTCCACCCCACTCCGTTTCCCCCTTCTCCGCGTGCGTGCGCACGATTTTCCGCAACCACCACCGCACGACTTCCATCTCCCCCACGCCGCCTCGGACCCTCCCGGCGCCTATAAAAGACAGCCCCGGGCGCCCCTCTCTTCGCTCAACTCAACCCCCTCATTCACTCCTCCCCACGCGCCCTCATTTCGCCGTATTCCGCAGTTGAAGACCCTCGGCCGGAGCTGCATTTCTCGTCTTCTCCGGCGCCGTCGAGCCTTCCCCAGCCACCCCGACCACACCGACAGCATCGCCGCACCATTGCCGTCCTGGTGCGCACCTTGGATTCGCCGGATACCTTCCGCGTCGCCACTTCATCGTCAAGCTGCACATCGCCGTTGCCTCCGTCCTCGTCGCCGGCCACCGCCTCACTCATTTTCGTTGCTGAGGTGAGCATCGTGATCGTCGTTCCCCTCTCTCTCGTTTGCGCACATCGCCGTCCGCCGCTATGCACCGTAACGCCAGCGACCCTCAGTCCCGACGCCGGCACCGCTCGTGCCTACGTGGCTCGCTCACGTGGACACCACGACGATGCCACCTCAGCTCCAGATGCCTAGTCACCGCACACGTGGATGCCCACGTGGCTTACGCGCCAGCACACCCACACACATGCACTATTCCCGTGAGCCGAGTCCACCGTGGTCCGTTGACCGCCCGTGGACCTGGTCTTTGACCACGGGGCCCACATGTCAGTGACTCTGAGTTTTTCCTTTAGAAAAAGAATTCGGCCGGAAATCCAATTTTCTGTGTGCTAACGTAAGCCTTGCGCAATAATTAGATTTTCCTTTAGAAAAATAAATCAAGAAAATTTAACAAATTCAGAATTTAGGTTTTAAATGGATTTAAACTTCAAAAATTCATAACTTTTGCATCTGAACTCCAAATTGGGTGATTCAAGTTGCAGAATTTGTATAAAATTATAATCTAGCCAACTAAGCCAAAATATTTAAATTTGGAGTTATTTTGAGCTGAGTTTTTGAATTTATTTTAATTTGAATTTGAATTTATCGTATTTTCGTGTTTAGACTTCGACGACTCCGGAGAGTTTGACCATTTCGAGGACCTAGAATTCCAAGACGTCAACGAAGGCAAGTTATACCATTGATCATATTGCTCCCAGTAATTTAAATTTATTTTTAGTTTTTAAATTATTTAATGCATGCATATGTTTATACAAATATTTCAATGCATGTTTTATATATAGTTACTCCAATGATTTATTGTATGGCCAATTTGAATGTTGTACTTAAATGCCTTGACACCATAGACAAGACATTATCAAAACTAGTCATATGCTTAGCCAGGCTTAGTTCACACTTATGAATTTGGAAAGGTTTAGCCAAATCTCTTACAAATTTGTTTCAAACTTGACATGGTGGTATTATTTTTACCACATGAATTTATAAAGAGAGTTTTACTCAAAATGAAATCAAAAATGGGTTTGGACTTGGGCGAATTGGTTGAATGGTGGGTGCAGGTTCATGCACGGGTTTAGTCTGGTTAAGATTAAAGCCCAGGGTTTGTTTGCAAGACGCCCAAGTCAATTGAGGACCGGTCTTTGAGCCGCTTTTTGCTATGCCTTACCGTACCACCACATGTCATGTATGGGCAGGATTTGGCTAATTAATTTGTAATATTTTAGTGTATTTGTGTCATGTTGATTATGTGGGTGTCGGTTAGACTTTTATTCCCACTTGGCGCAAGAGGGGGCTTCCGGAGGACGGTTAGTCCAAAGGGTCGAAACCTTAGCGGGCATGAGTACACTAGGACAAAACATTGTAAAGGCCTCATGATAATTGCTCAGTCACACGCCTACGGAAGCGTGCTTTGGCCGACATAATGAGCATATCATCTCGTGTGGGTAAAGTTGTACAAACTCTGCAGAGTAGAAACTATTCGAATAGCCGCGTCCGCGGTCATGGACATGCTAGCAAGGCCACTTGAAGTTAGATTTGGTTTTGGTTTTCAAAATGTTTATCAAATGTTTGAGGATGGTTAATCCTTATGGAATTTTGGGCAGTCAGCCATGTGTAGGAGGGGATCCTTCACTTATTCATTGGAGGTTATCCACAATATAGCATTGACATTTTAAAGTATGATTTTAGTTATAACATGAAAATGGCCTTAGAAATTACTATGGATATTTAATCTGAAAGTGTTGCTTTACGCAAAATAACCCCTGCCTTATTCACTTGTTACCTTATGCATGCATTTCCATTCCATATTGGGTGTAGCTTGCGAGCACGGTAGTAGTGCTCACTCTTGCTGAATAACTCTTATTCAGGAGAAGACTTTTTCCCCGACAGTGAGGATCAGGACGAGTAGGACTTCAACCAGACGATTGCCTGTGGTGCATCGTGTGGCTCACTTATGATATTATGCTTCCGCTGTGTTATTGATATTTGAAATTTGTTGTTCAAACTCAGTTGTATTAAACATTTGATTACTTAATGTTATTTACGATTTCGTGATATGATTGTGATATCCATTTTGTGAGACTGTGTACACTAGAAATCTTGGACCGTTGTATGAACACAGAGAATTCAGGATCCTTCGCTCCCGGGTTCAAAAAAGTGGTATCAAAGCCATATCGACTGTAGGTCATGGCCCACGATAGAAATGGTAAAACAATTAGATACTATTTTCAAAAATTTAAAATTATTTACCTGTCTTCCAGAGTTTTACTCATCCTTTCTCTATTAAAATATTTCTAAACTCTTGTCTTTTCTAAAATTGTAGATGGCCGAGAGACCCACCCGCATCTCCCACGGAATCTTTGCTGGAGAATGGGCCGACATACTGTGGAAAATGATGCAACATTTGAGCTTAAAGAAGAGACCCACGTATCAAGGCTACAAGTATATAGTGGGACAACAGGAACGCTGGAGAGTGGAGGTTATCCTCTACTCTAACCTGGCGCATGATACGGCATTCCACATCTTCGACGCCCCCAATGCGTCGGGAGACTTTCACTGACAACATCCAGGACACAGCAAGGGAAGCCGTTCGCAGACTCCGATATACCTATGATGCTAGCCTCCAGGACACCGGATTCCACTACTACCCCATGCATATCCCCACCCGACTAGGCAGTACTTTCAGCCCAGCCGATAATGAGGATTCCCCGGAGATTACCCATCAGGTAGAGCTAGCCAAGGCGATGGATTACGCCTATGGCAACACCCTGGACGAGCTGTACCTAGTTCAGGGGAGATTAGAAGCCACGGAGGAGAAGCTGAAGGCAGCTAAAGCAGAATTGGCTCTCTACAAGGTGGGCCAAGCCAGTACCTGCAACTCCCCCGATTACACCCCATCCACCCCATAGATCCTTTATCCCTTTAGTTTCGTTTGTTAGCTGCGAATTATGAGCTACTAACCCTTTGTGGTAGCCATAATCAAATGAATAAAATAAAGAACTACTTTGGAAAAGAAAATTTGTTCTTTGCCATGTGTTTGTGTGCTTTTTGGGCTAAATATAAATTTGTCCCCCTTAGTGCTATCTTTTCTACTCTTTTCTAAGTCTTTGGGAAATCAACAGATGGTGACCACTCACACCGGAAGTGGCAGTGCCCGAGGCCAGGGCAACGAGAACGCCGACTACCAGGAGAAACCTACCCAGCAGCCTCCCCCACTGCCAGCGAAAGGGCCTGACTGGCGGCAAATGATGGCCAACTAGACTCATCTCATCGACTTGCTGGCCCAGTCGCTCAGCAACTCCCAAAACGTCCAGGCCACAGCAGCAGCCGCCACCGCCATGACTCATGCACCAGCACAACCTCCTCAGCAGGTGACCATGTCAGAATTCATGCGCATGCGTCCCCTAACTTTTTCCAGTAGCACCGAACCAATGGATGCTAACGATTGGCTCCGTGCAATCGGGAAGAAACTGGACATCGCCCAATGCACCGATCGTGAGAGGGTCTTGTGAGGACCCCAGTTTATTTGGTTTGTAATGCTTAACCAACCACCTGGTCCTAGCATCACAAATCAAATAAACTGATCCTCGAGATATGTATACTTCCCAGAAAGCAGTATACACACCCCGGTACAAAATTAGACATCAACTCCATTCCACACATAGAATCCAAACACAACACTACCAAACGAAAGATAACCAAATAGTAGAGATATTATGCATAATGGCCGATCGCCACAAGATACACAAATAACAAAGAAAGACAATGAAGCAAAGCGCCATAAGATGGCTATAAACAAAGCCAATCGTGCCCTTCAACCCACAAGGCATCCGACCGACCGCCAAGTCTAGTCGCCCAAGAAGCGGCAACACACTCACGTATGAGGACCCCGAGGCTCACCTTCTTCCTCTCGCAACAAAACATTAAGCAAAGCACCGAGTACAAAGATTGTCTTTGTACCCGCAAGACCGACGTGTGAACTAGCGCACTGCTCATAGACTACATGCAAGCTTGTTTTGTGGAGGTCATATGTTTCATTTGCATAAAGCCCATTTTCATTTGCAATAAGATAATACATTTAGAAGGCAAGTTTACAATTCATTTTAAGATTGAAATAGCAAGAAAAGTAATAATAACAAAAGGGTAAGTAAAAACATCCTAGAAGTGACTATCCCAATAGTCACCATTAACAATAGCACGAATCCCGCATTCGTACTCACCCAAAAGTTTTAATTTAAATGTTGTAGTCTAACTCTTGGAAGACCTTGCCAAGCGTGTCCATAACCTAGACGAGGCTATTCGAATAGTTTGAACCCCGCAGGTGTACCAATGTACCCACACTTGCATCGCTTTAAGCCAAAGCACACTTCAAGGTATGCCAAGCCACTAAGTCCTACGAGACTTTTTCCAATATTGTGTATTAACTACGAGCCGCTCGTATGGATAGAAATCCATACGCTACATGGTAAAGCCGAAAAGACAACTACCCACTCAGATAAAGCTTTTGACAACTACCATGCTCCCACCTCCATCCCTCCTGCGACCTCCTGCGACCCGGAGCCAATACACGCCAAAGTACTAGGTCAAGAGAGGTCCCATATACTCTAGTGTGGTTAGCACGCAAAATGCTTGGTTCAGTGTAACAAGATGTTCGGTCCTTGTTGACTCTGCACCATTCCAATACACCCAACAGATCACACCAATCATACCACAGCCCAAGTCTAAATCATTTTTGGTTTTCAGTTTTAGTTTTGCAATTAAACATAGCAAAAATGCTGAAACATAAAGTTATAGTAGATTTTGTGTGATCAAGGTTACCGACTAAAGTCGATAACCGCCCAGTTCTACCGATAGCTAAGCATGTCTAAGCAAGTTGACCCGGATCTACTAAGTGACAAGAGATCATCCAACACCTCTAATCACAAAGAAATAACCTAGGCTCGTAGTAGAGATCAATATTTTGTCTACAGGATATGCAGCTACGGATTTAACTAATCATTTTAACACAATTTAAGCGATGCATACATACAGCTGAAACAAAATATTAGACTTTAAAATACTGGGATAAATATGATCAAACTGCTTGCCCGATGTCGTTGCTCAATATGTCATGGAGGATCGCCCTCGTGGTCGCCGCAAATATCGAAGCCTAACGATCGAACATAACAGCAAATAAGAACGAATAACACCGACAAAACTCAAACATACAACAACACCAAAACAAGCCAAAACTCATACAGCAACCTAAGCAAGATATAACAAAATTTTAGAAACAGAGAACAAATTATTTTAAGTTATTAATAATTTTCTATGAATTTTCTAAGCTAAAAACACAACATGTCACTAGTTAATTACTTAACAAATTTTCATGAACAGAAACAGTGTGTAAAACCTATCCTAATAGTTAGTATACTGAAAATGAAATTTTACAGAATTGGGTTTCTCAGATTTGGACAATTATTGAAAGAGATATGCATTTTCTAATTTGGAGATTACGATTTACAACATTAAATTAATTAACAGATTTTTGCTACAGATACAAGGTTGAAACTCATTTTAGTAAATAGTACATTTAAAATGAAAATTAACAAAGACTGGTTTCACGCAGTTTGGATAAAAATTGAATTAGTTATGCATTTTACAAGTTTAATTGATTTAACAAAGGCAAATGTAAAAGCATTTGAAATACTAAAGCACTTAATACTTCTTCTACCGACGCACGGCTAGCCCCACCATCGACAGAGCGGGCCGCGCGAAAACCGACTGAGCGGATCGCTCGCATAAGGTGACGCCGGCGTATTCTAAGAATACGCTTTGACATATCAAAGTGTACTTCTAACATATACTCACAGAGAAATACGCTGCCGATAGAGAAAACGATTAATAACACTACACAACCCCAATCGACATTCCGCCCACATGACAGAGACACAAAGTGAAATGCAACGGTTGGATTAAACGATTTCTAAACGTGATTAACAAAGAAGGGCCCACAAGCCGTAGATACAAACTAAAAGACGATTAGAGTGAAGAAGGATTAGACCTTAGCTACGGCGGCTCGACGGAGTTCCCACACGCGCGCGACGGCGAGGTGGGGATCCGAGAATGGCCGAGGCTTTGAGCTCGGGATGGCACGCACGGTGCACCGCAGCTCCACGAACTTGATGCCGGCGACGCGAGCCCAATGGTCGCCGGAGATGGGCCCACGACGGCCGGAGGCGAGAAGAAGCTACGGCTCGCAGAAGGCGCCATGCACTTCGAGCAGCTTCGGAAGTTGCGCCACGATCGCCTCGACTCGGAGCAATAAGCACAAGACAAAGTCGAAGAAGAAGGTCCGAGGCGCCGGAATTGCCACGGCGGCGAACACCGCGGCGCGAGGAAGAAACACCCGCACGACTTCCACGATGCACGAAAGACGTAAACGAGCCCACCGTTAGACTCGAGGAGGATTGCGATCACGAGGACCAAGTGACGAGGTTAGAGACTCACCAGAGAACTAGCAAGCTCGCGGACCGCCGCAACCGAGGCGAGACGACGATACGCGCTGGTGATCCACCGACGCCAAGGACCCGGTTGGGCAAAATGGAGGCGCGCGAGCGTGGATCACGGCGTGTGGTTGCGGATCAAGGGCGGCGCTAACACACGGCGCTACCTTCGCCTCTTCGCCGGCGAAAGCAGAAGCGCGAGAAAGTGAGAGAGCGAAGGAAACGATGAATGAGTGAGTGCGTGAGGTTATAAAGCTCGCGATGCTCCACGGACGCACACGAGGGCAAATAGGTGGCGCGACGAGGTACGTGGCACACATGCGTGATCGCCGGCGCGCCCGGTGAGACGCGAGAGGACGAGGACGGCCGACAAGTGGGGTCCACCACCGCGACTCACAAAGCGGTGCGAACCGTGGTTTGATTTGATCAGAACGTGTCGACCGCTGGATCCGAATTGACTACCGAGATCGATGTATGCATTCGGACAGTCGGCTGCGACGCGACGTGGATCGCTCGATTTGCATCGGACGGTCGCGATCAATTGACTCGGCGGTGCGATTAGTTGACGCGACCGAACCAAGTGTGCGTAGTCGGACTCGAGCCCGAGTTGGGTTCGGGCCCGAGGAACAAGATTTTTAGAATTTGATTTAAAAGACAGAGAAGGTTTGGGAATTTTTAGAGGTAGCTCCTGAGCTCCAAAAATTTCTGAAATTTTTATGGTAGCTACTAGGGACAGAGGACAACCTTGTATAATTTTTCCAGAACTTTTATGCACTGCATTGTTCTAGAGAAAATTCACAAGCTGCTGTACAGGAGTTTGACCAGATTTCAAACAGAGTTGACTTGGCCATTTGAAATAGCAAACAAAATCTAAAAATTGTGAAATAATTCAGGAGGTAGATAGGATGATCAAGATGGTAGGAAAATAACTTCAGAGGATGATCACAAGTTTGAAAGCTAAGAATTTGTCTGACAACAACCTCCATTCACAAGAATTTAATTCTAGAAAATGGAAATTGCTAGGAAAATGTAGAAACTTTCAAATGATTTGAAGAGACAACAAAAGTTTTTATTTCCTTCAAAATTTACATTTGAAATACAAACCCTAAGTTAGGGCTGTTACAAATCTCCCCTTACAGAATCTCGCCCGAGATTCTCGATCACCGGGAGAAGAAGGACTGTAATCTACTCGAGACGATCTTCCCGCTCCCAAGTGGCTTCATCCTCGGAGTGGTTCGACCACTGAACTTTAAGGAACTTAATCACACGGTTCCTTGTTCTGCTCTCACTTCTTCGAGGATACGAACGGACGCCACGATAAGACGGATCTTCCTGCACATCGATATTTTCCAATGGTGTTTCCTCAACCGGAACACGGAGGCACTTCTTCAATTGTGACACATGGAAAACATCATGCACCCCTTCAAGTGTAGCTGGCAACTCCAACTGGTATGCAACAGCTCCCACTTTCTTGACGATGCGATATGGCCCGACATATCGAGGAGCCAGTTTGCCCTTGACACCGAAACGACGATGTCCCTTCAGAGGCGAGACTTTGAGATACACAAAGTCATTGGGCTGGAAACTCAACTCACGGCGACGACGATCTGCATAGCTCTTCTGCCTGGACTGAGCTATGCGCAAGTGCTCACGAATCAACTGCACTTGACTTTCCGCCTCATTGATTGAATTCGCCAAAGAACCGCTTTTCACCGCCACCAGCCAACGGGTTCTCGACGCCTCCCATACAAAGCCTCAAACGGTGCCATACCGAGACTAGCCTGGAAGCTGTTGTTGTAGGAGAACTCAGCAAGCGGTAGGCACTTCTCCCAATTCTTCCCATAGGAAAGAACACAAGCACGGAGCATATCTTCAAGAACTTGGTTGACTCGCTCCGTCTGACCATCAGTCTGAGGATGATAGGCTGAGCTGAAAGTAAGACGAGTTCCCATGGCCTCCTGCAGACTATGCCAAAACCGAGAGGTAAACAACGCCCCACGGTCCGACACAATCGTCTTGGGTACACCATGCAAGCTCACAATCTTTGATACATAGAGCTCGGCCAGAGGTTCCACACGAGTCGACTTTGACCGGAAGGAAATGCGCCACTTTAGTTAGCTCACAATGACAACCCAAATGGCGCTATTTCTTAGATGAGCGGGCAGCCAGTTGATGAAATCCATGCCTGCTGTAATCCCACTTCCACTCGTATGGGCAAGGGTCAAGAAGACTCACTGGACGTTGATGCTCACCTTGACACGACAAAGATATGTCACACTGCAACGAACTCGCAATCTCGCTTCATGCGAGTCCACCGCATCTCGACGCAGATCTTGGTACATTTTGGTAGCCCCGGATGGATGGACAAAGGCGAATCATGGGCCTCTCAAGAATCAAATCCCGCAACTCGGGACCTTTGGGACCACGAGACGCCCAAACCACACAACACCGTGTTCATCTTCTCGAAAGCATTTAGCTGAACCATCCTCGATGTTCGCTTGATTTTGCCCACACCAACATCCGATTGTCAGGTCGACTTGATTTGATCCACCAAGGTTGGTTGCACAATCAGGGCAGTAAGGGAACCGTGCTCAACCAAACCCAAGTTGAGACGCTGAAATTCTGCAAGTAGTGCAGGTTGCTGCTCTTGGATCATCAAAGTATTGCAATACACCTTTCGCTAAGTGCATCAAAGAACCACATTGGCCTTGCCAGATGATACCAATACCCATATCATAATCTTTGATCAATTCTAGCCATCTCCTCTCGCTCGAGGTTCAGATCCGCCGAGTGAATAAGTATTTCAAACTCTTGTGATCGGAATACACCTCGCAACGGTTACCGATAAGATAATGCCGCCAAATCTTGAGTGCATGAACCACTGCAGCAAGCTCTAAATCATGGGTGGGATAGTTAAGCTCATGAGGCCTCAATGCCTAGATGCATAGGCAACCGCTTGCCTTCCCCGCATAAGAACACACCCGAGTCCCCGACGAGAGGCATCGCAATAAATATCGAAGCTCTTGTGGATATCGTGAAGAGTAAGGACTGAGTCAAGTCAATCGCCGTTTGAGCTCCCGAAAGCTCTCCTCACAAGCAGAGGACCACACAAACTTCTTGTCCTTCTTGAGCAATTCAACATCGGCTTTGCGATCTTGGAGAAGTTCTCGATAAAGCGCGATAGTAGCCACTAAACCAAGAAAACTCCGCACATCGTTGATCGACTTGGCCGGCCTCAAGATAGAACATCGCCGACTTTGCTGGGATCCACAACTATGCCTCCAGCTTGAAAGAACATGGCCCAAGAATGCCACTTCCTTCAACTAACTCACATTTGTTTGAACTTTGCATACAAACATGCTCCCGCAACTTGCCCAAAACAATCTTTAGATGCTCAAAGATGCTCGCTTGATCTTGGAATAGATAAGAATGTCATCAATAAAGACCACCACAAATTTGTCCAAATATTCCATGAATACGGAATTCATAAGGTTCATGAACAACGCTGGAGCATTGGTCAAACCAAAAGACATGACGGTGTACTCATGTGCCATAACGAGTAGTGAAAGCCGTCTTCGAATATCCTCACCGATCCGACTTGATGATAGCCCGATCTCGATCAATCTTGGAGAACATCCGAGCTCCGCATAACCGGTCAAAAGATCATCAATGCGGGCGAGGATATTTGTTCTTCACCGCCACTTCATTGAGAGGACGGTAATCAACACACATGCGCAAAGTCTTGTCCTTCTTCTTCACAAAGATCACCGGACAACCCCAAGGAGATGAACTGGACGGATGAAACCCTTTGCTTGGAGCTCACCAAGCCGCTTCTTCAATTCTTCTAGCTCATTGGGAGGCATCCGATACGGCGCCAAATCGGAGCGGTACGAGCAAAGAACTCGATGACAAACTCAGATCTCGAACCGAGGCATCCTGCAAATCTTCAGAAAGACATCCACAAAGTCGATACTATGGGAACATCTTGAATTTGCAAGGTCGGCTTTGCTTCTAATGCACAAAGATGCGGACTCGGCCGCGCGCGAAAATCCGACCGCCGCTCAAGGGTCGGTAAGATAGACAATCTTCCCGGCACAATCGATTTGCCCCAAGTGTTGGGACAACCAATCCATGCCAAGAATCACATCCGACTCACGAATCGAAAGCGTAATGAGATTTGCCAAAAATCCCACTCCTTCAACTATGATAGGAACATCCCGACATCAGAATCGGCTCTCATTTCCGACCCCGGAGAGCGGATGAGCAAAGGAACTTCCAAAGGAACACAGTGAAGACCACTAGCAGCAGCAAATGATCTTGAAATAAAAGAATGCGATGCTCCTGAATCAAATAATACTGCAGCAGGACGAGAATTGACAAGAAGTGTACCAATCACGACATCTGGCGCCTCCTGAGCCTCCTCAGCTGAAAGGTGGTTGACTCGACCGCTACTCGCACCCTGGGTCTTCTGGATAATCTTCTGGTCAGGTGGGTGACCACTCTCGCCCGCCCTCCATTAGGACGAGGGGCTACCGCAACACTCGAGGCGCGCATTCGCGTAATGGCCCTTGTTGTGGCAAAAAAACAAGTAACCTCGCCGCCGGATTGCGGAGGCCGCTCTGTTGCCGATCGCAGCGCACGTGGTGAAACACGCCCGCGTGGACGAGGAGCCGGTGCAGATGGTCTCGGCGCCGGTGGAGCAAAAGAACGGGCCATCGTGCCGCCCACCGAGGACGAATGAGGCCGTGTGAGTAGACCGATGCGCCCCATTTGCGCTATGGACTCGCCACGCTTTGCCTTATGCTCAAGAACAATGGCCTTATCTACCAAGGCTCAAAGTCCGAGAAGTCCACAATAGATAGCTTGTCCTGCAGCTCCTGACAAGCCATCCATAAACTTCTCTCGCTAGCCTCATCTCGAGGCCACCTCACCCGAGCATAACGAGCCAAGTGATTAAACTCGATAGATACTCCGTCACGCACTTGCGCCTGCTGAGCGCGAAACTCCTTTTCTTCAGCCTTCATCGTGCCATCGAATGTGGGCCCGCGAAAGTTGATCTCAATTCTTCCCACGCGACCACATGGCGCGGTCGCATGGCGAGATAGTTCTCCCACCATGAGAGTGCCGCGCTCAAGCCGGTGGGACGCGAAGAGTGCCTTGTCCCGTGTCCGCATCGAGCTATGTTGAGCTTCCGCCAACCATGCGCAGCCAATCATCCGCATCGAGAGGTCCTCGAGCGGAGAAAGTCGGCGGTCGTGTACGGAGGAACTCGCAAGTCCTCGCGAGTCCGTGGCCGCCACCACCAGCAGGAGTGGAGGTATTCCTAGCAATAACCTCCAAGATGCGCGTCTGTCCATGCGGTTTCGCTCGATCCGAGCGAGCACCTCACCATGGTCTGAGGAGGGGAAGCTCCTCATCATGACCACCGCCGACCGCCACGCTGCTCTCCCGCCATCCTGCTTTACTATGACAAGTTAGTAACAAATTTAAGAGCAAGAAAACCCAAAATTCATGAAAGCAAAGAAAACAAGCACAAGGCGGATAAAGATCAACCAAAGAAAATCGACGCATAACTACTCACTTAACACCTTACCCTATTATTCCCACGATCTTCCATAGTTCTCCCAAAACTAATTCCATCGATAAGTAACTACCTTTTGAAAAGGAAGAGAGAAACCAAGTTCTCAAAACTCAAATTAGAGTAAGGTGAGAGTAGAAAGCTAAGATAGGTAAGGAATAAAATCTGAGAATCACTAGGTTTTCATAAACCTTTTATAATTTGAAGATAAGACTTTCAAAATATCCTAAGGACGACTATGCTTGGTTACTACGGTCGAATGGCTCGATACCAACTTTGTGAGGACCCAGCTTATTTGGTTTGTAATGCTTAACCAACCACCGGTCCTAGCATCACAAATCAAATAAATCGATCTCGAGATATGTATACTTCCCGAAAGCAAGATACACACCCCTGTACAAAATTAGACATCAACTCCATTCCACACATAGAATCCAAACACAACACTACCAAACGAAAGATAACCAAATAGTAGAGATATTATGCATAATGGCCGATCGCCACAAGATACACAAATAACAACGTAAAGACAATGAAGCAAAAGCGCCATAAGATGGCTATAAACAAAGCCAATCGCGTGCCTTCAACCCACAAGGCATCCGACCGACCGCCAAGTCTAGTCGCCCAAGAAGCGGCAACACACTCACGTATGAGGACCCCGAGGCTCACCTTCTTCCTCTCGCAACAAAAACATTAAGCAAAGCACCGAGTACAAAGATTGTCTTTGTACCCGCAAGACTCGACGTGTGAACTAGCGGCACTGCTCATAGACTACATGCAGCTTGTTTTGTGGAGGTCATATGTTTCATTTGCATAAAGCCCATTTTCATTTGCAATAAGATAATACATTTAGAAGGCAAGTTTACAATTCATTTTTAAGATTGAAATAGCAAGAAAAGTAATAATAACAAAAGGGTAAGTAAAAACATCCTAGAAGTGACTATCCCAATAGTCACCACAACAATAGCACGAATCCCATTCGCACTCACCCAAAGAAGTTTTAATTTAAATGTTGTAGTCTAACTCTTGGAAGACCTTGCCAAGCGTGTCCATAACCTAGGACGAGGCTATTCGAATAGTTTGAACCCCGCAGGGTGTACCAATGTACCCACACTTCAGCATCCTTTAAGCCAAAGCACACTCCAAGGTATGCCGCACACTAAGTCCTACGAGACTTTTTCCAATATTGTGTATTAACTACGAGCCGCTCGATGGATAGAAATCCATACGCTACATGGTAAAGCCGAAAAGACAACTACCCACTCGTGATAAAGCTTTTCTGACAACTACCATGCTCCCACCTCCATCCCTCCTGCGACCTCCTGCGACCCGGAGCCAATACACGCCAAAGTACTAGGTCAAGAGAGGTCCCATATACTCTAGTGTGGTTAGCACGCAAAATGCTTGGTTCAGTGTAACAAGATGTTCGGTCCTTGTTGACTCGGGCACCATTCCAGTCACACCCAACAGATCACACCAATCATACCACAGCCCAAGTCTAAATCATTTTTGGTTTTCAGTTTTAGTTTTGCAATTAAACATAGCAAAAATGCTGAAACATAAAGTTATAGTAGATTTTGTGTGATCAAGGTTACCGACTAAAGTCGATAACCGCCCAGTTCTACCGATAGCTAAGCATGTCTAAGCAAGTTGACCGGATCTACTAAGTGACAAGAGATCATCCAGCGACCTCTAATCACAAAGAAATAACCTAGGCTCGTAGTAGAGATCAATATTTTGTCTACAGGATATGCAAATACGGATTTAACTAATCATTTTAACACAAATTAAGCGATGCATACATACAAATTGAAACAAAATATTAGACTTTAAAATACTCGATAAATATGATCAAACCGCTTGCACGGATGTCGTTGCTCAATATGTCATGGAGGATCGTCCTCGTGGTTGCCGCAAATATCGAAGCCTAACGATCGAACATAACAAAGAAATAAGAACGAATAACACCGACAAAACTCAAACATACAACAACACCAAAACAAGCCAAAACTCATACAGCAACCTAAGCAAGATATAACAAAATTTTAGAAACAGAGAACAAATTATTTTAAGTTATTAATAATTTTCTATGAATTTTCTAAGCTAAAAACACAACATGTCACTAGTTAATTACTTAACAAATTTTCATGAACAGAAACAGTGTGTAAAACCTATCCTAATAGTTAGTATACTGAAAATGAAATTTTACAGAATTGGGTTTATCAGATTTGGACAATTATTGAAAGAGATATGCATTTTCTAATTTGGAGATTACGATTTACAACATTAAATTAATTAACAGATTTTTGCTACAGATACAAGGTTGAAACTCATTTTAGTAAATAGTACATTTAAAATGAAAATTAACAAAGACTGGTTTCACGCAGTTTGGATAAAAATTGAATTAGTTATGCATTTTACAAGTTTAATTGATTTAACAAAGGCAAATGTAAAAGCATTTCGTAAATACTAAAGCACTTAATACTTCTTCTACCGACGCACGGCTAGCCCAACCATCGACAGATGGGGCGCGCGAAAACGCTGACGTGAGCGGACTGCGCATAAGGTGACGCCGGCGTATTCTAAGAATACGCCTTTGACATATCAAAGTGTACTTCTAACATATACTCACGCAGAAATACGCTTGCCGACAGAGAAAACGCATTAATAACACTACACAACCCCAACTGACATTCCGGGCCCACATGACAGAGACACAAAGTGAAATGCAACGGTTGGATTAAACGATTTCTAAACGTGATTAACAGCAAGGGCCCACAAGCCAGAGATACAAACTAAAAGACGATTAGAGTGAAGAAGGATTAGACCTTAGCTACCGGCGCTCGACGGAGTTCCCACGCGCCGCGACGGCGAGTGGGGATCCGAAAATGGCCGAGGCTCGAGCTCGGGATGGCACGCACGGGTGCACCGCAGCTCCACGAACTTGATGCCGATGACGCGGAGCCCAATGGTCGCCGGAGATGGGCCCACGACGGCCGGAGGCGGAGAAGAAGCTACGGCTCTCGCAGAGAAGGCGCTACAGACTTCGAGCAGCTTCGAGAAGTTGCGCCACGGGATCGCCTCGACTCCAGGAGCAATAAGCACAAGACAAAGTCGAAGAAGAAGGTCCGAGGCGGCCGGAATTGCCACGGCGGCGGAACACCGTGCGCGAGGAAGAAACACCCGCACGACTTCCACGATGCACGAAAGACAGAAACGAGCCCACCGTTAGACTCAGAGGAGGATTGCGATCACGAGGGACCAAGTGACGAGGTTAGAGACTCACCAGAGAACTAGCAAGCTCGCGGGACCGCCGCAACCGGAGGCGGAGACGACGATACCGCCCCTGGTGATCCACTGGACGCCAAGGACCCGGGTTGGGCAAAATGGAGGCGGCGTCGAGCGTGGATCACGGCGGTGTGGTTGCGGGATCAAGGGCGGCGCTAACACAGCGGCGCTACCTTCGCCCTCTTCGCCGGCCGAAACAGAGAAGCGGGCGGAGAAAGTGAGAGAGCGAAGGAAACGATGAATGAGTGAGTGCGTGAGGTTATAAAGCTCGCGATGCTCCACGGACGAACACGAGGCAAATAGGTGGCGGCGACGAGGTACGTGGCACACATGCGTGATCGCCGGCGCGCCCGGTGAGACGCGAGAGGACGAGGACGGCCGACAAGTGGGGTCCACCACCGCTGACTCACAAAGCGGTGCGAACCGGTGGTTTGATTTGATCAGAACGTGTCGACCGCTGGATCCGAATTGACTACCGAGATCGATGTATGCATTCGGACAGTCGGTTGCGACGCGACGTGGATCGCTCGATTTGCATCGGACGGTCGCGATCAATTGGACTCGGCGGTGCGATTAGTTGACGCGACCAACCATGTGTGCGTAGTCGGACTCGAGCCCGAGTTGGGTTCGGGCCCGAGGAACAAGACATTTAGAATTTGATTTAAAAGACAGAGAAGGTTTGGGGAATTTTAGAGGTAGCTCCTGAGCTCCAAAAATTTCGAAATTTTTATGGTAGCTACTAGGGACAGAGGACAACCTTGTATAATTTTTCCAGAACTTTTATGCACTGCATTGTTCTAGAGAAAATTCACAAGCTGCTGTACAGGAGTTTGACCAGATTTCAAACAGAGTTGACTTGGCCATTTGAAATAGCAAAAAATCTAAAAATTGTGAAATAATTCAGGGAGGTAGATAGGATGATCAAGATGGTAGGAAAAATAATTTCAGAGGATGATCACAAGTTTGAAAGCTAAGAATTTGCTGACAACAACCTCCATTCACAAGAATTTAATTCTAGAAAATGGAAATTGCTAGGGAAAAATGTAGAAACTTTCAAATGATTTGAAGAGACAACAAAAGTTTTTATTTCCCTTCAAAATTTACATTTGAAATACAAACCCTAAGTTAGGGCTGTTACAGGTCTTGTTCGCCTCTCACCAGCTTAATGGACTAGCTTCAGAGTGGTGGGACAACTATTACATCTCCCATACCAATGCCCAAGCCATCTCATGGGACGAGTTCGTGAGAGCTTTTCACCATGCCCACATTCCTGCCGGGATGATGACCTTGAAGAAGAAGGAGTTTCATGCACTCACAGAGCGCCGCCGGTGAGCGAATATCTGCATCGGTTCAACCAGTTGGCTCGCTACGCCCCAGCCGACGTAGCCCGAGATGAAGATCGACAAGAGAGGTTCCTGGAGGGACTGGATGATGACATCTCTGTCCAACTGATCTCCCAGAACTTCACTGACTACCAGCAATTGGTGGACAAGGCGATCCGCCAGGAAGCCAAGCACCTGGAGATGGAGAACCGCAAGCGGAGGATGGCCGCTCAGAGGTTTAATGCAGGAGGCCTTCCCAAGTCTCGATTCACTCAGCCGCAGCCACCGCAGCGTGGGAAGTTCCAATCATCCACGTCCAGAGTCCTAGTGCAGAATCAGCACCCCAACACCTCCAACTTCCGCAACACCTCGTCTGGAGGGCAATTTCAGCAGAAGAACTCCACGGCCTCAGCCACAGGAGTGACCTGTTTTCATTGCAACGAAATAGGGCACTACGCCAACAGATGCCCCAAGAAGCAACAGGCAGCGGCATCTTCCAAGCCAGCACTAGGAGCCCCAGCTACCGGTGGCACTTCAAACCCGACGGTCGCTTTACTAAGGGCGTGTGAACCACGCCACTACCAAGAAACTCAGCAAAGACCGGATGTCGTTCTTGGTATGTTCCTTGTCAACTCGATACCAGCATCAGTTTTGTTTGATTCTGGAGCTTCGCATTCATTTGTATCAAATAAGTTTGTGCGCAAAAATGGGTTACCTATATCTTCTTTGACCAATCCTATGATAATCCATTCCCCGGGTTCAGAAATGAGAACTAGCTCTCTATGCCCGAACCTCACCCTTGAAATATCCGGAGTATCCTTTCTGGCAGACTTAATAGTCTTGCATTCCCAAGGTTTGGATGTCATTCTTGGAATGGACTCGCTAGCCAAGAATCATGGACAAATAGACTGTGCCAATAGGTCTATCACCCTCACTAATGGAGAAGGAATCTTAGTCGAATTCAAGCCCAAGACCTGTACCAAAGGAAGTTCCATCCTAACCAGCTTGAAGGAAGTAAAGCTTGAAGACATACATGTAGTGCGAGAATACTCTGATGTCTTTCCTGATGATCTACCCGGCATGCCACCGGATAGGGACATAATGTTCTTAATTGACTTAGTCCCCGGAACAGCCCCAATCTCGAAGCGACCCTATAGAATGCCAGTCAATGAGTTGGCAGAATTGAAGAAACAAATTGAAGAATTGCAGAACAAGGGATATATCCGACCCAGCTCATCACCTTGGGGAGCACCAGTACTGTTCGTCAAGAAAAAGGAGAATAGCATGAGGATGTGTGTAGATTACAGATCGCTCAATGAGGTGACGATCAAGAACAAGTATCCATTACACAAGATGGACGATCTGTTTGATCATCTAAAAAGAGCAAGTGTCTTCTCAAAGATTGATCGAGATCCGCTATCACCAATCAAGATCGCACGTAAGATATTCCGAAGACAGCCTTCACCACCAGATATAGACTGTACGGGTTTACAGTAATGTCTTTCGGTTTGACGAACGCCCCTGCTTATTTCATGAATATGATGAACAAAGTGTTCATAGAATTCTTGGATAAGTTTGTCGTAGTCTTTATCGATGACATTCTCATCTACTCGAAGGATGAAGAAGAACATGAGAAGCATCTCAGAATGATTCTGGACAAACTCAGGGAGCACCAGCTCTACGCCAAATTCAGCAAAAGTGAATTTTGGCTAAGCCAAGTGGCTTTCCTTGGACATATTGTGTCAGCAGGAGGAGTTGCAGTAGATCCCACCAAAGTTGAGGCGGTAATGGATTGGAAGCAACCCAGGACAGTCACGGAAGTGAGAAGTTTCCTTAGACTAGCGGGCTATTACCGCAGGTTCATTGAAAATTTCTCTAAGATTGCAAGACCCATGACCCAACTTCTAAAGAAAGAAAAGAAGTTTGAATGGACAGATGCATGTGAGGAAAGTTTCCAAGACCTGAAGAAGAGGCTATTCTCAGCACCCATGCTAATCTTACCTGATATCCGTAAGGATTTTGAGATCTTTTGTGACGCATTCCGTTAAGGTCTTGGATGTGTGTTAATGCAGGAAGGCAAAGTAGTGGCTTATGCATCCAGGTAGTTGAGGCCACATGAATGGAATTACCCGACACATGATCTTGAGTTAGCAGCAATTGTGCATGCTTTGAAGATCTAGCGGCATTATCTCATTGGTAATCGCTGTGAGATTTTCACGGACCACAAGAGTCTGAAGTACATCTTCACACAGGCAGAACTGAACCTGCGACAAAGGAGATGGTTAGAATTGATAAAAGATTATGATCTCGGAATTCACTACCATCCAGGCAAAGCAAATGTAGTTGCGGATGCCCTAAGCAGAAAGGCTTATTGCAACACCATTATGGTGTAGGAGGATCAGCCCGAGCTGCATGAAGAATAGAAGCGTCCAAACTTGGAGATTGTCAATCAGGGTTGTGTGAATGCTTTAGAAGTACAACCCACTCTCCAAAGTCAGATCAGAGAAAAACAGCTAGAAGATGAAGACATCAAAGAGATCAAGAAGAATATGCGAAGAGGCAAGGCCCCAGGATTCTCCGAAGATGAACAAGGAATAGTGTGGTTTGGGAATCACATCTGTGTACCTGGCCAGCAGGAGCTGAAACAGTCAATTCTGAAGGAAGCACATGAATCGCCTTACTCCATCCACCCCGGAAGTACCAAGATGTACCAGGATCTAAAAGAAAAATACTGGTGGGTCAGCATGAAACGAGAGATTGCTGAGTTCGTCGCCCGCTGTGATGTGTGTCAGCGAGTCAAGGCAGAACATCAGAGACCAGCTGGATTGTTGCAGCCATTACCAACTCCATAATGGAAGCGGGAGGAGATTGGTATGGACTTCATCACCGGACTTCCTAGGATCCAATCAGGATAAGATTCCATATAGGTGATAATCGACCGATTGACCAAAGTAGCTCACTTCATCCGAGTCAAGACTACATACGTATGCGGCCGATTAGCGGTGTCAGATGTGGCCGGATCGTCGCTACACGGAGAACCCAAGAAGATCGTGTCTGACAGAGGTTCCCAGTTTACATCCAGATTTTGGCAGAGTTTGCATGAAGCTTTAGGCACCAAGTTTAATTTCAGTATAGCCTATCATCCCCAGACAGATGGCCAGACGGAACTCACCAACCAAGTTCTTGAAGATATGCTTCGAGCCTGTGCCCTGGATTATGCAAAAAGTTGGCACAAGAATCTGTCATATGCAGAATTCTCGTATAACAATAGCTATCAAGCCAGCTTGCAAATGTCTCCATTCGAAGCTTTGTATGGCAGAAAGTGCAGAACACCACTCCTATGGGATCAAGTGGGAGAACATCAGCTCTTTGGACCTGAGTTGATCAAAGAAGCTGAAAGTAAGGTAAAAGCTATAAAGGAACGCCTGAAGGTGGCTCAATCTCGACAAAAGAGTTATGCTGATAACCGTTGGAGGGAATTAAACTTTGAGGTAGGAGATTTCGTCTATCTCAGAGTTACTCCACTCAGAGGAGTAAGAAGATTCCGGACGAAAGGAAAACTTGCACCCAGATTTGTGGGACCTTACAAGATTCTAGCCAGAAGAGGTGAAGTTGCATATCAGCTTGAGCTACGAGAAGCCTTGTCAGCAGTGCATAATGTCTTCCACGTATCACGGTTAAAGAAATGCCTTCTAGTGCCAGAAGACCACACCCTCTTGGAGAGCTGTGATCTCCAAGAAGACCTCACTTATGTGGAGCAACCAATCAAGATTAAGGATGTCGCAGAACGTGTTACCAGGAGCAGGATCATCCGATCATACAAGGTGCAGTGGAGTCATCACCCAGAGAGTGAAGCCATATGGGAGAAAGAAGAGGACCTGAGGACCAACTACCCCGACCTGTTTGTTGACCAAGTCTGAATCTCGGGGTCGAGATTCCCTTAAGGGGGGTAGGTTTGTAACAGCCCAATTTTTAAATTTCAGTACAAATTAAAATTTATGTATTTTTGTGGAATTTTTTAGAATTTTTGAAAGCTTTTTATAATTATTTTAAAGTCAAAACAAATTTATTTGAAAAATTAAAAGCCAACATAAAGTTAGAAATAATTTTATTAAGTCCAAAATGAGTATAGGAATTTCTGTGAATTTTCCATAATTTTTGGAATTATTTTGCTATTTTCTAAAGCTTAAATGAATTAACGGTATTAATTTAAATGGAAAAGGCTTTTAAAACTACAAACCCTGTTTGGGCCGAAACCCAAAAACCCAGCCCAAACCTCTCTCGTGCACGCGGCCCGCACGGCCCGCTCCCACACGCACCCTTTCTCCCTCACTTACCTGCGAGCCCCATAGGTCAGCCTCCCTTACCCCGACCCCACCTGCCAGCCCCTCACACGCACGCATGTTAAAACCACTCCGACATCCCTCAGCCGTTGGATCTTAAACCAACGGACAGATCTTGTGTAACCCTCGGGAGGCCCGAACATCTCAATCATTGTGAGCCGTTAGATCTAAAATGAACGGCTACAATCCTTTGAACGTTTGCGATGTCCGAACGTCTCAATCGATGTGAGCCGTCAGATCCAACATGAACGGCCCAGATTCGCTAACTGCCATAACTCCGTTTAACCCAATCTTTGTGAACCATTTGATTTTGATCGAACAGCCAGATCTCGCCCGTTTTCTTCCACGTCACCGCTAACAATCGTGATCGTTGGATCAGAATCCAACGGCCCACGCACTTTCTTCCTCCCCGCATCTTCTTCCTCGCGTAGCCACTCCTCCGCCATTTTCACACGAGCCGAGCTCCACCAAACCACCACCCCGGTTCGCCCACGAGACTCGCGCGGCGTGCGCACGACCCGGCGCCCCTAACCGCCTCCACCCCACTCCATTTCCCCCTTCTCCGTGTGCGTGTGCACGATTTTCCGCAACCGCCGCCGCACGACCTCCATCTCCCCCACGGCACCTCGGACCCTCCCAATGCCTATAAAAGGCAGCCCCGGGCGTCCCTCTCTTTGCTCAACTCAACCCCCTCATTCACTCCTCCCCACGTGCCCTCGTTTCGCTGTATTCCGCAGTTGAAGACCCTCGTCTGATGCTCGTGCACGTCACTTAAATTATGAGGTGAGCTTGTTTCTATGTGCTAATAATTTATCTATGCAGAATGGTATACTACCGAATAATTGTGATCTTTTGTTACTTAGGAATAATGGGGAGGATCCATCAAGTCCTAGTTCCTAAGGTCTATGACCAGGTCTACAAGCTATACGACCAGATTTGCTAGCCCTACAGCCAGACCTGCCGGCGCTACGACCAAATCTCAAGCTCTTCGACTAGATTCGCTTGCGCTACGACCAGACCTGCCAGCACTACGACCAGGACCCAAGCTCTACGACCAGTCATTAGGTGTTACGACACCGTTTGCGGCCTTCGACTGGACACGCGGCAAAGACTACGACTGTGTCTCAAGTTCTCGACCACCATTAGGTACTACGACACCGTTTTGGGCCTAATTGGACCTTGTAAGCGTGTCGGGGTCAAAGCCTAGGTTGTGTACGCCTCTTCCCATGGCCACACAACCCTAGGTCAACGTCCTCACGCCCGCCCCTATATATATATACAACGGCCGCCACAGTTTAGGGTTGGGTTTTTCTTAGAATTATTCTGCCACTTGCAGTTTCGCCGTTTTACGGTTTGAGGAACCCCACTTTATTGATCTTCATTCATATTCGCAATACAATTCAGATTGCATCTTCCTTGTTCTTGTGAGTTGCTTCGATTGCTTGTAGGAACAATAACCCTCGTGGTAAGGTTGATCACGTGCGAGCGTGGTCGATAACGACAGTCGCGCGGGTGTAGCGAATTGCGAGGTGACGATCTGCTAGTCGAAAGCCTCAAAGCGTTAATGTCCTCACGACGAAATCAATCGAACCTATAGGAAGATCGGGCCACCGTAGAGTGATCAACCAATGAACACTGTCTACCATGCACTTGCCTTTTCTAGGTGCGAGGAGTGGTTTGATTAGAAGATAACAACAAACCCAATGACATGCCTCCTACAGTAAACACACAATCTCAATAACAAGCTACATCAGTACAAAAACAACAATTAAATGATATCGCTCCTACACGTTCCCCAAATCCGCAACACTCCACCTTTACTGGACAGTCACCCCATGTTGTCCCAATAATAAAAACAACATAATTTTTGACTCCCAAGTCCTATCATGGCAAACTACGCCAGTTTTGGATTCTACACAAAATTCCCCATAATTTCTTAGTTGGCCATGATTCCTGATTAAATCATTTAACCCCCCGTTTTAACTCAAAAAACTGTTTTGTCATTTTCTGGACAGTAGGTTTAATATTTTCATATCTATTAATCTAAACATGCAAATACTACAAACCATAGCATTTTTGGAATCTACAGAGGGATTACAAAAATCATAAGTCTTGATCTACCCAATCAATTGACGTGATTAAGCACTCTACAGAAAGTTAATGAAATTACCTACAACTAACTAGTAGATGATATTTTCATATTAAGCCTAAATAGTGCCCGAATTCGCAATCGAAGATTATGACAGACAAACCCATCTACTAATCGAACCTCTGATGCGAAACTTACTAATTCTCCTTCTAATCATGGCTCTAATCTCTACTCAAAATTGGCAAAGCAAACAGGGAAAAATCTAAATCATTACCCAAGTGTTTCGTCAATTTTTTCTTCCCTTCTCCCTCCCGATCTTTGCCCCTGCCGCTGCTCTTCTTTTCTTCCTTGTTTCTCCTCTGGCTGGCGCATTGGGTGAGCGAGGCAGCATAGGCGGCGAAGATGGCAGCATAGGCGGGCGATTTGTTGGCGATGGCGCACCAGCCGAATGGGCGACGCGGCAAGATGCGATGCGCTGGCCGAGCGGGCAACCCGGACATCCACGTGTGCGGCAGGAGCACCAGCGCGCTGGGCAACAACTATCACACGCGCGGGCAGGACGCGCTGGCTGGCGCGTGCCGATTGCGGGCGCAGATGGCGATGATGGCTGGCGAGCGAAGACAGCCAACGGTGCACAGGGAAAACAAAAGAACAAAACGGCTAGGGTTTCTGCATTTTTGGGTTCCTCCTCTCCCCTACGTCCACTCTTAACACGGTAGATCCAACTACACTTGTATGACTCGTTTCAAGAAAACAACGCCCCTCTAAAATCACGAAGCATCCCGTTTTCACGTATCATCTTTTGTTTAATTATGCACAGATCCTCGAGAGGGTTATTTTTTAGAATATTACATTATAGTTGCTTCAGCTTCATCACCTCGTTGGCTTTTGCCAACCTTTTCAATGTATATAATGGCAGAGGCATCTAACTAGAAGACAAAATCAGTAAATAAAATTAGCTACCTGTAATATCCCGAAAGTGAGTTAAGGTTTGAATCGAGGAAGATTAATTTTATTTCGGGAGAGATCGATTAATCGGGGAACGATCAAACGGAACGTCGGGAAGGACTAATTGGTATGTTGTCAGTGCAGCAGTTTTAGAGGGGGGAAAGAGCAATTTTGCGGCAACTTGGGCCTGGGCCAAGGCCCATGAGGGTGGCCGCCAGGGGGCTTCCTCCCCAAACCCTAGCCCCTTCCCTCCCCTCCCCTTCCCCTCCCACCCCAACCGGCCTCCCCTCTCCCCTCTCCCCACCTCCCCACCTCTCCACCTCCCTTCCTCCCTCCCTTGCGCCTCTCCATCTCCCCCATCACCTCCATTGCTGCTGTCCAAGGTGGAGTAGGAGCTCCCTTGCAGCCGGCCAAGGAGGAAGAAGAAGGAGAAAAGAAGAGAAAGAAGGGGAAGAAGAGAAGGGAAGAAGAGGGAGAAGAAGGGATCCGCAGCGGAAGCATGGTGGTCGTCATCCCCGCTGCGTGCTCTTTTCGTTTCGGCAAGGGTAACCCGCGATTTGTTGTTTTGGGGTCGTTTTCTAGTTGTCTAATTTTCAGATGTCAGTTCGTCGATATTCTGCAGCAGTGAAGTTTGTCGGTTTTGAATAGGTTAGAACCATAATTGGGTCTGGGTGTCTCTTAGAAAGTTGTGGGTATCGTAGTTATCTTTGATTGCCGACAAGATTCAGGTCATTCGGACTTCGGTAGCCAAAGTTATGAATTTATTAGTACTTCTGTGTTTCTGGAGAGAAGCAGATTTGCTAGTGTTAGTTAACCTGATAGAAGCGCGTATTTAGAGGGGTTTCCAGAGGGTCTCACCATAACGAAAAATGAGGCTAATCCTCTTAGCTTTCAGGAAAACTAAAGATCACTGAATTTGGACGAACGTAGAGAAAGTTATGATAGTTTCTTTGTTGCTGTCCAGAAACCCGACGTGAAATATTTGCTCTGATTAAATAGATTGGTAGGTCTGGTAGATGGCCGAATCAGAGGGTCTCCCCAACTAAGTTTATTTAGACATTTCAATTAACTTTTCAGATTGTCCAAGATCATCCTATTTGGACTCCTGAGCAGAAAGTTATGAATTTTTGAAGTCTGCTGTCCGCAGTGACCGATCGCTAGAAATTAGAAAAAAACTAGACGTGATAAGAAGATTAGCGATTTCGATTGTAATGTGATGTATGATTTTGGTCCAGTATGTTATTCTTAGTTTGGGGTTATCTTCTTGTCCAGGTGGTAGCGAGATCCCAAGGGCAGCACCCACTTCGCGTCCGCCGTTTTCGCACGGTTGAGGCAAGTATTCGGGTCATAGCGTATTTTCGGTTGTATGATATGATTGTGGTGATTGCTTGTTGTAGCCTTGCACGAATGTTAGCGTAATGAGCTTTCCTTTTATCTTGATGAATGCAAGCTATGGTTAATGTTTCCCTTGAGCGTTGCTAAATCATAGATGTTGTTATGTACATGTTAAATTCGTGTATATGAAAGACGTGGGCAAAGAGCAATTGCATGTTCCAATCGTGTTGAAGACTTGGTCATACATGCATGTTTTTTTGATATATGATAGCGAAGTAAGGTTGCTGGCATGATGTTTATATTGAGATTGGTGAATGCTCCAAGTATGATTATGCTCTATTTATGTCTGTTGTTATTGTAATCGTATATTGATGATGAATAGATGTTGTGCATGTGCATATTGAGATCATCTTGAAGCTTGGTCACGTGGTGACCAAGCATGCATTCGTTGAGGTCCCGTCATGTATTGACGGGCTTGAGGTCCCCACATTGGTGCAATGTGGGCTATGAGCAAAGAGGTCCCCATCATTCGGATGATGGGCAAAGGTCCCTATACATGTGGTGTATAGGCTTTTGGTCCCTGTGCGGAGGGCACGAGCAAGGGTACACAATGACGGTTGTATACCCGCATTACGGTAAAATACGAAAGAGATAAAGTTAAAAGGTGCATTGCATTGGTTGCATTCACATGAGCATGAAGGCTTTACTCGGTGCATTGTTTATCTTGGATTATTGATGCTATGAATGTTAACTTGCTTAGCCTTGTTGGTACTTGCTGAGTCTTTGGGCTCACTCTTGCTTTGATGTGTTTTAGGTACAAGCGGCAAGACTGCATGCATGGGAGGAGTAGATGAATTGGAAAGCACGCACTACCTCACAACATTAAAGCAATTGTCATTTAGCTTCATATAAGAATAAATAGATCGCGAGAAATACCCATGGTTGTTTTATGATTCTGATTATGGTTGTGAGAATAGTGTTAATTTGATTACATTCATATGATTATCTCTTATGCATGAGTGAATTGGATTATGAAATTATTGTTAAATGTTATGTTTACCTGTTAGAAGCTATGGATAATTTGAGTTTCAGGTTAACTGTAATAATGAGAATAGAAAGTTTTGGTTATGTTTAAGATATTATTCTACACGCTTGAATGAACCTGATTATGATTTTATTGATAAATGCCTTGATCAATTGTTGGAACCTCGGTATAGGCGACTATACAAAGGAGGTTTTGTCGAGATTTTGTAATTGGTCTTAGTTTAGCGTAGTTTAATTTAATTTTAGTAGCATTCCAGGCTCAATGTTGAGTTGGGGTGTTACACTACCATTCCTTACCAATGTAAAGAGGTAGAAACATTGGGTTGGAGAAGCCATTTTCCAATGTACGGAGTTGTCTTTGTCAACGTAGGACCAAAACAAGCGACTAGAGGGGGTGAGTAGGAGCATAATCTATTTTTTGCTTTGATCGGATTCAACTCATAAATCACTCCAATAGCTATGAAAATTATGATGATCAATGATTATGCATAGAGGAAGACTTGCTTTGAATCCTATCAACACCCCCAAAGCACAGCAACAAAATACTCGAAGAACTGCTGAAGAATCAGGAAATTCGGAACTACCTCAGGCAAATGAAAGGTACTACCAATAATCGGTACTTCCGCATGCAAATGAAAGGTACTACCAATAATCGGTACTTCCGCATGCAAATGAAAGGTACTACCAATAATCGGTATTACCGTAGGCAAATAAAAGGTACTACCAATAATCGGTACTACCACATGCAAATGAAAGGTACTACCAATAATCGGTACTACCGTAGGCAAATGAAAGGTACTACCAATAATCGATACTACCGCAGGCAAATGAAAGGTACTACCGCACGCAAATGAAAGGTACTACCAATAATCCTGGAGTTCGTCCCGACAGTTGAAAAACCAAATCTAAAATTGGCACAACTTTTGATTCACTCGGTCAAACTTCATGAAACTAGAAACACAGCTTCTCTATGAGGTTAACAACCTATTCCGAACAAGGATTGAATAGATCCACATCAAAGTTCCAACCTTTTTGGATTTGAGTGAAGTCTGATTCAAGTGCCGAGCCAAAAACTAAACTGATCTAGAAACTTGCTCGTGGATGATTGATGATCAAGATAATCCTAAATGTGTTCCCACATGTCATAGCAAGCTAGATCTGGAAAAGAAACCAAACAAAAACTCGCAGATCAAGAAAACACCAAAATCATAAAATAGAGATGATGAACGCAAAGGGACTCATCTATGAAATCTTTGCTTAGATTGATTTCAGATAGATGGATGATTGTTGGTTTACAGCCACTCCAACCTGGAGAACAAAACTCACCACGTGAGCACACACTCAATCCAAACCCTAGAAACCCTAGCTCTCCTCCTTTCTCCTCAAAACCCTAAAACACAAAATAGGGTTATCAAATGGCCAAAGGGTTCCCAGTGCAATCAGCACTTAGCCCTATTTATAGTGGAGGTTAGCATCTAGGGAATCTTCCATTATGGCACCCATTAAGACCAACACACAAATGGGTTGACACACGCATGCATTTTAAAGCGTCGTCTTCATCTTCGATTAACCTAAACAGCTTCTCCATGCGCCGACCCGCACCGCGGTTTAGCCAAGTGCACCAAGGCGGTATTTGGTGAAATTACCAAAATACCTCTTCTCGATCTTTCTCCAAAAGACCAAGTCCAATCCTTGTGAAGCAATCCCAAGCTTTGCCACGTCTAGGTTTATCAACGGCTCCATGTCGGCAAGTCTCTCCCATCCGGATCCCACCGGCACCATCGAGGCACTTGCACCGACTCCCACGCCGCTTGATCCAACCAGTAGCACCGAACCTCCCGTTCGGTCATCCATGTCCATTCTGCGCCCCGCTTGAGTCCACTGACCTCACCCGGCATCCTGGATCGTTCTGGACCTCAGCTCTCAAGTTTAGTCCCGATCCACCTCGCCGTTGACCGTCATAGACCTGCAAGCCACCTGCACAGCAATAGACCAAGAAACCATTTCCGGGAACAAGTTCTTCACAACTTGACCCACGTTAGCCAAAACATGCATCATACAACACATATGTAATGATAACCATGAACTTGACCTAACCCAAAACAAATCTCCAAGAAATTTGACAATCAGCACATAGTTCATGTAATACCTCGTTTTCGATTAGGAAGTTTTCGGTTCGAAATTGAATTTAAAATTTCGCAGTTTCGGCGTTCGTTGTTTCTTCTGGTTTTGAGCCTGGGCCTTTGGCCAACAAGCCCAAAAGGATGCCTTGTGGGACAAGGGGGGCTGTTTTGGAGCCCAAGGGGGGGCAGCCGTGGGGCCCAAGCCCATCAAGGGGCCGGCCATAGGGGCCTTTAGGGGGGGCGGCTGAAACCCTAGCCCCCACCCCTTCCACCTCTCCCCCCTTTTGGGCAGCTGCCACTTCCACCTCTCCCCCTCCATCTTGTGCGCCAAAACCAGCAGGGTGCCGCCCCTCCTCCTCCCCCATTGGTGCTGCCCCAAGGTCCCGGAGTCGCGCCCCCTTCTCCCGGAGTTTTCCCTCGGTGTAGAGCCCTCGTTGCCGGCCTCCCGCGTCGTTTTGGTGGTGTTTCGCAAGGGTTCAGATCAAGGCGGCCGGGGATCTTCACCACGGTTCGATCGTCGTGCTCCTGGGCGCTCCAAGGGTAATGTGTCTCAGTTGTGGTTGGTGGTTTGGTCGTAGGAGAGGAAACAAATAGAATTGCTTGGATCAATGTCAGTCTGCTGTAGATAGCAATCTGTCCAGTATGTTGCATGGTCTGTTTCGGTATTTTAGAGGCCGAATTTGAGATGTTCATCTCCTGGAGTTTTGTAGGTCTTGTCCTTAGCTTTCGGTGGCCGCCAAGAACACTAAAATCCGACGAACGAGTCAAAAGTTATGATAGATTTAATATCTGCTGTCCAGAATTCTGACGAGAATTATCTTTTAAGTTTTCTTTTAAAATAGGTGTATGTTAATGGACGAATCAGGGTTTAATCCCAACTAAGTTAATGTAGATAATTTCATAACCTTTTCAGATTGTTAAAGAACGCTCAATTTGGAGTTGTAGATTAAAAGTTATGGATGTTTTAATCTTGCTGTCTTAACTGTTCGGACAGATTCTGTACTGCTATTTCAATTACCCGTTAGTATAATAAATTGGCCGAATTGGCTTACCTTGTCAACTAGAGTATTGTAGATATGTCAGTTAAGAATCCATAGAAATTTGTCTCACCTCATTCCGAGTTCCAGACCAATAGATATGATTTTTACCGTTCTGCTGTCCAGTTTCGGGCTGTGCCGGAGTAGTCTGTTTTCAGATTAGAACTAACTAGTTAATTGTGGGTTGTCGGTAAGGCGTTGTAGAACGTTAATGGAAGCGCTCTGTTATATGTTGTATTTATTTCGAGTACTTACTTCTGTAGGCAGAGAGGCTTCGGTTTAGAGACATCTTCTTTACCTACTACCGCAGCGCTTCGCGGAAGGCAAGTACTCTGACGTTGTATGAATTGTGTATATTGGATACTTGATGTTCGTACTGTGTTTTCATTTGATACGTGAGAAGTTCTGATGATTATGTTTCTTCCGTATGTGAAATTCATAAGTTCAAAGATGATGCTAGTCGTTGTTCATAAGTACATTCATGCATCCACGTTCATGTTCCGTCCACGGGAGTGCAGTCTAAAGTTGCATCCATGTTCATGTTCCGTCCACGGGAGTGGAGCTCCACGGGAGTGGAGTCTGAAGTCCCATCAATTCCAGTATGGGCATGTGAGTCCCACCATTCCAATGTGGGCAGTTTGGACACCCGTATGAAACGTTCTTCATACGGTATCTTGGATCCCCGTATTTTGATAAATACGGGCTTGAGTGAACACCGACGGGTGTGTCACTAGCTATACCGGTATAAGCATGTGTGCAGTCCATCCTTGATTACATTCATTCATTTCATGTTTTTCTTAAGTGCTCATTCGATGCAATGTTCGCATTCTTAAATGGTGATGTCCTGTTTGTATATGTGTTCTGTCTCTTTCACTGTACTTGCTGAGTCGTGGACTCACTCTTGCATTGTTTGTTTGTTTTAGGTAACCCCTGTTGTTAGCTCACTTGGGAGGGAGTAGACACGCACTACTTGTTCACATCATCCAATTCATGTTCAAGATTAAATTTTAGTTCTATCTTTCATTCGTTAATGATGAACTGTAATAATTAAATTATAATTGGTGAAGTAAGGATACCTTCTCCACATTGATGTTGATTTATTACTGCATGTGAACTTTCATTATCAATGAACTGAAATAAATGTATTAGATGGTGAAGGAAGGATACCTTCATCATGTCTTGGTTGTTTTGATACTGCCATTAGCTGATACTCTATTTCTTATTCTTCCTCATTGTGTAGATTGTTAGATTAATTGGGTGACATCTTGGCTTCCGAATAGCCAGGGTGTTACAGTTGGTATCAGAGCGGGCTTTAGGTCTGTGGTTAATAGAAGAATATTAAAATGACACACTGTGCACAGTAGGTGGGGTTGGGAATCCATTGCTTCTGCATTTCTATTGTTATGTTCCATTCGTTGAGCAATTGTTGAGTTGCTTTTGTATTATTTATTTTCTTGTTGTTAATCTATGATCTGCTATGATATTCAATATCTATGAACTAATACTATGATTGTCATGAGATGATCCTGTATATTCATAATTGGGTATTTTGGTGAAGCGTGTTGTTAACAGATGACAAGAAGTGGAGGTCGTGGTTGTTACTTTGGGATTCACCAGGTTACACCACTGTTCGCAATACGTGGTTAGAGGAGTTGTTACCCCGAGTACCATAGTTTTAGGTGTTAAGCGTGAGTTGCTTTAGAAAGTTGTTCTCTTCCTTGATTTTTGAATTTGGCAATTCTTGTCCTGTGGTGGTTGATGAATTTCTCTGAGGTTTGTGGTTCATGATAGTTATGGTTTTCCATAGATCCCTCTTGGTTCTCTGAAACAATTATTGCTTTTCGACTGTTGAGTTGCTTTTACTACTTGTGATCGTTGTCAATTGGCAAGATTGATGTTTTCATGGTTGCTCCTTCTTTCTCATTGAAAAAGAATGACTCATTTACTCGTTTGATAGCTTGGTTAGTGAGAGTTTTCTTCTGTAAGTTCGTTTGCATGGGAAAGCTTTGGCTTTATGTGTTTCTTTTGGATTACTTCGGGCGTTGAGGTTTGAAGTCTCTCTTTTGCTGAAGTAAGGCGTTAGAATCCTTTTGTGTTGACTTGCCATGCTTAAAATAAGAAGTTATAACTAAACGAATAAATTGTTACGATATGAGATACCAAGTCGGGTTATTAGCATGGTGCAAATCAATTATTCTTAACTACCATCCATGAAAGTGAAATTGATTAATTTGAAATGTCCTTGTATTTGATACATGGTGTATATTAAATAAAGACTATCCATATCCATTCAGAACCTATAGATCTTACATAAGAGGTAGATTTATCTATTTCCTAGTATGCTAAAACTGTTGAAACTGGTATAAAGGACCAGATGGGTGCTGGTGTATTGATTCGTGAAACCTTGTTTATAGAAAATTATGTTAGTGAATCTTTAATCATGTTTTGAAATGATTTCTGAACAAAAGTGAAATGTGAATCTATGTTTATATATGGTTATGTGATGGCAAATGGAATTAGTACCGTATGTACACACATGGTTAGTATAATCATCAATTGTTAATGAGCGCTGAAAAAGGCGTTGAGCAACACCAATAGTTGAGTAGATGAATTTCGTAAGTAGTCTTTGATATCGTGCCTTGTGATATTGTTATTGCTTAGCATAATCTTGTTATAATAAGTTTGTTTCAACCTTGTGGTTTGTGTTCCCTTTGGGAAGTTTTAGGATGGAGTAATAAAGTTTGATGATTCTTAGTACTAGTATATGTTGTCGATGTTATTAAATCGTCAAAATATGAGAATGAGGTTACTTCTCGTAGTAATCTGATCACCCATGGTGATATTTTCTAAATAATCAAATTTCAAGTTTTGTGTTCATGATCTTTTGGAGGTTCAGGCTTTATGTGGTAAACGAAGTTTATCGAGTAGCGATATGTCGCAAAGTTATAATGGTTCTTCAATGATGCAAGTGCTTCGATCTTGAATACTTATTTGTTCTTATCTGTTAAGGTTCGATATTCTCTTCTTGTGAGGCTTATGCCTTCAACTGTGGATTCCACTTATGTTATATGAGTTCTTTGCTTAATTGGTTTTCCTCTTGGTCCTGTGTTCGTTGCGAGTGGTAAATGATTTCCTAGTTGGTGAAAAACGTTTCCAATTGCCTCTTCTTTTGAGAAAGATTCAACCCATTCTTTCACGTGGGTCTTTCGAAGTGTTTTCTAATTGTTGTTGTGAGAATTGAAGTTAATACCGTTCAGATGAGAATATTTCAAGTTTAGCTTTCTTGATATTTTGGAGCCCATGAATCATTTGGTAGCTGAAACTATTTAAAATAAACTGAGGTATTGGATTGTCCTGTTGCTTCTTAAGAGATTTGTGTGATTTAATTTTAAAGGCACTTTGGTCTGAGTTGGCAACGTGAGGTTGCAATCAAAGAAGTTATGTTGGTTCTTTTAAGAGGAGAATAATCTACTTGCTTTTCGCAAAATCCCGTAATTGGAAATGTTTCGAGTTTGGTGGTTGAGATTATTTGGATCTCATATTTCTTGTGTAGTTGAACTGTTCTGAACAAATATGACGTATTGAAGAATTTTTATTGGTTCTTAATTAGTCCTTGTGGTTTGGACTAAAGATCTTATCTTGTTCGTTGTGGCAAAGCGATGTTAATCAAAGAATTAATTTCAGTGTTAAAGGAAAGAGTGCAGTAGGAATATTTGAGAATTTGAGTCAAGTTTTGTAACTTGTGGTTATTTGAATTGTTCATAAACTTTTTGCTCTTTTCACTCAAGAGTTGTCGAGTTTCAATCGCAATATCATTTTTTCTTATTAGTGGTTATTTGCTATTCCCTTTTCGAGGGATGCGTGCCCTCCGCTGTGAACTCAACTTTCGTTTTCCCAGATCTTCATTACCAGATTATTTCTTTTGGGTTTCGTGCTCACTGTGAGCAGTAACATTTTCCTGTGTGGTGAAATTTGTCCTTATTCGCCTCTTTCTTTTGAGAAAGGATTAACAGTTTTGTGTTGCAAAGTTTTACAAAGCGTAAGTTGTCAATTGTTTGGTGGTGGTTAAGTAATTGTAGGGGTGAGATTTTGCTACCAAGCCATTGGGGGAGTAATAGAAGATGAGTAGGTTTTGACCTGAACCTCTTGGAGGGAAGTTGATTCAGATAGAATGTATGGCTTCGGAAAAAAAAACTGTATAGTGTTCGACTAAGTAGAACCTATGGTATAGTGTAGTTCTAGAACTTTGGTTCATGTTGAAATGTTAGGGATTATCAAATGTATGGAAACCTTAATCAATTTTATAGAGTAACACAATTGGAAAGAATTGCGATGTTGTGTGAGTGATTCCTGATTATGTCAATGAGTGAGTATGTCGGAATTGTGGGGATGTTAGAGATTTAATCCGATGATTTCACCATGTGTTATAAGAGGAATTCATTGTAGCGGTCTTGGAGGTTAAATTTGGGCTTTCCATTTTCATGCTAGACTTTTGGTCGCCCCAAAGATTTGTGTGTAGAGGAGATAGAAAACTGGAGTATTCTGAGTAGTGGAATGATTGTCGATAGAACCCTTCTGATGTAGTTCATGAGCGGGTGTACTGAGGATTCTGACGTGTTATTCTTGAAGGTTGGAGGTGATGAGATTGCATGGGTTTTTGAGGTGCTTTGGTGCCTTCTATCAAATTAATGTCATCAGTTGAAGGAGTTGTCTAGAGTGTTCAGTGGAATCAATAGAGTCTCTCTAAAAAGGTGTGGATGATGTATTTCGGTTTAAGCCTAATTTGAGGATGTTAAATTAAGAGGTTTGAGACCGTGTGGTATGCGATGAATTCGAATTCCAAGGTTGGAGAGATGTTTTATTCCAAAAAAAGTGAAACTAAGGAAAAAAATGTCTTCTTGATTAGTGAAGCGTTTTCTTTATTCTCGCTTGAGTTTTGTGCTGTTGACCAATGTCTTTCGTAAGTCGAGTTTGACTCGATTTTGGTATGTGTGGTTCTTATCGGTTCAGGAAGAATAAAGGAAGTTTTGATTTGGGCATTTAAAATGATTCCTCCTTTAGTTTTCGTGACGTTTATTCGCAATTTGCCACTTGGAAAGTGGAAAGGTTTTCTTGATGAAATTCTGATTTCTAGATTTTACTCTTCAGTACTCAGTTGGTAACGTATAGTTGTGATGTGAATATTTCTTATTCAAATGTGTTTTGCCGGTAAAAGAGTTTGCTTAAAAAGAATTCGATTGTATGTTTCCGGTTAAAGGAGGTGATCCTTGTTTTCAGTGAAGAGTTCAATTGAGAGGCGGAATAAGAGTTCCGTGTTCTTTGTGCTTGTCGTGTGGTTCGGTATCATTGGGAAGGTTAACCCAAGATACATTGGGTGTTTTCGCTAGTTGGCGTATCGCCAGGACTGTCTCAAGTCCATGCGCGGAGTACGTAACATCTTGTATGTTCTCGTGTTGAGTGAGTACCTAGGAGATCCAGAGGTTGAGATTTTGTTTGCGCCGTTGACCATCGAGTGAGATCTTACCTTCGAGTCTTGTCCGATGAGTGTACCTGGAAGTACCGGGTTGAGTGTTAGTTCAGACGTCGTGTTACGTCGTTGTGTTGTGCTATTTTCAGTCCGAGGGAGAGGCTACTTGGGAAGTTGGAGTTTCGCGTGCGTGAGCTTAAGCCGGCGTTGTTCACAATGGGTACGTGGTTACCGTTGTTCGTTCTCAATCGTGGTTGTTCTTTCGCTTAAGTGTGTTTAAATTCGGGGTCGAATCCTGTTAAGGGGGGAAAAGTGTAATACCTCATTTTCGATTAGGAAGTTTTCAATTCGAAATTGAATTTAAGATTTCGCAGTTTCGGCGTTCGTTGTTTCTTCTGGTTTTGGGCCTGGGCCTTTGGCCAACAAGCCCAAAAGGATGCCTTGTGGGACAAGGGGGGCTGTTTTGGAGCCCAAGGGGGGGGGGGCAACCGTGGGGCCCAAGCCCATCAAGGGGCCGGCCATAGGGGCCTTTAGGGGGGGGGCTGAAACCCTAGCCCCCACCCCTTCCACCTCTCCCCCCTTTTGGGCAGCCGCCACTTCCACCTCTCCCCCTCCATCTTGTGCGCCAAAACCAGCAGGGTGCCACCCCTCCTCCTTCCCCATTGGTGCTGCCCCAAGGTCCCGGAGTCGCGCCCCCTTCTCCCGGAGTTTTCCCTCGGTGTAGAGCCCTCGTTGCCGGCCTCCCGCGTCGTTTTGGTGGTGTTTCGCAAGGGTTCAGATCAAGGCGGCCGGGGATCTTCACCACGGTTCGATCGTCGTGCTCCTGGGCGCTCCAAGGGTAATGTGTCTCGGTTGTGGTTGGTGGTTTGGTCGTAGGAGAGGAAACGAATAGAATTGCTTGGATCAATGTCGGTCTGCTGTAGATAGCAATTTGTCCAGTATATTGCGTGGTCTGTTTCGGTATTTTAGAAGCCGAATTTGAGATGTTCATCTACTGGAGTTTTGTAGGTCTTGTTCTTAGCTTTCGGTGGCCGCCAAGAACACTAAAATCCGACGAACGAGTCAAAAGTTATGATAGATTTAATATCTGCTGTCCAGAATTCTGACGAGAATTACCTTTTAAGTTGTCTTTTAAAATAGGTGTATGTTAATGGACGAATCAGGGTTTCATCCCAACTAGGGTAATGTAGATAATTTCATAACCTTTTCAGATTGTTAAAGAATGCTCAATTTGGAGTTGTAGATTAAAGGTTATGGATGTTTTAATCTTGCTGTCTTAACTGTTCGGACAGATTCTGTACTGCTATTTCAATTACCCGTTAGTATAATAAATTGGCCGAATTGGCTTACCTTGTCAACTAGAGTATGATAGATATGTCAGCTAAGAATCCATAGAAATTGGTCTCACCTCATTCCGAGTTCCAGACCAATAGATATTATTTTTACCGTTCTACTGTCCAGTTTCGGGCAGTGCCGGAGTAGTCTGTTTTCAGATTAGAACTAACTAGTTAATTGTGGGTTGTCGGGAAGGCGTTGTAGAACGTTAATGAAAGCGCTCTGTTATATGTTGTATTTATTTCGAGTACTTACTTCTGTAGGCAGAGAGGCTTCGGTTTAGAGACATCTTCTTTACCTACTACCGCAGCGCTTCGCGGAAGGCAAGTACTCTGACGTTGTATGAATTGTGTATATTGGATACTTGATGTTCGTACTGTGTTTTCATTTGATACGTGAGAAGTTCCGATGATTATGTTTCTTCCGTATGTGAAATTCATAAGTTCAAATATGATGCTAGTCGTTGTTCATAAGTACATTCATGCATCCACGTTCATGTTCCGTCCACGGGAGTGGAGTCTAAAGTTGCATCCATGTTCATGTTCCGTCCACGGGAGTGGAGTCTGAAGTTCCATCAATTCCAGTATGGGCATGTGAGTCCCACCATTCCAATGTGGGCAGTTTGGACACCCGTATGAAACGTTCTTCATACGGTATCTTGGATCCCCGTATTTCGATAAATACGGGCTTGAGTGAACACCGACGGGTGTGTCACTAGCTATACCGGTATAAGCATGTGTGCAGTCCATCCTTGATTACATTCATTCATTTCATGTTTTTCTTAAGTGCTCATTCGATGCAATGTTCGCATTCTTAAATGGTGATGTCATGTTTGTATATGTGTTCTGTCTCTTTCACTGTACTTGCTGAGTCGTGGACTCACTCTTGCATTGTTTGTTTGTTTTAGGTAACCCCTGTTGTTGGCTCACTTGGGAGGGAGTAGACACGCACTACTTGTTCACATCATCCAATTCATGTTCAAGATTAAATTTTAGTTCTATTTTTCATTCGTTAATGATGAACTGTAATAATTAAATTATAATTGGTGAAGGAAGGATACCTTCTCCACATTGATGTTGATTTATTACTGCATGTGAACTTTTATTATCAATGAACTGAAATAAATGTATTAGATGGTGAAGGAAGGATACCTTCATCATGTCTTGGTTGTTTTGATACTCTATTAGCTGATACTCTATTAGCTGATACTCTATTTCTTATTCTTCCTCATTGTGTAGATTGTTAGATTAATTAGGTGATATCTTGGCTTCCGAATAGCCAGGGTGTTACAGTTCACTCCACAAGCGGTACTACCGCCAAGTAAACCCCGGTATTGCCGCATTGTGGTCATACCGCTCAATCAACTGCGGTCGTACCGCAACTTGGAGAAATCTTAAAATCTCCAAAAACAACTCTTCTGGAAATTCCATACCGCTCACACGCGGTGATTCCACCATGCGGTACTACCGGCAACCAAAGCACGGTCGTACCACTCCTCAAGAAAACCAGAGCTGATCAAACCGATTCCCTGGAATTTTGCAACTACCAACAACATTGCGGTCAAACCGATCTCTGGTAGTACCGCAGCTTCAACGCCGATACTACCGATTCCCTAACACTTGCTGAAAACTCCATATTTCAATAAACCTTCAACACTATTGCCAATTGTCTCATCACCTAAGATCATGAGCATGTCCCCATGACATCCACAATGTCCTCATGACATCCACAATCTCCCCCTTGATGAACACATTGACAATTTCCTAAAAATGTAAGTTTGAGGTGTTAAAAAATAAAAATACTTGATATTTTCGTGCAAAGGCTCAACTTGGCTCAAAAACAGGAGAATGCAAAGAGAAAGACCAAGTTGGCTTCAGAAATGTTTCAGCAAGTGAGACACGACAGAAGAAGCAAGAAAAGCTTCAATTTCCATAGAAGTGACAAAAATCTCACTTAAGGTCTATAGAAAGAAAAATTGTTCTATTTGACCTTTGATCATTATGAGTCTTCAACAATTGCAATTCAGATTCAAAAAAGACAATAAGATCAAAAGAATGCAATTTAAATGCTCCCCCCTCACTATGATCACCAATTTACAAGAGAAATTTTCAAAATTTTTATTTTCTCCCATTTTCTCCAAAAAGCTCCTAACTTCTCCCCATTACAAAACTGCCCCCCCTTAACATACAGAAAACACTCGTTTTCACATTTTTGCCTAAAACTTCTCACCCTTTGACAATGGATTCATCAAGGAATCATCCCTTCCTCTCATCTAGAGATGACAAATGCACAAGCAAGGAAGAAGCAAAAGAAAGAGCATGCATGAATTGCAATGGAGTGGCTTCGTTTTTTTATTTTTAAATTTTTAGTAAAACAAGCTTTGGAGATTACCCAAAAGAACAGGCTAGCATTTCTATTATCACCCAAGACATATCAAGCCTGACACAGCTAGCAAGATTATGATAAGACATATATAGCAAAGCTAGGCTAAAGAGCTCAATATATCACATGTTGTTAGATTAAATTTAACAATGCATCAAAATTAGCAAGTTCGACAACAGGTATCCTAAAGTGATAATGGCCATGTCAAAATGTCATTGTGAGATCCAGAAGCTAGCAAAGACCATCTTAGAGACAAAAAGTCCTGAATTGAATCATTTAGCTCAAATTGTCTAAAAAGCCCAATGTTCACAACAATTTTCATTTCAAGTTTATAAAAGGTCTATCTTAGTAAAGAAGATCCTGGACTAGGAGCCATCCACAATCTCTTCCTAAGCTTCAACCAATTTTGAGAATTTGTTTTCTTAGCCATGTGCTAGATCTCAAGCCTTGCCGCGACCATCTCAAGCACAAAAAGCTTAAAAGAATGATCTAGGTCATCCAAAACTCCACCTGAATTCATGCCTAGTGCAATGGCAAACCGTCTTATGAGAAAGAATTGGTGAGATCAGTTTTTTCGCACAAAAGATATCATTATTCATTTTTTAAAAGAGCAATTGTAGATTCTTAAAAGAACAAGAAGCTCCATAAATGTTTAATTCTAGATCCAAGAGCTAACAAAGCAATTTTGACAAGGCCAATGTCACAAAAGGATCACTAATTGTGCAACTAGCTAAAAGATCCACAAATTGCAATTTTCAAATCAGGTTGTCTTAAAGTGCTAGCTCAATTAGCAAAGACATTGCTGCACATGTGAGAGTATGATAATTCTTGCAAGTCAAAGAACTAGACACAGTATTGAGCAAGAATTGAAATACTAAAGCTCAACACGGTAATAAGCAAAGCTTCATCAATTAAAAGACAGAAGTAGTAAAACTTATATTACAATGCATCTTTTTTTGATTTTCATATGTATGCAATATGATACAATGAGATGTACAAAAGACTTAAAAGCCTAAAAAGATCAAAAAAAAAAAGATCCGAAGAAGATACCACTTGAAAAAGGTGTCAGAAAAGATCCACAAAAGATCCAATGAACAAGGAAAGCTCAAATGAACAAGGAAAGTTCAATGAACATAGAAGGTTCAGAAAAGAACCAACTCCCCCTCGAGCCAACTCCCCCTCAAACCAACCCATACAGGTAAATTACCCCTAACTCACATCTCAAGGTGGTAAACCTTGTTGGGCCTAAAGGCTTGGTGAGGAGATCTGCCAATTGTGCCTTGGACTCCACAAAAACTAGCACAAAGACTTCAAACTCTACAAGATCTCTAGGGAAAGCAACTCGAAAAGCTAGAGAGCGAAACACCAACACTAAAAAGCTTACAGGCAACTCAAAACCTAATAAGACTAGTGATTGAGAGACAAGCTCGACCTAGGCAGTGAGAAGAGTGCATCCTAGCAAACTATGGGATAAGAAGAGTGCCTAGAAAGGACACGTGCTAGAACAGAGCCTCCTATCTACCCTGAACTAAAATGCCTGACACTTGACATGAACCAGATGCTATGCATGGTAGACTAGGGATACCATACACAAACATAAGGTATAGAAGCTCGAACCTGAGTCGCACTGCTTGGCAGTGAGATGTAGTCATGATGAATGAAGATCCATTACTTGGTTTGAAGCTTTAGAAAGTAGTTGCCCTCACCCATCATCCTTATCTCAAATTCCTTCGTCTCCAAGAAGTGATAGTCAACCTCGAACGCATATATGAAGGAGAACCAACAGCTGAAGTCATGGACCACATGTTATTCTTCTTAGCTGAAAAGGCTACACCAAAGAGACAGAAGAAGTCTATGCTTTGGTACTGGGTTAGTGAGACATTATCTAGGGAAACAGTACCAAGACACACGACTAACAAAGATAGCAGCAAATGATCCAAAGCTCATAAAATCATATAATCAACAGTTCAGGACAAGAGCATGAAGATAGAAAAATCAATTGCAGCACATACTATCCAAGATATGACAAAGCTCAAACTATCCTTAATCCACAATAAGGCATAGGAGCAAGCAAACAAGCACATAGCATATCACACATCATATATACAGTCAAAGGTAAAGCATGCTAGTGAAAGCTATGGCAAGGCTCATGTATCCACAATTAACAGTATGACACAAAAACCATGTAAGCATAAGGCATGTTATAGAACAAATCATGGATAAGGTATGCTATCATGGATATCAAGTAAGCATGTGGATACATAAGACAAAAATCAACAAGAGCAAGATGACAAATGTATCAAAATAGTACAAGCTCTTGATGACAAAACCAAGCTCATATAACCATAGAAGTAATGAACAACAATCTAATACATGGATACATAAGCAAGAATCAACAAGAGCAATATAACAAAGGTACAAGACAACACAAGCTCATGTTGACAAAACCAAGCTTATACACCCATAAAAATAATGAATAACAATCTAGCCCATGGATACATAAGCAAGGTGCTAGCAAAGGCATGATAAAAGATATCAAGAGAGTAACACATGCCAATATGATACAAGTGAGCACAAAGACAAGCACAACATGCCAAGAATGAATAATCATGAAAGTAAATGCATGAAGGTATAAGATTGCTCACAAAACAGGTGTAGACGCCAATCATGAAAGCACATGCCTCTTGGAGGTCATCATGAGGGTGGAGAACCATCAAGTGTCCCGATCATGTAATGAAGCAAAATATCATAATCTTTTAAGTCCATGTTCTCCAACCCGCATTCTCAGTACCTACACATGAGAAAGGCAAGGTGTCTCAGTCTTGGATCCCGAAGGGTTAAATAGCAAATACTTGGGAACCCAAAGCTTGGACACACCACCACTAGAGGCAGTCGAACCATTATGTGAGTTAGCATGATGCGAACGATGACCTTGCTTGAAAGCACCATGATGAGAACCAACAAAAGCACCAAAGGAACTCACACATCCTCGCCGTGGGTGTGTACCTTGATGAATAAAATGAGGTTTACCTCTTGAGAAATGGCAGAAATCCTGCCTCGGGGCAGCTCGTGGGACAAAATCAAAATCATAGAAACCGAGTCCACGACGCTGTCCAACACCACTAGAAAAGGTGTCAAAGAAGCTATCAACAAAACGAGTCTTCGTGCTAAGCTCTTTAGTGTGTATATCATGAGAAAGACTATGCTCACTAGGAGACTTAGAAGCATGAGCTCGACGCAAATGTTTTGCACGCCAAAAACAAAAATCTACAAGATGTCCATCCTTCCCACAAAATGAGCAATGGTGTAAAGTTCTACTAGGAGACACGGTCTGAGAGGACGAAGCACCATTATCGCTCAAAGAAAAAGTCCAAGAAGAACCAACATCATGACTCGCCCTCGTGTCGGCACTAGGCTCACACATGCCATGAGAGAGACTATATGTGTTCCTAGAGATACGGCAACGCACTCGACGCTCATGTTTCAGACGACGAAAGCAAAACTCAAAAGTGTGTCCATTCTTCTTACAAAAAATGCAATGATACTTCTCTATAGTACCATTTGAGGAAGAAGCACTTTTGTCTTTTGAAATCCCTTGGACAACACAAGAAGAGTTCGAAAGAGTTGAACCTCCCAAAGAAAAGCTATCTAAAGCGATGGCACAAAAACCAACATCAAGTGACTCACATTTAGCACGAAAAGACTCCAACTCCGAATGCAAAGAAGCAAGAGTGATCTTTAAAACATCAATCTCAGAGTGAAGGCAAATACAAGAATCACATGACTTGGCGCTCATATCATCGCACAAAGATTCAACCTTGCTCTTCAAAGAAATGCAAGATGTGCAAAAAATTAATGATGCTTTCATAATAAGCATGCAATTCAAATCATCAATTTCAATTTCTAAACGAGCATTATTCTTACAAAAGACTAAACCATCCTTAAGAATTTTTTCATATTCTAAGCACATGCTACAAGGCCTAGCTTCAATTTCAATAATTTCAGCCATAGAATTCTCTAATTGCTCAAGGTGAAAGGAATTAGTCAATTTCAGTTTCTCAAAATCAGCAAGCATGCCAACACAAGAATCACAATCATTTCTAGCCATAGATCTAAGATTGCCTATTTCTAACTTAGCATTATCAATCTCATGATGTAAGGCAATACAAGAATCACATGGCATAGAAGCATTTAATTTCAATAATTTATTTTTAGATTTTAGGCATGCAAAATAATTATTCAAATTCTCCATGTCTACAAGCAATGAATCATAAGCATTCATGGAGGCTTTCAATTAGGAGAGCTCATGAGACAGATCACCCTTTTCTTTTTCTAGCAATTTCATTTTCTTCCTAAGAGCATGCAATTTGTACTCATATGAAATCAAGCCATTAATGAGTTTTTCTTTGCTCACCTTGCTTAGCTTGAGTAGGGGATCGTCCTCAGAAGAGTCATCACTATTATCCTTGAAAACTTTTCATCATGTTCATCCTCAATCGCTACTGCGCATATGCCACCGAGCTCCTTCTCCTTGGGCTCTAAACATAACTCATCCCTGAAACTAAGACAATCAAAACAAAAGGGATTGCCACAAATATCGCAAGTGAATTGCTTCTCAATTGACAACATAAAAATTGTATGTTCAAGCCTCTTGTCACGACGGACATTAACGGCAAAAGAACCGCGGCAAGATGGAAAGAAGCGCTCACAAGTCCTCATATCAGTCACCATGCTCAAAGATCGGTGAAGACCACAAAAGAGCTAACGAGGCTCTGATACCACTTGTAGGACCGAAACAGGTGACTAGAGGGGGGTGAATAGGAGCATAATCTATTTTTCGCTTTGATTGGATTCAACTCGTAAATCACTCCAATAACTATAAGAACTATGGTGATCAATGATTATGCATAGAGGAAGACTTGCTTTGAATCCTATCAACACCCCCAAAGCACAGCAACAAAATACCCGAAGAAGTGCTGAAGAATCAGGAAAATCGGAACTACCTCAGGCAAATGAAAGTTACTACCAATAATCGGTACTACCGCAGGCAAATGGAAAGGTACTACCAATAATTGGTACTACCGTAGGCAAATAAAAGGTACTACCGCAGGCAAATGAAAGTTACTACCAATAATCGGTACTACCACAGGTAAATGAAAGGTACTACCAATAATCGGTACTACCGCAGACAAATGAAATGTACTACCAATAATCCTGGAGTTCGTCCCGACAGCTGAAAAACCAAATCTAAAATTGGCACAACTTTTGATTCACTTGGTCAAACTTCATGAAACTAGAAACACAGCTTCTCTATGAGGTTAACGACCTATTCCAAACAAGGATCGAATAGATCCACATCAAAGTTCCAACCATTTTGGATTTGAGTGAAGTCTATTTCAAGAGCCGAGCCAAAACCTAAACTAATCTAGAAAGTTGCTGGTGGATGATTGATGATCAAGATGATCTTAAATGTGTTCCCACATGTCACAGCAAGCTAGATCAAGAGAAGAAACCAAACAAAACCTCGCGGATCAAGAAAACCCCAAAATCATCAAATAGAGAGGATGAACGCAAAGAGACTCATCTGTGAAATCTTTGCTTGGATTGATATTAGATAGATGGATGATTGTTGGTTTATAGCCACTCCAACCTAGAGGACAAAACTCACCACGTGAGCACACACTCAATCCAAACCCTAGAAACCCTAGCTCTTCTCCTTTCTCCCCAAAACCCTAAAACACAAAATAGGGTTATCAAATGGCCAAAGGGTTCCCAGTGCAACCAGCACTTAGCCCTATTTATAGTGGTGGCTAGCATCCAGGGAATATTCCATTAGGGCACCATTAAGCCCAACACACAAATGGGTTGACACATGCACGTATTTTAAAGCGTCGTCTTCATCTTCGATTGACTTAAACCGCTTCTCCATGCGCAGATCCGCGCCGCGGTTTAGCCAAGTGCACCAAGGCGGTATTTGATGAAATTACCAAAATACCCCTTCTCGATCTTTCTCCAAAAGACCAAGTCCAATCCTCGTGAAGCAATCCCATGCTTCGCCACGTGTAGGTCGATCAACGGCTCCATGTTGGCAAGTCTCTCCCGTCTGGATCCCACCGGCACCACCGAGGCACTTGCACCAACTCCCGCGCCGCTTGATCAAACCAGTCACACCGAACCGCCTGTTCGGTCATCCATGTCCATTCTGCGCCCCACTTGAGTCCTCTGACATCACCCGGCATCCTTGATCGTTTTGGACCTCAGCTCTCCAAGCTTAGTCCCGATCCACCTCGCCGTTGACCGTCATAGACCTGCAAGCCACCTGCACAGCAATAAACCAAGAAACGATTTCCGGGAACAAGTTGTTCACAACTTGACTCACGTTAGCCAAAACATGCATCATACAAAACATATGCAATGATAACCATAAACTTGACCTAACCCAAAACAAATCTCTAAGAAATTTGACAATCAGTACACAGTTCACTCCACAAGCGGTACTACCGCCAAGTAAACCTTGGTATTACCGCATTGTGGTCATACCGCTCAATCAACTGCGGTCGTACCGCAACTTGGAGAAATCTCAAAATCTCCAAAAACAACTCCTCTGGAAATTCCATACCGCTCACACGCGGTCATTCCGCCATGCTGTACTACCGGCAACCAAAGCACGGTCGTACCGCTCCTCAAGAAAACCAGAGCTCAATAACACATTCTCTGGAATTTTGCAACCGCCAACAACATTGCGGTCGAACCAATCTCTGGTAGTACCGCAGCTTCAATACCGGTACTACCGATTCCCTGACACTTGATGAAAACTCCAGATTTCAACAAACCTTCAACACTATTGCCAAGTGTCTCATCACCTAAGATCATGAGTATGTCCCCATGACATCCACAATGTCCTCATGACATCCACAGTCAGAGAACATCATTTCTTTTGAGGATATTTGCATCATTTGGAAATTGATACTCTGTACTTGAATTGTTGATTTTCTTTGTCTCGTATTAGACTAATTCGTGACCAACTCAAACCATCAAAGTCAAGTCTCTGAACGGAGAACACATGCACAAACATGCATACAAGCAAGCACATCACACATATGCATCAATAATACAACAACATCAGATGAGCAGGAGCAACAGTTTTCTAGATTGTTCATTTTCTAATATAAACAAAAATATTTGACACCAAATACTATATTGTGAAATGTCCATCATTTTCAATGTCACATGCTTATTTTGACCTTCATTCACATTATTTCCATAACAAGAAATTAGACCATGCAAAATCATAACAGTACCAAAAGAATTAAACACTTAACCGTAGGCATAGTTCAGAAACACACAATTTTGTCACAAGTCCTAGGGATACTAATCAGTTTGACAACATGCTCTGCCAAATTATTTGGGATGAAAGTGATAATAAAAAAGCTCAAAAATGTAGTTCATAGATTTCATTTAGTAACTCCATTTGAATCATGTAGGACACTAGATTCAATTGCCATCACGGCCCTTGAGGACCTTTTGATATATCTCCATCTTCTCCTTTTGCAGATCCATGATTTTGAGTGTGACTGAAGCCTGTGTCGAAGTATTTCCAGAGAGTACACCGGCATCCAATAATTTTAATATCTTGTTGTTTTTAGCATTGATCTGACAAAAGTGCAAGTACAGACACCTCAAACTCTGCTTTTTCTGAAACATGTATATGTTGAAGTATGTGATGATGCACATATACAGATCTACATACATTTGCCTAGAGAGGGACAAGGATTAACTACCTGTCTGCTGGGCCAACGTTCGATGCCATGTCTACGGCAAACACGCCTCAGTGCTTTGTGACATATGTTTAGTTTCCTTGCTGCCTCAACTATTGGCAGATGAAGACAACGAGATATTTCAGTCATTCCAATATTTGTGATTTGCTCATGCTGTTACAAACCATAAAAAAGTTATACAACATATATTTACATGTATACTACGCATTGCACAACTTAATCAAATATAGGTATAAATACCTGAGCTGCAGGCATACTTATAGCTTGCTGTTGGCGGCCATGAAGACGTCCACTGTCTAGTGGAGGCCCTCCTTCAGTTGGTACATGTCCATGGATGCTCACTTGAGATGACCATGATTCCACTGGTTGGACAGAGTCCATTACTAGCTACCAATGTTTTTGCCACGATTACTTGGATAATCATGGGACTGCAATATATAAAGCACGGGGAGGGGAGCCCATCGATTCAGGGTGATAGGTCCACAGGAAGAGAATAATTAGTAACATGCGGCTTTATTTGGATTTTTATTTTTCCAGCTATGCTTATATGTACCATAATTATTTCTTTCCAATTCAATAATCTCGATCTGGTACATATCTTCTGACCCCTCCTCACTTAATTTCTATAAATAATCGGCAACCCATGCATTGCACGTGCTACCAATTTTAGCTTTGGTATATAAGAATGAAAAAAGAATCAGAAATTTGATTCGCTTGATGCTTGAAATTATTTCCGACAGAAAACTACAGTCATATGACCAAGGGAGTACGTTGTTTTTCTCGAAAATTAGCATAAGCTTTGTATGCTTATGATGTCGTTTCTTTGTACTCTTTTATTGAATGGTAGAGCTTCTGCCCATTCTTTCAAAAAAAAAAACAAGGCAATAGAGCTCCGGTAAAAACACACGCTAGTAGTGTGACTAAATCAATCGCAAGTACAGGATACAACAAATAAAATAGAATTCCTGTAACAGAGAATAAGTTGTATGCATAAAACAATAGCAAATTGTAATCTTAAAAGGCCATAACTACTTACTTTGGATACGGGTAGGCTACCCTAACAACAACAACAACAAAGCCTTTGATCCCAAACAAGTTGGGGTAGGCTAGGAATGAAACCTCCTCAAGGTCAAAGAGACGAGAGCCTTGCAAATAAAAATATAATAATAATAAATCTACAAGGCTAAAACCCTAAGTTGTACATCCTGCCATCCGAGCCGAGAGCTTAAAAACACAGCCCCTAGACCTTCTTATGGTTCCGGTACGTGGATCGCTAACTTCCATGCGCTCCTATCCAAAGCTAATTCTTTAGCTACATTCCAATCCCTCAAATCTCTTTTAACTGCTTTCTCCCACGTTAGTCTTGGTCGACCTCTACCTTTTCTTACGTTTTCAGTACGTCTTAAAATTCCACTGCGTACCGGTGCCTCAGAAGACCTCCGTTCGAGATGTCCAAACCATCTCAAGCAATGTTGGACATGCTTCTCTTCAATTGGTGCTACCCCCACCCTATCACGTACATCCTAATTGCGGATTCGATCTCGCCTTGTCTGACCACATATCCACCGCAGCATCCTTATATCTGCTATACTCATCTTCTGTATATGTTGTCTTTTAGTCGCCCAATATTCTGCTTCATATAACATCGCTGGTCTGATCACCGTCCTATAGAACTTACCCTTTAACTTGTGAGGAACTTTTTTATCACACAGGACACCCGATGCTTGGCGCCATTTCACTCACCCCGCTTTAATTCTGTGGCTCACGTCTTCATCAATCTCCCCGTCTCGCTGTAGCATCGATGTCAAATATCGAAATGTGTCCTTCCTAGGCACTACTTGTCCGTCCAGCCTAACATCTCCATCATCTGCACCGGCACCACTGAAATCACACTTTATATACTCAGTTTTAGTCCTACTAAGTCTAAAGCCCTTCGATTCTAGGGTCTTCCTCTACATCTCTAGATTCCTATCGACACCTATCCTACTCTCATCAACTAACACTATATCATCAGCGAAAAGCATACACCAAGGAATATCTCCTTGTGTGTCCCGCATGACCTTGTCCATCACTAGGGCAAAAATGTATGGGCTCAACGCTGACCCTTGGTGTAGTCCTATCTTAATAGGGAAATCACTAGTATCACACCACATGTTCTGACATTAGTCACAACATCTTGGTACATATGCTTAATTAGGGTAACATACTTTGTTAGGACTTTTTCCTTTGAAGCGCCTACCACATGATCCTTCTTGGCACTTTGTCATAGGCTTTCTCTAAGTCGATGAATACCATGTGAAGATCCTTCTTTTGCTCTCTATACCTCTCCATCAACTACCGTGTCAAGAAAATCGCCTCTGTGGTCGACCTCCCAGGCATAAAACTAAATTGGTTTGTCGTCACGGTAGTCACTCTTCTTAAACGGTGCTCGATCACTCACTCCCAAAGCTTCATTGTGTGGCTCATGAGCTTAATTCCTCTATAATTAGTACAACTTTGAATGTCTCCTTTATTTTTGAAAATTGGTACTAATGTGCTCCTCCGCCACTCGTTAGACATCTTGTTCGATCTAAAAATGCTATTGAACAAATTAGTTAGCTAAACAATCGCCACTTCTCTTAGGCATTTCCACACCTTGATTGGAATGTTATCAGGCCCCAACGCCTTACCCACTTTCATCCTTTTTAAGGCCTCTCTCACTTTCGATTTCTGGATTCTTCGAACAAACCGTCTATCGATGTCATCAAAAGCATCATCTAGTTCGATTATACTTTCATCATTGTCATGATTGAACAACTCATCAAAGTAATCTCTCCACCTATCCTTGATCTCATCATCTTTCACCAAAAGTTTATTAATGTCGTCTTTGATGCATTTAACTTGGTTGAAATCTCCCATCTTCCTTTCCCGAAGTTTAGCCATCTTGTAGACATCCTTCTCGCCCTCCTTTGTACTTAGCTTCTGATAAATTTCCTCATAGACCTCGTGCCTCACTCACCGCTTTCTTTGCCTTCTTTTTTGCTGCTTTGTATTTCTATATGTTGTCGTCGCTCCTATCATGATGCATATGCTTGTCTTCTTTTCCTCAATAGCCTTTTACAGTTCCTCGTTCCACCACCACGTGTCTTTAGGTTCGTATCTTGTCACTGGGGTCACTCCAAGCACCTTCGTAGCCACCTTCCTAATACGAGATGCCATCTCTGTCCACATACTATTCGCTTCTCCGACGTTCCATATCCCTTCCGCGATCATCCTCTCCTTAAATGCCTGCAAGGTGTCCCCTTTGAGTTTCTACCACTTCATCCTCGTGACTCTAGTGACCTTAGCCTGTCGAACTCGTGTCCTAAAACGAAAGTCAGAGACTACCAACTTATGTTGCTAGACAACACACTCTCCAGGTATAACCTTACAATCTATGCAGGCTTGTTTATCCTCCCTTATAACAAGAACAAAATCAATTTGACTAGAATGCTGACTACTACTAAAGGTAACTAGATGGGAATCTTTCTTTCTAAAAATGGTGTTAGCTATCATGAGATCATAGGCTACGGCAAAGTTTAAGATATCTTCTCCCTCTTGGTTCCTATAACCATAACCAAAAACCCCATGCACCCTTTGAAACCCCCCACTAGTTGTACCAACATGGCCATTGAAATCGCCTCCTAAGAAAAGCTTCTCACTATTAGGCACACTTGTAACCATATCATCTAGGTCTTCCCAAAATTGCCTCTTAGTGGCCTCATCTAGACCTACTTATGGAGCATAAGTGCTAACAACATTCAAAATCAAGTCGCCAAAGATTAGCTTGACTAGGATAATCCTATCCCCCTGTCTCCTCACGTTGACAATTCCGCTCTTGAGGCGCTTATCGATTAAGATGTCCAATCCATTTCTGTTTTGTTATGTTCCAGTATACCACAACTTATAGCCAGTATGCTCCACCTTCTTCGCTTTCTAACCCATCCATTTAGTCTTTTGAACACACAAGATATTTACACATCTCTTAATCGCCATATCAACTAACTCTCTGAACTTACCTGTTAAGGACCCTACATTCCAAATACCTAGACGGATCATACTCTCCTCGGCTAGCTTCCTTGCCCCTTGCACTCGTCGAGTAAAGTGCGAAGACCCTTGCACATTTTCCACTACATTCGGGCGATGACGTAGCGCGTTACTAAGGGAGTGACGTCCCAGCCCTTGCTCATTTATCACCACACCCGGGTTCCAATATGGTGCGTCGCTGAGAGGGTTACGCCCCAATGAAATACCAATTTTGGGTTTCATTCCATGAAAAGATGACTTATTTTTACGTTGGCTTGCCGAGCCTAACACAACCCTCCTCATTTTTCCTGGCTTAGGACAGGCTATGTAGAAAACTACACAGGCGGAGTTACGGGTAGGATACCCTAGTGGAAAACAAAAATTTCCAGTGCATAAACAAGGAAGTCATGTGAGTAATAGATCATAGATCGATACCGCTAGACGCGCAATGTGGTGGAAGAAGAGATGGAACAGTTCGGTCCAACGAAGCGTGCATCGATGTAGTGAAAGTATTTGATCACCCAACATCCTCAACCACCGATCGTCTCCTCCAATAGCTCCTCGCATTCCTCACATACATCGCAGACTGACCTCGATCAGCGCAATAGCAACCGCGGCAACACCTCTATGGTATCCACACGTCTAGGGGTGGAACGTCATGTGTCAGTGTGCTAGTACCAGCACGCACTGCAGGACCTTCAGGGAGGTGGCGACTAGGCTTTCGGTGGGTTGGTGTGCGTTGTCCCCCTAAAAAGCCCCAATGCCTCCCCTTATGAAGAGCCCCCTTAGTGGAGCCCTATGCTATAATCCCATTAAGGCGCAAAGCTCAGATGAACTGGTCTTATCCGAACTGGTTTGTTCCAACCCATTAAATGTGTAACCCTATAGGTTCATATGTACTCAGTCTAGACCTAAAAACCCCTTTCTGATCAAAAGTCGGTAGCGATCCCTAGTAGGACATAGTGACCCCCGAATATATACAAAGATCATATCGAATGAATCTACATAGTTCTCATGCGTTGATCCATTTGCCTCATGATACCAGATCAATATCAAGGTGAGTTTCATGCCATCCTTGTCACATCCCAAATTTTGGGATGTCTTTCAAATGTAAGAAAATGAGGAAAATTTAAAACTTTTGTTGCATCTTGTTGTTTTTTAAAATTTTCTGGAACCTTTTCAAAGGATTTCTTGAATTCAAAAACTTAATGCTTCAATTGTTTTGAACGAAAAGCCCTTTTAAAAAAACTTTTAAAACAAATCTTGTGATCATCCTCTGGGAAGGTTTTCCCTAGCTTCTGGATCATCCTTCTAGCCTCTCTGAAACCTTTCCAATCCTTGGTCAAACTCTAGATCAGAACCTTGAAGAATTTCTAGAGAAAAATGCTTTGCATAAAAACCTTTGAAAATTTTATACGAGGTCAGTCCTTGAGTCAGCAGCACTCTCCTGTAAATTTTTTTTAGAATTTTTGGAGTTAGATTGCTATCTTTAAAAATCGCTCCAAGTCTCAGCTTAATTCAAACCCTAAGTCAACTCTAGTCGGGTTTGAGTCAAACCCGAGCCTAAACTCACCTCTTGGTTGAACCCGACCCCATCCCTGCGCTGGATTGCCGTTGGATCTCGATCGTACCGCTCTCCTTCTTTGAAACGTTTGGACCACCTATGGTGTTTTTGCAAAGACCACCCTTGGTCACGACCACCTCGTGACCTTTTTGCAAAGACCACCTCTTGGTCGTTTTACAAAGACCACCCTCAGATGATCTAAGCTGTCCACGACCACCTCCAAGTAATCTGAGCCGTTCATTTCTATTTCAACCGTCAAAGTGTTTTGGACTCGTCCCTTTTTTACTCAGCCACTTTGTTTTCTCGCGATGACAGGTGGGCCCCCACTGGTCCTGGTCATCTTCTTCTCCGCGAGCTCGTATCCGTGCCGTGTTGTCAGAACAGCACATGGGAGTGGGCGGCAGTGTAGGGTCACCTCCTTGGAGTCCTTCAACGTCTCCTTGTCCTATGCATTAAATGCTTGCCAGTAGCTTGCCCTAAAGGTCTTTCTTCTACCTACTCCCATCACACTCAGCCGTCCACTGCAGAGCCATGAACCAAGAGCACGGTGAACCCTTGTTTTGCTTGTTCCTTGCTCTTCCGGCTATATTAAGCCCCCGAGCTCCTCCTTAGTTCATTTTCAGCATCACCTTAGCTTCTCTTAGTTTCCTCCTTGCCCTTTGAGCTCAAAACCCAAAAGTCCCCAAATCGCCATTAACGGCCGATTGAGCTCCATGTTCGTCGCCAGCGCTCCAGTGGTTTTCTTGGCCATTATTTCGCGTTCGTTTGCGCCCTCCTTCACCTTAATGTTATCCCCTAATTCGATTTTGTTTGCATTCTCACAAAACGTCAAAGATGGGTTTGATCCCTTTTCGACCGAAGTTTACCCCCCTTTTTCCTCCTCAACTCTAGTAAGAACCGTTACTTTTCAATTCCTTGCTTTTGGGCCATCTCTAGGCCCTGTTAAAGCTAACTCAACCACTCCCCATTTTTCTTGTTGCTCAGGTCACATTCTCCTCTTCATCTTCCTCAACTTCGGCTCTGGTCTTCATCACCGGCCCAAACTCTGGTCATCTTTGAACCTCTCCGGTGCCAGGTAGCGTCCTTGTAGTCCTTAGCAGCTTTGGCACCCGCTTACTTGGGCACTGCGGAGCTCCTTATCGTTTTTGCTTTTTTTCGCACTCCGAGCGCCGCCCGACTCCGGCTAGCCACCGGTGTGGTCTTCCTCTGTTGTCGTCACATCCTCCAATAGTTGCGCTTGGCTATTGGGGATTCATTGATGACCTTGGTTTGCGCCAACGAGGTCCTCATCGCCGGCGGTGAACCAATCTCTGCGCTCGGGTTTTTTGTCGGACGAGGAATACACTCAGCGTTGTTTTTAGGACATAGATCTTGTTCATTAATGGCTAATCATTGTCTAGCAATTAATTGCTGTCCTAAAATGGCTTATGTGTCACTTACATGTGGGTCGTGCTTTCTGTGTCGTGAGCAAAAGACCACCCTCTTGGACTTTTGCAAAAAACAACCCCAAAGACCTCCCTTGAGGTCCTCTTTGCAAAATACCACTTCCGCGAACTTCTGAAAAGATAACCCTCAGGACCTCCTCTGGGTAGATCTGGCTGTTCAGGACCTCCCCATGGAGATCTGAACCATCCAGACCTCTCCCCTCTTTTAGATCTTATCCTTCAGGACCTCCTCTGGTAGATCTTAACCGTCCAGACCTCCCTTCTTTTAGATCTGAACCGTTCAGTACCTCCTCTTGTAGATCTAACCTTTAGGACCTCCCCGTGTAGATCTGGACCGTCAGATCTAGATCTAACAGTCTAGACCTCCTCAGCACGTTAGGAGTTCTAACGTTTCGATCCCTGTGAGCTGTCCATTTCTAGATCTGCGGCTCAAATCACGTGAACGTTCGGACCTCTGAACGGAACTCTCGCTATGAGCCGACCATCTTTAGATCAACGGCCCACGTTGGTCCACGTCTTTTTCGTTGAGTTAAGTTTGTTTAATTTCTGGTAAGCTTTTATTTGTCAACTTAAAATAGTATTAAACTTCAAAATTTCATAACTAATTCATTTTAACTCCTTTTTAGATGATTCAAATTTTGTTATCTTCCTATTTAACTGAACTTTAATCTAAAAATGTGTTTGGACCATGTTCTGTATCAGAAAAATTGTGTAGGTTTTATTGTCCTGTTTTAATATTGAATTGTTACTCTAGAAATTCATTTCAAACTTCTAAAATGCATAAGTTTTTCTCTGTAACACCAAATTGAGCAAACAAAAATTTATTAAATTCCTATGATAATATACTTTGGTGTAGAGTAGGTTTTAATCTTGTCTTTGCCTCTGAAATTAAGTTTGTGCTACTTTCACCACTTAGTAACATCATAAGAAATTCATTTTAACTCCAAATGAAGTGAACCAATTTTTGCTATGCTTAGAATGCCAGGATCTACCTACCATAAAAATTTCATGCTCAAAAACTTTCTGGAAAATTGTGTCATGAACAGTAACAGAAAACAATTTAATTTGAATTTTTCAGCGGACTCGAATTGTTTAGGCCATAACTTTTGCATGCTTAGTCCAAATTGAACGATTCTTGTTGCTAAATTCATTTAAAATCATGGTATTCCTGCGGTGCAAATTAAATGGATTTTGGATGAAGGATTTTGAGTCCTTTTCGGTGTTCTTCGTTCTTATTGGATTTTCGCGTTCTTGCGATAGGTTCCGAAGAATTTGTTGAGCCCGAGAGTGATCCTCTGCAGCAAGAGAGTTACCAGCAAGGCAAACAGATGTAGCATTCATTTGATCATATTGCTCCTATTATTTTGAAAGTCTAATATCTTGTTTGCAAAGTGTGTTTATGCATTGCTATTTTGCTGTTAAACTATTGTCGGTTAGTTGATCCTCTAGATGCATAATCTGTAGGTAAATGTTTATCCTCTACTACTGAGCCTAGGATTATCTTGCTATGATTTAGGGTTCGTTGGATGAGCCCTTGTCACTTAGTAGTTTACGAGTTAATGTTGCTTAGTCATGCTTAGCTACCGGTAGAATTGGGCGGTTGTCGACTTAGTCGATAACCTTGATCACACAAAAACTTATTATGACTTTATGTTCAACACCTTGTGCTATGTTTAATTGAGAAAACTAAAACTGAAAAATAAAATATTTTAGACTTGGGCATAATGGTAAGATGGTGTGCTTTTGGGTGTGAATGGTTGGTGCCCGAGTCAACAAGGACCGAACATCTTGTTACATTAAACCAAGCATATTTGCATGCTAACCATACTAGAGGGAAATGAGACCTCTCTTGACTTAGTACTTTGGCATGTGTTAGCTCCGAGTCGTAGGAGGTTGTAGGAGGCAGATGTTCAGGAGCGTTGTAGTTGTCCGAAGGCTTTACCCCTATAGGGTAGTTGACCTTTGGCTTTACAATGTAGCGTATGAGTTTCTATCCATACGAGCGTCTCGTAGTTACTGCACAATATTGGAAACGTCTTGTAGGACTTAGCCGTGCTGGTATACCTTTGGAAGTGTGCTTCATCATGTGGCAAAAAGACGGTCTGAAGTGTGGGTACATTGGTACACCCCTGCAGGGTTAAATCTATTCGAATAGCCATGTCCTTGGTTATGGACATGCTTGGGGAGGTCTTTCAAGAGTTAGACTATAACCTTTTTACTAAAACTTGAATTGGGTGGTACAAATTGGGAATTCGTGCCATGATGTGCTATTGGGTTAGTCACCTCTAGGTTGTTATGTGTGTTACTTATTATCGTCTCACTGTTATTTCAACAATTAAAAACAGATTTGACAAATTGCCTTCAATCTATTACAATATTGCAAATAAAAATTGCTTTATGCGTCTAATTAACCATATAACCATCTCCTTTGTTTCAGCTTGCATGTAGCTATGTATAGATTTGTTACTCGTAAGTCTTGCGAGTATATTTTTGTACTCAACTGCATTGCTTTATTGTTGTAGAGGAGGAAGCGGATCCCCAAGGGATCGATTTTTGTGAGTTTTGCTGCGGTGGGTGCGACTAGCTTGGCGGCCCGGTCGGTTGCCTTGTGGGTTATTGGCTAACCGGTTGGTTTTTGTTTATAGCCATCTTATGGCATTTTGCTTCCGCTGTTAACTCTGTTATTTTTGTTGTCATTTGCCCGGTCGGCCCTTGTTGTAATAACTCTATTTTATGTATGTCTTTTGCTATACTTGGTATTGTAAGTTGTAGGAAAATGATGCATGATTTTGTAAAGATGTATGTGTACTGTAATTCTGGGAAGCATATGTCCATCGAGGCTTAGGATATTTAATTGGTAATACTAGAACTAGTTGGAGGTTAAGTATTACAAGTTAAATACCCTGGGTCCTCACGAATTTGGTATCAGAGCCATACTGACCGTAAAAACCCCTAGCTTGGTCGGCCTTAAGATGTTTTGAAAAACTTAGTTTCAAAATATCAAATGGTTTATGAAAACATAAGTAAGTTCTCAGATTTTACTCCTTATCTATCTTAGTTTGCTCACCTTACCTTGCTCTGTTAAGTTTAAAAATAATAATAATTTTTTCCCCTCTTCTCTTTCCAAAAGATAGTTGTTATCGATTGCTTGCGGTTTTGGGAAAACCAATGAGAGTTATAAATTGAAGTGTGGCTGTCTTTTGGTGAAGATTAGAAGCTGTTGGAGTTGGAAATTTCAGCTTGGAGCTTGGGTGTAAAATCTGGACAGCAAGCATCAGTTTCTGGACAACAAGCTCTTGGTGTTTAGTTAAGGTAAAAAATGAGAGGTTAATACAACTAAAACTTTTGGGAATAAAAGGGTAAGAAGTGATATTAGTTGGCTAAATATCTAACACCTCCCTTAGTCGGTTTACCCTGCTCTTTAGGTGTGTTAGATCTGAGTTGTGTTCTGAAATTGGTTCTTCCCAACCGATTGCTTGTTCTTTCTATACGAGTTAGTCGTGCTGGGAAGTTGATCTTAAGTCTTGTTGTTCTTGTGACTATTGCAAGCCTTTGGAGTTCATTTCTTGCTGATATTGTATGCTTATATTAGGGTAATATCGCATTTCCCCTTAGTCGCTTGCTTCTCTACTGCTACCTGTTACTCATCTTATGCCTTTCCCTCTTATCTTCCTATTGGAAGTCGTGTGTCAATTATTTGGCCAAGAGCGGAATTGGTAAAGAGAAGGGTGTTATTAAGTAACCACTGTTTTATCTTTGATTATATCCTCCTTGTGAGGTTGCTGATTGGTGGTTTAGATTGATCAAAGTGATGTTGGATAATCGAGAAATTGGATTATTGCTCTTGGTCACTGAATATGATCTTAGAAGGATTAGTTAGATAGTTGAACCATCAGATATTAACCTTTGTGAGATCTTTTATAGATTATGGTAGATGTTACCATAGAAGGTTACGATATGAGTATAAATGGAATTATGGTGGTGAGGTATAAGCTTGTCTGCAGGTGATGTTGGATTGTATATCAGAAAAATATGTAGGTATAACTCTTAGAACACTTGTAGTATGTTGAATAAATAAATTTGTGGATTCACTTGGGGGTTTAGATTTTCATATGCCTTAGTTGACCTGTCAATAAGATTGTTAGTCAGATTTTGGTCTAATGTGATAGAGTTTAAATTTAAAACTATGATGATACTATAAAATTTGATGGACCCTCATGATGATAATTTGAGATTGGTGAAGTTGTAATTGAATATATAACCGGATCGAAATCCTTCTTGAGATCAAGATTGATTAGGCGATTGATTGGGCATTAAGTGGACGACCATGAAGATTGAAAATGTGATTTATCTTTATGGGAATAGTGGTCCCAAGAATGATATAACTGGGTTACTCCGGGATGATTAATTGTGGCAATCAGATTTAGATGACACTTGGGAATTAGTAGATTTTTGGAAGACATTGATTTAATATTATCGAACTGGACTGGGATAATTATTGTGGATAACTTGATCTGGATGAGGTTAATAATTTGAATTATTCGGATTATAATTGGATTACAAATTCACTTTGGGTGGATGATTTTCTTGATGGTTGAATTCACTAGGATGGAGTTGACTGTGGATAAAGGATGTATATTTTCAACCTGAGATGATTGTAACAGCCCTAAGTTAGGGTTTGTATTTCAAATGTAAAATTATGAGGAGAAATAAAAAACTTTTGATGCCTCATGAAAACATTTGGAAGTTTTCTGAATTTTCTCTAAACAATTTCCATTTTCTAAGATTTAATTCTTGTGAATGGAAATTGTTGCCAACAAATTCTTGACCTTAAACTTGTGATCATCCTCTGCAAGTATTTTTCCTGGCATCTTGACCATCCTAGCTACCTCTCTGAAAAATTTCACAATTTTTAGATTTTGATTGCTATTTCAAATGGCCAAGTCAAACCAGTTTGGAAACCTGGTCAAACCTCTGGACAGCAGCTTGTGAATTTTCTTGGGAGAAATCTATTGCATGAAAATTCCTGGAAAAATTACACAAGGTTTTCCTCTGTCCCTGTAAGCTCCCATAAAAATTTCAGAATTTTTGGAGCTCGGGAGCTATCTCTAAAAATTCCCCAAACCCGCTCAGCCCTTTTTAATTCAAATCTGGAATCACTGTTCCTCGGGCCCGAACCCAACTCTGGCTCGAGTCCGACCGCACCTAAATGACTCGGTCGCACCGCCTAGCTGCACCGCGCGAGCCCGATGGCTATCAGCCGTCCGATGAAGATCGCACGGTCCTCATTGCTTGTCTCGTCGACCTGTCCGAATGCATACATTGATCTCGGCCGTCCATCCTAGATCCAACGGTCGGCGCGTTATTGATCGAGTCTAACCAACTGTTCACACCACGCCAGACTCCGGCTCGCACCGCTTCGTCGCTTTCACTGACAGGTGGGCCATCCTTGTCAGATCCTTCCTCGTCTTCTCCGCGTCTCACCGGAGCTCGCGGCCGCTCGCGTATGAGCGCCACGTACCTCGTCGCTGCCACCTTTTTGCCATCGTGTCCGGCTGGGAGGCATCGCCGCGACTTCATAAAGCCCATGAGCTCACCCACTTTTTCTCCCTTGCTTCCTCGTGCTTTCTCCGCCCGTTTCTTTGTCTCGGCCGGAGTTGAAGCTGAAGGCAGCGCCGCCGTGTTAGTGCCGCCCTTGACCCCGCGACCGTACCATCGTGATCCACTCTCCTCGCCGCACCCATTTTGCCCATCCCGGGTCCTTGTCGTCCTGTGAATCATCAGGAGCAGTGTCATCGTCTCCGCTTCCGGTGATCTCTGCCCCACGAGCTTGCCAGTGCTCTGGTGAGTCTCTAGCCTCGTCACTTGGTCCCTTAGGATCGCACGGATGCACTGAATCTAATGGTGGCTTCATTTTCATCTTTGGTGCATCGTTGAGGGTGTGCGACCGATTCTTCTCCGAGCACGGCGATTCGCCGCCGAGGCAATTCCGGCCGCCTCAGTCCCTCTCCGTCGGTGTTATCGTGTGCTTATCCTTCCTGGAGTCAGGGCGAAGCTGTTGCGCACCTTCACGAAGCTTCTCGAAGTCCGTAGCGTCTTGTCCGCGGGTGCCGCATCTTCTTCTCCGCCTCCGTTCGCCGCCAGCTCGCCGCCGGCATCCTCGAGGGTCCGCATCGCCGTCATCGAGTTTGCAAGGTCTTAGCGAACCTGTAGGTATAACCCTTTTTCCCTGAGACCCTCTGGTTAGCTAGATCAGTTGCGCGGCCCGCCGCCGTCCCCGTGGTCGCCGGTGAGCCGCCGGTAGCTTTAAGTTTCGCGCTAATCCCTGTTTTGTGAGTCGTTGTCTTGTGGACCCCTCCCGAGTAATCACGTTTAGGAAGTCTTAATCCAGTCGTTATGTTTTACCTCTGAGTCGCTATCATGTAGGCCCTTGTTGTCAGTTAAGGGTTGTGTAAACTTTGTTATTGCGCTTTCTCTTTTAGGAAGCGTATTTCTCTGTGCGTATATGTTAGGATTACATATTGATAAGCCGAAGACGTATTCTTAGAATACGCCTTCGACGTCACTTCGTGATGCGCTGTCTGGTCGCGCGCGTGGTCCCTTTGTCGATGGCTAGCTAGTCATCGGTAGAAAAGATTTAACTGCTTTAGAAATTCTGAATTGGTTTTTCTGTGGTGCTGTTAATTCAATTAAGCTTAGAAAATGCATAAGTAATATAATTTTTCTCCAAATCGCATGAGACCAGTGTTGTCAATTTTCATTTTAATTGTATTATTTACTAAAATTAGATTCAACCATGTCTCTGTTAGCAAAAATCTGTTGATTGATTAAATGGTGTTTTATGTATTATCCAAATTAGAAAATTCATATCTCTTTCAATAATTGTCCAAATCCAGTGAAACCAATTTTGTAAATTTTCATTTTTAATATACTAATTATCAGGATAGGTTTTAGATACTGTTCCTATTTATGAAAATTTGTTAAGTAATTAACTAGTGCTTTAATGTGTATTGTAGCTTAGAAAATTCCTAGAAAATTCACCACCTTAATTAAGTTTTCTCTGTTTCTAAAAATGTGTTAGATCATTGCTTAGGTTGCTGTGTGAGTTTTGGTATGTTTTGATGTTGTTGTATGTTGGAGTTTTGTCGGTGTTTTGTTCTTATTCGTTGCTTTTTCTCGATCGTTAGATTGTGACGGTTCTGGTTCTATCGAGAGTGATCCTCTGCAACAGGTTGAGCCTATTGAGCAGCAGCAGTCAGGCAAGCAGTTTGATCATGTTTATCCCAGTATTTTAAAATCTAATATTTTGTTTCAGCTGCATGTATGCGTTGCTTAATTTGTGTTAAATTGATTAGTTAAATCCGTAGCTGCATATCCTGTAGGTAAAATATTGATCTCTACTACCTGAGCCTAGGTTATTTGCTGTGATTAGAGTTCGTTGGATGAATTCTTATCACTTAGTAGATTACGAGTTCCGTTGCTTAGCCATGCTTAGCTTCCGGTAGATTTGGGCGATCATCGACTTAGTCGATGACTTTGATCACATAAAATTATTATTGTTCTTATGATCCATCTTGTGCTATGTTTATTGCAAAACTAAAACTGAAAACAAAAATGATTTAGACGCAGGCACAATGGTAAGATTGGTGTGATCTGTTGGGTGTGACTCGAAAGGTGCCCGGGTCAATTAAAGACCGAACATCTTGTGAGTGAATTTTTATCCAGGCATTTCGGCGTGCTAACCACACTAGAGTATATGGGACCTCTCTTGACCTAGTACTTTGGCGTGTATTGGCTCCGGGTCGCAGGAGGTCGCAGGAGGGATGGTGTTGGGAGCATGGTAGTTGTCCGAAAAGCTTTATCATGAGTGGGTAGTTGTCTTTTCGGCTTTACCATGTAAGCGTATGGATTTCTATCCATACGAGCGGCTCATAGTTAATACACAATATTGGAAAAAGTCTCGTAGGACTCACCAGTGTGCGGTATACCTTGGAGTGTGCTTTGGCTTAAAGGCGATCCAAGTGTGGGTACAGTGGTACACCCCTGCAGGGTTAAAAACTATTCGAATAGCCTCGTCCTAGGTGATGGACACGCTTGGGTAAGCTTTTCAAGAGTTAGACTACAACCTTTTAAATTAAAACTTGCAAGGTGGTACGAATCTAGGGATTCGTGCTATGTTGGGGTGACTATTGGGATAGTCACTTCTAGGTGGTTACTTGTATCTATCTTTATTTCAGATTATTTCAACAAGAAAATGAATTGCAAACTTGCCTTTAAACTGTATTACATTATTGCAAATAAAGTTGGCTTTATGCAAATGAAACATATGACCTCCACCAAATAAGCCTGCATGTAGCATATGAATAGGTCTGCTAGTTCACACGTCAGTCTTGCGAGTACAAAGACAATCTTTGTACTCATTGGCTTTGCTTAATGTTTTTGTTGCAGAGGAAGAAGGTGAGCCCCAAGGGCCTCACTTCTGTGAGTTCTGCTGCCGCTTCGTGTTCGACGACTAGGCTTGGCGGTCCGGTCAGATGCCTTGTGGGTGGAAGGCACGCTGATTGGCTTTGTTTATAGCCATCTTATGGCACTTTTGCTTCCGATGTCGTTCTTCTGTTATTTGTGTACCTTTTGGCCGGTCGGCCTTTGTCTGTAATATTCTACTGCTGTTACTTTCTGCTTAGTGTGATGTTTGGACTCTATGTTGGAATGGAGTTGATGCATAATTTTGTGGTGAGGTGTGTATACTGCTTTCTGGGAAGTATACATATCTCGAGGCTCAGTTTATTTGATTTGTGATGCTAGGACCAGTCGGTTGGTTAAGCATTACATGCCAAATAAATTAGGGTCCTCACAAAGTTGGTATCAGAGCTATTCTGACCGTAGTAACCCAAGCATAGTCGTCCTTAGGATATTTTGGAAAAGCTTAATTTCAAAGTATAAAAATGTTTATGAAAACCTAGGCAGATTCTCAGATTTTACTCCTTACCTATCTTAGCTTTCCACTCTCATCTTACTCTAATTTGAGTTTTAAAACTTGGTTTCTCTCTTTCCTTTCAAAAGATAGTTACTTATCCGGTGGGATTAGTTTTGGGAGAACCATGAGAGATTAATCTAACTAAAACTTGTGGGAACATAAGGGTAAGATATGTTGTGAGTTTGCTAAGAGTCTAATTTTTGTCAGTTGGTTTTGTAACTTATAAGTCTTGTGCTTATTTTGTGCGGTTAGTGAGTTATTTGCAGTGAGTTATCGACTTCATGTTTTTCCGGCTATTGCTAACCTATCTTAGTTTACAGGATGGCCGGGAGAACGCGCGGCAGTCAGCCAGCTGGTCATAATGAGGAGCTTCCCCCTCCTCCGACTATGGCTGAGGTTCTCGCTCAGATCGAGCGAAACCGCATGGATCAGACGCGTATCTTGGAGGTCATTGCGAGGAACACCTCCACTCCTTCCGGTGCTTCCGGATCTGGAGGTGGCGGACACCAGACTCGTGGGGGACTTGCCGAGTTCCTCCGTACGCAGCCGCCGACTTTCTCCCGCTCTGAGGACCCTCTCGATGCGGATGATTGGCTGCGCATGGTTGAGCGGAAGCTCAACATAGCTCAGTGTCAGGCCCAGGAGAAGGCACTTTTCGCGTCCCACCAGCTTGAGGGCGCAGCACTCTCATGGTGGGAGAACTATCTCGCCATGCAGCCCGCGGGCCATGTAGTCACCTGGGAGGAGTTCAGATCAGCTTTTCGTCGGGCCCACATCCCTGATGGCCTGATGAAGCTGAAGAAGAAAGAATTCCTCGCGCTCAAGCAAGGGCGCAAGTCTGTGACGGAGTACCTGTACGAGTTCAATCATCTAGCTCGTTATGCTCCAGGGGAGGTGGCCTCAGATGAGGCCAAGCAGGAGAAGTTTATGGATGGCTTGTCCGAGGAGTTGCAGGACAGGCTGTCTATTGTGGACTTCCCCGACTTTCAGGCCTTGGTTGATAAGGCCATTGTTGCTGAGCACAAGGCAAAGGCGCTGGTGAGTCCTGCAGCGCAAATGGGAGGCCCATCGATGCGCACAGCCGGCCTCACTGCGTCCTCGGCCGGCGGCACTGAGGCCCGTTCTTTTGCTCCACTGGCGCCGAGGCCATCAGCGCCATCTCTTCGCCCACCGCAGGCCGTGTTTCAGCCACGTGTGCCTGCGATCCAGCAGCAGGGTGTCCTCCGCAATCCGGCGGCCGAGGTTACTTGTTTTCGCTGCCACAACAAGGGCCACTACGCTAACGCTTGCCCTTAGAGTGTTGCAGCAGCCCCTCGTCCTAATGGAGGACGCGGGCAGGGGAGTGGTCACCCACCTAACCAGAAGATCATCCAGAAGATCCAGGGCATGAGCAGCGGTCGAGTCAACCATCTTTCAGCTGAGGAGGCTCAGGAGGCGCCAGATGTCGTGATGGGTACACTTCTTGTCGACTATCGTCCTGCTGCAGTATTATTTGATTCTGGAGCATCGCATTCTTTTATTTCGAGATCATTTGCTGCTGCTAGTGGTCTTCACTGTGTCCCTTTGGGAGTTTCTTTGCTCATCCGCTCTCCAGGGTCGGAAATGAGAGCTGTTTTACAGTGTCGGGATGTTCCTATCGAAGTCAAAGGAGTGGGATTCTTGGCAAATCTCATCCTGCTCAACTCAGCGAGCCTAGACGTAATTCTTGGCATGGATTGGTTGTCCCAACACATGGGACATATCGATTGTGCCAAGAAGATGGTTTTCCTCACCAACCTTTCCGGCGAACAGGTTGGCTTTTCCCCGCAGCTGCAAGGGTCACACCTTTGTGCACTTGTAGCAAAGCCAGCTTTGAAGATTCAGGAGGTTCCCACCGTTTGTGATTTTGAGGATGTTTTTCCTGATGATTTACCTGGGATGCCTCCGGTTCGAGATCTGGAGTTTGTCATTGAGTTGCTACCCGGTATCGCCCCTATCTCGAAGGCGCCGTATCGGATGCCTCCCAATGAGTTAGAAGAATTGAAGAAGCAGCTTGGTGAGCTCCAAGCAAAGGGTTTCATCCGTCCCAGTTCATCTCCTTGGGGTTGTCCGGTGATCTTTGTGAAGAAGAAGGACAAGACTTTGCGCATGTGTGTTGATTACCGTCCGCTCAATGAGGTGACGGTGAAGAACAAATATCCTCTTCCCCGTTTTGATGATCTTTTTGATCAGTTGTCTGGGGCTCAGGTGTTCTCCAAGATTGACCTGAGATTGGGATATCATCAGGTCCGGATTAGGGCTGAGGATATTCCGAAGATGGCTTTCACTACTCGTTATGGTCTTTACGAGTATACCGTCATGTCTTTCGGCTTAACCAATGCTCCAGCATATTTCATGAACCTCATGAACTCGGTATTCATGGAATATTTGGATAAGTTCGTGGTGGTGTTTATTGATGATATTCTTATCTATTCCAAGACTGAAGAAGAGCATGCTGAGCATCTGAAGATTGTGTTGGGCAAGCTGCGGGAGCACCAGTTGTATGCGAAATTCAGCAAATGCGAGTTCTGGTTGAAGGAAGTGGTATTCTTGGGCCATGTTCTTTCAGCTGGAGGCATAGCTGTGGATCCCAGCAAGGTCAGCGATGTTCTATCTTGGGGTCAGCCCAAGTCAGTCACTGATGTATGGAGTTTTCTCGGTTTAGCGGGCTACTACCGCCGCTTTATCGAGAACTTCTCCAAGATCGCAAAGCCAATGACTGAATTGCTCAAGAAGGACAAGAAGTTTGTGTGGTCCTCTGCTTGTGATGAGAGCTTCCAGGAGCTCAAACAGCGATTGACTTCAGCTCCAGTTCTTACTCTTCCCGATGTCCACAAGAGCTTCGATATTTATTGCGATGCCTCTCGTCGTGACTCGGGTGTGTTCTATGCAGAAGGCAAGGCAGTTGCTTATGCATCTAGGCAGTTGAGACCTCATGAGCTCAATTATCCCACCCATGATTTAGAGCTTGCTGATGTGGTTCATGCACTCAAGATTTGGCGGCATTATTTGATCAGTAACCGCTGTGAGGTGTATTCCGATCACAAGAGTTTGAAATATTTGTTCACCCAGCCAGATCTGAACCTCAGACAGAGGAGATGGTTGGAATTGATCAAAGATTATGACATGGGTATTCAGTATCATCCTGGCAAGGCCAATGTGGTTGCTGATGCACTTAGTCGAAAGGTGTATTGCAATACTTTGATGATCTAAGAGCAACAGCCTGCACTTCTTGCAGAATTTCAGCGTCTCAACTTGGGTTTGGTTGAGCATGGTTCCCTTGTTTGCCTTGGTTGTGCAACCGACCTTGGTGGATCAAATCAAGGCAGACACGAGAATCGATGATGGTGTGGGTAAAATCAAGCAGAACATCAAGAATGGATCAGCCAAGTGTTTCACAGAAGATGAGCACGGTGTTGTATGGTTTGGGCAGCGTTTTGTGGTCCCAAAGGTCCTAGATTTGCGGGATTTGATTCTCCATGAGGCCCATGATTCCCCCTTGTCTATTCATCCCGGGGCCACCAAAATGTACCAAGACCTGCGTCAGAGATTCTGGTGGACTCGCATGAAGCGCGAGATTGCGAGTTCGTTGCGGATCGGCGTATGTTGTCGTATCGGGCGAGCATCGGCGTCAGCGAGTCTTCTTGACCCTTGCCCGTGCGAAATGGAAATGGGATTACGTGGGCATGGACTTCATCACCGTCCGCCTGCACTTCTTCGAGGAAGGATGCTATCCGGGTTGTTATCGATCGATTGACGAAGGTAGCGCACTTCCCGCCAAGATTTACCACTCTCGATGTCGATCGATTGGCGATCTCTATATCTCCCGCATTGTGAGCTTGCATGGTGTGCCACGAGCGATTGTGTCGATCGTGGCTCTCTTTTCACTTCTCGGCTATGGCACGCTTTACGAGGCCATGGGGACCCGTCTTTCGTTCACTCACCTATCATCCTCGGTCGATGGTCGACGGGCGAGTCAACCAAGTTCTTGAAGATATGCTCCGTGCTTGTGTTCTTTCCTATGGGAAGAATTGGGAGAAGTGCCTACCGCTTGCCGAGTTCTCCTACAACAACACTTCGAGCTAGTCTCGGTATGGCACCGTTTGAGGCTTTGTATGGGAGGCGTCATGAACCCCATTGAACTGGTCGAAACGGGAAAGACGGTTCTTTGGTCCAATTCAATCAATGAGGCGGAAAGTCAAGTGCGCTTGATTCGTGAGCACTTGCGCGTAGCTCATCGAGCAAAAGAGCTATGCGGTCGGCGTCGTCGTGAGTGAGTTTCGGCCAATGACTTTGTGTATCTCAAAGTCTCACCTTTGAAGGGTCGTCGTTTTGGTGTCAAGGGCAACCGGCTCCTCGATATGTCGGCCGTGTCGCATCATCAAGAAAGTGGGAGCTGTTGCATACAAGTTAGAATTGCCAGCTACACTCGAAGGAGTGCACGATGTTTTCCATGTATCGCAGTTGAAGAAGTGCCTCCGTGTTCCGATTGAGGAAACACCATTGGAAAATATCGATGTGCAAGAAGATCCGTCCTATCGTGGCGCCCGTTCGTATCCTCGAAGAAGCCGAGCGCAGAACGAGGAACCGTGTGATCAAGTTCCTTAAAGTTCGGTGGTCGAACCACTCAGAGGATGAAGCCACCGGGAGCGGGAAGATCGTCTCGTCATGCACTACCCGCCCTTCTTCTCCCGGTGATCGTAATCTCGGGCGAGATTCCTGTAAGGGGGGGAGATTTGTAACAGCCCTAAGTTAGGGTTTGTATTTCAAATGTAAAATTATGAGGAGAAATAAAAAAACTTTTGATGCCTCATGAAAACATTTGGAAGCTTTCTGAATTTTCCCTAAACAATTTCCATTTTCTAAGATTTAATTCTTGTGAATGGAAATTGTTGCCAACAAATTCTTGACCTTAAACTTGTGATCATCCTCTACAAGTATTTTTCCTGGCATCTTGACCATCCTAGCTACCTCTCTGAAAAATTTCACAATTTTTAGATTTTGGTTGCTATTTCAAATGGCCAAGTCAAACCAGTTTGGAAATCTGGTCAAACCTCTGGACAGCAGCTTGTGAATTTTCTTGGGAGAAATCTATTGCATGAAAATTCCTGGAAAAATTACACAAGGTTGTCCTCTGTCCCTGTAAGCTCCCATAAACATTTCAGAATTTTTGGATGTCGGGAGCTATCTCTAAAAATTCCCCAAACCCGCTTAGCCCTTTTTAATTCAAATCTGGAATCACTGTTCCTCGGGCCCGAACCCAACTCTGGCTCTAGTCCGACCGCACCTAAATGACTCGGTCGCACCGCCTAGCTGCACCGCGCGAGCCCGATGACTATCAGCCGTCCGATGAAGATCGCACGGTCCTCATTGCTTGTCTCGTCGACCTGTCCGAATGCATACATTGATCTCGGCCGTCCATCCTAGATCCAACGGTCGGCGCGTTATTGATCGAGTCTAACCAAATGTTCACGCCGCGCCGGCTCGCACCGCTTCGTCGCTTTCACTGACAGGTGGGCCATCCTTGTCAGATCCTTCCTCGTCTTCTCCGCGTCTCACCGGAGCTCGCGGCCGCTCGCGCATGAGCGCCACGTACCTCGTCGCTGCCACCTTTTTGCCATCGTGTCCTGCTGGGAGGCATCGCCGCGACTTCATAAAGCCCATGAGCTCACCCACTTTTTCTCCCTTGCTTCCTCGTACTTTCTCCGCCCGTTTCTTTGTCTTGGCCGGAGTTGAAGCTGAAGGCAGCGCCGCCGTGTTAGTGCCGCCCTTGACCCCGCGACCGTACCATCGTGATCCACTCTCCTCGCCGCACCCATTTTGCCCATCCCGGGTCCTTGTCGTCCTGTGAATCATCAGGAGCGGTGTCATCGTCTCCGCTTCCGGTGATCTCTGCCCCGCGAGCTTGCCAGTGCTCTAGTGAGTCTCTAGCCTCGTCACTTGGTCCCTTAGGATCGCACAGATGCACTGAATCTAATGGTGGCTTCATTTTCATCTTTGGTGCATCGTTGAGGGTGTGCGACCGATTCTTCTCGAGCACGGCGATTCGCCGAGGCAATTCCGCCGCCTCGGTCCCTCTCGTCGGTGTTATCGTGTGCTTATCCTTCACGAGTCGTATGGCTGTGCGCACCTTCACGAAGCTTCTCGAAGTCCGTAGCATCTTCTCCGCGGGCGCCGCATCTTCTTCTCCGCCTCCGTTCGCCGCCAGCTCGCCGCCGGCATCCTCGAGGGTCCGCATCGCCGTCATCGAGTTCGCAAGGTCTTAGCGAACCTGTAGGTATAACCCTTTTTTCCTGAGACCCTCTGGTTAGCTAGATCAGTTGCGCGGCCGCGCCGCCGTCCCCGTGGTCGCCGGTGAGCCGCCGGTAGCTTTAAGTTTCGCGCTAATCCCTGTTTTGTGAGTCGCTGTCTTGTGGACCCCTCCCGAGTAATCACGTTTAGGAAGTCTTAATCCAGTCGTTATGTTTTACCTCTGAGTCGCTGTCATGTGGGCCCTTGTTGTCAGTTAAGGGTTGTGTAAACTTTGTTATTGCGCTTTCTCTTTTAGGAAGCGTATTTCTCTGTGCGTATATGTTAGGATTACATATTGATAAGCCGAAGACGTATTCTTAGAATACGCCTTCGACGTCACTTTCGGCGGGTGGGCTGTCCTGGTCAGCGCTCGCGTGGTCCCGCCTGTCAGTGGCTGTGGCTAGCTAGCTGTCGGTAGAAAAATATTTAACTGCTTTAGAAATTCTGAATTGGTTTTTCTGTGGTGCTGTTAATTCAATTAAGCTTAGAAAATGCATAAATAATTTAATTTTTCTCCAAATCGCATGAGACCAGTGTTGTTAATTTTCATTTTAATTGTATTATTTACTAAAATTAGATTCAACCATGTCTCTGTTAGCAAAAATCTGTTGATTGATTAAATGGTGTTTTATGTATTATCCAAATTAGAAAATTCATATCTCTTTCAATAATTGTCCAAATCCAGTGAAACCAATTTTGCAAATTTTCATTTTTAATATACTAATTATCAGGATAGGTTTTAGATACTGTTCCTGTTTATGAAAATTTGTTAAGTAATTAACTAATGCTTTAATGTGTATTGTAGCTTAGAAAATTCCTAGAAAATTCACAACCTTAATTAAGTTTTCTCTGTTTCTAAAAATGTGTTAGATCATTGCTTAGGTTGTTGTGTGAGTTTTGGTATGTTTTGATGTTGTATGTTGGAGTTTTGTCGGTGTTTTGTTCTTATTCGTTGCTTTTTCTCGATCGTTAGATTGCGACGGTTCTGGTTCTATCGAGAGTGATCCTCTGCAACAGGTTGAGCCTATTGAGCGCAGCGATCGGGCAAGCGGTTTGATCATGTTTATTCGAAAGATTTTAAAATCTAATATTTTGTTTCAATTTGTATGTATGCATTGCTTAATTTGTGTTAAATTGATTAGTTAAATCTGTAGTTGCATATCCTGTAGGTAAAATATTGATCTCTACTACGAGCCTAGGTTATTTCTTTGTGATTAGAGTTCGTTGGATGAATTCTTATCACTTAGTAGATTACGAGTTCCGTTGCTTAGCCATGCTTAGCTTCCAGGTAGATTTGGGCGATCATCGACTTAGTCGATGACTTTGATCACATCAAATTATTATTGTTCTTATGATCCATCTTGTGCTATGTTTATTGCAAAACTAAAACTGAAAACAAAAGCGATTTAGACGCGGCACAATGGTAAGATTGGTGTGATCATTTGGGTGTGACTCGAAAGGTGCCCGGTCAATTAAAGACCGAACATCTTGTGAGTGAATTTTTATCCAGCATTTCGCGCTAACCACACTAGAGTATATGGGACCTCTCTTGACCTAGTACTTTGGCGTGTATTGGCTCGGGTCGCAGGAGGTCGCGGGAGGGATGGTGTTGGGAGCATGGTAGTTGTCCAAAAGCTTTATCCCGAGTGGGTAGTTGTCTTTTCGGCTTTACCATGTAGCGTATGGATTTCTATCCATACGAGCGGCTCGTAGTTAATACACAATATTGGAAAAAGTCTCGTAGGACTCAACAGTGCGCATACCTTGGAGTGTGCTTTGGCTTAAAGGCGATGCGAAGTGTGGGTACATGGTACACCTGCAGGTTAAAAATTATTCGAATAGCCTCGTCTAGGTGATGGACACGCTTGGGTAAGCTTTTCAAGAGTTAGACTACAACCTTTTAAATTAAAACTTGCAAGGCGATGCGAATGCGGGGATTCGTGCTATGTTGGGGTGACTATTGGGATAGTCACTTCTAGGTGGTTACTTGTATCTATCTTTATTTCATGATTATTTCAACAAAAATGAATTGCAAACTTGCCTTTAAAGCGTATTACATTATTGCAAATAAAGTTGGCTTTATGCAAATGAAACATATGACCTCCACCAAATAAGCTGCATGTAGCATATGAATAGGTCGCTAGTTCACACGTCGATCTTGCGAGTACAAAGACAATCTTTGTACTCATTGGCTTTGCTTAATGTTTTGTTGCGAGAGGAAGAAGGTGAGCCCCAAGGGCCTCACTTACATGAGTTCTCTTGCCGCCGTGTTCGACGACTAGGCTTGGCGGTCGGTCGGATGCCTTGTGGGTGGAAGGCACGATTGATTGGCTTTGTTTATAGCCATCTTATGGCACTTTTGCTTCATTGTCGTTCTTACATTATTTGTGTACCTTTTGGCCGGTCGGCCTTTGTCTGTAATATTCTACTGCTGTTACTTTCTGCTTAGTGTGATGTTTGGACTCTATGTTGGAATGGAGTTGATGCATAATTTTGTGGTGAGGTGTGTATACTGCTTTCTGGGAAGTATACATATCTCGAGGCTCAGTTTATTTGATTTGTGATGCTAGGACCAGGCGGTTGGTTAAGCATTACAAGCCAAATAAATTAGGGTCCTCACAATGATAGTGTTGATTTGGGTAGTTAATTAGACCCTAGAGTGGGGACGAGTGGATTAGACTTAGACCTTAAGAGATTAATTGGTGTATTTGGTGGCTAAATTATTGCAAGTAGATTAATCATGCTGCCAAAAGGGTTTGAAAAGCAGAAGTATAGAGATATTGCTTGAAGATGCAATTGGATCTCGCATGGATGTACCCTATCTTAAGAATTGAAATTGTTGAGAGGAAACTTACTAGAAACAACAAATAAGTGATAATTGGTTGATAGTATATGTCAATTGGTGAATCGTAGGCATTGAAATACGGTTCTTTAGTGCTCATGAATTGGAAGTTATATTGGAGATACCCTATGATAGAAATTATAAAACAAGTATACTAGAAAATGTGAGCAATATAGTGGTTTCACTTAGGTTTATTATTGTTCCCAAGAAGGTGATCAAGATTGGAGTTAAACCATGATTTTACTGTGAGAAGGGATTAACAGATGTTGTGCTCACTTGCATTGTTAACATTTAAGAGTAAGCCAATGGCCTTTTTGGAAATCAAATCAATCCTAGGAATTTATAATGGGTTGGAAGTTAACTTCAAAACAAGTGGTTCGGTAGTTAATGTATAAATTGTGGAAAGATAGATTGGAGTTGGTTGCTATAGTCCAAATATGATCGGTGGGTTTTAATTAAATGGACAACAATGAGAAGTGGCTAAACTAGAATTGATAAGACAATAATAGTGTTGAGCGAAGGTTGAGTTGGTTAGTCCTTGGGAAGAAGTTTGGATTCTGACAAATGCGACTAAGTCTTTCTACCCGCCTTTCTGTTCCTAGTGAACGAAATCTCGGGACGAGATTCTTGTAAGGGGGGTAGGTTTGTCACATCCCAAATTTTGGGTTGTGTTTGAAATGTAAGAAAATGAGGAAAATTTAAAACTTTTGTTGCATCTTGTTTTTTTAAAATTTTGTGGAACCTTTTCAAAGGATTTCTTGAATTCAAAAACTTAATGCTTCAATTATTTTGAATGCATAACCCTTTTAAAAAAAATTAAACAAATCTTGTGATCATCCTCTGGGAAGGTTATCCCTAGCTTCTGGATCATCCTTCTGGCCTCTCTGAAACCTTTCCAATCCTTGGCCAAACCCTAGATCAGAACCTTGAAGAATTTCTAGAGAAAAATGCTTTGCATAAAAACCTCTGGAAATTTTACACGAGGTCAGTCCTTAAGTCAGCACTCTCTTGTAAAAAAAATTCAGAATTTTTGGAGTTAGATTGCTATCTTTAAAAATCCCTCCAAGTCTCAGCTTAATTCAAACCCTAAGTCAACTCTAGTCGGGTTTGAGTCAAACCCGAGCCTAAACTCACCTCTTGGTTGAACCAGACCCCATCCCCACGATGGTTTGCCTGTTCCAAGATGCGCAGCCCATCTGAGCCGTTGGATCTCCATCCTACCGCTCTCCTTCTTTGAAACATTTGGACCACCTCTGGTGTTTTTGCAAAGACCACCCTTGTTCATGACCACCTCATGTACTTTTTGCAAAGACCACCTCTTGGTCATTTTACAAAGACCACCCTCAGAGGATCTAAGCCATCCATGACCACCTCCAAGTAATCTGAGCCGTTCATTTCCGTTTCAACTGTCAAAGTGTTTTGGACTCATCCCTTTTTGACTCAGCCTAACCCTTTCATTTGTTGTGACCCAAGCCACTTTGTTTTCTCGCGATGATAGGTGGGCCCCCACTGGTCCTGGTCATCTTCTTCTTCGCGAGCTCGTGTCCGGGCCATGTTGTCAGAACAGCACATGGGAGTGGGCGGCACTGTAGGGTCACCTCCTTGGAGTCCTTCAACGTCTCCTTGTCCCCTGCGTTAAATGCTTGCCAGTAGCTTGACCTAAAGGTCTTCCTTCTACCAGCTCCCATCACACTCAACCGTCCATGGCAGTGCAATGAACCAAGAGCACGGTGAACCCTTGTTTTGCTTGTTCTTTGCTCTTCCGGCTATATTAAGCCCCTGAGCTCCTCCTTAGTTCATTTTCAGCATCACCTAAGCTTCTCTTAGTTTCCTCCTTGCCCTTTGAGCTCAAAACCTAGAAAGTCCTCAAATCGCCATTAACGGCTGATTAAGCTCCATCTTCATCGCCGGCGCTCTAGTGGTTTTCTTGGCCATTATTTCACGTTCGTTCGTGCCCTCCTTCACCTCAATGTTATCCCCTAACTCGATTTCGGTTGCATTCTCACAAATCATCAAAGTTGGGTTTTATCCCTTTTCGGCCGAAGTTTACCCCCCCCCTTTCTCCTCCTCAACTCTGGTAAGAACCGTTACTTTTCAATTCCTTGCTTTTTTGCCATCTCTAGGCCCTGTTAAAGCTAACTCTACCACTCCCCATTTTTCTTGTTGCTCAGGTCACATTCTCCTCTTCATCTTCCTCAACTCTGGCTCTGGTCTTCATCATCGGCCCAAACTCTGGTCATCTTTGAACCTCTCCGGTGCCAGGTAGCGTCCTTGCAGTCCTTAGGAGCTTTATCACCCGCTTACTTGGGCACTGTGGAGCTCCTTGTCATTTTTTGTTTTTGCCGCACTCCGAGCGCCGCTCAACTCCGGCTTGCCGCTGATGTGGTCTTCCTCTGTTGTCGTCACCTCCTCCAATAGTTGCGCTTCGCTATTGGGGACTCATTGATGACCTTGGTTTGCGCCAGCGAGGTCCTCATCACCGGCGGTGAGCCAATCTTTGCGCTCGGGTTTTTGTCGGACGAGGAATACACTGAGCGTTGTTTTCAGGACATAGAAATTGTTCATTAATGGCTAATCATTGTCTAGCAATTAATTGTTGTCCTAAAATGGCTTATGTGTCACTTATATGTGGGCCGTTCTTTCCGTGTCGTGAGCAAAAGACCACCCTCTTGGACTTTTGCAAAAACAACCCCAAAGACCTCCCTCGAGGTCCTCTGTGCAAAACACCACTTCTGCGAACTTCTGAAAAGATAACCCTCAGGACTTCCTCTGGGTAGATCTGGCTGTTTAGGACCTCCCGATGGAGATCTGAACCATCTAGACCTCCCCTCTTTTAGATCTTATCCTTCAGGACCTCCTCTGGTAGATCTTAACCGTTCAGACATCCCTTCTTTTAGATCTAAACTGTTCAGTACCTCCTCTTGTAGATCTAACCTTTAGGACCTCCGCATGTAGATCTGGACCATTAGATCTAGATCTAACGGTCTAGATCTCCTCAGCATGTTAGGAGCTCTAACGTTCCGATCCCTCTGAGCCATCCATTTCTAGATCTGCGGCTCAAAACACGTGAACGTTCGGACCTTTGAACGGAACTCTCGCTATGAGCCGTCCATCTTTAGATCAACAGCCCGCGTTTGTCCACGTCTTTTCAGTTAAGTTAAGTTTGTTTAATTTCCGGTAAGCTTTTATTTATCAACTAAAAATAGTATTAAACTTCAAAATTTCATAACTAATTCATTTTAACTCCTTTTTAGATGATTCAAATTTTGTTATCTTTCCGTTTAACTGAACTTTAATCTAAAAATGTGTTTGGACTGTGTTCTGTATCAGAAAAATTGTGTAGGTTTTATTACCCTGTTTTAATATTGAATTGTTACTCTAGAAATTCATTTAAAACTTGTAAAATGCATAAGTTTTTCTCTGTAACTCCAAATTGAGCAAACTAAAATTTGTTAAATTCCTCTGATAATATGCTTGGGTGTAGAGTAGGTTTTAATCTTGTTTTTGCCTCTGAAATTAACTTTGTGCTACTTTCACCACTTAGTAACATCATAAGAAAGTCATTTTAACTCCAAATGAAGTGAACCAATTTTTGCTATGCTTAGAATGCCAGGATCTGTCTACCATAAAAAATTCATGCTCAAAAACTTTTTGGAAAATTATGCTATGAACATTAACAGAAAACAATTTAATTTTAGTTTTTCAGCACACTGGAATTGTTTAGGCCATAACTTCTGCGTGCTTAGTCCAAATTGAGCGATTCTTGTTTCTAAATTTATTTAAAATCATGGTCTTCCTGCGGTGTAAATTTCATGGATTTTGGGTGAATTTGGATTTTGAGTCCTTTTCGGTGTTCTTCGTTCTTATTAGATTTTCGCGTTCTTGTTATAGGTTTCGAAGAATTTGTTCAGCCCAAGAGTGATCCTCTGCGGCAAGAGAGCTACCAGCAAGGCAAGCAAATGTAGCATTCATTTGATCATATTGCTCCTATTATTTTCAAAGTCTAATATCTTGTTTGCAAAGTCTGTGTATGCATTACAATTTTGCTGTTAAACTATTATCGGTTAGTTGATCCTCTAGATGCATAATCTGTAGGTAAATGTTTATCCTCTACTACTGAGCCTAGGATTATCTTGCTTTGATTTAGGGTTCGTTGGATGAGCCCTTGTCACTTAGTAGTTTACGAGTTAATGTTGCTTAGTCATGCTTAGCTACCGGTAGAATTGGGCGGTTGTCGACTTAGTCGATAACCTTGATCACACAAAAACTTATTATGACTTTATGTTCAACACCTTGTGCTATGTTTAATTGAGAAAACTAAAACTGAAAAACAAAATGTTTTAGACTTAGGCACAATGGTAAGATGGTGTGCTTTTGGGTGTGAATGGTTGGTGCCCGAGTCAACAAGCACCGAACATCTTATTACGCTAAACCAGGCATATTTGCGTGCTAACTACACTAGAGGGAAATGGGACCTTTCTTGACTTAGTACTTTGGCATGTGTTAGCTCCGAGTCGTAGGAGGTCGTAGGAGGCAGATGTTCAGGAGCATTGTAGTTGTCCGAAGGCTTTACCCCTATAGGGTAGTTGACCTTCGGCTTTACAATGTAGCGTATGGGTTTCTATCCATACAAGCGGCTCATAGTTAATGCACAATATTGGAAACGTTTCGTAGGACTTAGCCGTGCCGGCATACCTTTGGAAGTATGCTTAATCATGTGGCAAAAAGATGGTCTGAAGTGTGGGTACATTGGTACACCCCTGCAGGGGTAAATCTATTCGAATAGCCAAGTCCTTGGTTATGGACACGCTTGAAGAGGTCTTTTGAGAGTCAGACTATAACCTTTTCACTAAAACTTGAATTGGATGGTATGAATTGGGAATTCGTGCTATGATATGGTGGCTATTGGGTTAGTCACCTCTAGGTTGTTATCTATGTTACTTATTGTCGTCTCGTTATTATTTCAACAATTAAAAACAGATTTGACAAATTGCCTTCAATCTATTACAATATTGCAAATGAAAATTGCTTTATGCGTCCAATTAACCATATAACCATCTCCTTTGTTTCAGCTTGCATGTAGCTAATGTATAGGTTTGTTACTCGTAAGTCTTGCGAGTATATTTTTGTACTTAACTGCATTGCTTTATTGTTGTAGAGGAGGAAGTGGATTTCCAAGGGATCGACTTTTGTGAGTTTTGCTGTGGTGGGTGCGACTAGCTTGGCGGCCCGGTCGGTTGCCTTGTGGGTTATTGGCTAACCGGTTGGTTTTTGTTTATAGCCATCTTATGGCATTTTGCTTCCGCTGTTAACTCTATTATTTTTGTTGTCATTTGGCCGGTCGGCCCTTGTTGTAATAACTCTATTTTATGTATGTCTTTTACTAGACTTGGTATTGTAAGTTGTATGGAAATGATGCATGATTTTGTAAAGATGTATGTGTGCTATAATTCTGGGAAGCACATGTCCATCGAGGCTTAGAATATTTAATTGGTAATACTATAACCAGTTGGAGGTTAAGTATTACGAGTTAAATACCCTAGGTCCTCACAATTCTGTCATAGCTCGATCCTTCACTCGATCTTGTAGTGAACTAGACACTTGCGGTTCACTCTTCAACCACATTCAGCATGCCCATGCACCTCCCTAATCCCACCACAATGAGGGGCCATGGATATCTCTCCCGTTATACGGAAGGAGCAAATTACATCTTGATCGCTCAAATCCTCTGCATGTTTCATAGTAAATCCGAAAGCTACCTTTATGACTACCCAATTACGGAGTAGCATTTGACAACCCCTAAGTAAACTATTACACATGTAGGAAACCACGATGATCTTAGGTCTAAAGATCCCACATACACAATGATACTACTACTACAAAAAAAGGTCTTCACAAACGGTTCAAAAACGTCATCACTGACGGTTTCGTAAGCCGTCTGAGTCTATGGGTCAGTGATAACATGAGGTCATCACAAACAGTTTTTCAAACCGTCTATGATGCATACTCTCACAAACGTCATCACAAACAGTTTTTCAAACCGTCTGTGATGCATACTGTGAGGACCCCAATTTATTTGGCTTGTAATGCTTAACCAACCACCTGGTCCTAGCATCACAAATCAAATAAACTGATCCTCGAATATGTATACTTCCCGAGCAAGTATACACACCTCGGTACAAAATTAGACATCAACTCCATTCCAAACATAGAGTCCAAACACTACACTACCAAGCGGAAGATAAACAAATAGTAGAGTTATTACGGACAAAGGCCGATGTGCCACGAGATACAAATAAACAAGAACGACAGTGAAGCAAAAGTGCCATAAGATGGCTATAAACAAAGCCAATCGTGCCTCCAACCCACAAGGCATCGGCCAGGACCGCCAAGTCTAGTCGTCACGAAGCGGCAACACGACTCACGTAGTGAGGCCCTTGGGGCTCACCTTCTTCCTCTGCAACAAAACATTAAGCAAAGCACACGAGTACAAAGATTGTCTTTGTACCCGCAAGACCGACGTGTGAACTAGCGGACTGTTCATATGCTACATGCAGGCTTGTTTAGTGGAGGCCATATGTTTCATTTGCATAAAGCCAATTTTCATTTGCAATAATATAATACAGTTTGAAGGCAAGTTTGCAATTCCTTTTTAATGTTGAAATGCAGTAAAGGTAATACTAACAAAAGAGAAAGATAAACAACCTAGAGGTGACTATCCCAATAGTCACCACAACAATAGCACGAATCCCAGATTCGTACCACCCATCAAGTTTTAATTTAAATGTTGGAAGACCTTGCCAAGCGTGTCCATAACCTAGGACGAGGCTATTCAAATAGTTTTAAACCCTGCAGGGGTGTACCACTGTACCCACACTTCAGACCGCCTTTAAGCCAAAGCACACTTAGAAGGTATCTTTGTACGACTAAGTCCTACGAGACTTTTCCAATATTGTGTATTAACTACGAGCCGCTCGTATGGATAGAAATCCATACGCTTACATGGTAAAGCCGAAAAGACAACTACCCACTCAGGATAAAGCTTTTCGGACAACTACCATGCTCCCACCTCCATACCTCCTGCGACCCCTGCGACCGGGCCAATACACGCCAAAGTACTAGGTCAAGAGAGGTCCCATATACTCTAGTGTGGTTAGCACGCGAAATGCTTGGTTGATGTAACAAGATGTTGGTCCTTGTTGACTCGGGCACCATTCGATCACACCCAACAGATCACACCAATCATACCGTTGTGCCCAAGTCTAAATCATTTTTGTTTTCAGTTTTAGTTTTGCAATTAAACAAAGCACGAGTGGAATATAAAACGATAATAATTTTATGTGATCAAGATCATCGACTAAGTCGATGATCGCTTAAAACTACCGGTAGCTAAGCATGGCTAAGAAAGCCGAACTCGTAATCTACTAAGTGACGAGAGTTCATCCGTGAACTCTAATCACAGCAAATAACCTAGGCTCAAGTAGTAGAGGACAAATATTTTACCTACAGATTATGCATCTAAAGGTTTAACTAACCAATTTAACACAAAATAAGCGATGCATACATACAGTTGAAACAAAATATTAGACTTTAAAATCTGGGATTATCATGATCAAGCGCTTGCACAGCTTTGTTGCTCAATTTGTTGCGGAGGGTTGTTCTCAGGGTTGCCGCAAATATCGAATCCTAACGATTAAACAAATAACAACGAATAAGAACGAATAAACCGGCAAAACTCAACATACAACAATAACAAAACATACCAAAACTCACCCAGCAACCTAAGCAGGTTCTAACATATTTTAGAGAGAGGGGAATAATTATTTGAAGTGGTGATGGATTTTCTAGCAATTTTCTAAGCTAACATACACATTAAAGCACTAGATAAATACTTAGCAAAATTTTAATAACAGAAACAGTATCTAAAATCTATCCTGATGATTAGTGCACTAAAATGAAAATCTACAGAACTGGATTTACTGGATTTGGACGATTATTGAAAAAGATATGAATTTTCTAACTTGGAGATTACATTCTACAACATTAAATTAATAAACAGATTTTTGATACGGAGACAAGGTTGACACTAATTTTAGTAAATAGTACATTTAAAATGAAAATCAACAGCACTGGTTTCATGCAATTAGGATAAGAATTGAATTAGTTATGCATTTTACACTTTAAGTGCAAGTTTGAACATTTTAATTTAAACCTATTTCTAAACACATTTTAAAATCCAACTACTGGAGCTGAACTAAACCTCTACCCAATTTTAGATTAAACTTTAGACAATACCAAAGCTAACAAAATTTAAAACAACCGAAAAGGACTTACAATCAAATAGATATGGATTTCTAAAGTTTAACCCAATTTTTAGTTGAAACAAAACAACTCTATCGGGAGATTCCAAAACAATAGAAATAAGGAAAAGACGTGGCTCTATCTGGACCGCTGATTCGGCATCGGACGGTTCGCAGAGATCTCGATTCAAATCACGCGTCCGACAACAGAGCGGCGGCCGAGATTGCCGGCGTGTCGCCGGCGAGCCAAGCTCCGCGATGCGGCAAAGGGCCAAAATGGGTTCTGGTGCTATGCGCGCCCGACCATGGCGGAACATCACCGGAGGTGGACCACGCGCGGCGCGACCAGTGAGCGGAGGAACCTCGGGAACATGGCACGCGTGTTTGGCCGGAAATCTAAGCGACTTAGCGCGCCTGAGTATCGATGAGTCGCCAGAACTCACCGGATGACGCGGGCGAAATGGTTGCTTGAGATAGCCCGGCGACGAGACAGCGCGGCGCAAGCGGTCGGCGGCGATGGAGACTGAGGTGAAAGAGAGGGCGTGTGAGTGATTGAGGCAGATAGAGGGAAACCAGGAGATGCTTACGGAGGAAGGAATCGAGCTCGAGCTTGCTGGAGAAGGCGCGGCGGCGGAAGAGGCGGTTCCAACCGGACTTGGAGAAGAAAGAGCGCGCGCGGCTCCACAACGGCGGAAACTCCGAATTTCTTGAGGGTTTGCTTCCACGAGTGCTAGGCACACCGTGGCCTTCTCGCCGACGGCCGGAGATCACCGGAGCAGCTGAAATGCTCGGAAGCGGCGGCGGCGACGCTCTCGGGTTCCGGGGCTCAGTGGCGGAAATGGGGCAGAGGAGGAGAAAACGAGATAGTGAAGGCCCTCAGCGGCTTTTGTAGGAGCAGGCGGAGGCAGCGAGGTGAAACGGTGGGGCGGTGAAAAGACCGGTGGCGAGGTGGCGGCGTGCATGCGGCGGCGGCCGGCGAGCGCAGGCGGCGGTGCGCTGGGGCGCTCGGCGGCGTGGCGGAGAAGACTGCGGGTGGGACCGCCTGTCGGCGAGTAAAGGGTGCGACTCGAGTCGGGCCAGTGCGGTCGCGACGAGTGGGTTTAACCCGATCAATATCGTGTCGGCCGTTGGATCTGCGATGGGCGGTCGAGATCCTGTATGCATTCGGACGATCGATTGCGCGCGCGAACGTGGAACGTGCGATCTCCATCGGACGGTGATAGCCATCGGGCCCGCAGCGGTGCAGCTAGGCGGTGTGACCGAGTCAAGTGGTGCGATCGGTTGAGTCGGGCTCGGGTTGAGCCCGAACAAGCGATGATTTCGATTTTGAGTTTTAAAAAGCTGAGAGAGTTTGGGAATTTTACAGGTAGTTCCCGAGCTCCAAAATTTCCGAAATTTTTATGGTAGCTACAAGGGACAGAGAACAACATTGCATAAATTTTCCAGGACTTTTTATGCACTGAATTATTCTGCAGAAAATTCACAAGCTGTTGACCTAGGGTTTGACGGAGTTTCAACTAGTTTGACTTGGCCATTTGAAATAGCAAATAAAATCTAAAAATTGTGAAATAAATCAGGGAGGTAGATAGGATGATCAAGATGCTAGGAAAAATATTTGCAGAGGATGATCACAAGTTTGAAGGCTAATAATTTGATGACAACAATTTCCAATCACAAGAATTAACCTCTAGAAAATTGGAAATTGCTAGGGAAAATTTGGAAAACTTCCAAATGATTTGAAGAGACAACAAAAGTTTTTATTTCTCCTCAAAATTTTACATTTGAAATACAAACCCTAAGTTAGGGCTGTTACAAATCTCCCCCCCTTACAGGAATCTCGCCCCGAGATTCTGATCACTGGGAGAAGAAGGACGGGTAATCTGCTCGGAGACGATCTTCCCGCTCCCAAGTGGCTTCATCCTCGGAGTGGTTTGACCACTGAACTTTGAGGAACTTGATCACACGGTTCCTCGTTCTGCGTTCAGCTTCTTCGAGGATACGAGCGGACGCTCACGATAAGGCAGATCTTCACGCACATCGATATTTTCCAATGGTGTTTCCTCAGCCGAACACGGAGGCACTTCTTCAATTGCGACACATGGAAAACATCATGCACCCCTCAAGTGTAGCGGCAACTCAAGCTGGTATGCAACGGCTCCCACTTTCTTGACGACGCGATAAGGCCCGACATACCGAGGAGCCAATTTGCCCTTGACACCAAAACGCCGATGGCCCTTCAAAGGTGAGACTTTGAGATACACAAAGTCATTGGGCTGGAAACTCAACTCACGGCGACGTCGATCTGCATAGCTCTTCTGCCTGGACTGAGCTACGCGCAAGTGCTCACGAATCAACTGCACTTGGCTTTCGGCCTCATTAATGGAATCTGGGCCAAAGAACTGCCTTTCACCAGTTTCTGACCAGTTTAGAGGTGTTCTGCATCGCCTCCCATACAAAGCCTCAAATGGTGCCATACTGAGACTAGTGTGAGGACCCCAATTTATTTGGTTTGTAATACTTAACCAACCACCTGGCCCTAGCATCACAAATCAAATAAACTGATCCTCGAGATATGTATACTTCCCAGAAAGCAGGATACACACCCCGGTACAAAATTAGACATCAACTCCATTCCACACATAGAGTCCAAACACCACACTTCCAAACGGAAGATAAACAAATAGTAAAGATATTACAGACAATGGCCGATCGCCACAAGATACACAAATAACAACGAGAAAGGCAATGCGGAAGCAAAAGTGCCATAAGATGGCTATAAACAAAGCCAATCGGCGTGCCTTCAACCCACAAGGCATCGGCCGGACCGCCAAGTCTAGTCGTCACCCACGAAGCGACAAAGACTCACGAAGTGAGGACCACGAGGCTCACCTTCTTCCTCTGCAACAAAACATTAAGCAAAGCACACGAGTACAAAGATTGTCTTTGTACCCGCAAGACAGACGTGTGAACTAGCGGACTGTTCATATGCTACATGCGAGGCTTGTTTAGTGGAGGCCATATGTTTTATTTGCACAAAGCCAATTTTCATTTGCAATAATGTAATACAGATTTAAAAGCAAGTTTGCAATTCATTTTTAAGATTGAAATAACGATGCGGATATTAATAACAAAAGCGAAAGATAAAACAACCTAGAAGTGACTATCCCAATAGTCACCACAACAATATACGAATCCCGTTCGTACCACCCATCAAGTTTTAATTTAAATGTTGTAGTCTAACTCTTGAAAAGCTTACCCAGCGTGTCCATCACCTAGGGCGAGGCTATTCGAATAGTTTTAACCTGCGGGGTGTACCACTGTACCCACACCTCGGACCGCCTTTAAGCCAAAGCACACTTCCGAAGGTATGCCGACCTGACTAAGTCCTACGAGACTGTTTCCAATATTGTGTATCAACCCGAGCAGCTCGTATGGGTAGAAACACCATACGCTTACATGGTAAAGCCGAAAAGACAACTACCCACTCGGGATAAAGCTTTTGGACAACTACCATGCTCCCACCTCCGTCCCTCCTGCGACCTCCTGCGACCGGGCCAATACACGCCAAAGTACTAGGTCAAGAGAGGTCCCATATACTCTAGTGTGGTTAGCACGCGAAATGCTGGATAAAAATTCACTCACAAGATGTTCGGTCCTTAATTGACGGGCACCTTTCGATCACACCCAAAAGATCACACCAATCTTACCATTGTGCCGCGTCCAAATCATTTTTGTTTTCATTTTTAGTTTTGCAATTAAACAAAGCGAAATCTTTGAAACATAAAGTTGTAGTAAATTTTGTGTGATCAAGGTTACCGACTAAAGTCGATAACCGCTTGATTCTACCGATAGCTAAGCATGTCTAAGCAAGTTGAAATCGTATCTACTAAGTGACAAGAGATCATCCAACGACCTCTAATCACAGCAAATAACCTAGGCTCGGTAGTAGAGATCAATATTTTGGCTACAGGATATGCGACTACGGTTTAACTAATCAATTTAACACAAATTAAGCAATGCATACATACAATTGAAACAAAATATTAATCTTTAAAATCTGGGATTAAACATGATCAAAGCGCTTGCACATTCTTTGTTGCTCAATATGGTGCGGAGGATCGTCCTCGGGGTTGCCGCAAATATCGAAGCCTAACGATCGAACATAACGACAAATAAGCGAGTAACACCGACAAAACTCAAACATTCAACAACATCAAACAAGCCAAAACTCACACAGCAGCCTAAGCATGATATAACAAAATTTTAGAAACAGAGAACAAATCATTTTAAGTTATTAGCAATTTTCTATGAATTTTCTAAGCTAAAAACACAACAAGTCACTAGTTAATTACTTAACAAATTTTCATGAACAGAAACAGTGTGTAAAACCTATCCTAATAGTTAGTATACTGAAAATGAAATTTTACAGAATTGGGTTCATTGAATTTGGACAATTATTGAAAGAGATGTGCATTTTCTAATTTGGAGATTACATTCTACAACATTAAATTAATTAACAGATTTTTGATACAGGACAAGGTTGACACTAATTTTAGTAAATAGAACATTTAAAATGAAAATTAACAAAGACTGGTTTTATGCAATTTGGATAAAAATTGAATTAGTTACGCATTTTACAAGTTTAATCGATTTAACGATTACAAAGAAAAGCATTTGAAATACTAAAGCTCTTAATACTTCTTCTCTGACGCATGGCTAGCCCGACCAGCGACGGCGGGACGCGCGAGGGCGCCGACGTATGGATGCGCATAAGGTGGCGTCGGCGTATTCAAAGAATCGTCTTGACTAACAAACGTAATCCTAACACATATGCCCGGCAAAACTACGCTTCATGAAAGAAGCGCATTAACAAAACTACACAATCCCTAAGCGACATTCGGGCCCACATAACGAGACTCGGAGAATTAAAGCGATTAGATTTGAATCCTAAAGCGAGCTTAACACGAGAGGGCCCACAAGTCGATGACCTAACGAAACGAGTTTAGCGATAACTAAGCCGCGCGGCGGCTCGCTCGACGCGCCGCGAAGACGGCGGCGCGCGCGCGGTGATCTATCAAACGGTGAGTTTCAAGGCGAGTGAGTGGTACCTTAAGGTTCGCAAAGACCTCACGAACCGGTGGCGGTGACGCGGAGCCCAATGGTCGACGGAGATGAGCTCACGGCGGCGGGAGGCGGAGAAGAATGTACGGCTCGCGAGAAGATGCTCTGAACTTGGCGGCCGAGAAGGTGCGCCACGGGATCGCGGAGACACCAGAACGATAAGCACAAGATAACGCCGGCGAAGAGGTGCAGGCGGCGGAATTCTCTGGCGGTGGAAAACCGAGCTCGGGAAGAAGGGTCGCCACGGCCTCACCGATGCACCAAAGGCGAAAATGAAGCCATCATTAGATTCGATGCATCGATGCGATCCAAAGGACCAAGTGTCGAAGCTAGAAACTCACGAGCACTAGCAAGCTCGCGGGGCGCCGCAACCGAGGCGGAGGCGACGAAGGTGCCTGGCGATACTGCGGACGCCGAGGTCTGGATGGGCAAAATGGAGCGGCGAAGAGAGTAGATCACGATGGCGTGGTTGCGGAATCAAGGCGGCGCTAACACGGCGGCGCCGCCAGGGGTTCTTCTCGGCCGAATCAAGAAATCGGCGGAGAGCTACGAGCGGGAAAACGAGGATGAGTGGTCGCGGTGAGGTAAAGAAGGCTGGCGATGCACCAAAGGCGGACACGAGGGCATATAGGTGGCGGCGGCGAGTGCGTGGCAAGCATGCACGCCGGCGCGAGCTCCGGTGAGGTGCGGAGAAGACGAGGTTGATCTTGGCAGTGGGACCCATATGTCAGCGACAGACGAAGCGGTGCGAACCGGTGGTTTGATTTGATCAGCAACACACCGACCGTTGGATCTGAAACGGACGGCTGGGATTGGTGTATGCATTCGGACAGGTCGGTTGCATACGCGACGTGGATCGTTCGATCTTCATCGGACGGTTACGATCGATTGGACTCGCGCGGTGCGGCTGGCGGTGCGGCCGAGCCAAGCGGTGCGAGTCGGACTCGAGCACGAGGTTGGGTCCGAGCAGAGGAACGATGATTTTAGTTTTTGATTTAAAAGACAGAGAAGGTTTGGGAAATTTTTAGAGGTAGCTCCAGAGCTCCAAAAATTCTGAAATTTTTATGGTAGATACTTTGGGAAGAGAACAACACCTCATAAATTTTCCAGAACTTTTTATGCACTGAAAAGTTCTGCAGAAAATTCACAAGCATGCTGACCTAGGATTTGACCAGATTTTCAACTAGTTTGACTTGGCCATTTGAAATAGCAAATAAAATCTAAAAATTGTGAAATAATTCAGGGAGGTAGATAGGATGATCAAGATGATAGGAAAAATAGTTTCAGAGGATGATCACAAATTTGAAAGCTAAGAATCTGATAACAACAATTTCCAATCACCAGAATTAAATTCTACAAATTGGAAATTGCTAGGGAAAATTGTAGAAACTTTCAAATGATTTGAAGAGACAACAAAAGTTTTATTTCTCCTCAAAATTTTACATTTGAAATACAAACCCTAAGTTAGGGCTGTTACAAATCTCCCCCTTACAGAATCTCACCAGAGATTACGATCAACTGGGAGAAGAAGGATGGGTAATCTGCTCGGAGACGATCTTCCCGCTCCCAAGTGGCTTCATCCTCGGAGTGGTTCGACCACTGAACTTTAAGGAACTTGATCACACGATTCCTTGTTCTACGCTCAGCTTCTTCGAGGATACGAACGGGACGCTCACGATAAGACAGATCTTCCTGCACATCGATATTTTCCAATGGTGTTTCCTCAACCGGAACACGGAGGCACTTCTTCAATTGTGACACATGGAAAACATCATGCACCCTCAAGTGTAGCGGCAACTCAAGCGGTATGCAACGGCTCCCACTTTCTTGATGATGCGATATGGCGGACATATCGAGGAGCGATTGCCCTTGACACGAAGCGACGATGTCCCTTCGAGGTGAGACTTTGAGATACACAAAGTCATTGGGCTGAAACTCAACTCACGGCGACGCCGACCGCATAGCTCTTACGCTGGGTGAGCCACGCGCAAGTGCTCACGAATCAACTGCACTTGACTTTCAGCCTCATTGATGGAATCCGGGCCAAAGAACTGTCTCTCCCCAGCCTCTGACCAGTTCAATGGGGTTCTGCACCGCCTCCCATACAAAGCCTCAAACGGTGCCATACCGAGACTAGCCTGGAAGCTGTTGTTGTAGGAGAACTCGGCAAGCGGTAGGCACTTCTCCCAATTCTTCCCATAGGAAAGAACACAAGCACGGAGCATATCTTCAAGAACTTGGTTGACTCGCTCCGTCTGACCATCAGTCTGAGGATGATAGGCTGAGCTGAAAGAAAGACGGGTCCCCATGGCTTCCTGTAAACTGTGCCATAGCCGAGAAGTGAAAAGAGAGCCACGATCTGACACAATCGTTCGTGGCACACCATGCAAACTCACAATGCGGGATATGTAGAGATCTGCCAATCGACTGACACTGAGAGTGGTAAGTACTGGCAGGAAGTGCGCTACCTTCGTCAATCGATCGATAACAACCCAGATAGCATCCTTCCACAAGAAGCAGGCGGACCGGTGATAAAATCCATGCCTCTGAATCCACTTCCATTACGGTATAGGCAAGGGCCGGAGGAGACTGCGGGGCCGATGCTCGGCCTTGACACGACAACATGTGTCACATCTGGCAACGAACCTGGCAATCTCGCGCTTCATGCGAGTCCACCAGAACCTCTGACGCAGATCTTGGTACATTTTAGTGGCCCCGGGATGGATGGACAAAGGCGAATCATGGGCCTCCTGAAGAATCAAATCCCGCAACTCGGGGACCTTTGGGACCACAAGACGCTGCCCAAACCATACGACACCGTGCTCATCTTACGTGAAGCACTTGGTGATCCATTCTGATGTTCGCTGATTTTACCCACACCATCATCGATTCTTTGTGCTTGCCTAGACTTGATCCACCAAGGTTGGTTGCACAACCAAGGCGAACAAGGAGCCATGCTCAACCAAACCCAAGTTGAGACGCTGAAACTCTGCAAGAAGTGCCGGTTGCTGCTCTTGGATCATCAGAGTATTGCAATACACTTTTCGGCTAAGTGCATCAGCAACCACATTGGCTTTGCCCGGATGATACTGAATACCCATGTCATAATCCTTGATCAATTCCAGCCATCTCCTCTGCCTGAGGTTCAGATCTGGCTGAGTGAACAAGTATTTCAAGCTCTTGTGATCGGAATACACCTCACAGCGGTTTCCGATCAAATAATGCCGCCAAATCTTGAGTGCATGAACTCTGCGAGCAAGCTCTAAATCATGGGTGGGATAGTTGAGCTCATGAGGCCTCAATTGCTGGATGCATAGGCAACTGCCTTGCCTTCCTGCATAAGGACACATCCGAGTCCCCGACGAGAGGCATCGCAATAAATATCGAAGCTCTTGTGGATATCAGGAAGAGTAAGGACTGGAGCTGAAGTCAATCGCTGTTTGAGCTCCTGAAAGCTCTCATCACAAGCAGAGGACCACACAAACTTCTTGTCCTTCTTAAGCAATTCGGTCATCGGCTGCGATCTTGGAGAAGTTCTCGATAAAGCGGCGATAGTAGCCACTAAACCAAGAAAACTCCAGCACATCGATGGTGACTTGGTGGCCCCAAGATAGAACATCGTGACCTTCTTTGGGATCCACGGCTATGCCTCGGTGAAAGAACATGGCCCAAAATGCCACTTCCTTCAACGAAACTCACATTTCTTGAACTTCGCATATAGTGGTGCTCCCGCAATTTGCCCAAAACAATCTTGGATGCTCAAGCATGCTCTACCTCGATCTTGGAATAGATAAGAATGTCATCAATAAAAACCACCACAAATTTGTCCAAATACTCCATAAATACGAATTCATAAGGTTCATGAGCAGTGCTGGAGCATTGGTCAAACCGAAAGACATGACGGTGTACTCGTGCAGAGCCATAACGGGTAGTGAAAGCCGTCTTGAATATCCTCGGCCACGATCCGGACTTGATGATAGCCCGATCTCGGATCAATCTTGGAGAACACACGAGCTCGGACAAGCTGGTCAAAAGATCATCAATGCGGGCGAGAGGATATTTGTTCTTCACCGTCACTTCATTGAGAGGACGGTAATCAACACACATGCGCAAGGTCTTGTCCTTCTTCTTCACAAAGATCACCGGACAACCCCAAGGAGATGGCTGGGACGGATGAAACCCTTTGCTTGGAGCTCCCAAGCTGCTTCTTCAATTCTTCTAGCTCATTGGGAGGCATCCGTCTGGCGCCTTGAGATAGGGGCGATACAGGAAGCAACTCGATGACAAACTCGTGTCTCGAACCGGAGGCATCCCGGCAAGTCATCGGGAAAAACATCCTCAAAGTCGATACTATGGGAACATCCACGAATCGCAAGGTGGCTTTGTCTCTAATGCACATAGATGTGGCCCTGCAACTGCGGCGAAAATCCGACTGCTACTTTGAAGAGTGGTAAGATAAACAACCTTCTGGCACAATCGATTTGCCCCAAGTGTTGGGACAACCAATCCATGCCAAGAATCACATCGGACTCATTGAATCGAGCGAGAATAAGGTTTGCCAAAACCCCACTCCTTGGACTACGACGGGAACATCCCGACATCAGTAAATCGGCTCATTTCCGACCCGGAGGCGGATGAGCAAAGGAACTTCAAAGGAACACGGTGAAGACCACTAGCAGCAGCAAATGATCTTGAAATAAAAGAATGCGATGCTCGAGAATCAAATATCTGCAGCGGGGCGAGAATTAACAAGAAGTGTACCCATCCGACATCCGGCGCCTCACGAGCCTCCTCGGTGAAAGGTGGTTGACTCGACCATTGCTCGCACCACAGGGCTTACGGATCATCTTACGGTCGGTGGATGACCACTCCTGCCCGCGTCCTCCATTAGGGCGAGAGGCTGCTGCAACACTCGAGGCGGACATTCGCATAATGGCCCTTGTTGTGGCGGCGAAAACAAGTAACCTCGGCCGCCGGATTGCGGAGGCCGCCTGTCTGGATCGCGGCGCGCGTGGCTCAAACACGGCTGCGGTGGGCGGGAGCTGGTGCGAGATGGTCTCGGCGCGGTGGAGCAAAAGAACGGGCCATCGGTGCCGCCCGGCCGAGGACGAGCGAGGCCGGTGTGAGTAGACGATCGCCTCCCATTTGCGCTGCGGGACTCGCCAGCGCCTTCGCCTTATGCTCGGCAACAATGGCCTTATCTACCAAGGCACGAAAGTCCGAGAAGTCCACAATAGATAGCTTGTCTGCGGCTCCTCGGACAAGCCATCCATAAACTTCTCTGCTTAGCCTCATCCGAGGCCACCTCACCGGAGCATAACGAGCCGGATGATTGAACTCGTGCAGTACTCCGTCACGGACTTGCGCCCTTGTTTGGCGCGAGAAACTCCTTTTCTTCACTTCATCGGGCCATCCGGGATATGGGCCCGACGAAAAGTCGGCCGGAACTCCTCCCACGCGACCACATGGCCCGCGGGCTGCATGGCGAGATAGTTCTCCCACCATGAGAGTCTTTGCGCCCTCAAGGTGGTGGGGCGAAAAGTGCCTTATCTGCGCTGGCATCGAGCTATGTTGAGCTTCGCTCAACCATGCGCAGCCAATCGTCCGCATCGAGAGGGTCCTCGGGCGGGAGAAAGTCGGCGGTGTGTGCGGAGGAACTCGCAAGTCCCCACGAGTGCAGTGGCGCCACCACCGGCGAGTGGAGGTATTCCTAGCAATAACCTCCAAGATGCGCGTCTGGTCCATGCGGTTTCGCTCGATCGGCGAGAACCTCGACCATGGTCGGAGGAGGGGAGCTCCTCATCATGACCCGCTGTGACTACCACGCGTTCTCCGGCCATCTGTTTTACTAAGACAAGTTAGCAACAAATTTAAGAGCAAGAAAGCCCAAAATTCATGAAAGCAATCCGAGAAACAAACACAAGGCGGGATAAAGTTCGACCAAAGAAAATCGGACACATAACTACTCCTTTACATCTTACCTATTATCCCCACAAGTTTTAGTTGGATTAAACTTCATGGTTCTCCCCAAACTAATTCCACCAGTAGTAACTATCTTTTGAAAGGTGAAGAGAGAAACCAAGTTTCAAAACTTAAATTAGAGTAAGATGAGAGTAGAAAGCTAAGATAGGTAAGGAATAAAATCGAGAATCGCCTAGGTTTTTATAAACCTTTTATGACTTGAAAATAAGACTTTCAAAATATCCTAAGGACGACTATGCTTGGGTTACTACGGTCGAATGGCTCGATACCAACTTTGTGAGGACCCCAATTTATTTGGTTTGTAATACTAACCAACCACAGCCCTAGCATCACAAATCAAATAAATCGATCCTCGAGATATGTATACTTCCCAAGCGGATACACACCCCTACAAAATTAGACATCAACTCCATTCCACACATAGAGTCCAAACACCACACTTCCAAGCGGAAGATAAACAAATAGTAAAGATATTACAGGACAATGGCCGATCGCCACAAGATACACAAATAACAACGAAAAGACAAATGAAGCAAAAAGTGCCATAAGATGGCTATAAACAAAGCCAATCGTGTGCCTTCAACCCACAAGGCATCGGCCGGACCGCCAAGTCTAGTCGTCACCCACGGCGGCAGCCTGACTCACGAAGTGAGGACCACGAGGCTCACCTTCTTCCTCTGCAACAAAAACATTAAGCAAAGCACACGAGTACAAAGATTGTCTTTGTACCCGCAAGACCGAGCGTGTGAACTAGCGGACTGTTCATATGCTACATGCGAGCTTGTTTAGTGGAGGCCATATGTTTTATTTGCACAAAGCCAATTTTCATTTGCAATAATGTAATCTGTTTAAAAGCAAGTTTGCAATTCATTTTTAAGATTGAAATAACGATGCGGATATTAATAACAAAAGCGAAAGATAAAACAACCTAGAAGTGACTATCCCAATAGTCACCACAACAATAACACGAATCCCGATTCGTACCACCCATCAAGTTTTAATTTAAATGTTGTAGTCTAACTCTTGAAAAGCTTACCCAAGCGTGTCCATCACCTAGGGCGAGGCTATTCGAATAGTTTTAACCTGCGAGGTGTACCATCTGCACCCACACTCGGACACGCCTTTAAGCCAAAGCACACTTCCAAGGTATGCCGCACAACTAAGTCCTCTGAGACTGTTTCCAATATTGTGTATCAACCCGAGCCGCTCGTATGGGTAGAAACACCATGCGCTTACATGGTAAAGCCGAAAAGACAACTACCCACTCGGGATAAAGCTTTTGGACAACTACCATGCTCCCACCTCCGTCCCTCCTGCGACCTCCTGCGACCGGGAGCCAATACACGCCAAAGTACTAGGTCAAGAGAGGTCCCATATACTCTAGTGTGGTTAGCGCGAAATGCTGGATAAAAATTCACTCACAAGATGTTCGGTCCTTAATTGGCCGGGCACCTTTCGATCCACCCAAAGATCACACCAATCTTACCATTGTGCGCGTCCAAATCATTTTGTTTTCATTTTTAGTTTTGCAATTAAACAAAGCGAAATCTTTGAAACATAAAGTTGTAGTAAATTTTGTGTGATCAAGGTTACTGACTAAAGTCGATAACCGCTTGATTCTCTGATAGCTAAGCATGTCTAAGCAAGTTGAAATCGTATCTACTAAGTGACAAGAGATCATCCAACCTCTAATCACAGACAAATAACCTAGGCTCGGTAGTAGAGATCAATATTTTGGCTACAGGATATGCGACTACGGATTTAACTAATCAATTTAACACAAATTAAGCAATGCATACATACAATTTGAAACAAAATATTAATCTTTAAAATCTGGGATTAAACATGATCAAACCGCTTGCACGTTCTTTGTTGCTCAATATGGTGCGGAGGATCGTCCTCGGGGTTGCCGCAAATATCGAAGCCTAACGATCGAACATAACGACAAATAAGAGCGAGTAACAAACAAAACTCAAACATTCAACAACATCAAACAAGCCAAAACTCACACAGAGCCTAAGCATGATATAACAAAATTTTAGAAACAGAGAACAAATCATTTTAAGTTATTAGCAATTTTCTATGAATTTTCTAAGCTAAAAACACAACAAGTCACTAGTTAATTACTTAACAAATTTTCATGAACAGAAACAGTGTGTAAAACCTATCCTAATAGTTAGTATACTGAAAATGAAATTTTCTGAGTTGGGTTCATTGAATTTGGACAATTATTGAAAGAGATATGCATTTTCTAATTTGGAGATTACATTCTACAACATTAAATTAATTAACAGATTTTTGATACAGGGACAAGGTTGACACTAATTTTAGTAAATAGAACATTTAAAATGAAAATTAACAGCACTGGTTTTATGCAATTTGGATAAAAATTGAATTAGTTACGCATTTTACAAGTTTAATCGATTTAACAGTGCAACAGAAAAGCATTTCAGAAATACTAAAGCTCTTAATACTTCTTCTACCGACGCACGGCTAGCCCCAGCCACTGACAGGCGGGACCGCGCGAGGCGAGGACTGTATGATCGCGCATAAGGTGACGTCGGCGTATTCAAAGAATCGTCTTCGCTAACGAACGTAATCCTAACACATATGCCCGGCAAAACTACGCTTCATGAAAGAAAAACGCATTAACAAAACTACACAATCCCTAAGCGACATTCGGGCCCACATAACGAGAGACTCGAGAGAATTAAAGCGATTAGATTTGAATCCTAAAGCAGCTTAACACGAGAGGGCCCACAAGTCGATGACCTAACGAACGAGTTTAGCGATAACTAAGCCACGGCTGCTCGTCGGCGCGCCGCGGGGCGGCGGCGCGCGCGCGCGGGTGATCTATCAAACGGTGAGTTTCAAGGCGAGTGAGTGGTACCTTAAGGTTCGCAAAGACCTCACGAACCGGTGGCGGTGACGCGGAGCCCAATGGTCGACGGAGATGAGCTCACGACGGCGGGAGGCGGAGAAGAATGTGCGGCTCGCGAGAAGATGCTCTGAACTTGGCGGCCGAGAAGGTGCGCCACGGGATCGCGGAGACACGAGGCGATAAGCACAAGATAACGCCGGCGAAGAGGTACCGAGGCGGCGGAATTGCTACGGCGGTGGAAAACCGAGCTCGGGAAGAAGGGTCGCCGACCTCACCGATGCACCAAAGGCGAAAATGAAGCCATCATTAGATTCGGTGCATCGATGCGATCCAAAGGACCAAGTGTCGGCTAGAAACTCACGAGCACTAGCAAGCTCGCGGGCCGCATACCGGAGGCGGAGGCAGCGAAGGTGCCTGGCGATACAACGGGCGCCGAGGGTCTGGATGGGCAAAATGGAGCGGCGAAGAGAGTAGATCACGATGGCGTGGTTGCGGAATCAAGGCGGCGCTAACACGGCGGCGCGCCCTCGGTTCTTCTCGGCGAAATCAAGAAACTAGCGGAGAGCTACGAGCGGGAAAGCGAGGATGAGTGGTCGCGGTGAGGTAAAGAAGGCTGGCGATGCACCAAAGGCGGACACGAGGGCATATAGGTGGCGGCGCGGTGCGTGGCAAACATGCACGCACGCCGCGAGCTCCGGTGAGTGCGGAGAAGACGAGGTTGATCTTGACAGGTGGGACCCATATGTCGGCGACAGCAGCGGTGCGAACCGGTGGTTTGATTTGATCGGCAACACACCGACCGTTGGATGCGAAGCGGACGGTGGGATTGGTGTATGCATTCGGACAGTCGGTTGCATACGCGGCGTGGATCGTTCGATCTTCATCGGACGGTTACGATCGATTGGACTCGTAGCGGTGCAGCTAGGCGGTGCGGCCAGAGCCAAGCGGTGCGAGTCGGACTCGAGCACGAGGTTGGGTCGAGCAGAGAACGATGATTTTAGTTTTGATTTAAAAGACAGAGAAGGTTTGGGAAATTTTTAGAGGTAGCTCCAGAGCTCCAAAAATTCTGAAATTTTTATGGTAGATACTTTGGGAAGAGAACAACACCTCATAAATTTTCCAGAACTTTTATGCACTGAAAAGTTCTGCAGAAAATTCACAAGCATGCTGACCTAGGATTTGACCAGATTTTCAACTAGTTTGACTTGGCCATTTGAAATAGCAAATAAAATCTAAAATTGTGAAATAATTCAGGAGGTAGATAGGATGATCAAGATGATAGGAAAAATAGTTTCAGAGGATGATCACAAATTTGAAAGCTAAGAATCTGATAACAACAATTTCCAATCACGAATTAAATTCTACAAATTGGAAATTGCTAGGAAAATTGTAGAAACTTTCAAATGATTTGAAGAGACAACAAAAGTTTTTATTTCTCCTCAAAATTTTACATTTGAAATACAAACCCTAAGTTAGGGCTGTTACAACTAGCCTGGAAGCTGTTGTTATAAGAGAACTCTGCAAGTGGTAGGCACTTCTCCCAATTCTTCCCATAGGAAAGAACACAAGCACGGAGCATATCTTCAAGCACCTGATTGACGCGCTCCGTCTGACCATCGGTCTGAGGATGATAGGCCGTGCTGAAAGTAAGACGAGTTCCCATGGCCTCTTGCAGACTATGCCAAAACCGAGAGGTAAACAGTGCTCCACGGTCAGACACAATCGTCTTGGGTACACCATGCAAGCTCACAATCCTTGATACATAGAGCTCGGCTAGAGGTTCCACACGGAGCTGACTCTTGACCGGAAGAAAATGCGCCACTTTAGTTAGCCTGTCAATGACAACCCAAATGGCGTCATTTCCCTTTGATGAGCGGGGCAGCCCAGTGATGAAATCCATGCCTACAGAATCCCACTTCCACTCTGGTATAGGTAAAGGCTGAAGAAGACCTGCTGGACGCTGATGCTCGGCCTTGATACGACAACATATGTCACATCTGGCAACGAACCTGGCAATCTCGCGCTTCATGCGAGTCCACCAGAATTTCTGACGCAGATCTTGGTACATTTTGGTGGCCCCGGGATGGATGGACAAAAGCGAATCATGGGCCTCCTGAAGAATCAGATCCCGCAACTCTGGGACCTTTGGGACCACAAGACGCTGCCCAAACCATACAACACCGTGCTCATCTTCTGTAAAACATTTGGCTGATCCATTCTTGATGTTCTGCTTGATTTTACCCACACCAACATCTGACTGCTGTGCTGACTTGATTTGATCCACCAAGGTTGGTTGCACAACCAAGGCAGCAAGGGAACCGTGCTCAACCAAGCCCAAGTTGAGACGCTGAAGTGCGCAAGAAGTGCAGTTCTTTGCTCTTGGATCATCAGAGTGTTGCAATACACCTTTCGGCTAAGTGCATCAGCAACCACATTGGCCTTACCAGGATGATATTGAATACCCATGTCATAATCTTTGATCAATTCCAGCCATCTCCTCTGCCTGAGGTTCAGATCTGGATGAGTGAACAAGTATTTCAAGCTCTTGTGATCGGAATACACCTCCACAGTGATTCTGATCGGATAATGCCGCCAAATCTTGAGTGCATGAACCACAGCAGCAAGCTCCAAATCATGGGTGGGATAATTGAGCTCATGAGGTCTCAACTGCCTGGATGCATATGCAACTGCCTTGCCTTCCTGCATAAGGACACACCCGAGCCCCTGCCGAGAGGCATCGCAATAAATATCGAAGCTCTTGTGGACATCAGGAAGAGTAAGAACTGGGGCTGAAGTCAATCGCTGCTTGAGCTCTGAAAGCTCATCACAAGCAGAGGACCACACAAACTTCTTATCCTTCTTGAGCAATTCGGTCATCGGCTTAGCGATTTTAGAAGTTCTCGATAAAGCGGCGGTAGTAGCCCGCTAAACCGAGAAAACTCCGCACATCGATGGATCGACTTGGTGACCCCAAGATAGAACATCGCGACTTTGCTTGGGATCCACGGCTATGCCTCGGTGAAAGAACATGACCCAAAATGCCACTTCCTTCAACGAAACTCACATTTCTTGAACTTTGCATATAGTGGTGTTCCGCAATTTGCCCAAAACAATCCTCGGATGCTCGGCATGCTCGCTTGATCTTGGAATAGATAAGAATATCATCAATAAAGACCACCACAAATTTATCCAAATACTCCATGAATACTGAATTCATAAGGTTCATGAACAAAGCTGGAGCATTGGTTAGACCGAAAGACATGATGGTGTACTCGTACAGCCCATAACGAGTAGTGAAAGCCGTCTTCGGAATATCCTCTGATCTGATCCTGACCTGATGATACCCCATTCTCAAATCAATCTTGGAGAACACACAGGCTCCACCAAGCGATCAAATAGATCATCAATGCGGGCGAGAGGATATTTGTTCTTCACCGTCACCTCATTGAGAGGGCGGTAATCAACACACATGCGCAAAGTCTTGTCCTTCTTCTTCACAAAGATCACCGGACAACCCACGGAGATGGCGGGACGGATGAAACCCTTTGCTTGGAGCTCGCCAAGCTGCTTCTTCAATTCTTCTAGCTCATTGGGAGGCATCCGTCACGGCGCCTTGAAATCGAGCGATGCAGGGCAGCAACTCGATGACAAACTCCAGATCTCGAACCGGAGGCATCCCAGGCAAATCTTCAGGAAAGACATCCACAAAGTCAGATACTATGGGAACATCCTGAATCTGTAAGGCTGGCTTCGCTTCTAATACACAAAGATGTGGCCCCTGAAGCTGCGGCGAGAATCCGACTGTTACTTTGAAGAGTGGTGAGATAAACAATCTTCCTGGCACAATCGATTTGCCCCAAGTGTTGGGACAACCAATCCATGCCATAAATCACATCCAGACTCGCTGAACTGAGCAGAATAAGATTTGCCAAAAATCCCACTCCTTTGACTATGATATGAACATCCCGACACTGTAAATCAGCCCTCATTTCCGACCCCGGAGAGCGGATGAGCAAAGGAACTCCCAAAGGAACACAGTTGTAACACCCTGGCTATCCGGAAGCCAAGATGTCACCTAAAACATCTAACATACATCCATAATGCGGAAGAACTTGAAACAAGTATATCAACTAAAGACAACATTAAGATAAGCAGGACATGGTGAAGGTATCCTTCCTTCACCTTCTAAGTTATTTAATCTCGAACATCAATAAAGAAGGTTCACACGCAGATAATAAATCAACATCCGTGGAGAAGGTATCCTTCCTTCTCCAATTATAATTTAATTATTACAGTTCATCGTTAACGAATGAAATATGGAACTAAAATTTAGACTTGAACATGAATTTGATGTTGTGAACAAGTAGTGCGTGTCTACTCCTCCCAGAGCCAACATCGGGGTTACCTAAAATAAACAAACAACGCAAGAGTGAGTCCATGACTCGGCAAATGCGATTATCAATAAGATAATCATTCAATATGAATAAGACAAACTCATCATCGAGTTCGATCACATCACAACCGATTACAAATGAAAACATGATATGAATGCTCAAAATCAAAGGAATGGACTGCACACATGCATATCTGGTATAGCGATGAAACACCGTCGGTGTTCACTCAAGCCCGCATCTTAACAAAAATGCGGGATCCACTTCTCGTATGAAGAACGTTTCATACGGGTGTCCAACATTGCCCATCTTGGAGTTAATGGGTCTTACATGCCCATTCGGAATTAATGGGTCTTTCAAATCCACTCCGTGGGCGGGACATGACAATGTCCAACACGCCCACATTGGAATGGTGGGACTTGCAATCCACTTTAGTGGATGAAACATGCATAATGAATGCATAGAATGAAATACGAATATTGAAAGACATGATAACAAAACATGGATTCAACACATATGAAAGAACATAGACAATCCATCTTCTCTCGTATCATACCAAATCACGGCATGACCATATAAACATTCATCAATCACAATCATTAAGGGTGGCAATGTACTTGCCTTCCACGATGCGACGCGTTAGTCGGCAAAGGTGATACTCCTAAACCCGAGGCTTCACCTCCTAAACAAGTAAAATAATTTCAATAAGGACATAATATACCCAACACTACTAATCGATGCTAAACACTTTGCTTCACGATGACTCTAGTCATTAATACAAAACTTAAAATGAAATCAACAATTTCTGACATAACTTAATTCTGGACAGCAGCACGGTAATTGACATATCTATTGGTCTGGAACTCGGAATGAGGTGAGACCAATTTCCATGGATTCTTAACTGACATATCTACAATACTCTGGTTGGGCAAAAGTTCAGATTTTGCCTCTAATAAAATTTGGCCCACGGCTCAAATCTGTTGACTGAATTAATAGACAGAAATATCGGCTAAATTAAAATATCCATAACTTTTGTTGTACAACTCCAAATTGGACGTTCTTTAACAATCTGAAAAGGTTATGAAATTATCTACAATAACCTAGTTGGCACGACATTCATATATTGTCTTTAACAAAAAGTGGCACACGGGTCAAAATTAAAGATAGAAACTGACATACAAACTGGACAGACTGACATACAATCTGGACAGTCACAAAGAAAAGTGCATAACTTTTGATCTATAAATCCAAATGAGGTGTTCTTTATCAATCCTGAAAGCTAGTGATATCACCTTCAAAATTTGTTAGGGGCAAGACCTCTGAATCACCCTCTAACTAGGCCATAAATCAACCTATACAGAGACTGCTATTTCTCGTCAGGATTCTGGACAGCAGATAATAAATCTATCATAACTTTTGACTCGAAAGTCGGAATGAGGTGATCTTGGTGGCCACTGAAAGCTAAGAACAAGACCTAAAGAACTCTAGAAGGTGGACAACTCAAATTCTGCCTCTAAGATCACGAAACCGACCCCGCAACCTACTGGACAGATCTCACTTTCAGTTCGCAGCAATCTGTTCTAATCAAATACGAACCAAATCACATCTACCACTAATCAAACAATGAGGATCGGTATTCGTTACCCTTGCAGCAACCAGGAAGTCGCTGTTCAAACCCCATGAAGAACTCCTCCTTCCCCGATCCCTTCCTTTCACGTTTGGCGAGCACTCCCGCTGCTTCTCCCTTCGTCCACCGTCTTGGACAGCAGCTAGGAGGCACCACCAATGGAGGGGAGGTGCTGGATCTTGGGGGACAGGAGGGGAGGTGGCTGCCTAGGGGAGAGGAGGGGGTGGCGGCTCAAGGGGGGAGGAGAGGAAGAGAGGTGCGGCCAAAAGGAGGAGGAGAGGGGGAGGGGCGGCTAGGGTTTTGGGGGAGGGTGGCACCTCCCCCCCTTTGGCCGGCCAGGCCTCATGGGCCAAGGCCCAGGCCCAGGTTGCCGAGAAAACACAGAAAACCCCCTCTAAACTCCTGATTAAACGTTTTTCCAAAAGAAACCTTCTACCGATTAATTGTTCTCTCCCGAAAATTAATTCTAGCACTATTGGAGAATTACACTAATTCTCTCTCAATTTGTATTGCACTCTCAAAAGAAACTCGGGATATTACAACAGTGAAGACCACTAGCAGCAGCAAATGATCTTGAAATAAAAGAATGCGATGCTCCAGAATCAAATAATACTGCAGCAGGACGAGAGTTAACAAGAAGTGTACCCATCACGACATCCGCGCCTCCGAGCCTCCTCGGTGAAAGGTGGTTGACTCGACCGCTGCTTGCACCCTGGGTCTTCTGGATAATCTTAGTCGGTGGGTGACCACTCCCGCCGCGTCCTCCATTAGGACGAGGGGCTACTGCAACACTCTGAGGTCAAGCGTTGGCGTAGTGGCCCTTGTTGTGGCAAATAAAACAAGTAACCTCGGCCGCCGGATTGCGGAGGCCGCCTGCTCTGGATCGCGGCGCACGTGGTGGCTCACGGCTGCGGTGGGCGAGGAGCTGGTGCGATGGCCTCGGCGCGGTGGAGCAAAAGAACGGGCCATCGGTGCCGCCCGGCCGAGGGCAGTGAGGTGGTGTGAGTAGACGATGTGCCTCCCATTTGCGCTTGCTATGACTCGCCAGCGCCTTTGCCTTATGCTCGCAACAATGGCCTTATCTCTGAAGGCACGAAAGTCAAAGAAGTCCACAATAGATAGCTTGTCTGCGGCTCCTCGGACAAGCCATCCATAAACTTCTCTGCTTAGCCTCATCGAGGCCACCTCCCTGGAGCATAACGAGCCAAATGATTGAACTCATACAGTACTGTCACGGACTTGCGCCCTTGCTTGAGCGCAAGGAACTCCTTCTTCTTGACTTCATCGGCCATCGGGGATGTGGGCCCGACGAAAGTCGATCGAACTCCTCCCACGCGACCACATGGCCCGCGGCGCATGGCGAGATAGTTCTCCCACCATGAGAGTTTGCGCCCTCAAGGCGGTGGGGCGCGAGAGTGCCTTATCCTGTGCCTAGCAGAGCTATGTTGAGCTTTCGCTCAACCATGCGCAGCCAATCATCCGCATCGAGAGGTCCTCGGAGCGGGAGAAAGTCGGCGGCGCGTGCGGAGGAACTCTGCAAGTCCCCGCAAGTCGGTGGCCGCCACCACCGGCGAGTGGAGGTATTCCTAGCAATAACCTCCAAGATGCGCGTCGGTCCATGCGGTTTCGCTCGATCGGCGAGCACCTCGACCATGGTCGGAGGAGGAAGCTCCTCATCATGACCACCTCTTGATCGCCATGCGTTCTCCCGGCCATCTGTTTCACTAAGACAAGTTAACAATAGCCGGAAAACACGAAGTCGACAACCCACTGCAACTAACTTACTAACAGCACAAAACAAACACAAGACTTTTAAGTTACAAAACCATTTGACAAAAATCAGACACTTAGCAACTCATACATATCTTACCCTTATGCTCCCACAAATTTTAATTAGACTAATTCTCTATGGTTCTCCCAAAGACTAATTCTACCGGTAGTAACTATCTTTTGAAAGGAAAGAGAGAAACCAAGTTTTAAACTCAAATTAGAGTAAGATGAGAGTAGAAGGCTAAGATAGGTAAGGAGTAAAATCTGAGAATCTGCCTAGGTTTTCATAAACCCTTTTTATACTTTGAAATTAAGCTTTTTCAAAATATCCTAAAGACGACTAAGCTTGGGTTGCTACGGTCAGAATGGCTCTGATACCAACTTTGTGAGGACCCCAATTTATTTGGCTTGTAATGCTTAACCAACCACCTGGTCCTAGCATCACAAATCAAATAAAGCGATCCTCGAGATATGTATACTTCCCGAAAGCAAGATACACACCTCGGTACAAAATTAGACATCAACTCCATTCCAAACATAGAGTCCAAACACTACACTACCAAGCGGAAGATAAACAAATAGTAGAGTTATTACGGACAAAGGCCGATGGCCACGAGATACACAAATAAACAAGAACGACAATGAAGCAAAGTGCCATAAGATGGCTATAAACAAAGCCAATCGCGTGCCTCCAACCCACAAGGCATCGACCGACCGCCAAGTCTAGTCGTCCACGAAAGCGGCAACACACTCACGAAGTGTGGCCCTTGGGGCTCACCTTCTTCCTCTGCAACAAAACATTAAGCAAAGCACCGAGTACAAAGATTGTCTTTGTACCCGCAAGACCGACGTGTGAACTAGCGGACTGTTCATATGCTACATGCGAGCTTGTTTAGTGGAGGCCATATGTTTCATTTGCATAAAGCCAATTTTCATTTGCAATAATATAATACAGTTTGAAGGCAAGTTTGCAATTCCTTTTAATGTTGAAATGCATAAAGGTAATACTAACAAAGAGAAAGATAAACAACCTAGAGGTGACTATCCCAATAGTCACCACAACAATAGCACGAATCCCGCATTCGTACCACCCATCAAGTTTTAATTTAAATGTTGTAGTCTAACTCTTGGAAGACCTTGCCAGCGTGTCCATAACCTAGGGCGAGGCTATTCGAATAGTTTTAAACCTGCGGGGTGTACCACTCGCACCCACACTTGCATCGCCTTTAGCGAAAGCACACTTCCGGAGGTATCTTTGCACAGCTAAGTCCTATGAGACTTTTTCCAATATTGTGTATTAACTACGAGCTCGTATGGATAGAAATCCATACGCTTACATGGTAAAGCCAAAAGACAACTACCCACTCGGGATAAAGCTTTTGGACAACTACCATGCTCCCACCTCCATACCTCCTGCGACCCCTCGACCGGAGCCAATACACGCCAAAGTACTAGGTCAAGAGAGGTCCCATATACTCTAGTGTGGTTAGCACGCGAAATACTTAGTTCGATGTAACAAGATGTTCGGTCCTTGTTGACTCGGGCACCATTCGATCCACACCCAAATGATCACACCAATCATACCGTTGTGCCCAAGTCTAAATCATTTTTTTGTTTTCAGTTTTAGTTTTGCAATTAAACAAAGCACGAGCTGGAATATAAGAACAGTAATAATTTTATGTAATCAAGATCATCGACTAAGTCGATGATCGCCCAAAACTACCGGTAGCTAAGCATGGCTAAGCAACTGAACTCGTAATCTACTAAGTGACGAGAGTTCATCCAGCGAACTCTAATCACAGCAAATAACCTAGGCTCAAGTAGTAGAGGACAAATATTTTACCTACAGATTATGCATCTAAAGGTTTAACTAACCAATTTAACACAAAATAAGCGATGCATACATATAGTTGAAACAAAATATTAGACTTTAAAATACTGGGATTATCATGATCAAACTGCTTGCCTGGCTGCTATTGCTCAATTTGTTGCGGAGGGTCGTTCTCAGGGTTGCCGCAAATATCGAATCCTAACGATTAAACAAATAACAACGAATAAGAACGAATAAACCGGCAAAACTCAACATACAACAATAACAAAACATACCAAAACTCACCCAGCAACCTAAGCAGGTTCTAACATATTTTAGAGAGAGGGGAATAATTATTTGAAGTGGTGATGGATTTTCTAGCAATTTCCTAAGCTAACATACACATTAAAGCACTAGATAAATACTTAGCAAAATTTTAATAACAGAAACAGTATCTAAAATCTATCCTGATGATTAGTGCACTAAAATGAAAATCTACAGAACTGGATTTACTGGATTTGGACGATTATTGAAAAAGATATGAATTTTCTAACTTGGAGATTACATTCTACAACATTAAATTAATAAACAGATTTTTGATACGGAGACAAGGTTGACACTAATTTTAGTAAATAGTACATTTAAAATGAAAATCAACAGCACTGGTTTCATGCAATTAGGATAAGAATTGAATTAGTTATGCATTTTACACTTTAAGTGCAAGTTTGAACATTTTAATTTAAACCTATTTCTAAACACATTTTAAAATCCAACTACTGGAGCTGAACTAAACCTCTACCCAATTTTAGATTAAACTTTAGACAATACCAAAGCTAACAAAATTTAAAACAACCGAAAAGGACTTACAATCAAATAGATATGGATTTCTAAAGTTTAACCCAATTTTCAGTTGAAACAAAACAACTCTATCGGGAGATTCCAAAACAATAGAAATAAGGAAAAGACGTGGCTCTATCTGGACCGCTGATTCGGCATCGGACGGTTCGCAGCGATCTCAGTTCAAATCACGCGTCCGACAACAGAGCGGCGGCTCGAGATTGCCGGCGTGTCGCCGTGAGCCAAGCTCCGCGATGCGGCAAAGGGCCAAAATGGGTTCCTGGTGCTATGCGCACCCGACCATGGCGGAACATCACCGGAGGTGGACCACGGCGCGCGCGACGCAATGGAGCGGAGGAACCTACGGGAACATGGCACGCGTGTTTGGCGGAAATCTAAACGACTTAGCGCGCGCCTGAGTATCGATGAGTCGCCAGAACTCACCGGATGACGCGGGCGAAATGGTCGTCGGAGATAGCCGCGACGAGAGCATGCGGCGCAAAAGCGGTCGGCGACGAGAGACTGAGGTGAAAGAGAGGACGTGTGAGTGATTGAGACAGATAGAGGGAAACCAGGAGATGCTTACGGAGGAAGGAATCGAGCTCGAGCTTGCTGGAGAAGGCGCGGCGGCGGAAGAGGCGGTTCCAACCGGACTTGGAGAAGAAAGAGCGCGCGCGGCTCCACAGCGGCGGAAACTCCGAATTGCTTGAGGGGTTTGCTTCCACGGGGTGCTAGGCACACCGTGACGCTATCGCCGACGACCGGAGATCACCGGAGCAGCTGAAATGCTCGGAAGCGGCGCGGCGACGCTCTCGGGCTCCGGGGCTCAGTGGCGGAAATGGGGCAGAGGAGGAGAAAACGAGATAGTGAAGGCCCTCAGCGGCTTTTGTAGGAGCAGGCGGAGGCAGCGAGGTGAAACGGTGGGGCGGTGAAAAGACCGGTGAGGCGAGGTGGCAGCGTGCATGCGGCGGCGAAGCCGGCGAGAGCGCGCGGGCGAGCGGTGCGCTGGAGCTGGCTCAGCGACGTGGCGGAGAAGACCTGCAGGTGGGACCGCCCTGTCAGCGAGAGTAAAGGGTGCGACTCGAGTCGGAGCCAGGTGCGGTGCGACGAGTGGGTTTAACCCGATCAATATCGTATCGACCGTTGGATCTGCGATGGACGGTCGAGATCCCTGTATGCATTCGGACCGGTCGATTGCGCACGCGAACGTGGAACGTGCGATCTCCATCGGACGGCTGATAGCCATCGGGCCCGCGCGGTGCAGCTAGGCGGTGCGACCGAGTCAAGTGGTGCGGTCGGATTTGAGTCGGGCTCGGGTTCGAGCCCGACAAACAGTGATTTCTGATTTTGAGTTTTTAAAAGCTGAGAGAGTTTGGGGAATTTTTACAGGTAGTTCCCGAGCTCCAAAATTTCCGAAATTTTTATGGTAGCTACAAGGGACAGAGAACAACATTGCATAAATTTTCCAGGACTTTTTATGCACTGAATTATTCTGCAGAAAATTCACAAGCTGTTGACCTAGGGTTTGACCAGAGTTTCAACTAGTTTGACTTGGCCATTTGAAATAGCAAATAAAATCTAAAAATTGTGAAATAAATCAGGGAGGTAGATAGGATGATCAAGATGCTAGGAAAAATATTTGCAGACGATGATCACAAGTTTGAAGGCTAATAATTTGATGACAACAATTTCCAATCACAAGAATTAACCTCTAGAAAATTGGAAATTGCTAGGGAAAATTTGGAAAACTTCCAAATGATTTGAAGAGACAACAAAAGTTTTTATTTCTCCTCAAAATTTTACATTTGAAATACAAACCCTAAGTTAGGGCTGTTACACATACTCTCACAAACGGTTATTAACTCAGAACCGTCTGTGATAGTCTACTATCACAGACAGTTTGTAGATGAAACCGTTTGTGATAGTCGACTATCACAGATGATTTGTAGATAAAACCGTTTATGATAAATGATGTATCACAGATGATTTGTACATAAAATCGTCTGTGAGAGATGATGCATCACAAACGTTATGTCTTAAGGAACCATCTGTGATATTCTTTTGTATTGCTAAATATATTTCTGTTTATTGGCTAGCCTCAAGAAATACTAGCCATGCCCTCTGAAACAAGCTGAAACACAACAAGTAAATGTATACATCCAATTCACATTCATTTCAGAAAATAAGCACATCCAATTCACATTCATTTCAGAAAATAAGCATATCCAATTCACAAATCAATTAACTAAAATTAACCATTCATGTACATTTACGCACATATACCGTTAAGTTCAATATCCTATCTCAATCAAGTTCAATCTACATTATGGAACTTCCCATCTGAATTTATGACCTCACGGTTCAAGAATGACGCAAGCTATCCTCGAATGTTTATGAGCTAGCCCTGTTCCAACGCAGTTTCCATGATGGTCGCAACCTATCGCTACGAAGATTAAATTCATACATATATAAATTGATAAGTATAAAATAATTATTACAAGATTGACAAACTTGAGGATCATTGGTCATCGCAGAACAGATGAGTAGTTCCATGTTGTGGCAAACATAGAATCCACAGAGGTTGCAGGCCGACGGCTACTGGTGGCACTATAAAAATAGAATTGGTTAGTTTGAGAGGCATTACTACGAAGTGTTATATAGGATTAATGTGTACTAGGAATACCGGGAATTTTAGATCGTGTCGCACTGTCCCTCCCTTGCATATCCCTCCTTTTGCAAAGTACGTCTTAAACGACCTACGTGATTCCAAAAACTTAGCCTTAGCCATTGCAAAGGAAGGAAATATTGTACAATAGAGTTATCTATGGAGGAAATGTATTTACCCGTTGATTAATTGTCGGACAACTGTGAAGTTGTGTTTGGCCCTCTGTAGTGATTCTAGGTATATTACCAAGTTCCGTTTTGGTATAATTACAATTAGAATCCAGTGGAACCTACACAGATATGTCGTCATGGTCATTAAACCTAAGTTCGTGTTGCTTATAAAGTATAAATCAACAAGTATAGCCACTAGTGCAGCACTTACTCCTGGTTGTAGGGCAAAAGTATGAATTGCTTGTTGCGGTGAGCCAGCAATGAGTCCGCCATGTAATCCTCGACGAATTTTGCATTCTACTTGATGGTTTGCTCGTAGACCACATGTGGGTGGAGGAAACCTACCGGTGAATTGTTGGTGATATGCCCAAGAGGCAATCATAGAGATGATTGTACCACGTCTATGTTTATGAGTTCTTGAATAAATGTTATTCTGTTCCTTGAATGAATCGTTAATTCTGAAGATCAACGAGTATGTGACTTGTTGGTGAAACTCTTCGACTTATATTATGTCGTTCTAAAAGTATCCCTCGTCGAATGTCACTGATCGGAACACCAGTGACCCTACGACCAGCACATGTATTGATTGATGATCATGTTTCACCGGTCATGGATATAGGGATATTGAATCAATAATGTGAACACATGTTAGATAACATGGGGTTGGATTGACCCACCTTGAGACACTATTGAGATTGTTATGATTCTATGTGTCATTAGTTGGTCTCAAGCAATGATGATGTATCATCCTTAGACCTGAGATCAGCATGGTTCCCTACATGTGTAATAGCACTCTTAGGGGTTGCCAAACGCTACTCGTAACTGGGTAGTTATAAAGGTAGCTTTCGGGTATGCTATGAAACATGCGGAGGGATGTGACTGGTTGGATATGGGATTTTCCTCTCCTAACATAACAGGAGAGATGTCTCTGGGCCCCTCGAAGTGGTCGGATAAAGAAAGTGCATGGCCATGCCACTAGTGGTCGAAGTGTTCGACTACATAAGGTTATCCGACAACTCGATCGAGAAAGTATTGAACAGTCCATGGATGACACGTTATCTCACCTGGAGTTCAAACCAGATATCATGAGGCAAAGGGAGAATACTAGAGTAAGTCGCTTAGTTCGATCAGATCTAGACAAGTCGTATGGTGATACGAGCAAGTCGTAGACTGATCGAACGAAATCACAGAGTGGTCGAAACCTGGTCGTAAGGAGTTATGAACTGGTCGTGACCGAGTGCGAACTAGTCGTACAAATATAGGACCTGGTTGTAAGTGATGAGGACCTAGTCGTAGATCATATTGCATTAAGGTTCGTCCGATATAATTTGTGTGTATTCGGGAATCGTTATGTCCTGCTAGGGACCGCTACGACTCATGGTTGGAAAGAGTTTCCGAGTCACAACCGATTACACATAAACCTAACGGGTCACACACTTAATGGGATGGAACAAACCAGTACGAATACGATTCGTTAAATGTGTTCGGCTAGGATCCGACACGGGGCACTATATAAGGAGATGCTTGAAGCTAGTGTGGGGATGGGCGAGAGAGACACGTGAGTTGTTTCCACCGAAACCCTAGCCGCCATCTTCTTGAGAGAGCCTTCCCGTGCGACTTGGTGCTAGCACACCGGCGTACGGTTGTTCCTTCTCTGGACGTGTGGATACCGTAGAGGCGCTACTGCGGTCGCTGTTGCGCTGAGGACGATCCGCGATCATGACAAAGTAACTGCGAAGGTTGCTGGAGGAGACGATCGACTACGAGGACGTTGGACGATCATCTACGACCACTATATCGGTGCGTTCATCGTCGGACTAGGCTGCTCTGACTCTATTTCCGCTGCACTGCGCGTCTGGTGGTAATGATCTGTGATCATCTATCTTGCTTGGCATCTTGGTTTACGTGGTAGAAATTTTGAATTGTTGCTAGCGTAGCCTACCCGTATCCCAACATGAATTCCTTAATTCGGCTTCAGAAATCATGTATATATATATATATATATACACAAAAGCAAGGACTTATATATAACATTTATCGGTATTACACGAACATTGACCGTGATTGTACACACTTACAGTGTTCAACATCGCATGAGTGAGACGTCGAGGGAGTTGAGGTTGAAGAGACAGAATATGTCATCGAAGGTCACCGTGAAGACACAGTCTTGAGCCTCGTGGTTAAAATGACCCTTCTTGAACTTGACGGTGACACCCGAGCGTCGTTGTTCATCCGTCTTGTTGCCCTATTCCATGCACCATACATGCAATCTCGTGCAAGCCAATCCTAGGGTAGGATTGCCTAACCTCTCGACCAACGGCTCGCCTAGCATGAATTTTCGGGCCAACGGCAAGAAGGGGATATCAGAATAGGAGTCGACCATCTTCGATTTGCCCTTACTGCCTCGCTTTGTAGAGGTCGACTTCACAAGAGTCGACCGAGCACGAGGTGTAGATGCATTTGATGCACCGGGTCCTTGCCGCTATGGTGCAGGTAGCTCCGGTGCGGGTAGCTCTGGTACAGATACTTCTTGTAAAGTTAACACTAGTGCAGGTAGCTCCAGGCAGATGTCTCTCTTGTGCCACTGGATGAATACTCCAATGGCTTGTCCTAAAGTCACGACCTCATCGTTTGGGGACTTCTCCAGCTGGACGACCTCAAAATTGGCATAAACACCGTCCACATTCACTTTTGCGAAACCCGGTGCTATATTTACACAGTGCAGCAAGGCCCCAACATAGGATTGATACGCCTGGCCCCAAGCAGCATCCAGGGCAATGGAGCCACATCTCACTTGGAGCTTGCACTTCGTAGCCCCCTACATCACGATACAAAATTAGTTACTCCAACAGGCCTATCAATAGATCGAGCATTCCAGGGATAATAATTATTGCCAAGAAGTCATCAACAGGAAATTTGTTATCAATTTCTAAGTTATGGTTGGACACGCAGCTACTCAGACGTTTGGGGGGCTAGCTAGCAAAGTAGCGGCAGGGGCTTCCAACTAATTTGTGAGGGATGCACGAATCTCCTCTCATACGACATCCCACATCTCTTCTCTGAGGGATACATGAATCTCCTCTCGTAGCTGTGCTTCACGCTCGGCTTTGGCTCTCTTCCTACTCTGGTACGTCCCAGAGTCCTTTGAGAATCCATCATTCCATTGAACATAAAGACCAATGCCTCTCGTGCGACCCGAAAGCTCCTTGTTTCCTAGGGCCGCAGAGAGTATATCTCTCTCCCTATCTGTCTGGAATGAGCATTAGGAAGATTGTGAGGACCCCGGTTTATTTGGCTTGTAATGCTTAACCATCCATTGGTCCTAGAGTCACAAATCAGATAAACCAAGCCTCGAGATATGTATACTTCCTAGAATTACAGTATACACACCCCGTTACAAAATCATGCATCAATTCCATTCATTCACATAGAACCGAAACAAGCAACGAGCTGAAAGACATACATAATATAAAGAGTTATTACAAAAGAGAGGCTGACTGGCCAAATGTCATACAAAAGCTAAGTAAACAGCGGAAGCAAAAGTGCTATAAGATGGCGATAAACAAAAGCCAATCAGTGTGCCTCAAACCCACAAGGCAACTGACCGGACCGCCAAGCTAGTCGTCCCAGGAACCGCACATCTCGCAAAAGTGAGGCCCTTGGGGCTCACCCTCTTCCTCTGCAACAAAAATATTAAGCAAAGCAATTGAGTACAAAAATTGTTTTTGTACTCGCAAGACTGACGTGTAAGATAACAGAACTATAATTAGCTACATGCAAGCTTTATTTAAGTGGAGGAGGCTCTGGACTTATTTTCAGCATAAAGCAAGTTTTATTTGCAATAATGTAATACATTTAAAAGCAAGTTTGCAATTAATTCTTGTTGTTCAAATAACAGAGAGACAATTATAACAATAGATAGATGACAACAACATCCTGGAAGCGACTAACCCAATAGTCACCACAACAATAGCATGAAGTATCCCTTCATACCACCCATGTCAAGTTTTAAGTTTTTAAAAGGTTGTAGTCTAGTTCTTGCGGGAAATAACCAAGCGTGTCCATAACCTAGGACGAGGCTATTCGAATAGTTTTAACCCTGCAGGGGTGTACCAATGTACCCACACGATAGACCGCCTTTCCACCAGCCACGGTTAGCATACTTCCTTTGGTATGCAGGCACGGCTAAGTCTAACAAGACGCTTTCCAATGGATGATGCTAATTAAGAGCCGCAACCCACAAGAGAAGGACACATTAGACAGCCTAACCGGTCTGCTAATGCTCCCCTCACAACACCATATTTTTAAAACACCCACCAACTAGCTCATAATTAACACCTCCCAAAGTACTTAGTCAAGAGAGGTTCCATATCCCTCTCGCGTGGTTAGCATGCAACAATTGCTTGGATCAATGGCAAAAGTAACTCGGTCCTTGAGGACTTAGGCACCATTCCGATCATACCCAAGAGATCATACCAACATACCATTGTGCCCAAGCCAAGATATAATTTTTATTTTCAGTTTTTGATTTGCAAATTAGTAAAACACAAGGGCTGGACGTAATGGTAATAATAATTTGATTGTGTGATCAAGATCATCGACTAGGTCGATGATCGCCCCATACTACCGATAGCTAAGCAAGTCTAAGCAGTATTTATTCGTAATCTACTAAGTGACAAGAGCTCATCCAACGAACTCTAATCACAGCAAATAACCTAGGCTCAGGTATTAGAGGATAATTATTTACCTACAGATTATGCAACTAGGGGATTAACTAATCAATTTAACAACAAAATAGCAATGCATACATACAAGTTAAACAAAGTATTAGACTTTAAAGGTAATGGGATTAAATGAGGAATGATCAAACTGCTTGCCTTGTTGTTGTTGCTCAATTTGTTGCTGAGGGTCACTCTCACGGTCAACACACGTCGGCACCTAATCGAAAAAGCGAAAATAGCCGATAAGAACGAAGAAAACGAAAAAGACTCTAAAACCAAAATGCTCCAAGTGCTCTGAAAAATTTACAGCAGCAAGGGCAAGATTTTTAATGAATTTAGCAACAAGAATCAATTGATGTGGATTCCTAATGCAAAAGATATGATTAAAACAAATCAATTCGGCTGAAAATGCAATTAAATAAGGTTACTGTTCATAAATAATTTTCTAGAGGTTTTATGATCCTGAAGTTTCTATGATAGGTACTTACTGACATTCTAAGGCTAACACAAGTGGTCTCACTTCATTTAGAGTTAAAATGATCTACTTATGATTTTTCAAGTCATGAAAATGAACAAAACTAAATTGCATATGAAATCTTGTTGAAAACAGTAACATGCCAAAAACCAATTTTATTAGTAAGTTCATTATCAGAGGAAGCCAACAAAGTTGGATTCATTCAAAAATGAATTTCAGAGAATTAGTTATGCAATTTACAAGTTAATTGCAAGTTTTAGAATAACAATTAAAACCTATTTCTAAATCAATTTTGAAATCTGTTTTCTAAAGCCGAACCAAACTCCTATCCATTTTTAGATTAAAGTTCAGCTCAAACTAAAGCTAACAAAATTGGAATCAACCTAAATGGATTTAAAATGAATTAGTTATGCATTTTTGAAGTTTTAATACCTTTTTCAGTTTGCAAATAAACCTCTCGGGAAAATCCAAAATTCATAACGACGTGGAGGAAGCTGGACCTTAGATAAGAAATCGAACAGCCCACGCGCGCGACCTCCGAGAAGCCCACCGTCGGATCTAGATCCAACGGTCCACGAGAGGGAGACATTCGGGCCGTCGCGAACGTTTCACTCAATCTCAGCCGCTGATCTGGAGATGAGCGGCCTAGAGCGCGAGTCCATTCGGGTGACCCAAACAGCACACGAATCTCGACCGTAGATCATGAGATCAACGATCCAGGACGTCGGGGGTTTCGAGGGGTCCGAAAGTCACCCAGATCTAGGCCGTTGTTCGCGAGATCGACGGTCGACAAAGATTGGGCCGTTCTCGACTTGAATAGTTGGTGCTGACATGCGGGGCCTGCTGTCAGTGACACTGAGTCACGCGCGGGGTTAAAACGCATGCGCATAGGGGATTTGAAGATGGCGGGCCCACCGGTCAGAGACCGTGGGCCACGCACACGTGGGTTTAGTGAACGAGGTGATTAAAACGTGCGGGCCCACATGTAAGTGGCTGATAAGCAACGACTAAGACACATTTAATGGCTGCAATGATTGAGGAATTAATCGATGTCATTACTGTGCCCGAATGAGATTACGAGCTACCGTTTTCGTTCGACAACAACACCGACGTGTTCCCCGGCTTATCGCCGGTGACCCAAGGCACGGCGGTGGGAACCAAGGGCCAAAATGAGCCCGTAATAGCCACGCGCACACACTGGTGTAGGTGGCGACCACGGAGGAGGACCACATCAGCGGCGAGCCGGAAAGAGGCGGCGCGGCCATGCACGGCCGAAAACGAAAATGCAACTGAGCTCCGCATTGATCACTAAAGCTAGTGCCAAAGCTTCTAGGGGCTACCAGAATGTTACCTGGGCACTAGAGAGGTCCAAAGGTGGCCGGAGCTACTCCGGCGACGATGAACCGCACCGACGCCGAAGAAGAAGAAGTGGAGACGACAGCCTGAGCAAAATGGTTGAGACCGCGTCATCCCAAAAGCTCCATAATAGCTCATAGATGACCCATGAGCAAGGAATTAGGAAAAGAAACTCCTTACCGGCGATGAGGAAGAAGGGGGTGATTCGGCCGACAAAAACAATTCCCCAAAATTGAGCTGCTCCTGTGGAAGCAAACTGCAATTAAGTTAGGGGTTTCGTTTCAGGAACTGAGAGGCACAATCTGAAACAAAGAGAGGGGAAGAAAAGCCACTGGAGCACGAGTTGCGCCGAGGAGCTCGAGCTCCACAATGGCAGCCGAAATGGTTTTGGCGATTTGAGCTCAGGCAAGCAGCGAGGGTGCACGCTAGAGCTTAAGGGGGTGTAAAGAAAGCCAATGAAGGACTTGAGGGGCTTAAATCGCCGAGGGAACAAAGAGAACAACGGGCGCATGCTCACGAGTGAACTCCGGTCCACAGCAGCGTGCGGTCGCTCGGAGCGACGGGAGCAGGTAAGCTCGACGACTTAGAGGGCGGTGCACTAACGTGCATTTAATGTGTCGTAGAGGGAGCCGTTTAAAGGGGCTTAAGGAGGTGACAAGGCACCTCCTCTCTCTGCCATGGGTACAGGCACGCACGCACACGCGCGGTGGGAGGAGGAAGATGACCAGTGACTCGAGCAGCCCCACCAGTCAGTGACACATAGTGGTTCGAGCCCAAAGTGTTTTAGTGGGTTGAGCCCAACCCTAAGATTTGAGTCAAAGATTTTTGGGCCGTTGGATTTCCATCCCACTGCTCAAACCAACACACCACTTTGAAACGGGCTCGGTGCAGCTTGTTGACTGAGCCGAAATGGTTGGCTCGAGCCCGGCGAATAGTGCACCCGGTTTGGAGTTTTGAAATTAAGAGCTGGGACTTTGAGGATTTAATTGAGGTATCAAATCAACTCCAAAATTCATGAAATTTTAACTAGAGGTTGATAACTGTAGGACTAACCTTCCATAAAATTTCCAGAGACTTTTGTGCGCTGAAATTTTCTCAAAAAATTCCAGAAGGTTATTTCAGAGGTTTGACCAAGGTTTGACTTGCCTCTAAAATACTCAATTAATTTCCAAAAATTATGAAATAAAACAGAGGTGTCACAAGGCAACCCTAGAGCCAAGGAAAATTATTTCCAAGGGTTGGACACAAGATTTCACCAAGGAGATCAATTGACTTGAGATAACTGAGGATTTTGGTTTTGGATTTCCCAAAATTCATTTACAAGAATTTCAGAAAAGCTCAGAAACATAAGGATGTGAGAAAAGTTTAAATTTATCCTCAATTTATTATATTTGAAACACAAGCCAAAATGGGGATGTTACAAACCTCCCCCCTTTCAAAAATCTCGTCCCGAGATTTGTTTCACTCGGAAAAGAAAGAGGGGAAGTCTGCACGGAGACGATCTTCTCGTTCCCAGGTAGCTTCATCCTCGGAATGGTTTGACCACTGAACTTTAAGGAACTTAATGGAATGATTCCTGGTTCTTCGTTCAACCTCCTCGAGTATGCGAACAGGGTGCTCACGATAGGTCAAATCTTCTTGGACATCAAGAGTTTCCAACGGAGCTTCCTCAGTTGGAACACGGAGACACTTCTTTAGCTGGGACACATGGAACACATCATGTACCCCCTCAAGTGCAGGTGGCAACTCCAACTTACAGGCAACAGCTCCTTTCTTCTCGATGACACGGTATGGACCGACATATCGAGGAGCTAACTTTCCCTTGACGCCGAAATGTTGATGGCCTTTCAAAGGAGAGACTTTGAGATAAACAAAGTCATTGGGCTCAAAGCTCAACTCACGACGACGGCGATCCGCATAGCTCTTTTGCCTAGATTGAGTCGTGCGTAAACGATCACGAATAAGCTGGACTTGACTCTCGGCCTCATTGATCGAGTCCGGGCCAAAGAAAGGTCGTTCGCCGGTCTCAGACCAATACAACAGGGTTCTACACTTCCTCCCGTATAAGGCCTCGAAAGGTGCCATGCTGAGACTGGCTTGAAAGCTGTTGTTATAAGAAAACTCGGTGAATGGTAAGCACTTCTCCCAACGCTCCCATAGGAAAGGACACAAGCTCGAAGCATGTCCTCCAGAACTTGGTTGACCCTTTCGGTCTGACCATCAGTTTGGGGGTGATACACTGTGCTGAAAGAAAGACGAGTTCCCATAGCTTCTTGCAAGCTATGCCAGAACTGGGAAGTGAAAATGGAATCACGATCAGAAATGATCGTCTTCGGCACCCCATGCAAGCTCACGATCCTGGCGATATAGAGCTATGCTAGGTGACCGGTACGAATCTTGGTCTTAACTGGAAGAAAGTGTGCCACTTTAGTCAATCGATCAATGACAATCCAAATGGCATCATTTCCCCTTGGTGACCTGGGTAGGCCGGTGATAAAATCCATCCCGACCGAATCCCACTTCCACACAGAACGTGCAAGGTGGCGATCTGCCGACGATGTTCGACCTTGACACGACGGCACACGTCGCACTTGGCAACGAACTTGGCGACTTCCCTCTTCATTCGGGTCCACCAAAATCTCTGGCGGAGATTGTAATACCCCAAAAGTATTAGAAAGATTTAACGGGAGAGAGTTATTTGAATTTCAACCGTTTTATCAGGATTTAAAAAGGGATTTCAGCATTTCTCTTGAAGGGGATTAAATCTAGGGCCAAAGGCCCATAGTCTTGGCCCATTAGGGGTAGTCAAAACCCCTAGGGTTACTGTAGCATGCCGCCTGCTACAGTGCCTTTGCCGCTACAGTAATCACCCCCTCCCCTCCCCAAGCAGCCCCATCCTCCATTGGTGCCTCCCTTCCTCGCTGTCGGTGCTCTCTGCTGCCGATCAAGTGAAGAAAGGAGAGGAGATCATCTTCGCGGGGCCAAATCTTCACCTTGCTGTGATTCTACAAGGGTAACATCGCGTGTTCTTCGTTGGTTGTTGCGTAGTAGTTGCGGTTGATGTCGTTTGGTAGATTGAATTTCGTTGGTTTAATAGATCGCGTTCTGTACAGCAGTTTGGACGACAGTTTTCATGTTGTTAGAGGAAGCATCCTGGGATCCCGCCTCCTAGAGATAGTTGTATTATGTTCTTATCTTTCAGTGGCCGCTAAGAACGCCCAAATCCAATTAACGGTCAGAGAGTTATGAATTTTTTAGTATCGCTGTCTTGCTGATCAGCCAGCTTTCGGGCAGATTGTAGAAAACTGGATAAAACTATTAGTTAAAGTCGAAATCAGAGGATCTCAATATAACAAAAAATGTAGCTAATTTCCATTCCTTTTCATAGAGATAAAGAACACAACATTTGGACTTTAGTAGCAAAAGTTATGATGGTTTTAGTGTACTGTCCAGAGAAACCGACGTGATAATTGATGTTTTGTAGATTGGCTTGGTAGGGGTAGTATATGGTAGAATCAAAAGGGCTCCCCAACTAGGTTTATTTAGGTAACTTAATTACCTTTCCAGAAAGTCTAAGAACATCTTATTTGGACTCCTGAGCAAAAAGTTATGTATTTTAGAAGTTGACTGTCCGAAGTGAACACCAAATCGATCGCTAGAAATTAGAAGATTGGAAAAGCTTGGGAGCTTAGCGAGTTCAATTGTGTTGTTATTTATGCTTTTGGTCCAGTATGTTGGTCTTAGATTGGGTTATCTTTATGTTCAGGTGGGAGCGTGATCCCAGGGGCAGCACCCTCTTCGCGTCCACCGCTCTCGCACGGTTGAGGCAAGTATTCGGGTTATTGCATATATGTGCTTGTATACTGGGACTGTTTGTGCCTTGCTCGTGATAGCCAGGCATGGATATTATTGTGATGAGTTTCCATTTATCTTGATGAGTGCAAGTTATGGTTAAAGTTTCCTTTGTATGTTGTTAATGCTTACATGTTATTGTGCAGACGTTGAATTCTTATGTATGAAAGATGATGGCATAGTGCATATGCATGATTTAAGCATGTTTGAGACTTGGTCATGTGGTGACCAAGTATAAATAGTTGAGGTCCCTGTCATGTAATGACGGGCTTGAGGTCCCCACATTCGTGGAATGTGGGCAATGAGTAAAGAGGTCCCCATCATGAAGATGATGGGCAAAGGTCCCTATACTTGTGGAGTATAGGCTCTTGGTCCTTGTGCCAGAGGGCACAGGCAAGGGTATACATCGACGATTGTATACCCCGTATTACTGGTAAAATGCGAAAAGAGATAAAGTTTAAAAGGTGCCTTGCATTGGTCGCATTACATAAGTATGAAGGCTATGTTTAGTGTAATGTTTATTTTGGATTATTGATGCTATGACTGTGAACTAGCTTTAGCCTTGTTGATACTTGCTGAGTCTTTGGGCTCACTCTTGCTTTGATATGTTTTAGGTACGACTTGCAAGAACGGCATGCATGGGAGGGAGTGGATGTTTGGTTGCCCTCACTACCACTCATCCTTAAGGCGTCTGCCATTTATTTTTATTCCAGTAATAAGTAAACTACTTGAGAATCACTCATGGCTGGTTTGAGTTTTAGATTAATTGTAATAAGGAGAATATCAAGTTTTGTTTATGTTTATTAGACTATCTTTCATGCTTGAATGAACTTGAATATGAAGTTATTGTTAATTGCCATGATAAATTGTTAGAACCTTGGTATAGTTGACTATACAAAGGAGGTTCTGCCGAAAATTGGTAATTAGATTTAGTTTAATTTAATTTCAGTAGCATTCCAGGCTCAATGTTGAGTTGGGGTGTTACAGTTGGTATCAGAGCGGGCTGTAGGTCCGTGGTTCATGAAATATTAATTTTGACACACTAAGCACAGTAGGATGGGAATGGGCATATCATTGCATTTACGTTTCCGCTTTATCATAGTGTTGATTGCTGATATGAATTGGGTTTTATTGCGCATTAATTGATTGTGATTGTATTGTGTGGGGATAACCCATGTTGAGAGGTTGAGGCCGTGGTTGTGGCCTTGGGCTTTACCAGGCTACACCACCGTTTGCAGTATGAGAATAGTGAGTATCTTTAGAAGAGTTGTTCTCTTCTATTGATTTAATTTGATCCTTAAAGCAAACATTATTTTCCAACTGTTGAGCCGCATGTGTTTGATGAACCTTCTTTGGATAATGGTTACAATGCAGTTGATGGATTTCAATTGGTTTGTATTTGTTTTATAGAGTAAATGTTGTCTTTTCTGACTCTTGAGCTATTCTTGCTACTTGTAAATGTTGTTATTGGCAATATTGTTCCTTGTCATGAGAGTTCTACTTTTTTTTGTTGGCAAACTTGACCCGTTTATTTGTTTGGTGTTTTAGATAATGGAAAGTATCATTTACAAACTTCTTTGAAGTATGTTTTGACTTTATGCACTTCTTTTGGAGTAGTTGGAATATTGAAGTTTAGTGCCTCTTCTTTGAGAAGGAAAGTATCAAAACTCTTTTGAGATGTTTTGTTGTATTTTGTGAGAGGTTTTAAGCATAAAGGATAGATCGATAATGTATGAGTTATCAAGTTGGGTTTATAATGTGGTGCGTAATTGGTCTTAACCAAGATTGTTGGAAGTGAAGTTGATAAGCTTGATGTCGTCATAGAGTCGTTATAAGATGAACTTGTTTAAACGGTATGACCATTCCTACTAGGAATCCAAGACTTATTAAGAGGTGTGGTATATTGAAGCTTTGGTCTGATCATTTAGATTGTGAAATTTGATATATTTATTGGATAATTCGGAGTAAAATATCTTAAGGGATTTGTCTACCCTTTAGTGATGATTATGTTAAGGATGTGTTTGAACGATGCCTTAGAGGATATTAATCCGGAGATTTTCATAAACTGGCTATTTGATGATCATACATAATTGCTAGATTGAAACATGTATATCGGATTAGATGGATGTTGAGGTAGTACCTTGTGAAACCCGGTGATTAAAGGAGATGATGTTATTAAATCTTTACTTAAACTCTGAGCATAAAGTGGAATGTTGACTCTGTGTTTATAAATAGACATGTGATTGTAAATAGCAGTAGGACTCTATTTGCATACGTGATAAATAGAATTGTCAATTGTCAATGATAGTTGAAGTGGGTGTTGAGCAACACTTATGGTTGAGTGGATGAATGAATAAGTGGTCTCTCATAGTGTGCTTTGCGAAATTATTATGTGATAGCATGATCTGGTTAAAAGTGGTTTGTTCTAACCTTGTGGCTTGTGTTTCTTTTGGAGAGGTTTATGATGGGATAAGAGGCTATGGTGAGTCTCGCTAAGAGTGTACTATTTTATTGTTAGTATGATTGTTAAGAGTCCTTGATCAACTCCAACCATCTCCTTTGCCTGACGTTCAGATCTGGTTGGGTGAACAAATACTTCAAGCTTTTGTGATCCGAATACACTTCACAACGATTACCAATTAGGTAGTGTCGCCAAATCTTAAGTGCATGAATCACAGCGGCCAACTCCAAGTCATGGGTAGGATAGTTGAGTTCATGAGGTCTCAATTGCCTTGATGCATAGGCCACTACCTTGCCTTCTTGCATAAGGACACAATCGAGGCCTCGATGAGAAGCATCGCAGAAGATATCGAAGCTCTGAAGGACATCAGGGAGAAAGAGAACGGGAGCGATGGTCAAACGCTCCTTGAGTACTCCAAAACTGTCCTCGCAAGCAGCGGACCACAAGAACTTCTTGTCCTTCTTGAGCAACTCCGTCAATGGCTTCGCGATCTTGGAGAAGTTCTCGATAAAGCGACGATAGTATCCCACTAAACCAAGAAAACTCCGCACTTCGCTGACAGAAGTGGGTTGACTCCAGGAAAGAACATCACTGACCTTGCTAGGATCAACGGCTACACCCCCTGCTGAAAGAACATGGCCTAGGAAGGCCACTTCCTTCAACCAGAATGCACACTTGCTGAATTTCGCGTATAGCTGATGCTCACGCAGCTTGCCTAACACAAGCCTCAGATGCTCGGCGTGTTCCTCATCGTTCTTGGAGTAGATAAGAATATCATCGATGAATACCACGACAAACCTATCCAGATACTCCATGAACACCGAATTCATGAGGTTCATGAACAAGGCAGGAGCATTGGTTAAGCCGAATGACATGACGGTATACTCGTACAAGCCATAACGAGTAGAAAAAGCCGTGTTTGGGATATCCTCAGGTCGAATCCGAACTTGATGATATCCCACTCTCAAATCAATCTTGGAGAAAACTCGAGCTCCAGTAATTGATCGAAGAGATAATCGATACGGGGCAGAGGATACTTGTTCTTTACCGTTACTTCATTAAGTGGACGGTAATCAACGCACATGCGCAGCATATTGTCCTTCTTCGGGACAAAGATGGCTGAGCATCTGTAACATCCCAATTTTCAGAGCTTAAAAATCTTTTAAATAGTTAGTAGGAGAAAATTCACCATTTGAATTTTATTTGAATTTAATTTCAAAAGCTTAATATTGGACTTTACAATAAAAAATATTTAATGTGAATAAACCCAACATTAACATTAACCAAAACTATTTTATTTGGGTTCTATGTGCTCAGATATATTTTCTAGATTTTTCTAGAATTTTTCTGAGTTCATTTGCTATTTTCTATTGCCCATTTGAATTTCTGGTATTTTCTAAATTAGAAAACCTATTTAAAATATCAGAAAATCAATCGGGCCGAATTCCTTTTCTCCGGCCCAACTCTCTCCGCCATGCCGCTTTTCCCGCCGCCACCTCAGCCGCGCGCGCGCCTCAACCGACATGCGGGCCCCGCATGTCACCTCTCTCTCTTTTCCTTCCGAGCCCCGCTCGTTCCCCGCCGTTCGATCAAGGTTGGACGACTGGATGCGCCCGATCGATTCGGCAGTCCGAACACCCTCCTTGAATGTGCGCCGTTCGATCAAGGATGGACGGTGGGATCCTTGGGTCTGTTTAGCGGTCACGCCTTTTCGCACGCGCCCGCGTCCGAGCCTCCGTCGCTGACGTGTGGGACCCACTGGTATCGTTCATCGCCTCCGAGTCGGGACGATCGACTCACGCCGCCCGCTTTCTCGCCGTCCGTGTCCTAGACCTCCTCGAGCCGCCCCTATATAAAGGGAGCTAGCCCTCGGTCTCTGCACTCCAACCCGCGCAGCCGCCGCTCAAAACCCTAACCCTAGCCGCCGCAAAAGCTCGGAGAAGCAATCTGCGCCGCCGCAACTCCGACGAGCTTGTTCTCCGCCGTTGGTGCCGCCCGCGCCTCTTCGTCTGCACCCTCGGCATCGCACGGAGCTCCTCTACCTCCTGGTGGCCTTGGTCTCGCCGGAAGACCACCGGAGCCCCGATCCCGACGAGCCCGAGACTTCGCCGCCGCTTCTACCTCACCGCCGGCCACCCTGGTTGTCCCCGTGCACCAGTGAGCACACCCGCGTGATCCTCGTGTCGCCCTCTACCTCCTGGTGCCATCCGCTGCCGCCGGCGAGCGCCGCTCGTCGAGACCTCTAACCCGAGCCCACCGCCATTGCCGCCCACGCCGGTGCCACCTCGCGCGCGCCGGCGCCGTGCCTCGTGTCGCATGCGTGGCGCCCCATCACCGCACGCAGTGCGCCGCGTGGCATCCCACCGCTCGGAACGAGGCTCAGTGAGACCAGTCACCGTGAGCCGTGTTTCTGACGTGTGGGCCCCACATGTCAGGTTTTTCTTTTATTTATCTTTTTCCAAAATCCTAAGGGCTGACGCCAGCATTGCGCAATAATTCGATTTTTCAATAGAAAAGTAATTCGGAAAATCCAGAAAATCCAAATTAGGGTTTCTTCTTAGATTCAAACTTCCAAAACTCATAACTTTTGCATCCTAACTCCGATTGAGCCCATTCAAATTTCTAAATTTGTCTAAATTCAAGATCTATTTATATGAGTTTTTATTTAATTTTTGGAGTTTGTTTTGCCTCTGTTATTTATTTGTTTTGTTTGTTTTTGTCTCTGCTTAAGTAGTAGACGCGATCGTTGGGGAATTTCATTGAAGAAGGAGCACCCCAAGATCAAGACCAGTACATAGACCTTTTCCAAGGCAAGTCATACCTTTGATCATCTTGAACCCAGTTTTCAAATTATTTTGTGTTAAATTATGGCATTCTACTTTAATTATTTATTTAAATGCTTTGGGCATAGTTAATATCCAAATTGTTATCACACCTTGGCCTTGTATGTCATAATTCCTTGTCACCCTAGATTGGTTATGAGTTGGTAATATTATAGCACCAATGTGGGTTGGTTAGATGCGAGTACAATTGTTTATCCATGCCACGAGTCATCATCACATGTAAGTTGCAAATATTAATTATGACTAAGTGACTATGGAATTTCATGTAAAACTATGTGCTATGTGTTATTACTTCGTGATGGCATATGTTGCACTAAAACCAACTGGGTGGTAAAGGATTTAGACTGAGGCAAGTGGTGGAGACTGTGTGACATGGTGGTCTATGTGATGGGAATGATAATCTTTGTGACTTAGTTAGAAAATAGAAGTCTTGCCTTGGTCAATTAAGGACTTAACTTTGTGCACCATTGAACCCGAGCTCATCAGACGCGACCACATGCCCGTATGGGACGGGCCTAACTTAGTAAGTTATGGATTCTCGGCATTGATGTTCAGGTGGATAGGTTAGGCTATGTGACAGGGTGGAGGTGTGACTACTTAGTGGTTGCATCGCGGGACGATTCGTCTTCCCTGTCCAGCGGTGTGTGTTATACCAATTCTATGTGAGCTGGTATAGCGGTTTGTAAGCACACTGGGAATGTCAATGCTTGAGATGAAGTTTCCGAACTGTTTTGTTACGATTGGTGCTTGCTACACTAGTTGTATCTTGTGGGTAAAGTGTATAACCTCTGCAGAGTGTTAAATCAATCTATTCGAATAGCCGCGTCCGCGGTCATGGACATGCTCGGGGATTTCACACGAGGGGTAGTTTTCATAAAATGATGGGATGGGAGCTGTGTGACCTTAATCATATGGCTATGTGAAATAATCTGTTTAGTTGTATGTCTTTGTGGAAACAACTGTTAAGTTAATATTGTCTATTTGTTTTGAATTACGCTTTCAACCTATTATTCGTATTCATTTGCAAATGTTGCTTTTATGCAAAAGAACCACAGAAGCCTTTTTCTTTGGAATAAACCTGCATCTATACATTGCATTCTGTGGTATGATTTGCGAGTACGGTTGTGTACTCACGCTTGTTGTAAAACTTGCGCCCAAACCTACAGAAGACGAGGAGTCTACACCTGCTTTCGAGGAGTTGTTCAAGGTGATCGTGCGTTAAGGTTTGGATCCCGCTTGGTTGCTGTGGTGAATTGGTGGGATCTACGTTGGAGTTTTCCATTCATTCTTTGCTTTATTTATCGTTAGCCTGCGTGGCTTAATAAGTGTAAACTCGACCATAAGGTCAAAACCCTTATTTGTTATTCAAACTAATCGTTTACTTTATTTATCGCTTGTGTGGATCGATATTTACCTATGTTAACCCTGTGTGCACTAGCGTGATCCGGGACTAGTGCAGTATACACAGAGGGTTCCAGAATCGTAATTCTGGGTCTCGACAGAGGTGGTATCAGAGCCATACTGACTGTAGGTCTTGACCTTAGTTAGATTGGCCGTCTTTAGAGTGTCCAAACTATTTTATAAAGGAAAAATTAACTTGCAAGGTTAATTAATTGCTTAACTCTCCTCATATCTCTCTCGCCTCAACTTTTGCTATAACCTTTTCTCTCCTCACTGTTTTAAAGTTGCTCTTACCCAGTTCGTCTGTCTTGACAGATGCCTCGCCTTCAGAGCTATGGTGAGCGTACAGGAGGTTATGCCGTTGAGTTGTGGAAGCTGTTGCAAGTTCTTGGAGGTTTTGATCGTCCACTGTACGTCGGCAACAACTGGACAGTGAATGGACAAAACCGTGGAGTGATTTGTCGCCTGACGATCTACGCCAGGAGGAACGACAAGGCGAGCCAACCTTCGCACGTCTCAGTGAGGAAGATCTCTTGGCTGGAAGGTATCCAGGAGTCGCCGCGCTTGGCCATGCTACGATCGCAACATCTACGCACGGAGCTTTAAGACACCGTCTTCCGTTATCACCCGTAGCCGCACTGTGGACTTGCCAAAGACGCTACCCGTCCCACGTATGAGAGAGCAACGCTACAATGAGCGCACTCGCCCGTTCGGGCGCCCAGAGGAAGCCTTGAGAGAACCATCACGGAGCTGGATCATGTCTATGAAGCCTTGCAGAGAGCTGAAGAGAAGGTTGCCACTCTGCAAGAGATCCTCTACGACCAAGTTCCCGAAGAAGAGGAAGACCCCGAGGAGGATTCTGAAGAAGATCCGGAGGAAGGACCAGTTGAGCCAGAGGATGATGCGGAGCCAGAGGAGCCAGCTGAGCCAGTTGCACTGGTAACGCCTGTTCCTACTGCACCAGTTCCAGGGCATCAGGATCAGTTTGCCAAGATGCCGGCTCACTTCCAAGTCTACAGCCGTCCGGAGCGTCACCGCGGTTGTGGAGGCTTTCTCGAGGAGTAGTGTCTTAGTTTCAGTTTTTCGGGCTTAGCCAGTTTCAGTTTAGTGAGTCACCCTTTAGGCGGTAGCTTTGTGTGCTTAGGTCATGTTTCTTTTTGTGTGCAAGTATGAGCTGCAAAAGCCCTTAGGCATTTGTTGCAGCCATGCTAAGACCCTAAGTAATAAAGGTATTTCATTTGAGTTTCTTGAGCTGTGTTTTGTTGGGTTTAACCTACCCCCTGCTTAGTTCTTAACTTACCTCGTGCTTGCTACCTTATCTAACCTATGGAGCTTCGCCAGATGGTTCAAACTCGTCAGACTGCTGCTAGTGGTTCCGGCACCCCAGCACCGAGACGCAATGAGCAACCAGCTGCAGAAGTAGTTCCTCCACAAGCACCTCCAATTGACTTGCAAAACTTTGGAGCTTTCATGGCAGCACAGACTCAGTTGATGAATACCATGATGATTCAGATGCAAGCTATGAACAACCAGGCCAACAATAACAACAATCAACAGTATGGAGCCCCAGCTGTTCATGGTCACCATGGACCCTCCAAACTTGCAGAATTCATGAGGACTCGTCCACCAACATTTTCCGGACACGTTTCTCCAGTGGAAGCAGATGATTGGCTCCGGGTTATTGAAAGAAAGCTGCTGATCACCCAAAGGCGTTGATCGTGAAAAGGTTCGTATGCCACTCACCGATGGAAGGCACCGCTGGCGAATGGTGGAGAACTTCGTCGCGCCATGAGACGCCACAGATATCACGTGGGAGGAATTTTCTTGCCGCCGCCGATCATGTACCAGAAGGCATTATCGATCTGAAGAAGGATGAGTTCCGCGCTCTCAAGCAAGGAGCTATGTCAGTGTCTAACTACCTCAACAAGTTTTCTCAGCTAGCTCGCTACGCAGCAGAAGATGTAACCACGGACAAGGCTCGTCAGAGTCGTTTCCTGAAGGGGCTAAACACTGGACTGCAAGTCAGTCTAATTGCCCATACTTTACCTGATTTCCAAGAATTGCTCAACAAAGCCTTTGTTCTAGAGGACAAACGCAAGGAGCTGGAAGACAGCCGCAAACGCCGGATGGCTCAAAGAACTAACCATCAATCACGGCGAGGGCAAGAACGGTGCCACCACGCTTCAACAGTTTCCACCCCAAACTTCGTTCGAGCACTGCACCAACTTCGGCACTCGCCCACCGCCGTAACTTCCGCAACCCCGCACCAACCCCAATCCAGAAGCAACCAGCAGAACGCACTACGCAGTGCATTCGCTACGCCTGCGTTAGCGGGACATTTTGCCAACCGTCCGTCCGCAAAGGGGACCAATCACTCCAGTACGCTTCAACCTTGGAGCTACGCCATCCAAGACACCAGCGCTGCATCAATCAAGGAGCGCCACAAGTTGCTTGGTCAAGCGGAGGAGCACCACGATCCGTGATCGAGGCCGTGTCAACCACGTTACTCGAAGGAGCCCAGAATCACCTGACGTCGATTGGGTAAGTTTCGTTAACTCAAGACTGCGATCGCTTTGTTTGATTACGAGCTTCGCATTCGTTTGTTTTTGGAATGTTTGCAACCAAGAATAATTTGGAAGTTATGCAACTTAAGCATACTCTGTTAGTCCAGTCGCCTAGAGCAGAGCTAAGTACTAGAGTGGGATGTTTAGGAGCTAAGTTACTCATAGCTGGAGTTGAGTTTCTAGCCAACCTAATTGTCCTAGATACCCAAACCCTAGATGTCATTCTTGGCATGGATTGGCTATCCAAGCACAAAGCCGTGCTAGATTGTGGCCGAAGAGCCGTAACAGTCGAGGATGCCAAAGGAAATAAGGTAGAGTTTCTAGCTACCTCAGTTCGTGATGGATATTTACTAGTAAACAGTTTGAAGACCCTTTCCTTGGAAGAAGTACCAGTAGTCAGTGAATATCCAGATGTGTTTCCGGAAGATTTACCAGGGATGCCACCGGATCGTGACATAGAGTTTGTCATCGACCTAGTACCAGGGACAGCACCGATTTCAAAGAGACCTTATCGGATGCCAGCCGATGAATTGGTAGAGATGAAGAAGCAGATAGAAGAACTTCTTGAGAAAGGTTTTGTGAGACCTAGTTCGTCGCCATGGGGAGCGCCAGTGTTGTTTGTCAAGAAGAAAGATGGAAGTATGAGGATGTGTATTGATTACCGTTCTCTCAACGAAGTTACCATCAAGAACAAGTACCCACTACCCCGGATAGATGATCTGTTTGATCAGATGAAAGGAGCCGGATTATTCTCAAAGATCGACCTGCGATCAGGTTACCACCAGCTAAAGATTTGTCCTAAGGATATACCGAAGACCGCTTTCTCAACGCGGTATGGACATTATGAGTTCTTAGTCATGTCCTTTGGTCTGACTAATGCCCCTGCCTATTTCATGAACATGATGAATAAAGTATTCATGGAATATTCTGGTGTCGTGTTCATTGATGATATTCTGGTGTACTCCAAGTCGGAGGAAGAACACGCCGAACATTTAAGAATAATATTGGAAAAACTCAGAGAGCATCAGTTGTATGCCAAGTTCAGTAAGTGTGATTTTTGGAAGAAGGAAGTGGATTTCCTTGGTCATGTGATGACAGCCGAGGGAGTAGCAGTTGACCCCGGTAAAGTCAAAGCAGTGTTACATTAGGAGCAGCCCAAGACCGTGACTCAGATTCGCAGTTTCTTGGGAATGGCAGGTTATTACCGCCGTTTCATCGAAAGGTTCTCATCAATTGCTAAGCCTCTTACGCAATTGTTGAAAAAGGAGAAAAAGTTCACTTGGACTCCAGCCTGTGAGGAAAGTTTTCAAGAGTTGAAGAAGCGTTTGACGTCAGCCCCAGTGTTGATTCAACCAGATATTCGAAAGGATTTCGATATCTATTGTGATGCTTCGCGTCAAGGATTGGGATGTGTCCTGATGCAAGAAGGGAGAGCTGTCGCCTATGCGTCAAGGCAATTGAGACCTCACGAGGAAAATTACCCTACCCATGATCTGGAATTAGCTGCCGTAGTGCATGCTTTAAAGATTTGGCGTCACTACCTCATCGGTAATTGTTGTGAAGTCTATACGGATCATAAGAGTCTGAAGTACATCTTCACCCAGTCAGATTTGAATATGAGACAGAGAAGATGGTTAGAATTGATCAAGGATTATAATCTTGGAATCCACTACCATCCCGGAAAAGCCAACGTAGTTGCAGACGCTCTAAGTCGTAAGAGTTACTGCAATGCTTTGGAAGTAAAGGAAAGTTGCCCAAAACTCTATGAGGAATTTCAAAAGCTAAAGCTAGAAGTTGTGTCTGAGGGATTTGTAGCCAATTTGGAGGTACAGTCTACCATGGAGAAGCAGATTCGTGAAGCACAACCAAAGGATCTCGTGTTGTCAGACATCAAGATCAAAATGGCAGAAGGGAAATTCAAAGATTTCACCAAGGATGACCAGGATATACTCTGGATTAATGGTCGTATCTGTGTACCAGATCTCTATGGTCTAAGACAGTTAATCTTAAAAGAAGACCATGACTCAAAGTATTCGATTCACCCTGGGAGTACCAAAATGTACCAGGATGTTAAGACTAAATTTTAGTGGCCAAATTTGAAGCGAGAAGTCGCAGAGTTCGTTGCCTTGTGCGACACCGCCGTAAAGTAAAGGCGTAACACCGAGACCAAACAGGATTGTTGCAACCACTGAAGATTCCAGAATGGAAGTGGGAAGAGATCGGAATGGATTTCATTACCGGTTTACCCAAGACCCAATCGGGTTACGATTCGATCTAGGTAATAGTCGATCGTTTGACTAAGGTCGCCCAATTCCTGCCAGTCAAAACCACATACTCAGGAGATCACCTTGCGGAATTGTACATGGCTAGAATTGTCAGTTTGCATGGTGTGCCCAAGGAGATAGTGTCAGATCGAGGCTCTCAGTTCACCTCTCGTTTTTGACAAAGTTTGCATGAAGCATTGGGCACCCATTTGAATTTCAGTACTGCGTATCATCCACAGACAGATGGACAGACTGAAAGGGTTAATAAGATATTGGAGGATATGCTAAGAGCTTGTGCTCTAGCTAATGCTACCCGATGGGATAAGAGTTTACCATATGCAGAATTTTCATACAACAACAGTTATCAAGCCAGTCTACAAATGTCACCATTTGAAGCTTTGTACGGCCGTGCCTGTAGAACCCCGTTGAATTGGTCAGAAGCAATGAACGATCGCCGGTCCAGACATTATTCAGGAAGCAGAAGAACAAGTGGCCATGATTAGAGAAAGATTGAAGATAGCTCAGTCCAGGCAGAAGAGCTATGCTGATAATCGTCGTCGGGATCTCAGTTTTGAACCCAAGGATTTCGTTTATCTTCGAGTTACCCCACTCAGAGGTGTCAAAAGGTTCCATGCCAAAGGGAAGCTTGCCCCTAGGTATGTTGGTCCGTTCAAGATTTTGGAACGTCGTGGAGAAGTTGCTTATCAGTTGGAGCTACCGCAGTCGTTAGCAGGAGTGCATGAAGTCTTTCATGTCTCGCAGTTGAAGAAGTGTCTTCGTGTGCCAGAAGAGCAAGCCCCGTTGGAATCAATTGTCTTGAAGGAGGATCTTACCTACAAGGAGCAGCCAGTCAAGATTTTGGATGTCGCAGAGCGCCTCACCAGAAGCAAGACTGTTCGTTTTTGCAAGGTCCAGTGGAGCAACCACTCAGAAGGAGAAGCAACGTGGGAACGTGAAGAAGAGCTGAAAGCCGAGTTCCCTAGCCTTTTCTCTAGCTAGCCTGAATCTCGGGGTCGAGATTCCTTTAAGGGGGGAGGTTTGTAACATCCCAATTTTCAGAGCTTAAAAATCTTTTAAATAGTTAGTAGGAGAAAATTCACCATTTGAATTTTATTTGAATTTAATTTCAAAAGCTTAATATTGGACTTTACAATCAAAAACATTTAATGTGAATAAACCCAACATTAACATTAACCATAACTATTTTATTTGGGTTCTATGTGCTCAGATATATTTTCTAGATTTTTCTAGAATTTTTCTGAGTTCATTTGCTATTTTCTATTGCCCATTTGAATTTCTGGTATTTTCTAAATTAGAAAACCTATTTAAAATCTCAGAAAATCAATCGGGCCGAATTCCTTTTCTCCGGCCCAACTCTCTCGCCATGTCTGCTTTCCCGCCGCCACTTTCACCATGGCGCGCATCGCCTCAATCGACATGCGGGCCCCGCATGTCAACCTCTCCTCTCTCTTTCCTTCCGAGCCCCGCTCGTTCCCCGCCGTTCGATCAAGGTTGGGCGACTGGATGCGCCCGATCGATTCGGCAGTCCGAACACCCTCCTTGACTGTGCGCCGTTCGATCAAGGATGGACGGTGGGATCCTTGGGTCTGTTTAGCGGTCACGCCTTTTCGCACGCGCCCGCGTCCGAGCCTCCGTCGCTGACGTGTGGGACCCACCAGTACTGTTTCATCGCCTCCGAAGTCGGGATGATCGACTCGCCGCCACCCCGCTTTTCTCGCCGTCCGTGTCCTAGACCACCTCGAGCCGCCCCTATATAAAGGGAGCTAGCCCTCGGTCTCCGCACTCCAACCCGCGCAGCCGCCGCTCAAAACCCTAACCCTAGCCGCCGCAAAGCTCGGAGAAGCACCGCGCCGCGCAACTCCGACGAGCTTGTTCTCCGCCGCAGCGCGCCCGCGCCTCTTCTCGCACTCTCGGCATCGCGCGGAGCTCCTCTACCTCTGGTGGCCTTGGTCTCGCCGAAGACCACCGAGCCCCGATCCCGATGAGCCCGAGACTTCGCCGCTTCTACCTCACCGCCGGCCACCTGGTTGTCCCTGCACCGCTGAGCACACCCGCGTGATCCTCGTGGTCGCCTCTACCTCCCGGTGCCATCCGCCGCCGCCGGCGAGCCGCCGCTCGCCGAGACCCTCGAACCCGAGCGCCACCGCCATTGCCGCCCACGCCGGCGCCACCTCGCCGCGTCAACGCTCAGCCTCCGTGTCGCATGCGTGGCGCCCGATCCACCGCCACGTGTGCGCCGCGTGGGCGCCCCACCGGCTCGGAACCGAGGCTCGTGAGACCAGCCACCGTGAGCCGTGTCTCTGACGTGTGGGCCCCACATGTCAGGTTTTTCTTTTATTTATCTTTTTCCGAAATCCTGAGGGCTGACGCCAGCATTGCGCAATAATTCGATTTTTCAATAGAAAAGTAATTCAGAAAATCCAGAAAATCCAAATTTCTAAATTTGTCTAAATTCAAGATCTATTTATATGAGTTTTTTATTTAATTTTTGGAGTTTGTTTTGCCTCTGTTATTTATTTATTTTGTTTGTTTTGTCTCGCTTATAGTAGACGCGATTCGTTGGGGAATTTCGTTGAAGAAGGAGCACCCCAAGATCAAGACCAGTACATAGACCTTTTCCAAGGCAAGTCATACCTTTGATCATCTTGAACCCAGTTTTCAAATTATTTTGTGTTAAATTATGGCATGCTACTTTAATTATTTATTTAAATGCTTTGGGCATAGTTAATATCCAAATTGTTATCACACCTTGGCCTTGTATGTCATAATTCCTTGTCACCCTAGATTGGTTATGAGTTGGTAATATTATAGCACCAACGTGGGTTGGTTAGATGCGAGTACAATTGCTTAGCCATGCCACGAGTCATCATCACATGTAAGTTGCAAATATTAATTATGACTAAGTGACTATGGAATTTCGTGTAAAACTGTGTGCTATGTGTTATTACTTCGTGATGACATGTGTTGCACTAAAACCAACTGGGTGGTAAAGGATTTAGACTGAGGCAAGTGGTGGAGACTGTGTGACATGGTGGTCTATGTGATGGGAATGATAATCTTTGTGACTTAGTTAGAAAATAGAAGTCTTGCCTTGGTCAATTAAGGACTTAACTTTGTGCGCCATTGAACTGAGCCTTACTGTACGACCACATGCCTGGTATGGGACGGGCCTAACTTAGTAAGTTATGGATTCTCGGCATTGATGTTCGTGTGGATAGGTTAGGCTATGTGACAGGTGGAGGTGTGACTACTTAGTGGTTGCATCGCGACGATCGCCTTCCCCGTCCAGTGTGTGTTATACCAATTCTATGTGAGTGGTATAGCGGTTTGTAAGCACACTGGGAATGTCAATGCTTGAGATGAAGTTTCCGAACTATTTTGTTACGATTGGTGCTTGCTACACTAGTTGTATCTTGTGGGTAAAGTGTATAACCTCTGCAGAGTGTTAAATCAATCTATTCGAATAGCCGCGTCCTCGGTCATGGACATGCTCGGGGATTTCACACGAGGGGTAGTTTTCATAAAATGATGGGATGGGAGCTGTGTGACCTTAATCATATGGCTATGTGAAATAACTGCTTTAGTTGTATGTCTTTGTGGAAACAATCGTTAAGTTAATATTGTCTATTTGTTTTGAATTACGCTTTCAACCTATTATTCGTATTCATTTGCAAATGTTGCTTTTATGCAAAAGAACCACAGAAGCCTTTTTCTTTGGAATAAACCTGCATCTATACATTGCATTTTGTGGTATGATTTGCGAGTACGCTTGTGTACTCACGCGAGTACCCGGTTTATTCGGCTGGTACTGTTTAACCATCCACTTGGTCCTAACAGTACAAATCAAATAAACTAAGCCTCGAGATATGTATACTTCCTGCACTGCAGATACACACCTCATACAAAATCATGCATCAATTCCATTCATACACATAGAGCCAAGCAAAAGCAACGATCAAAGACATAGATAATATAAAGAGAGTTATTACAAAGAGAGGCCGACTGCCAAAAGTCATACAAATAAGTAAATACACAATGAAGCAAAATGGCCATAAGATGGCGATAAACAAAAGCCAATCGGTGTGCCTTTACCCACAAGGCAACCAACCGGACCGCCAAGCTAATCGCCCTGACGGCGCGCAACACAACTCACAAAAGTGAGGCCCTTGGGGCTCACCTTCTTCCTCTACAACAATTAATATTAAGAAAGCGATGAGTACAAAACTTGTTTTTGTACTGCAAGACCGACGTGTGAGATAACAGTAACTATAATTAACTACATGCAAGCTTTATTTAAGTGGATGAGGCTCGACTTATTTTCAAAGATAAAGCAAGTTTTCATTTGCAATAGGGTAATAGATTCAAAGCAAGTTTGCAATTAACTTTTATTGTTCAAATAAAAGAGAGACAATAATAACAATAGATAGATGACAACACCAACCTAGAAGTGACTAACCCATAGTCACCTCAACAATAGCATGAAGTACCCTTTCATACCACCCATGTCAAGTTTAGGTTTTTAAAAGGTTGTAGTCTAGTTCTTGCACGACCTTACCAAGCATGTCGATAACCTAGGACGAGGCTATTCGAATAGTTTTAACCCTGCAGGGGTGTACCAATGTACCCACACGATAGACCGCTTTCCACCACCACGGTTAGCACACTTCCTTTGGTATGCGAGCATGGCTAAGTCTAACAAGACGCTTTCCAATGGACGATGCTAATTAAGAGCCGCAACCCACTGGAGAAGGACACATTAGATACCCTAACCGGTGCGCTAATGCTCCCTCCAAAACACACACACAAGAACACACCCACCGACCAGCTCATAATTAACACCTCCCAAAGTACTTAGTCAAGAGAGGTTCCATATCCCCTCGTGTGGTTAGCACGCAATAAGCGCTGGCTTAGTGACACAAGTAACTCGGTCCTTGGGGACTTAGGCACCATTCCAACACACCCAACAGATCACATCAACATACCATTGTGCCCAAGTCAAGATATAGTTTTGTTTTCAGTTTTTGATTTGTAAATCAATAAAACACAAGGGTTGGACATAATGGAGTAGTATAAGTAGTTGTGTGATCAAGATCACCGACTAAGTCGATGATCGCCCAATACTACCGATAACTAGGCATGACTAAGCAATATTTATTCGAAATCTACTAAGTGACAAGAGCTCATCCAACGAACTCTAAGCACAGCAAATAACCTAGGCTCAGGTAGTAGAGGATAACCATTTACCTACAGATTATGCAACTAGAGGTCTAACTAATCAATTTAACAACAAAATAGCAATGCATACATAGAAGTTAAACAAAATATTAGACTTTAAAAGTAATGGGATCAATGGGAAATGATCAAACTGCTTGCCTGCTTGTTGTTGCTCAAATTGTTGCGGAGGGTCGTTTCGGGGTTACCGCAAATGTCGGGCCTAAGCGAAGAGCGAAAACAACCAATAAGACGAGCAACGCTTAAATGAAAGAGCAAGCAAAAATTATCCAAATGCGACAAAATTATACACAAGGTATAATAGGAATATACCTAGACATAGGAACTGGAAAACCTAATTTGGATTTGTGGTGCAAAAGATATTCCCTAAAAACCTATTTTCGGCCATAATTAACACTGTAGCAAAAATATTTTCTAGAAAGGTTTTGAAGCTGAAATTTTTATGGTAGCTACCTACTGGTATAGTGGTAACCCATATAAAATTTCAGGTCATTTGGAGTTATATTGAAAGGGTTATGATTTGTCTAAATTGTTTAGGGTATTAAACTAAATTACGATCCTTATGATTTTTAAAAACAGTGAAATTTGTGAAACCAATTTTCCCAGCAAATACATTATCAGTGGAAGCTAATCCAACTGGATTCATACAAAAAGGATCTATAGATTAAAAGTTATGTATTTTACAAGTTTGCTAAAGTTCTGAAAAACAGTATTATGTTCAACTGGTTTACTATTTTTGAAAATGGTTTTCCAGGTTTGATCATGGTCTACAATTATTTTTATATTTAAGTTCAAGGTATAAAGAAGCTAACAAAATTGGAATCATCTAATTTGGATCTATAGTTACAGAGATACAAAAATGACAAGACCCTAAAGTTCTTCAGTTTTTGGACTTAGCATTTTTGGGGATTTTCCTAACATCCGGAGACGTGGACGATTGAGAGCCGTCGATCTCAGATCAGACGGACGACATTGAACCAGACCAAACACTTCTCACGCGCGCGGAACAGAAGGCCGACGTGGAGGCTCCAGGGTCGTTGATCTCTGGATCCAACGGCCGAGGACCAGCCACGTCGCTCCCGCAACGTTGTCGTCCGGACAACGCGCCGGCGGCTTCACGCCGCTGCAACGCCGGCGACCAAAGGCACGGTGGCGCGAGTGAATGCCGTGAATGGGTGCGCAATAGCATTGCGCACCCTGCGTACCACCCACACCGACGGTGGTGGACGAGAGCGAGGCGCGACGGCGAGGAGCGCACGAAAAATGACAACGACGACAAACAGCAAATAGCTCCGCAGCGGACCATTCAAGCGGTGCCTGAGCATCTAGGGGCTACCAGGGAGCTACCTGACTGACGCGGAGGTGCAGAGGCGGTCGGAGCAGCTCCGGCGACGAAACTCCGCGACGGACCCGAGGAAGATGACGCGAGGAAGACGGCCTGGGCAAAATCAACCATGTCGCGTCATCACGATGGGTTCTAGAGAGCACAGAGAAGCTCCCTGAGAAAGGAATTAGAAAAAGGAGCACTCACCGGCGCTGGAGACGAAGAAGGATGCTCGCGGCCGATTTGGGGGAAATCCAAAATCCCGGTGCTCCCGTTGAAGCAACCTGAAATGGAGCAGCTTGTTACACCACCGAGGTGAGAGGGAGGTGCAGGAGCAAGAAGGGAGCCAGGGAACCACTGGAGCACGGCCTTCACCGAGAAGCTCCGCGGCAACAATGGCGGCGAGAGAAAACAGGGCGTTTGGGAGCTCCACGAATGCAGTGGGTGCAAGGGAGAGCTCACGGGTGCGTAAAGGAAGGCAGGGGAGGAAGATGGGAGCTTAAGTAGCTGAGGGAAAGCCAGGAGCAACGACAACAAGCCTCGGATGCCAGCGCCTCTCACGGTCGTGACGAGGACGGAGGCGATTGAGCGATGGACTTTCGGGCGGCGCCGACGCGCATTTAATGCACCCGCCGCTGGCGTCGAGGTGAGTGGGCGCGACGCCTCGCCACGAGCCTCTCTCGCCATGGCGCAGAGCGAAGCGCGAGCGGCCGGGCGAAGCGAGCGAGGAGGACGACGATGGCCACCGTCCGATTTGCATCCAAGGGCTAGCGCGCGATCACGTTGAAACGGCATCGATGAACGCCGACCGCCCGATTGAAATCCAACGGCCGCGAATCCGGCAACCGAGTTGTCCGAATGCATACATGAACGCGAGCCGTCCGATGGAGATCCAACGGTCCAGAGCGCGCGCCCGATCGATCGCGCCGATGCAGCTTAGTTGACTCGACGAGTCGGTTGGCTCGAGCCCTAGTCCGACTCGAGTCCAATGAACAGTAGCAAACCCATTAGAATTTGATTTTTGAGCTAAAACTTTGGGGATTTAATTGAGGCATCAAATCAACTCCAAAATTTATGAAATTTTAACTGGGCTTCCAGACTTAATGATTAACCTTCCATAAAATTTCCAGAGGGTTTGTGCACTGGAATTTTCTCAAGAAATTCCAGAAGGTTAAAACAGAGGTTTGACCAAGGTTTGACTTGCCTCTAAAATATTTCAAATAATTTCCCAAAATTATGAAATAATTCAGAGGTGTTACCAAGCCACCCTAGAACCAGGGAAAATTATTTCCAAGGGTTTGACAAAAGATTTGACCAAGGAGGTTATTGACTTGATAATTGAGGCTTTTGATTTTGAATTTCCCAAAATTCCTTTACAAGAATTTCAGAAAAGTTTCAAAAGTAAAAGGATGAAGGAAAAGTTTTAATTTACCCTCATTTTATTACATTTGAAACACAAGCCAAAATTTGGGATGTTACAAACCTCCCCCCCTTACAAAAATCTCGTCCCGAGATTTGGTTCACTCGAAAAGAAAGAGGGTAGTCCAGACGAAGACGATCTTCTCGCTCCCAAGTAGCCTCATCCTCGTAATGGTTTGACCACTGAACTTTAAGGAACTTGATGGTCTTGTTCCTTGTTCTTCGCTCACCTCCTCGAGTATGCGAACAGGTGCTCGCGATAGGTCAAATCCTCCCGAACATCAAGAGTCTCCAACGAGCTTCCTCTGTTGGAACACGGAGGCACTTCTTAAGCCGGGACACATGGAACACATCATGTACCCTGCAAGTGCAGCAGCAACTCCAACTTGTAGGCAACGGCCCCTTCTTCTCGATAACACGGTATGGACCGACATATCGAGGAGCCAATTTGCCCTTGACACCAAAACGCCGTGACCCTTCAGAGGAGAAACCTTGAGATAAACGGTCATTGGGCTCAAAGCTCAACTCACGACGACGGCGATCCGCATAGCTCTTTTGCCCGGATTGAGCCGTGCGTAAGCGATCACGAATGAGTCGGACTTGAACCTCGGCCTCATTAATCGAGTCCGCCAAAGAAAGGTCTCTCACCGGTCTCGCACCAGCTCAACGGGTTCTACACTTTCTCCGTATAAGGCCTCAAATGGTGCCATGCCGAGACCGGCTTGGAAGCTGTTGTTATAAGAAAACTCGCGAATGGCAAGCACTTCTCCCAATGCTTCCCATAGGAAAGGACACAAGCTCGCAAAGATGTCCTCCAAAACTTGTTGACCCTCTCGACCCACCATCCGCTTGGGGTGAAATGTCGAAATGAAAAGAAAGGCGAGTTCCCATAGCCTCTTGCAGCTATGCCAAAATCGCTGAAGTGAACAAATAACCACGATCCGACACAATCATCTTTGGCACACCATGCAAACTCACGATGTGAGCTATGTAGAGATCCGCCAGAAGACCTGCTCGAAGGTCAGTCTTGACAGGAAGAAAATGAGCCACCTTAGTCAATCGATCGATGACGACCCAGATGGCATCATTCTTCTTTGGGGACCGGGTAGACCAGTGATAAAGTCCATCCCGACCGAATCCCACTTCCACTCCGAATTGGTAAGGGTGAAGCGATCCGGCCGACGCGATGTTCGCCTTGACACGACGACACACGCCGCACTTCGGCAACGAACCTTGCGATCTCCCTCTTCATTCGGGTCCACCAAAATCTCGCCGAGATCATGATACATCTTCGTGGCCCCGGATGAATGGACAAGGAGAATCATGGGCTTCGCGGGGATCAACTCCGCAACTCCATGTCCTTTGGAACTACAAGGCGTCGCTCAACCTCGCGACACCAAGCTCATCTACGGACAAGCACTTGGCTATTCCATTCTTGACATTTTCCTTGATGCGGTTCACTCCAACATCCGATCGCCGAGCGCACTTGATCCGATCCACCAAGGTTGGTCAGACAAGGCAAAGGAGGGAAACCATGCTCAACCAAACCCAAGTTGAGACAAAAAACTCCTCTAGAAGAGGGGTCGACGCTCTTGAAGCAACAATGCATTGCAATGCGCTTTATGACTAAGCGCATCCGCAACGACATTGGCCTTGCCCGATGGTAGTGAATACCCATGTCATAGTCCTGATCAACTCCAACCATCTCCTTTGCCGAGGTTCAGTCCAGTTGGGTGAACAAATACTTTAGGCTTTTGTGATCCGAATACACTTCGCAACGATTACCGATTAGGTAATGTCGCCAAATCTTAAGTGCATGGATCACACGCCAACTCCAAGTCATGGGTAGGATAGTTGAGTTCATGAGGCCTCAATTGCCTTGATGCATAGGCCACTACCTTGCCTTCTTGCATAAGGACACAACCGAGGCCTCGACGAGAAGCGCCACAAAAGATATCGAAGCTTTGACGGACATTGGGGAGAACAAGAACGGAGCGGTGGTCAATCGCTCCTTAGCGCTTGAAACTTCCTCGCAATCAGCGGACCACGAGAACTTCTTGTCCTTCTTGAGCAACTCGTCATCGGCCGCTTATCTTGGAGAAATTTCGATGAAGCGACGATAATATCCCGCTAAACCAAGAAAACTCCAACCGGTGACCGGGTAGGTCGACCGTGAAAGCACGCCGCCGATCTTGCTAGGATCCACGCCTACGCCCCGCCGAAAGAATATGGCCTAAGAAGGCTACTTCCTTCAACCGTAACGCGCACTTGTCGAACTTCGATACACCGGTGCTCACGGCTTGCCCAACACAAGCCTCAAATGCTCGGTGTGTTCCTCATCGCTCTTGGAGTAGATAAGGATATCATCGATGAAGACCACAACGAACCTATCCAAATACTCCATGAACACCGAATTCATGAGGTTCATGAACAAGGCCGAGCATTGGTTAAGCGAATGACATGACGGTATACTCGCATGCCATAACGAGTAGAAAAAGCCGTCTTTGGAATATCCTCCGGCCGAATCCAAACTGATGATATCCCACTCGCGATCAATCTTGGAGAAAACTCGAGCTCCAGCTTAATTGATCGAAGAGGTCATCGATACGGGCAAAGGGTACTTGTTCTTTACCGTTACTTCATTAAGTGGACGGTAATCAACGACATGCGCAACGCCTTGTCCTTTTCGACAAATATTGCCGAGCATCCCCAAGGAGATGAGCTAGGCGGATGAAACCCTTCTCTTGAAGCTCACCCACCGCTTCTTCAACTCCACCAACTCAATTGGATCCATCCGTGAGGCCTCTTTGAAATCGGGCGGTGCAGGAACCAACTCAATGACAAACTCGAGGTCTCGAATCGTGGCATCCCCGAAGGTCGTCGGGAAGACATCAACAAAGTCACATACCACCGGGACTTCACTAATATCTAGAGCGGCTTCGCTCGAGCGCGAAGAGATGCGGACCGCAGCCTTCGGCGAAAGCGAACCTGCCGCTAAGGACTAGTGAGGTAGATGAGCCTCCTAGCGCAATCAATTTGTCCCATGTGCCGAGACAACCAATCCATGCCTAGGATTACATCTAAGCTTGCCGATCAAGGAGGATAAGGTTTGCCAAGAATCCTACCCTTCTATCTCAACAGGACATCCCTACACTCGCACTCGGCTCTCAACTCCGAACCGGAGAGCGAATGAGCAGCGGGACCAACAATGGAGTAAAAGAAGACCTCCCACAGCAAAGAAAAGACTCGGAAACAAACGAATGAGATGCGCTCAATCAAATAAATCAGTAGTGGAAAGAGTTAACCAAAGGGTACCCAACACGACGCCGGTGCCTCCCGTGCCTCCTCCGCGAGATGAGGTTGACGCGCCACTACCCACGCCTTGGGTAGCGGGACAACCTTCCGATCTCGGGAGGACCACCTCCCGCCCGCGTCCTCCATTAGGATGAGGGGCCGCTCGATCTGTTAGGGCAACTATTGGCATAATGCCCTTCCGTTGCACGGTGCAAGTGACCCGGCAATGGATTGCGGGGCCACTCGCTGGTTCGCAGCGCACGTGATCGGGCACGCCCGCGAGGGCGAGGAGCTGGTGCCGCGGCCTCGGTGGTAGTGAAGCCACGCAACGGGCCTGAGTAGGCCCGACACGAGGACGAGAGAGGCCGCCTGCGCATCACCGGGCCTCCCACTTGCGCTATGGGACTCGCCAGCGCCGCTTTGTGCTCAAGAACAATGGCCTTGTCCACCAAGGCCCGAAAGTCAACAAAGTCCACAATGGAGAGCCTGCCTTGCGCTCCTCGCACAAACCCTCCATGAACTTCTCTGCTTGGCCTCATCGGTAGCCACCTCGGATGGAGCATAACGAGCCAAGTGGTTGAACTCGCACACGCATCCATCACCGACTTACGCCTTGCTTGAGCGCGAAAAACTCCTTCTTCTTCACTTCATCAAGCGGCAGGATATGAGCTCGACGGAACGCCGTCCGAACTCATCCCAAGAGACGAGTGTGGCGGCGGGCTGCATGGCCAAGAAGTTCTCCCACCAGAGAGTGCCGCCTCGGCCGATGGGAGGCAAGGAGTGCCCGTCCCGATCCAGCATCGAGCAACGCCGAGCTTACGCTCAACTCCGACGAGCTGCCATTCTGCCCAAAGGGTCCTCGACACGAAAACGTGGGGTTGAGTGCGAAGAAACTCACCAAACCCCACGAGATCGATGTCCACCCGCCGCCTGCATCCCGAGGCACCGGCAAGGGCGGAGGTGTTGCGCGCAATAACATCCAGCAAGACCCTCCCGTCCTCCGAACGGTTGCGCTCTATCCAAGAAGGACCTCGGCCATGGTCTGAGGAGGCTAAGCTCCTCATCCAAACCAAGTCACGACCACGGCCGCTACGAGTACCTCCACCATCCCGATTCAAGAAATTTAGGTTAGAAACCAAAGCACTAATACTAGAAGTTGATGAAAGCGAAAAGCTAACGATTAGGGGAATGAGATACCACCCTAACCGAAAGCCAAAAACAGCAAGTATACAAACTTTAAACGTTTCCAAAGAAGCTCCAAAACAGCAAGGAAACTCCAAAACAAGCTCAACTTCTTAATGCCATTAACCCGTATTGAATGAACGAGCAATAGTGTGAGAAGATAAAATTTCAGCACACTACCTCAAGTCTAACACTACTAAAGAGCAAGGTTAAGGCGGCAAAAATATCGTTAGGTACTTAGCAAACTAGTATCACATCTTACCCTTTTGTTCCCACAAGTTTTAATTGATTAACCTCTCGTTTTCTACCCTATTTAGAACCTTTGAGCCTGCTGTCCGGAAATTGAATGCTCGCTGTCCAGATTTCGCATCCAAGCCTCCTAGCCGAAATCTTCAACTTCGGAAGCTTCAAAATTTGTAGAGGGCGGCTAACACTTCAATTTGCCAAACTCATTGGTTCCCAAAACCCCATTTAAACGATAATGACTATCTTTTGAGAGAAGGAAAAGAGGACAACTTTTAAAACTCAAATTAGAGCAAGATGAGATAGAAAGCTAAGATAGGTAAGGAATAAAATCTGAGAACTTACTTAAGCTTTCATAAATCATTTGATACTTTGAAATTAAGTTTTCCAAAATATCCTAAGGACGACCAAGCTTGGGTTACTACGGTCGGAATGGCTCGATACCAACTTTGTGAGGACCCGGTTTATTCATTGGCACTCGTTTAACCATTCACTTGGTCCTAACAAGACAAATCAAATAAACTAAGCCTCGAGATATGTATACTTCCTGCACTGCAGTATACACACCCGTTACTAAATCATGCATCAATTCTATTCATACACATAGAGCCAAGCAAAAGCAACGATCAAAGACATAGATAATATAAAGAGAGTTATTACAAAAGAGAGGCCGACTGCCAAAAGTCATACAAATAAGTAAATACACAATGGAAGCAAAATGGCCATAAGATAGCGATAAACAAAAGCCAATCGGTGTGCCTTTACCCACAAGGCAACCAACCGGACCGCCAAGCTAATCGTCCCGGATGGCGCGCAACACAACTCACAAAAGTGAGGCCCTTGGGGCTCACCTTCTTCCTCTGCAACAATTAATATTAAGCAAAGCAGATGAGTACAAAACTTGTTTTTGTACTCGCAAGACTGACGTGTGAGATAACAGAACTATAATTAACTACATGCAAGCTTTATTTAAGTGGATGAGGCTCGACTTATTTTCAAATAAAGCAAGTTTTCATTTGCAATAGGGTAATAGATTCAAAGCAAGTTTGCAATTAACTTTTATTGTTCAAATAAAAGAGAGACAATAATAACAATAGATAGATGACAACACCAACCTAGAAGTGACTAACCCATAGTCACCTCAACAATAGCATGAAGTACCCTTTCATACCACCCATGTCAAGTTTAGGTTTTTAAAAGGTTGTAGTCTAGTTCTTGCACGACCTTACCAAGCATGTCCATAACCTAGGACGAGGCTATTCGAATAGTTTTAACCCTGCAGGGTGTACCAATGTACCCACACGATAGACCGCTTTCCACTAAACCACGGTTAGCACACTTCCTTTGGTATGCAGGCATGGCTAAGTCTAACAAGACGCTTTCCAATGGACGATGCTAATTAAGAGCCGCAACCACGGAGAAGGACACATTAGATGACCTAACCGGTCTGCTAATGCTCCCCTCCAAAACACACACACAAGAACACACCCACCGACCAGCTCATAATTAACACCTCCCAAAGTACTTAGTCAAGAGAGGTTCCATATCCCCCTCGTGTGGTTAGCACGCAATAAGCGCTTGGCTTAGTGACACAAGTAACTCGGTCCTTGGGGACTTAGGCACCATTCCAACACACCCAACAGATCACATCAACATACCATTGTGCCCAAGTCAAGATATAGTTTTGTTTTCAGTTTTTGATTTGTAAATCAATAAAACACAAGGGTTGGACATAATGGAGTAGTATAAGTAGTTGTGTGATCAAGATCACCGACTAAGTCGATGATCGCCCAATACTACCGATAACTAGGCATGACTAAGCAATATTTATTCGAAATCTACTAAGTGACAAGAGCTCATCCAACGAACTCTAAGCACAGCAAATAACCTAGGCTCAGGTAGTAGAGGATAACCATTTACCTACAGATTATGCAACTAGAGGTCTAACTAATCAATTTAACAACAAAATAGCAATGCATACATAGAAGTTAAACAAAATATTAGGCTTTAAAAGTAATGGGATCAATGGAAATGATCAAACTGCTTGCCTGCTTGTTGTTGCTCAAATTGTTATGGAGGGTCGTTCTCGGGTTACCGCAAATGTCAAGCCTAAGCGAAAGAGCGAAAACAACCAATAAGACGAGCAACGCTTAAATGAAAGAGCAAGCAAAAATTATCCAAATGCGATTTAAAATTATACACAAGGTATAATAGGAATATACCTAGACATAGGAACTGGAAAAACCTAATTTGGATTTGTGGTGCAAAAGATATTCCCTAAAAACCTATTTTCGGCTATAATTAACACTGTAGCAAAAATATTTTCTAGAAAGGTTTTGAAGCTGAAATTTTTATGGTATCTACCTACTGGTATAGTGGTAACCCATATAAAATTTCAGGTCATTTGGAGTTATATTGAAAGGGTTATGATTTGTCTAAATTGTTTAGGGTATTAAACTAAATTACGATCCTTATGATTTTTAAAAACAGTGAAATTTGTGAAACCAATTTTCCCAGCAAATACATTATCAGTGGAAGCTAATCCAATTGGATTCATACAAAAAGGATCTATAGATTAAAAGTTATGTATTTTACAAGTTTGCTAAAGTTCAAAACGATTATTATGTTCATCGGTTTACTATTTTTGAAAATGGTTTTCCAGGTTTGATCATGGTCTACAATTATTTTTATATTTAATTTCAAGGTATAAAGAAGCTAACAAAATTGGAATCATCTAATTTGGATCTATAGTTACAGAGATAGAAAATGACAAGACCCTAAAGTTCTTCGCTTTTGGACTTAGCATTTTGGGGATTTTCCTAACATCCGAGACGTGGGCGATTGAGAGCCGCCGATCTCGATCGATTTGACGACATTGAACCAGACCAAACACTTCTCGCGCGAAACGTATAGGCGACGTGGAGGCTCCAGGTCGTTGATCTCGGATCCAACGGCCGAAGACCGCCCACGCCGCTCCCGCAACGTTGCCGCCCGACAACGCGCCCGGCTTCTTCGCCGCACAACGCCGCGACCAAAGGCACGGTGGCGCGAGTGAATGCCGTGAATGGGTGCGCACAGCATTGCGCACCCTGCGTACCACCCACACCGACGGTGGTGGACGAGCGCGCGCGACGGCGAGGAGCGCACGGGAAAAATGACAACGACGACAAATGACAAATAGCTCCGCAGCGGACCATTCAAGCGGTGCTCGAGCATCTAGCGGCTACCGTGGAGCTACCGACCGACGCGAGGTGCAGAGGCGGTCGGGCAGCCCGCGACGAAACTCCGCGACGGACCCGAGGAAGATGACGCGAGGAAGACGGCACGGGCAAAATCAACCATGCCGCGTCATCACGATGGGTTCTAGAGAGCACGAGAAGCTCCCCGAGAAAGGAATTAGAAAAGGAGCACTCACCGCTACCGAGACGAAGAAGGATGCTCGCGGCCGATTTGGGGAAATCAAAATCCCGTGCTCCCGCTGAAGCAACCTGAAATGGAGCAGCTTGTTAAGCACCACCGAGGTGAGAGGAGGTGCAGAGCAAGAAGGGAGCCGTGAACCACCGAGCACGGCCTTCACCGAGAAGCTCGCGGCAACAATGGCGGCGAGAGAAAACAGGCGTTTGGGAGCTCCACGGATGCGAGTGGGTGCAAGGAGAGCTCACGGTGCGTAAAGGAAGGCAGGGAGGAAGATGGGAGCTTAAGTAGGCGAGGGAAAGCCAGAGCAACGGCAACAAGCCTCGGATGCCGCCTCTCGGCCGTGACGAGGGACGGAGCGCTTGAGCGATGGACTTTCGGGCGGCATCGCGATGCGCATTTAATGCACCCGCCCGCTGGCGTCGAGGTGAGTGGACGCGACGCTCGCGCCACGAGCCTCTCGCCATGGCGCGAGCGAGCGCGAGCGGGCGCGAGCAGCGAGGAGGACGACGATGGCCACCGTCCGATTGCATCCAAGGGCTAGCGCGCGATCACGCTGAAACGGCATCGGATGAACGCCGACCGCCCGATTGAAATCCAACGGCCGCGAATCCGGCAACCGGAGTTGTCCGAATGCATACATGAACGCGAGCCGTCCGATGGAGATCCAACGGTCGAGCGCGCGCCCGATCGATCGCGCGCAGATAGCTTAGTTGACTCGATCGAGTCGGTTGGCTCGAGCCCGAGTCCGACTCGAGTCCAATGAACAAAGCAAACCCATTAGAATTTGATTTTTGAGCTAAAACTTTTGGGGATTTAATTGAGGCATCAAATCAACTCCAAAATTTATGAAATTTTAACTGGGCTTCAGACTTAATGATTAACCTTCCATAAAATTTCCAGAGGGTTTGTGCACTGGAATTTTCTCAAGAAATTCCAGAAGGTTAAAACAGAGGTTTGACCAAGGTTTGACTTGCCTCTAAAATATTTCAAATAATTTCCCAAAATTATGAAATAATTCAGAGGTGTTACCAAGCCACCCTAGAACCAGGGAAAATTATTTCCAAGGGTTTGACAAAAGATTTGACCAAGGAGGTTATTGACTTGATAATTGAGGCTTTTGATTTTGAATTTCCCAAAATTCCTTTACAAGAATTTCAGAAAAGTTTCAAAAGTAAAAGGATGAAGGAAAAGTTTTAATTTACCCTCATTTTATTACATTTGAAACACAAGCCAAAATTTGGGATGTTACACGGGACTAGTGCAGTATACACAGAGGGTTCCAGAATCGTAATTCTGGGTCCCGACAGCATCCCCAAGGAGATGAGCTAGGGCGGATGAAACCCTTCTCTTGAAGCTCACCAAGTTGCTTCTTCAACTCCACCAACTCAATTGGATCCATCCGGTAAGGCCTCTTTGAAATCGGGGCGGTACCGGGAACTAACTCAATGACAAACTCGAGGTCTCGAACTGGCAGCATCCCTGGAAGATCGTCGGGGAAGACATCAGTGAAGTCACACACCACTGGGACTTCATTAATATCTAAAGCTGGCTTCGCTTCGAGCGCAAAGAGATGCGGACCCTGCAGCTTCGACAAAAAGCGAACCTGCTCTCCGGAGGGGCTGGTGAAGATGAAGCCAGCCTCCGGGCACAATCGATTTGCCCCAAATGCTGGACCAACCAATCCATACCCAGAATTACATCCAAACTCGCAGAAGGGAGGAGGATAATATTTGCCAGAAACCCTACTCCCTCGATCTCAACAGAAACATCCCGACACTCAAGCTCAGCTCTCAACTCCGAACCCGGAGAGCGAATGAGTAAAGGGACTAACAAAGGAGCCAACTGAAGCTCACTAACAGTAGCAAAAGACTCAAAAGCGAAAGAATGAGATGCTCCTGAATCAAACAAAACAGTAGCAGGATGAGAGTTAACTGAAAGCGTACCCAACACGACGTCAGGCGCCTCCTGTGCCTCCTCCACGGAGATGAGGTTGACGCGGCCACTACCCACGCCTTGGGTAGCGGGGACAATCTTCTGATCTTGGGAAGGGCCACCTCCTTGCCCGCGCCCTCCATTAGGACGAGGGGCTGCTCCAGTCTTCTTAGGGCATTGGTTCGCATAATACCCCTTCTGGCTGCAGAAGAAACAAGTGACCCCGGCAGTCGGATTGTGGGGTCACTCGGCTGACTCGCAGGTGCACGTGAGTGAAGCACGGCCTGCGAAGAAGGAGGGGCAGGTGCTGAAGACCTCGGGGGTGCCGAAACCTGAGGGCGAGACCCCTGAGACTGCCCGAAGCGAGGACGAGCAAAGCTGGTCTGGGATGACCTCTGGGCCTCCCACTTGCGCTTGCGGGAAGCAAGCAGCTCCTTGCCTGAGTGCTCAGCGACGATGGCCTTGTCGACCAAGGCCTGAAAGTCGTTGAAGTCGATGTTGGACAGCTTGTCCTTAAGCTCCTCAGACAAGCCACCCCAGAACTTCTCCTGCTTGGCCTCATCAGTGGCCACCTCTGCTGGAGCATAACGAGCCAGACGGTTGAACTCGTATACATACTCCACAACTGAGTTGCGCCCTTGCTTGAGCGCAAGAAACTCCTGCTTCTTGATGCCCATCAATCCAGCAGGGATATGAGCTCGCCGGAAGGCAGCCCGGAACTCCTCCCAAGAGACGGAGTGCCGGCGGGCTGCATGGCGAGATAACTCTCCCACCAAGACAAAGCTGCACCCTCCAGCTGATGTGATGCGAACAGCGCCTTCTCGTGCTCCTAGCACTGTGAGATGCTGAGCTTCCGCTCAATCAGACGAAGCCAGTCGTCCGCATCAAGCGGGTCCTCAGACCTGGAAAAAGTGGGGGGCTGGGTGCGAAGAAACTCAGCAAGACCCCCACGAGGCTGATGTCCACCCCCTTGCCCGGATCCTGAGGCACCGGCAAGGGCGGAGGTGTTGCGCGCAATAACATCCAACAGGACCCTCCTGTCCTCTGAACGGTTGCGCTCGATCTACAGAAGAACCTCAGCCATGCTCGGAGGAGGCGGGAGCTCCTCATCCAAACCAGGCTGCTGACCACGGCCGCTACGAGTACCTCCAGCCATCCTAGTACAAGGAAATTGGGTTAGCGATAAAAACACTAAAACTAGAAGTTGATGAAAGCGAAAAGCTAACGACTAGGGGAATGAGGTATCACCATAAACGCAAGCCAAAATAGCAAGTATATAAACTTTAAAATCTGCTTAAAGAGGCTCCAGAAATAGCAAAGAATCCTAAGAATCAAAAATCAACTTTCCGACACAACTAACCCGTATTGAATGAACGAGTAATCGGTCAGGGAGACAAAATTTTAGCATACTAAACTAGAACCAACACTACTATTAAACAAGGCTAAACCAGCAAATTAAGTGCTCGATACTTAGCTAACTAGTATCACACCTTACCATTTTATTCCCACAAGTTTTAGTTGATTAACCTCTCATTTTCTATCCTATATAGAACCTTTGAGCTTGCTGTCCGGAAATTGAATGATCGCTGTCCAGATTTTGCATCCAAGCCCCCTAGCCGATATCTTCAACTTCAGAAGCTTCAAAACCTTGTAGAGGGCAGCTAACACTTCAATTTGCCAAACTCATTGGTTCCCAAAACCCGATTTAACAATACAACTATCTTTTGAGAGAAGGAAAGGAAAACAACTTTTTCAACTCAAATTAGAGTAAGATGAGATAGAACGCTAAGATAGGTAAGGAGTAAAATCTGAGAATCTACTTAAGCTTTCATAAATCATTTGATATTTTGAAATTAAGTTTTCCAAAATATCCTAAAGACGATCAAGCTTGGGTTACTACGGTCGGAATGGCTTTGATACCAACTTTGTGAGGACCCCGGTTTATTCGGCTTGTACTGTTTAACCATCCACTTGGTCCTAACAGTACAAATCAAATAAACCAAGCCTCGAGATATGTATACTTCCCAGAATTGCAGTGTACACACCCCGTTACAAAATCATGCATCAATTCCATTCATTCACATAGAACCGAAACAAGCAACGAGCTGAAAGACATACATAATATAAAGAGTTATTACAAAAGAGAGGCCGACTGGCCAAATGTCAAACAAAAGCTAAGTAAACAGCGGAAGCAAAAGTACCATAAGATGGCGATAAACAAAAGTCAATCAGTGTGCCTCAAACCCACAAGGCAACCGACCGGACCGCCAAGCTAGTCGTCCCAGAAACCGCACATCTCGCAAAAGTGAGGCCCTTGGGGCTCACCCTCTTCCTCTGCAACAAAAATATTAAGCAAAGCAATTGAGTACAAATATTGTTTTTGTACTCGCAAGACTGACGTGTAAGATAACAGATGTAATACCCCGAGTTTCATTTGAGAGTGCAATACAAATTGAGAGAGAATTAGTGTAATTCTCCGATAGTGCTAGAATTAATTTTCGGGAGAGAATAATTAATCGGTAGAAGGTTTCTTTTGGAAAAACGTTTAATCAGGAGATTAGAAGGGGTTTTTGTGTTTTTGGACAACCTGGGCCTGGGCTAGAGGCCCATAGGCCCATCTAGTGGCCAGCCAACATAAAGGGTGGGGAAACCCTAATTTTCCCCCACTTCTCCCTCTCCCTCTCCCCTTTGGCCGCCGCCCCCTATGGCCTCCCCCTCCTGTGCGCCTTGCCTCCTCCCCTCCCTGGTCTTTCCTCCATAGTGCTGCCCCTCAAGACTTCTTCCCCGCTGCGGTGTTGGTCTCCTTCCGTTGCCGGTCTTCGCGAGGATCGGGGATGACGATCGTGGGCTGTGGAACAAGAAGAGGAAATCACCACCAACTTCTTCTTCGAGGCTCACTCAGCGTCATCTCCCACGTCGTCAAGGGTAACGATGTGTTCTTGGGATTTCTAGAAGTCTTTCGTTAAGTGAGCGAGTAGTTTTGTTAAATTCCAGTCTGTCCGCGTTTCGTTCAGTTCTGTCCAGTATGTTGGAGGGGTTGTTTCGGTTATTTTTAGGCAGAATCTGAAGGTTTGGTCTCCTAGAGATATGTAGACCTCGTTCTTAAGTTTCAGTGGCCACCAAGTTTACTTGATTCCGAGGTTTGAGTCAAAAGTTATGGATGTTTTAGTACCTGCTGCCAGAAATCTGACGAGAATAAACTGTCTGGTTATTTCCTAAATTTTGAAAGGGAAATTGGTCGAAACTGAAAGTTCACCCAACTAGGTTATTGTAGAGGATTCGATTACCTTTTCAGATTGGTAAAGAACGTTCAATTTGGAGTTACCTAATGAAAGTTATGATCTTTTTAATTCTGCTGTTCATTCTGTTGACAGTTTCTGTACTGAAAGTTCAAGCATTTATTAACCCATTAAATTGGCCAAATTGGTTTATCACGTCAACTAGAGTATTGTAGATTAGTCAGTTAAGAAGCTACAGAAATTGGGTTTACCATTTTTCGACTTCCAGACATTGAGTTATGTTAATTTCCGTGCTGCTGTCCAGATACAGTTTATGGCAGAAATCGTTGTTTTCAGTTTAGGCTTTGTAAGAATGACTTGAGTCATCGTGAAAGCAGGTAGAACGCCGATTAGTAGTGTTGGGTATATTATGTCCTTATTGAAATTATTTTACTTGTTTAGGAGGTGAAGCCTCGGGTTTAGGAGTATCACCTTTGCCGACTAACGCGTCGCATCGCGAAGGCAAGTACATTGCCACCCTTAATGATTGTGATTGATGAATGTTTATATGGTCATGCTGTGATTTTGTATGATACGAGAGAAGATGGATTGTCTATGTTCTTTCATATGTGTTGAATCCATGTTTTGTTATCATGTCTTTCAATATTCGTATTTCATTCTATGCATTCATTATGCATGTTTCATCCACGAAAGTGGATTGCAAGTCCCACCATTCCGTAGTAGGCGGTGTTGGACATTGTCATGTCCGCCCACGGAGTGGATTTGAAAGACCCATTAATTCCGAATGGGCATGTAAGACCCATTAACTCCAAGATGGGCAATGTTGGACACCCGTATGAAACGTTCTTCATACGGAAGTGGATCCCGCATTTTTGCTAAGATGCGGGCTTGAGTGAACACCGACGGGTGTTTCATCGCTATACCGGATATGCATGTGCATCCATTCCTTTGATTTTGAGCATTCATATCATGTCTTCGTATGTAGTCAGTTGTGATGTGATCGAACCTGATGATGAGTTTGTCTTATTCATATTGAATGATTATCTTATTGATATATGTACTTGCTGAGTCATGGACTCACTCTTGCGTTGTTTGTTTATTTTAGGTAACCCCTGATGTTGGCTCACTTGGGAGGGAGTAGACACGCACTACTCGTTCACATCATCCTATTCATGTTCAAGATTAAATTTAGTTCTATCTTACATTCGTTAATGATGAACTGTAATAATTAAATTATAATTGGTGAAGGAAGGATACCTTCTCCACATTGAGGTTGATTTATTACTGCATATGAACTTTCATTATCAATGAACTGAAATAAATAGATTAGATGGTGAAGGAAGGATACCTTCATCATGTCTTGGTTGTTTTGATACTATCATTAGTTGATTTTATTCGAATTCTTCCGCAATATGGATGTATGTTAGATGTTTTAGGTGACATCTTGGCTTCCGAATAGCCAGGGTGTTACAGTTGGTATCAGAGCGGGCTTTAGGTCCGTGGTTAATAGAAGAACATTAAAATGACACACTGTGCACAGTAGGTGGGGTTGGAAATTACATTGCTTCCGCATTATCTGTTGTAATGTTTCATTTGTTGAGCAAATGTTGAATTGCTTCTGTACTGTTATTCTTGTTGTTAATCTATGATGTGCTATGATATTCAATATCTATAAACTAATACTATGACTGTCTTGAGATGATCCTGTATATTCATAATTGAGTATTTCGGTGAAGCGTGATGTTATCAGATGATAAGAAGTGGAGGTCGTGGTTGTTACTCTGGGATTCACCAGGTTACACCACTGTTCGCAGAACGTGGTTAGAGGAGTAGTTACCCCGAGTACCATAGTTTCAGGTGTTAAGCGTGAGTTGCTTTAGAAAGTTGTTCTCTTTCTTGATTTCGGAATTTGGCAATTCTTGTCCTGTGGTGGTTGATGAACTTCTCCGGGTTTGTGGTCCATGATAGTTATGGTTTTCCATAGATCCTCTTGGTTCTCTCAAACAATTATTGCTTTTATTTCGTTGAGTTGTTTCTACTACTTGTGATCGTTGTCAATTGGCAAGATTGATGTTTTCTTGGTTGCTCCTTCTTTCTCATTGGAAAAGAATGACTCATTTACTCGCTTGATAACTTGGTTAGTGAAGAGTTTTCATTGTAAGTTCGCTTGCATGGGAAAGCTTTGGCTTTATGCGCTTTCTTTTAGATTACTTGAGCGTTGAGGTTTGAAGTCTCTCTTTGTCTGTAGTAAGGTGTTAGAATCCTTTTGTGATGTCTTGCCATGCTTAAATTGAGAATTTATAACTAAGCGAATAAATTGTTACGATATGAGTTACCAAGTTGGGTTATTAGCATGGTGCAAATCAACTATTCTTAACTACCATCTATGAAAGTGAAATTGATTAATTTGAAATATCCTTGTATTTGATACATGTCAGTATGTTAAATAAAGACTGTCCATATCTGTTCGTAACCTATAGATCTTACATAAGAGCTAGATTTATCTATTTCATGGTATGCTAAAATTGTTGAAACTTGTATAAAGGACCGATGGGTGCCGTGTATCGATTCGTGAAACCTTGTTTATAGAAAATTATGTTAGTGAATCTTTAATCATGTTTTGAAATGATTTCGAACAAGGGTGAAATGTGAGTCTATGTTTATATATGGTTATGTGTTTGCAAATGGAATTAGTACCGTATGTTCATACATGATTAATACAATCATCATTTGTTATTGAGCGCTAAAGAAGGTGTTGAGCAACACCCACAAAGGAGTAGACAATTTCGTAAGTAGTCTTTGATAGCGTGCCTTGTGATATCGTTATTGCTTAGCATAATCTTGTTATGATAAATTTATTTCAACCTTGTGGTTTGTGTTCCCTTTGGGAAGTTTTAGGATGGAGTAATAAAGTTTGATGACTCTTGGTACTAGTGTATGTTGTCGATGTTATTAAATAGTCAAAATGTGAGAATGAGGTTAATTCTAGTAATTTGATCACCCATGGTGATATTTTCTAAATGATCAAGTTTCAAGTTTTGTGTTCTTGATCTTTTGGGGGTTCAGGCTTTATGTGGTAAATGAAGCTTATCGAGTAACGATATGTTACAAAGTTGCAATGGTTCTGCAGTGATGCAAGTGCTTCGATTTTGAATACTTATTTGTTCTTATCTGTTAAGGTTCGATATTCTCTTCTTGCGAGGCTTATGCGTTCAACTGTGGACTCCACTTATGTTCTGTGAGTTCATTGCTTAATTGGTTTCTTATCTTGGTCCCATGTTCGGTCAAGTAGTGGTGGATGAGTTTTCTAGTTGGTGAAAATCGTTTCCATTTGTCTCTTCTTTTGAGAAAGAATCAACTCATTCTTTTCACGTGGGTCTTTTGAAGTGTTTTCTAATTGTTGTTGTGAAATTGATGTTAATACCCATAGTAATTTGATCGCCTTGGTGATATCGTTCAGATGAGAATAATTCAAGTTTAGCTTTTGTGATATTTTCTTTGAGCTATTGAATCATCTGGTAGCTGAATTTTTTTTTTAAATAAATTAAGGTATTGGATTGTCCTGTTGCTTCTTAAGAGATTTGTGTGATTTAATTTTAAAGGCTCTTTGGTCTGAGTTGACAACGTAAGGTTGCAATCAAAGAAGTTATGTTGGTTCCTTTAAGAGGACAATAATCTGCTTGCTTTTCATGAAATCCCATAATTGGAAATGTTTCGAGTTTGGTGGCTGAGATTATTTGGATCTCATGTTTCGTGTGTAGTTGAATTGTTCTGAACAAATAGGACGTATTGAGGAATTTTATTGGTTCTTATTTAGTCCGTGTGGTTTGGACTAAAGACCTTATCTTGTTCATTGTGGCAAAGCGTTGTTAGTCAAAGAATTAATTTCAGTGTTAAAGGAAAGAGTGCAGTAGGAATATTTGAGAATTTGAGTCAAGTTTTGTAACTCGTGGTTATTTGAATTGTTCATAAACTTTTGCTCTTTTCACTCAAGAGTTGTCGAGTTTCAATCGCAATGTCATTTTCTTATTGGTTGTTATTTGCTATTTCCATTTTGAGGTGATGCGTACTCTCATTGTGAACTCAACTTTCGTTTTCCCGGATCTTCATTACAGATTATTTCTTTTGGTCTCGTGCTCACCGTGTGAGCAGCAACATTTTCTGTGTGGTGAAAGTTGTTCTTGTTCGCCTCTTTCTTTTGAGAAAGGATCAACCGCTTTGTGCTATAAAGTTTTACAAATCGTGAGTTGTTAATTGTTTGGTGGTGGTTAAGTGATTGTAGGGGTGAGATTTTGCTACCCACTATTGGAGAAGTAATAGAAGATGAGTTGGTTTTGACTGAACCTCTTGGAGGAAGTTGATTCGGATGGAATGTATGGTTTCAAGTAAAATTGTATATTGTTCGACTAAGTAGGACCTATGGTATAGTGTAGTTCCAGAACCTTGGTTCATGTTGGAATGTTGGGGATTATCAAATGTATGGAAACCGTAATCAATTTTATAGAGTAACTCTATTGAAAGTATCGTGATATTGTATGAATGATTCCTGATGATGTCAATGAGTGAGTATGTCGGAATTGGGGGAATCTTAGAGATTTAATCCGATGATTTCATTATTTGTTATAAGAGGAATTCGTTGTAGAGGTCTCAGAGGTTAAATTTGGGCTTTCCATTTTCATGCTAAACTTTTGGTCGCCCAAAGATTTGTGTGTAGAGGAGATAGAAAACTGGAGTATTCTGGGTAGTGGAATGATTGGCGATAGAACCCTTTTGATGTAGTTCATGAGCGGGTGTACTGAAAATTCTGATGTGATATTCTTGAAAGTTGGAGGTGATGAGATTGTATGGGTTTTTTAGGTGCTTTGGTGCCTTCTATCAAATTAATGTCATCAGTTGAATGAGTTGTCTAGAGTATTCATGGAATCAATAGGGTCTCTACAACGGTGTGGAAGATGTATTTCGATTTAAACCTAACTTGAGGATGTTAAATGAAGATGGTTGAGACCGTGTGGTATGCGATGAATTCGAATTCCAAGGTTGGAGAGATGTTTTATTCCAAAAAGTGAAACTAAGGGAAAAAAATGTCTTCTTGATTAGTGAAGCGTTTTCTTAATTCTCGCTGAGCTTTGTGTTTGTTGACCAATGTCTTTCGTAAGTCGAGTTTGACTCGATTTTGGTATGTGTGGTTCTTATCGGTTCAGGAAGAATAAGGGAAGTTCTGATTTGGGCATTTGAAATGATTCCTCCTTTGGTTTTCGTGACGTTTATTCGCAAACTACCACTTGGAGGGTGGAAAGGTTTTCGTGATGAAATTCTGATTTCTGGATTTTACTCTTCGCATCTGATTGGTAACATCTAGTTGTGACGTGAATCTTTCTTATTCAGATGGTTTTTCCGGTAAAAGAGTTGCTTAAAAAGAATTCGATTGTATGTTTCCGGTTAAAGGAGGTGATCCTTGCTTTAGTGAAGAGTTCGATTGAAAGGTGGAACAGGAGTTTCGTGTTCTTCGTGCTTGTCGTGTGGTTCGGTTTCAATGGGAAGGTTAACCCAAGGTACATTGGGTTGTTTTCGCTAGTTGGCGTATCGCCAGACTGTCTCAGTACATGCGTGGAGTACGTAACGCCTTGTATGTTCTCGTGTTGAGTGAGTTCTGGGAGATCCGAGTTTGAGATTTCGTTTGCGCCGTGGACCGCCGAGTAGGATCTTACCTTCGAGTCTTGTCCAATGAGTGTACCTAGAAATGTCGAGTTGAGGGTTAGTACGCACGCCGCTTTACGCCCTTATGTTGTGGTCCCATCGGTTCGAGAGTGAGGCCACTTGGAAGATGGAGTTTCGTTTGCGTGATCGATATCCGGATTCGCTCAAACGGGTGCTTGTTTGTCGTTGTTTCATTCCATCCACGCTTTTCTTTCGTGTAGATTCGGTGTTTAGATTCGGGTCGAATCCTTTTAAGGGGGTAGAATGTAATACCCGAGTTTCATTTGAGAGTGCAATACAAATTGAGAGAGAATTAGTGTAATTCTCCGATAGTGCTAGAATTAATTTTCGGAGAGAATAATTAATCGGTAGAAGGTTTCTTTTGGAAAACGTTTAATCGGAGATTAGAAGGGTTTTTGTGTTTTTGGACAACCTGGCTCGGGCTAGAGGCCCATAGGCCCATCTAGTGGCCAGCCAACATAAAGGGTGGGGAAACCCTAATTTTCCCCACTTCTCCCTCTCCTCTCCCCTTTGGCCGCCGCCCTTTGGCCTCCCCTCCTGTGCGCCTTGCCTCCTCCCTCCCTGGTCTTTCCTCCATAGTGCTGCCCCTCAAGACTTCTTCCCCGCTGCGGTGTTGGTCTCCTTCCGTTGCCGGTCTTCACGAGGATCGGGGATGACGATCGTGGGCTGTGGAACAAGAAGAGGAAATCACCACCAACTTCTTCTTCGAGGCTCACTCAGCGTCATCTCCCACGTCGTCAAGGGTAACGATGTGTTCTTGGGATTTCTAGAAGTCTTTCGTTAAGTGAGCGAGTAGTTTTGTTAAATTCCAGTCTGTCCGCGTTTCGTTCAGTTCTGTCCAGTATGTTGGAGGGGTTGTTTCGGTTATTTTTAGGCAGAATCTGAAGGTTTGGTCTCCTAGAGATATGTAGACCTCGTTCTTAAGTTTCAGTGGCCACCAAGTTTACTTGATTCCGAGGTTTGAGTCAAAAGTTATGGATGTTTTAGTACCTGCTGCCAGAAATCTGACGAGAATAAACTGTCTGGTTATTTCCTAAATTTTGAAAGGGAAATTGGTCGAAACTGAAAGTTCACCCAACTAGGTTATTGTAGAGGATTCGATTACCTTTTCAGATTGGTAAAGAACGTTCAATTTGGAGTTACCTAATGAAAGTTATGATCTTTTTAATTCTGCTGTTCATTCTGTTGACAGTTTCTGTACTGAAAGTTCAAGCATTTATTAACCCATTAAATTGGCCAAATTGGTTTATCACGTCAACTAGAGTATTGTAGATTAGTCAGTTAAGAAGCTACAGCAATTGGGTTTACCATTTTTCGACTTCCAGACATTGAGTTATGTTAATTTCCGTGCTGCTGTCCAGATACAGTTTATGGCAGAAATCGTTGTTTTCAGTTTAGGCTTTGTAAGAATGACTTGAGTCATCGAGAAAGCGGGTAGAACGCCGATTAGTAGTGTTGGGTATATTATGTCCTTATTGAAATTATTTTACTTGTTTAGAGGTGAAGCCTCGGGTTTAGGAGTATCACCTTTGCCGACTAACGCGTCGCATCGCGAAGGCAAGTACATTGCCACCCTTAATGATTGTGATTGATGAATGTTTATATGGTCATGCTGTGATTTTGTATGATACGAGAGAAGATGGATTGTCTATGTTCTTTCATATGTGTTGAATCCATGTTTTGTTATCATGTCTTTCAATATTCGTATTTCATTCTATGCATTCATTATGCATGTTTCATCCACGAAAGTGGATTGCAAGTCCCACCATTCCAGGTGTGGGCGTGTTGGACATTGTCATGTCCGCCCACGGAGTGGATTTGAAAGACCCATTAATTCCGAATGGGCATGTAAGACCCATTAACTCCAAGATGGGCAATGTTGGACACCGTATGAAACGTTCTTCATACGGAAGTGGATCCCGCATTTTTGCTAAGATGCGGGCTTGAGTGAACACCGACGGGTGTTTCATGGCTATACCGGTATATGCATGTGTGCAGTCCATTCCTTTGATTTTGAGCATTCATATCATGTCTTCGTATGTAGTAAGTTGTGATGTGATCGAACCTGATGATGAGTTTGTCTTATTCATATTGAATGATTATCTTATTGATATATGTACTTGCTGAGTCATGGACTCACTCTTGCGTTGTTTGTTTATTTTAGGTAACCCCTGATGTTGGCTCACTTGGGAGGGAGTAGACACGCACTACTCGTTCACATCATCCTATTCATGTTCAAGATTAAATTTAGTTCTATCTTACATTCGTTAATGATGAACTGTAATAATTAAATTATAATTGGTGAAGGAAGGATACCTTCTCCACATTGAGGTTGATTTATTACTGCATATGAACTTTCATTATCAATGAACTAAAATAAATAGATTAGATGGTGAAGGAAGGATACCTTCATCATGTCTTGGTTGTTTTGATACTATCATTAGTTGATTTTATTCGAATTCTTCCGCAATATGGATGTATGTTAGATGTTTTAGGTGACATCTTGGCTTCCGAATAGCCAGGGTGTTACAACAGAACTATAATTAGCTACATGCAAGCTTTATTTAAGTGGAGGAGGCTCTGGACTTATTTTCAGAATAAAGCAAGTTTTATTTGCAATAATGTAATACATTTAAAAGCAAGTTTGCAATTAATTCTTGTTGTTCAAATAACAGAGAGAAAATTATAACAATAGATAGATGACAACAACATCCTGGAAGTGACTAACCCAATAGTCACCACAACAATAGCATGAAGTACCCCTTCATACCACCCATGTCTAGTTTTAAGTTTTTAAAAGGTTGTAGTCTAGTTCTTGCGGGAAATAACCAAGCGTGTCCATAACCTAGGACGAGGCTATTCGAATAGTTTTAACCCTGCAGGGGTGTACCAATGTACCCACACGATAGATCGCCTTTCCACCAGCCACGGTTAGCATACTTCCTTTGGTATGCAGGCACGGCTAAGTCTAACAAGACGCTTTCCAATGGACGATGCTAATTAAGAGCCGCAACCCACAAGAGAAGGACACATTAGACAGCCTAACCGGTCTGCTAATGCTCCCCTCACAACACCACATTTTTAAAACACCCACCATCCAGCTCATAGTTAACACCTCCCAAAGTACTTAGTCAAGAGAGGTTCCATATCCCTCTCGCGAGGTTAACACGCAACAATTGCTTGGATCAATGGCGCAAGTAACTCGGTCCTTGAGGACTTAGGCACCATTCCGATCATACCCAACAGATCATACCAACATATCATTGTGCCCAAGCCAAGATATAATTTTTATTTTCAGTTTTTGATTTGCAAATTAGTAAAACACAAGGGCTGGAAGTAATGGCAATAATAATTTGATTGTGTGATCAAGATCATCGACTAGGTCGATGATCGCCCCATACTACCGATAGCTAAGCAAGTCTAAGCAGTATTTATTCGTAATCTACTAAGTGACAAGAGCTCATCCAACGAACTCTAATCACAGCAAATAACCTAGGCTCAGGTATTAGAGGATAATTATTTACCTACAGATTTTGCAACTAGGGGATTAACTAATCAATTTAACAACAAAATAGCAATGCATACATACAAGTTAAACAAAGTATTAGACTTTAAAGGTAATGAGATTAAATGGGGAATGATCAAACTGCTTGCCTTGTTGTTGTTGCTCAATTTGTTGCTGAGGGTCACTCTCACGGTCAACACACGTCGGCACCTAATCGAAAAAGCGAAAATAGCCGATAAGAACGAAGAAAACGAAAAAGACTCTAACACCAAAATGCTCTGAAAATTTTACAGCAGCAAGGGCAAGATTTTTAATGAATTTAGCAACAAGAATCAATTGATTTGGATTCCTAATGCAAAAGATATGATTAAAACAAATCAATTCGGCTGAAAATGCAATTAAATGAGGTTACTGTTCATAAATAATTTTCTATAGGTTTTCTGATCCTGAAATTTTTATGATAGGTAGTTACTGACATTCTAAGGCTAACACAAGTGGTCTCACTTCATTTAGAGTTAAAATGATCTACTTATGATTTTTCAAGTCATGAAAATGAACAAAACTAAATTGCATATGAAATCTTGTTGAAAACAGTAACATGCCTAAAACCAATTTTATTAGCAAGTTCATTATTAGAGGAAGCCAATTCATTAAAAAATGAATTTCAGAGAATTAGTTATGCAATTTACAAGTTAATTGCAAGTTTTAGAATAACAATTAAAACCTATTTCTAAATCTATTTTGAAATCTATTTTCTGGAGCCGAACCAAATTCCTATCCATTTTTAGATTAAAGTTCAGCTCAAACTAAAGCTAACAAAATTGGAATCAACCTAAATGGATTTAAAATGAATTAGTTATGCATTTTTGAAGTTTTAATACCTTTTTCAGTTTGCAAATAAACCTCTCGGGAAAATCCAAAATTCATAACGACGTGGAGGAACCTGGGCCTTAGATAAGAAATCGAACGGCCCACGCACGCTAGGAAAAGCGCACGCGTGCGACCTCCGAGAAGCCCACTGTCGGATCTAGATCCAACGGTCCACGAAAGGGAGACATTCGGGCCGTCGCGAACGTTTCACTCAATCTCAGCCGCTGATCTGGAGATGAGCGGCCCAGAGCGCGAGTCCATTTGGGTGACCCGAACAGCACACGAATCTCGACCGTAGATCATGAGATCAATGATCCAAGACGTCGGGGGTTTCGAGGGGTCCGAAAGTCACCCAGATCTAGGTCGTTGATCGCGAGATCGATGGTCGACAAAGATTGGGCTGTTCTCGACTTGAACAGTTGGTGCTGACATGCGGGGCCCGCTGTCAGTGACACTGAGTCACGCGCGTGGTTAAAACGCACGCACACAGGGGATTTGAAGATGGCGGGCCCACCGGTCAGAGACCGTGGGCCACGCACACGTGGGTTTAGTGCACGAGGTGATTAAAACGTGCGGGCCCACATGTAAGCGGCTGATAAGCAACGGTTAAGACACATTTAATGGCTGCAATGATTGAGGAATTAATCGATGTCATTACTGTGCCCGAATGAGATTACGAGCTGCTGTTTTCGTCCGACAACGACACCGACGTGTTCCCCGGCTTATCGCCGGCGACCCACGGCACGGCGGTGGGAACCAAGGGCCAAAATGAGCCCAGAATAGCCACGCCGCACACACCGTGTAGGTGGCGACCACGGAGGAGGACCACATCGGCGGCGAGCCGGAAAGAGGCGGCGCGGCCATGCACGGCCGAAAACGAAAATGCAACTGAGCTCCGCATTGATGACTAAAGCTAGTGACAATGCTTCTAGGGGCTACCAGAATGTTACCTGGGCACTTGAGAGGTCCAAAGGTGGCCGGAGCTGCTCCGGCGACGATGAACCGCACCGACGCCGAAGAAGAAGAAGTGGAGACGACGGCCTGAGCAAAATGGTTGAGACCGCGTCATCCCAAAAGCTCCATAATAGCTCATAGATGACCCATGAGCAAGGAATTAGGAAAAGAAACTCCTTACCGGCGATGAGGAAGAAGGGGGTGATTCGTCCGACAAAAACAATTCCCCAAAATTGAGCTGCTCCTGTGGAAGCAAACTGCAATTAAGTTAGGGGTTTCGTTTCAGGAAGTGAGAGGCACAATCTGAAACAAAGAGAGGGGAAGAAAAGCCACTGGAGCACGAGTTGCGCCGAGGAGCTCGAGCTCCACAATGGCGGTCGAAATGGTTTTGGCGATTTGAGCTCAGGCAAGCAGCGAGGGTGCACGCTAGAGCTTATGGGGGTGTAAAGAAAGCCAATGAAGGACTTGAGGGGCTTAAATAGCCGAGGGAACAAAGAGAACAACGAGCGCATGCTCACGGGTGAACTCCGGTCCACAGCAGCGTGCGGTCGCTTGGAGCGACGGGAGCAGGTAAGCTCGACGACTTAGAGGGCGGTACACTAACGTGCATTTAATGCGTCGCAGAGGGAGCCGTTTAAAGGGGCTCAAGGAGGTGACAAGGCACCTCCTCTCTCTTCCATGGCGTATAGGCACGCACGCACGCACGCGGCGGGAGGAGGAAGATGACCAGCGACTCGAGCAGCCCCACCAGTCAGTGACACAAAGTGGTTCGAGCCCAAAGTGTTTTAGTGGGTTGAGCCCAACCCTAAGATTTGAGTCAAAGATTTTTGGGCCGTTGGATTTCCATCCCACGGCTCAAACCAGCGCACCACTTTGAAACGGGCTCGGTGCAGCTAGTTGACTGAGCCGAAATGGTTGGCTCGAGCCCTGGGAATAGTGTACCCGGTTTGGAGTTTTAAAATTAAGAGCTGGGACTTTGAGGATTTAATTGAGGTATCAAATCAACTCCAAAATTCATGAAATTTTAACTGGAGGTTGATAACTGTAGGACTAACCTTCCATAAAATTTCCAGAGACTTTTGTGCTCTGAAATTTTCTCAAGAAATTCCAGAAAGTTATTTCAGAGGTTTGACCAAGGTTTGACTTGCCTCTAAAATACTCAATTAATTTCCAAAAATTATGAAATAAAACAGAGGTGTCACAAGGCAACCCTAGAGCCAAGGAAAATTATTTCCAAGGGTTGGACACAAGATTTCACCAAGGAGATCAATTGACTTGAGATAACTGAGGATTTTGGTTTTGGATTTCCCAAAATTCATTTACAAGAATTTCAGAAAAGCTCAGAAACATAAGGATGTGAGAAAAGTTTTAATTTATCCTCAATTTATTACATTTGAAACACAAGCCAAAATGGGGATGTTACAAAGATTGTGCAGTACTCAGCTCTTCCTGTAAGAGCCCGACATGTTGTTTCACTTCCTATGAAGTTATCAAGTAATTACAAACTAGGTAGTTCGATATCTTACCAAGCACCGGAACACTTCCTCGTCTACAGGGTTTGGAAAGGATATGACCCTTGAAGGCGTGATAGATAACCTTGCCATTAGCCACTGTCGGGAATGCTCATCAGAGATCTTGGCAAATGGTGGGGAGGCGTCCAACTGGCGTGCATGCTCGTTCTGATCCTTCCATTGCGGGATTTTACCCGCATACCCAGCGGTGCCGAGTCTATGGAGGTGCATGTTTTTTTGCCTAGAGGGCCCTGTGCACCTCACTTTCAATCCTAAAATCATTTGTCGTCTTCTTCGCCACAAAGTCTTCCCAGTACTCCTCCACGAACGGATACTTCTGGAAAAGCGTCAAATCCTTCTCCACGTAATCCTTGATAAGCGTGTTCTTGAAGGTCCTCCATGCTTTGCACGCTGCTAGCAACGCGTATCATTGCACGGAGGCCTTGTGTTGTTCCGGTATTGGGAACAATTTTAAAATTTCCTTCACTAGCACATTTTTCTGATTCTCATATTTGGTCAACTCCTTCCATGAATCATAGGTGATCTTGACCCGTTTACGTGCAACTATTCCGACCGTTGTCCGGAATGCGGACGCTGATCGGCGAGGACTCAGAGGGGCCCCAAACACATCGACTCCCGTGATGGTAAATCGACCCTTGGGCCTTTTTGATATTCCTCTTTCCTTGTGCTTGGATTTTCCAAAGGACGAAACATCAGACGCATGAGGCGACGCTGACAAAGAATGAGCGGACATCTTCACGAGAAATAGAGGTTCTGTCACACATCAACATATTATCATAAGATTCTATGTGTATGGGTATACACACCAATTAAATGACATAATTAACATATAAACATGTAAATCCTCTAAGTTAGTCAACAACACTTGATCTACTGACAGAATAGCATGTATTATGAATTGGATCACAGAACCGGAGGTTCAACCAATTAACCAACTGAAAGTAATAGACTAAATGCTAAAGATCAATCAACAGTAGTACGCATTCCATTCCAATTAGAGCTCAAGTTCAAACCCGATCATCAAAACAATTCCAGTACAAGACTATTATCATCATAAAGCATTCATCTCAAGCCCACAACACTACATTTCAATATGAACATATCAAATGCAAAGGTGTAATAAAATTGAAATGTTGTGATACTCACGAAGTAGATGGCAATCAAAGCCAAGCAATTAGAGCAATGTGTGATGGGAAGGGGTGTCGGGGTCGGCAACTCAGCATCTATTACCTTTGGGCATCGAGGGGCGGACGAGCAAGGAGCACCAGAGCAGCAGGGTGGTGTCGAAGGGGAGGAGGGGTGCCGGGTTCGGGGAAGCGGCGACTAGTGCTCAAGGAGAAGGTGGCATCGAGGATGGAGGCGACGGGCTCGGGGAGGAGGTAGCGGCTCATGCTCAGGGAGGATGCGGTGGCTCATGCTCGGGGAGGAGGCGGTGTCGAGGTCGGCAGCGACGGGCTCGGGGGAGGAGGAATGTTAGAGAAACTTAATCGTTTGAGTGGGGGTGCAGTAAACCCTAGAGTCTGAATATAAATAGGGTTGGACATCACATACGATTCCAATAAATAACCATCTGTAATATTATGTATCAAAGACGGTTTGTAGATGGAACCATCTGTGATATCTGATGTATCACAGACGGTTTGTAGATGGAACCGTCTGTGATATCTGATGTATCATAGACGATTTTTAGATGGAACCGTTTGTGATATCTGATGTATCACAGACGATTATTTATATGAAACCGTTTGTGATATATAATCACAAACGGTTTGTCTTAAGGAACCGTCTATGATATTCTTTTGTATTGCTAAATATATTTCTGTTTATTGGCTAGCCTTAGGAAATGCTAGTCATGCCTTCTAAAATAAGCAGAAAACACAACAAGTACATACATACATTCGATTTACATTCATTTTAGAAACAAGCACATCCATTTCACAAATTCAGATATAACACATTCTCATATACATAAATGCAAATTCACATATGACATATTCTCATATACATAAATGCAAATTCAGAACATATGACACATAAACATTTCATTCATCATTCCACTTGCTTATCTCCTTTAAAAAATAGCCCTTCATGATGATCGACGCGTATGTAGCTAGTTTCATCATGTCGTTCTTCCTCGACCCTTATGCCATTTCCGAAAGGAGGCAACTCATCAAATTGATTGTATTCTTCCTCGTCCACTACATTCTCAACTCCAACAATCCTTCTTTTTTCATGAAGAACTACGTGACACTTCTTATTTGCTTGGTCGGTTACACATAAGACTTGAACAACTTGGTTAGCGAGTACGAATGGTTCATCTTTGTATCCGACACGTTCGAGGTCCACGATAGTGACGCCGTACCTGTCGACCTTCACCTGTGGGAGATGAACCCAACGGCACCGAAACAGTAGGATTTTGAAAAGCACATAGTCGAGCTCCTAAATCTCCTCTATGAACCCATAGTAGTAGCTCCTCAACCCATCGATACTAAATGCATCTATGCGAACACCGCTGTTTTGGTTAGTGCTCTTTATATCCCGAGTATGCGTATAGAATGTGTACCCATTTATGTCGTATCCTTGCTATGTCACGACTGTAAATATTGACCCTTTTGCGAACCATGTCAGCATATCACTTGACGAGCTCCTAGCGAGTCGCTCCTTCAATCATTGGTTGAACCGACTGTTGTGCTGTCTTGTGATCCAAACATCCGATCGCTCTAGATTCTGTTGCCGAAGCATGTCCTTATGTTGGTCGATATACGGGGACACTTTAGTCATGTGTTGCAAGACCGTGAAATGGGCTTGAGCATACACTCTCATTTCTGGAGTGATTGCTTTTCTTATGATGGTCCCGATACCCTCGAGCCTCCCCTCATGGCGAGATCGAGGCACACCTATTGGTTTGACCCGAGCCATGTAATTGACGCTGAATTCAATGACCTCTTCAGTTGCATAACCTTCGATGATACTGCCCTCTGACCGAGATCGATTCCGTACATATGACTTGAGAATTCCTATGAACCTCTCGAACGGGTACATGCTACGTAGGAACACGGGCTCATATATCTTTATCTCTCTCACAATGTGAACAATGAGATGGACCATGATATCGAAAAACAATGAAGGAAAATACATCTCAAGATGACATAGAGTTATCACCACCTCGTCTTGCAGAGCATCTAGTCCTTCGGGATCGATGACCTTTTGAGCAATTGTGTTAAAGAAATAACACAACCTCATGATTGTCGCTCAGACCTTGAACGGCAAAATACTTCTAATTGCAACAGGAAGCATCTGTGTCCTCAGCACATGACAATCATGAGACTTTATGCCAATTAACTTCAAATCTTCCATCGAAACAAATTTCTTCATGGTTGCAGAGTAACCGCACAGAACTTTCACACCATGCAAGCACTGGCATAATTCACTTCTCTTGGCCTTGGACAGAGTGTAACAAGCAGGGGGAAGATACATTCATCCTTTATCAGTCTTTGTTGGTGCTAACTCAGGTCTAATGTCCATATCAACCAAGTCAAGCCGTGCATTGACACCATCCTTTGTTTTGTCAAGAATGTTTATTAAGAGGCCAATCAAGCTATCACATACATTCTTCTCTACATGCATAACGTCGATGCAGTGGCGAACTTCTAGGTGCTCCTAATAAGGTAAGTCCCAAAATATTGATCTCTTCTTCCAGCTGTTCTTCTCACGGGTCCTCGATTTACGTCCCTTTCTAAGCATAATATCTAAATCCTTAACCATATTATAGACCTCTTTTCTACTTAAATGACTTAGAGCTAAACTGTCCTCCTTCTCTCCGTTGAATTGTTTCTTCATCCAGTGGTATGGGTGAGCCCAGCGGAGGAACCTAAGGTGACGCATGTATACGGTTTTACGCAAGTGCTTCAGCCACACACTCTCGGTATCATCTAAGCAGTGAGTACATGCTTTAGACCCTTTTGTACTCTAGCCCGACAGGTTAGCAAGGGCAGGATAATAATTTATAGTGCAGAATAACAAGGAGTGTACAGTGAAGCACTCTCGTTTGTACGCATCCCATACCTGTACCCCTTCGATCTACAGTATTTTTAGATCTTCCATCAATGGTGCTAGGTACACATCAATATCATTCCCAGGTTGCTTCGGCCATTGGATAAGTATCGACAGCAAAATATACTTCCACTTCATACACAACCAAGGAGAAAGGTTGTACATACAGAGAATCACAGGCCAAGTGCTATGTCGGCTGCTCATGTTACCGAAAGGATTCATTCCATCTGTACTCAATCCAAACCTTATATTCCTCTCTTCCGCACTGAAGTCTGCAAACCTCCTATCGATGTTTCTTCACTAGGTGGAATCAGCAGGGTGTCTTAGCTTTCCATCCTGTTTACGCTCCTCCGAGTGCCAACGTAGCAGTTTTGCCTCCTTTGGGTTCGCAAAAAACCGCTTCAAACGGGGACTTATAGGAAGATACCACGTCACCTTAGCAGGAGGTCCTTTCTTCACCTCGATTCCCTCGCCGTCATCTAATTGATTCTTACGCTTGTATCGGGATGCGTTGCACACCAAACATACATGCATGTTTGCGTACTCTTTACGGTAGAGGATACAGTCGTTCGGACATGCATGTATTTTTTCCACTTTCATTCCCAACGAACAAAGAACATTCTTGGCTCTGTAGGTGGTTTTGGGCAACTCGTTTCCATCCAGAAATATATCCGCTAAGAGACCTAACAGCGCTATGAAACTCTTGTTGGACCAACGGTTACATGCTTTCAATTTCAGCAATTCAAGCACGGTGACAACCTTGTGTATTCCGGCTTGCAGCTCAGGAACAAAGACTTCTCCGAGTCCTCCATCAAGCCCTCGAATTTGCCAAACTCTCTCTCTCACTATATTTCACTTTTGCATCACGAAGCATCTGATCCGAATTGTCATCGTGCAGCCTATCCGGATCAAAACCACAATCGACATCATCCGGCAGCATATCGTTGACTTCGTCGGTGATGTCGTTATTACTACCTTCTTGTATAATCTGCTCTTCACCGTGATTAGTCCAACGTGTATACTCCTTTTTGAAACCCCTTCGAATCAAGTGTGCTTCGATCTGTGCTTGATTGTTAAACATCTTCAGATTCCCGCAGTCAATGCATGGACAGTACATATATTTTGCCCCCTGATTCAACATATCCCTCTCGGCAACTCTTGTAAAAGCACAATGCCATTAATGTACTTTTCACTCACATGGTTCTTAGCGTACATCCAGCTTTGGTCCATCACACGGTTCGTGTTGAAAACTCTAGAAATAAATAAAAGGGTGACCATGGGCTTCACTAGCAATTGCGACGTAAACGCCCGAAACTACTCAAATTAAAGGATGCTTATGCTCCAGTAGCTCACCTCGATCACAAGGAAGGTGTCAATGAAGTCGGCCGAGGAAGGTCCAAGGTGGCTGGTTGTCGGTGAATAGAGGCAACGGCGGCAAGCTCCTTGGTGACAGGTCTTCTCGGCGGAAATAAACTGAAACGAAGCACATACATAGCTTTAGGGGGGACATATAGGTGGGGAAATCAAACTTGGTGGGGTCAAGCACTCACCGGAGAAGAGTTGGCGTCGATGGCGGTAGCGGTGACAGAGAGGTCTACGGGGACAGCTCGGTGTGGACGACAATAGCTGAAATGGACCACACAATTGATTGGGCTCAGTGAGGTGAGGCGATACTAAAACAGGGCACAGGAAGAAGACTGTTGAAGAGTATACTGCAACGGATGATAAGTAAGCGAGCAAAACGGTGCACCATCTATGATGGAATAATTTTCAGAGACGGTTTTTAACCAAAAAAAAACCGTCTGTAATATGTAGTAATATCACAGACGGTTATTATTAAGAACCATCTGTGAAGTATCATAGATGGTTATCAACAAAAAAAAACCGTCTGTGATATATAGTAATATCACATACGGTTATTATTAAGAATCGTCTGTGATACTTCACAGACGGTTTTCATCATAAACCGTCTATGATATTACCTGTTCACATACGGTTTTTAGCGCAGTTAGTAACACAGACGGTCTCTAAACCAAAACCATCTGTGATGTAAAGTAATATAGACGGTTTTGGTCAACCGTCTGTGATGAGACGTCCAGTATTAGCCTTTTTGTAGTAGTGTATGGCCCGACTAGTAAACTAGTAAACACGCATATGTCGGCCTGATCTTTCACGATACCAGCAAATCGACAGCTCAATCTTCTACTTGTCTCAGCCAAGAAAACAGCAACAATCTTCCGTCGTTTCCCACGCACACCAGCAATAGGTTTGGGAATTGATACAGGTGTGTGCGCAGCAACACCAACACCAATCCGTAGCTCGACCTCCTTAAGATCTGTAGGACAGCATCGACTCTCTAGTACTTGTGCAGCCCCAGAAGCAATGAAACCAACACAGAGAGATGGGAGGACAAGCGCAGCAGCCAACCGAGCTCTAATCTCAGTTCCTTTGAACAGCAGCTCCTGGTCTTCTCACATTCTACCTGTGCCAGTCTTAGAACAACAAGCAAATCTTCCACCCGAGAGCACCTCAACTCACGAACAGAGGAATAGATCACAAGATCAGCCCACAACTTCGATCCACAAGATCAAAGACCCGCAGCCCCAATGAACTCCTGAGGAAACTCACATAATCCCAAGAAACGATATGGTCGCCATAAGGGCGTTTTCTGGTTTTTCTTTACTTCATGCAAAAACTGATCCTCATGGGACACGCCCCCTGGCTTTTTATTTGTGCACGCAGGCACTAAGCCAACTCCGACCGACTCAAAGACCTTCGGTCAAAAGAAACACACGCACGCCTTCCAGAATACAAAATGTGTATAATGAGGACTCCTATTCAGAAATACTTGGAAAAGGAAACTACTATCAAAGATAAAAGGAAACTCAAACTTAAAAAAATAAAACTGACTCAAATGGATATTCGGATCGGAATAGACCCGATCCGTATGGAGTAAAAATTGGTATACACGCCCGTTCTGGTTTCTGGCTCGAATTCTCTACGTGTATTTTCCTCTCCCTCCCACGCGCGTGTTTCTAGCTCACACGTGTTTCTGGCTCGGGCTTGCTTCAGGCTTCTCACGCGCTGCTTGCATGCATGCTGTGCTAGGTGCAGAACACACACACTCTGCTTGCATGCATGTTGTGCTATCCTCGTATGTTGAGCAGTTTTTATTTTTTAATCATTTTTATAAAAATATTTTAAAGATAGCACCTTTCTAACTTTATTTCCAATTCTAACCCTTTTGGTCACCTCCATTGGGCCACCAGCTCGCCGGAAGTCTCCCTTTTGCGTCAAGTGGGAATTTCTGTCTACCCGACACCAGCACATCTAAATGACACAACCAGCAGAGGAATATTGCAAATTATTAAGCCAAGTCTGTCCCACACCAGACTTGTAGAAGTACAGAAGGGCTTTACAAGGCGCAGCTCGCGGACTAATCCTTAACTCACATGGGCAACTTTCAATAAAACTCTGGTCTCGATCATTGAAATAAATCGATCCCATGCATCAACCTGCACTAACCTTAACAACTATTTCGCTCAAGTCTAAACCAGTTTTTATTTTATTTTGCTTTTCAAAATCATTTACAAAATTTTCATGCTATACCAATGTCATAGACTCATTTTTAAACAATAATTGAAGATTTGGCTAAAATTCCCAAATTGAACATTTTTTATCTATGCATGACTATGCGTGTAATTTTTCCCAAAGGTTCGTAGTTCATGTTATTGCATCAACTAGGTTTTCATCTAAGGTGACAAGTATGTTTGTTTCAATGTCAAGATTGGTTGTACAATGGAATTGGAAATAACTATAATTTTCAAACAGGAATTTAAATTAAATTGAATATAAATAAGCAGGCAATAAAAATTTAAAATAGAATTTAAATAATTTAAAATACTAGGATTCAAATATGATCAATAGATTTAACTTTCCTTTCTCAATTAATTGTTGTTTTGAAACGACATCAAAATCTGACTCTTCGAAGTCGTCGAAAACTATACGTGAAAATAAGCCAAACTCAATTAAAATTAAAATAAACTCCAAATTAAATTATTTAAGTGCCTAATTCCTTTCCCCAAGCCATTTTTTACTTTAAAATCCAGAAAATTCAAGAAAACTCTTTTAATTTTTAGAAAATCAAATAAAATAATAACTTTATTTAATTTATTTTTGGTAACTGAATTTTGGAATGTTACATGAACTTCCTTATCCAAACAGCCTTCTCTGTGGCTTTGGAAGTTGCAATATACTTAGCGTTCGTTGTAGAATCAGTAGGGGTGCAAACGGGTCAGGTTATTCCCAATCTATCCAGAGTCGAATCCAGTCTAGACCGAATTAGGGAAGCAAATTTAGTATACGATCAGATTTGGTACCAGTATTGGATAGTTGAATTCATATTCGGTGTCAAAATTGGGAACACTACTATCCACTTGAATAGTATCAGTAAGCGGATATCGGTTTACTATCCGACCAAATATCCGGAAACCATCTCTACTACTTAAAAATACGAGTTGGTGGTGGTCCGTCCTCCTTTATGCGATTTGAGCTGTTGGATCTGCCCTCCTTCATGAGATATGAGCCGTTGGATGCATCTCCTTTCTCGGTTCCTCCGTGCGCACGGTTCGCCGAGCGATCGTCCCCTCCCCACCCACGACTCACCCCACTTTGACACCCACTTCTCCTCCACGAACTGCCCGCCTGACCCTTCCCCCCATCTGCCCCGCGCCTCCCTCGCCTCCGCGCCCACCGCCGTGACCTCCGTGGCCGTCCCTCCCTCCCATCCTCCGCACTCGTGCCGCGCTCGCCCCTCGCCTCCGCGCCTGTACCTCCCTCCCATCCGCATTGCCTTCGCCTGCCGCGACCCCCTCGCCCCTCAGCCACCGCCTCCACACCCCGTGATCCCTCGCCGTCCTCCTCCGCGCCCATGGAGAAGATCTCTGCCACCGTCTGTAGGGAAACGGGTAGGTTACACTAGCGCAAATTAAAAAATTCTACCCGTAAACCAAGATCACTGCAGTTATAGATCACGGTCTTACCACTAGACGTGCAGGTGCGGAAGTTGATGCAGCACATCGGGGCAGTGTAGTTGTACTAAGTTGATGCAGCACGTCGGGGCAGAGTAGTCGTACTACTTCCTCGTCCTCGTCGTGGTGTCCCACGTACAGCTCCTCTCTTGCGGTTCGTCCCAACGCTACAGATGCAGCGCCCTCAAAGGTATCCACACGTATGGGAGGAAGCGACGCACGCCGGACTACTAGATCCGCGCGAGCGACTAGGGCGTGGGAGAGGTGGCGGCTAGGGTTTGAGGATGTCACGAAAAACTCATCCCTCAATCCTGTACGCCCCTGCCCCCCCTTTATAGACGTCCTTACAATGGGTTTCTACAAATAGTGGCCCATTAGGACTCAATGCCTAGTCTAATTCGGATCCAATCCGAATTAGGCTTCAGCCCCTTAAGTGTGTGACCCTATGAGTTCACGTATGTTTAGACATGACGCAAGTACACATACTTGGTCAATAGTTGGTAGCGGCCTCTAGCAAGACGTGCCAACTCCTAAACGTACACAAAGATCATATCGGACGAACCATCACAACGTTATGTACATGCCAATCCCTTTGTCTCACGATATTCGGTCGAGCTCCAAGCTGACCACTCTTTCTCGATCCTGTGATCCGGAATCCATTACTAGGTTAACTCTTAACCTTAAATAGCATGGCCATGCATTTCTGGATCCGATCACTCGAGAGGCCCAGAGATATCTCTCTCAGGTAGAGAGGGGCAAATCCCATCTCGATCGACCATACCGCAAAGATGCTTCATGACAAACCCAAAGCTACCTTTATAACTACCCGATTCACGAGTAGCGTTTGATAGCCCCTAAGTAGGTCGATTCACATCTCAAGTACATGCGACAATCTCAGGTCTAAGGACAAGGCGTACACATTGTGTAGAGAGAACCATAAGTATAATAGCTATGTCTCATGTTGGGTCGGTCCAACCCCATGTTCTAAACATGTGTCCACATTATTGGTTTGACCTCTCCATGTCTATGACCTGTGAAACATGGTCATCAACCGATACATGTGCTAATCCATCATTCACGTGTGTCCTCACATGAACTCCGACTAGGGACAACTTTAGAATAACCATATAAGTAAAGAGTTTCACAAGCAAGTCACATACTTGTTAATCAACACAAAGGCAATATTCAAGGAACATTTATTAAATCATGGATACAACGAAATATCATCATCTCTATGATTGCCTCTAGGGAAAATCTCCAACAGTCTCCCACTTGCACTAGAGTCAATCTAGAAGATATCTAATACCCATAGCTCTTGTGTGCGCCTCATGCTTAGGCTGTGGAAGAGGCTTCACAAAGGATCTCAAACATTCAAACTGTGTATTTTGCATATCTTTAAATCTCCTCGATTGAGGATCTCTCGAATGAGATGAAACCGCCAGATATGTGTTTGTTCTTTTGGTGATTCCTCGGCTCCTTGGCTTGCGCAATGGCCCCACCGTTATCACAAAGAAAGATCCAGAGGATCGCACGCACTAGGAACCACACCTAGTTCGATTATGAACTTCCTTATCCAAACACCTTCCTTTGCTGCTTCAGAAGCCGCAATGTACTCGGCCTCCATTGTAGAGTCAACAACAGTCTCCTGCTTGGAACTCTTCCAACTAACTGCACCACCGTTCAAAATGAACACAAAACCCGATTGCGATTTGTAATCATCTTTATCGGTTTGGAAGCTTGCATCGGTGTAACCATTTACAACGAGCTCTTCCTCACCTCCGTAGACTAGGAACACATCCTTAGTTCTTCTCAAATACTTAAGGATGTTTTTAACCGCCCGATGACTTTCACCGATCACCGGTATCTGCTCGTAACACTTAGAGCATAGGAAACATCTCAAGCGAGTACATATCATAGCATACATGATAGATCCAATGGCGAAGCATATGGAATCTTAGTCATGCGATCTCGCTCATCAGTTGTCGAAGGACACTGAGTCTTGCCAAGATTTATGCCATGAGACATGGGCAAGAACCCTTTCTTTGCCTCCTCCATGTTGAACCGTTTCAACACTTTGTCAATGTAAGTACTCTGGCTTAATCCTATTAGCCTTTTTGATCTATCTCTATAGATCTTAATACCCAAAATATATGCCGCTTCCCCTAAGTCCTTCATTGAGAAACTATTTTTCAGTGAGGTCTTAACGGACTCGAGCATAGGAATATCATATCTAATCAGTAATATGTCATCTACATATAAGATTAGAAATACGAGCGAGCTCCCACTTGCCTTCTTGTAAACACAAGATTCTTCTTCGTTTTTGATGAAGCCAAACCCTTTGACCACTTCATCAAAACGAATGTTCCAACTCCGAGATGCTTGCTTCAATCCATAAATGGATTTTTGAAGTTTGCATACTTTTGTAGCATTGTTTGGATCGACAAAACCCTCGAGCTGTATCATATACACGTCCTCGGTTAAATTTCCATTAAGGAAAGCCGTTTTGACATCCATCTGCCATATCTCATAGTTGAAATATGCAACAATAGCTAGAATGATCCGTATAGATTTAAGCATCGCTACAGGCGAGAAGGTCTCATCGTAGTCAACTCCTTGAACTTGCCGAAAACCTTTTGCGACAAGTCGAGCTTTATGGATATGAACATTTCCATCCATATCAATCTTCTTTTTATAGATCCATTTGCACTCTATGGTTTTAACGCCATCAGGCGGGTCAACCAAATTCCAAACTTGATTGTCTCCCATGGATGCTATCTCGGATCTCATGGCACTATGCCATTTCTCAGAGTCTGGGTCCATCATTGCTTCCGCATAGGTCATAGGCTCATCATTGTCTAACAACAACATATCTCGCGCATTACGGAGCCTTTCTGACCTTCATGGTGGTGGTGCTTCCTTTGCCATGGGTTCCTCAACTTGTTCTGCCACATGGGCATCATTCGTCGAGTATTCCCCGATTGGTTCATCTTGAACCTCTTCAAGCTGCACCATTCTTCCACTTGTCTCCCTGTTGAGAAACTCTTTCTCTAGAAAAACACCACTTCGAGCGACAAACACTTTGCCCTCTAGTCGGTTGTAGAAGTAATATCCAAAGGTTTCCTTCGGATATCCCACGAAAATGCATTTATCCGACTTGGGTGTGAGCTTGTCCGACTGTAGTTGCTTGACAAACGCCTCACATCCCCAAATCTTTAGAAAAGACAAACTGTGACTCTTCCCAGTCCATATCTCATATGGTGTCTTAACTACGGATTTAGACGGTACCCTATTAAGTGTGAAAGCTGTCGTTTCTAGAGCGTAACCCCAAAAGGATAATGGTAGATCTCACTGGCTCATCATCGATCGAACCATGTCCAACAAGGTCCGATTACGCCGCTCGGATACCCCGTTTCTTTGACTAAGTTGATGCAGCACGTCGGGGCAGAGTAGTCGTACTACTTCCTCGTCCTCGTCGTGGCGTCCCACGTACAGCTCCTCTCTTGCGGTTCGTCCCAACGCTACGATGCAATACCTCAAAGGTATCCACACGCACGGGAGGAAGCGACGCACGCCGGACTACTAGATCCGTGCGAGCGACTAGGGCGTGGGAGAGGTGGCGGCTAGGGTTTGAGGATGTCACGAAAAACTCATCCCTCAATCCTGTGCACCCCTGCCCTCCCTTTATAGACGTCCTTACAATGGGCTTCTACAAATAGAGGCCCATTAGGACTCAATGCCCAGTCTAATTCGGATCCAATCCGAATTAGGCTTCAGCCCCTTAAGTGTGTGACCCTATGGGTTCACATATGTTTATACATGACGCGAGTACACATACTTGGTCAATAGTTGGTAGCGGCCTCTAGCAAGACGTGCCAACTCCCAAACGTACACAAAGATCATATCGGACGAACCATCACAACGTTATGTACATGCCAATCCCTTTGCCTCACGATATTCGGTCGAGCTCCAAGCTGACCACTCTTTCTCGATCCTGTGATCCGAAATCCATTACTAGGTTAACTCTTAACCTTAAGTAGCATGGCCATGCATTTCTGGATCCGATCACTCGAGGGGCCCAGAGATATCTCTCTCAGGTAGAGAGGGGCAAATCCCATCTCGACTGACCATGCCTCGCAGCATGCTTCATGACAAACCCGAAAGCTACCTTTATAACTACCCAGTTACGGAGTAGCGTTTGATAGCCCCTAATTAGATCGATTCACATCTCAAGTACATGCGACAATCTCAGGTCTAAGGACAAGGCGTACACATTGTGTAGAGAGAACCATAAGTATAATAGCTATGTCTCATGTTGGGTCGGTCCAACCCCATGTTCTAAACATGTGTCCACATTATTGGTTCGACATCTTCATGTCTATGACCTGTGAAACATGGTCATCAACCGATACATGTGCTAATCCATCATTCACGTGTGTCCTCACATGAACTCCGACTAGGGACAACTTTAGAATAACCATATAAGTAAAGAGTTTCACAAGCAAGTCACATACTTGTTAATCAACACAAAGGCAATATTCAAGGAACATTTATTAAATCATGGATACAACGAAATATCATCATCTCTATGATTGCCTCTAGGGCATATCTCCAACACCGTCCGCTTCTGCCCGATAGCCCCCGCCTCCTCCGATGATTCCTCCACATCTGGCGACGATCGTGAGTGGCGCATCGACAACACCTGCATCTCCCTCCTCCACCGCACTGCTCCCGTCCCCAGGCCTCCTTCGGCTTTGGTAAGCCACCGCCCCTCCCCCTCCCTCCTCCCATCTCGAACCCTCCCTCTCTAACCCTACTCTCGTGCTGAACTCAAGACCACGTGTTCGACGAGACGGCCACCAACGCGCTAATCTACGGCGTGCTCGTGCGTTCCCTCATCCTCGCCGACGTCGACAGCTTCAACGGCACCGCCTTCGCCTACGGCTAGACCAGCAGCGGCAAGACCTTCACCATGAATGGCTCTGGCGACCACCCGGGGATCATCCCGCTCGCCGTCCGCGATGTCTTCGACACTGCGCAAGAGGTTAGATACTGATCTCCAATGCCCAACACGACGAGACTTTCATTAATTAGATACTGAGATTGCTTTATTCTGTACCGTCGGTTGGATTTTGGTCTCGAGGTAGGCTGCGGACCGTGAGTTATTAATCAGGGTGTCGTACGTGGAGATTTACAATGAGAAGATCAATGACCTCCTGATGCTCGGGAGTCAGAAGCTGCCGATTCATGGAAGTTTGGATGTAAGTGCAAGAAATGATCCGGATTTTCTTCAGATTACAAGACAGGTTATGTAACTATTTCTGTTTTTGCTGCTACAGCGCGGTGTGTATGTGGCTGGCCTGCGAGGGGAGATTGAGAACAGCGTCGAGCAAGTGTTTGAGCTCCTTGAACTTGGAAAAGGTACCATTTCTGTCCATACACTATTTTACTTGTTCAAGTACCTATTTTGCTTTTTTTTCCCACCAGTTTAGAAGCTTTTTTCAGCTAATAGGCATTTTGGGGAGACAAACATGAATGTGCGGAGTAGCCGGCCCCATACTATTTCCAGGATGGTATGTAATTCTGAATCCACAAGTGATTGAAGTTGTTTCAAGACCATTTACATAGAGTGAAAGTGATGTCAAAACTCTGGATTTTGTCGTTCTATTGGTCACAGATCATCGAAAGCAGTGCTAAGGACCAGATGGACTCTGGAGATGCTATCCGTGTATCTGTCTTGGTATGTGCTGCTCACTCAATACCCATGTATGAAGTAAAGTAAGTGTGTCAAGAATGCCGTGACTAACACTGTTTCTTTACATGTAGAACTTGGTGGATTTAGCTGGTTCAGAAAGAATTGCCAAGACAGGAGCTAGAGGGGTACGTCTCAAGGAGGGGAAGCATATTAACAAAAGCTTGATGATTCTTGGAAATATCATCAATAAGTTGAGTGAGAACGGAAGCAAAGGTATGTCTATGGAGTATTACATGAATTCTTTCTCATGTGCCTCTGAATTGTAACTTTCTATGACTAAACTGTACCAAGCTTTGACGGTTAATATGAGATGAGATTAGTCCTATAATTTTATACAGTACCAACAATACATACATCTAGGTGCGTGCAGCAGCTCTGATTTAGTGATGTAGTGTGAACTGGTAATTTCATATGGCTCTGAAAAATCTAAGGTCTTAGTCCCAATTCCTCAACTGACATTCTTCACCATGTTTTGAGGCTTTGGACAGTCTCTTCTCTTTATGGAATTTGACAATCCTTTATATTAGTGTCATTTAAAATATTTTACGCTGCTCTAATTTGCATCTATAACTTACAGCTTGGTGCTAGAACCTCACTACCAGGGTTAGTAGCTGCAAAGGTTGGAGCAGATGTCACGCCAATAGACATTGGCATTATTCAGAAGTTAGCTCCAACCCCATCCGTCTAGACCTAAAATGCAAAGGATGCCATAGTGCACCTTTTCAGTACTCTAGGTTGGAATCCTTATTAGCTAATCCTTCTCGATGACTCAACATTAATTGTTTTCCTATTTTGTTTTCAATTAATAGGTCCTGAACAACATCAGACAAATATGCGGTGTCAACAATGGTAACTGCACTGTAGGCTTTGATTTGGAGAAATTATTTTTACATGTTACATCCTATGAGAACGGCTTTACATGTAGTCCATAACCATGGCTTCCTGGTCGTCACGGTAGTGGTGTGACGACCGACGGAAGGAGAGGCGATAGTGCAGCAGCTTGCGGAGCATCACCGTTTGCTTTCTTCCTTTCAATTGCAGGTTGGCCTCATGGTTCCCTTATCCCTTTTGTGATGAACAAATTCTGTGTTGTTTTGTGTCTCTTTTCCTGCACTAACTCCTTCTCGTTCCTTCAGTTTTGCTCCGTTCCCAATCGAAAATCCAGGCGTGATGGATTATAGTTATAGTTTAATTGCAGGTTGCACAACATTGGACTTCCTTCCATTTTCTGGTTGTTTCTTTTGATAGACTATTGTTCTATCAGGGTTCAGGAGCAATAGAAGGTATTCCTTCCTATCACTTGCTGTGTAATTATTCTCTACGTGAATCCTAATACTAACTATGTGTATGTCTTTTCCCTGTAGGTTAGAAGAATGGCAAGGTTTGCAGGATCTGCAAGAAGCATGGAATTTATATTAATGTAATACATTTTTTTTGGATGACTTTATTTGGAAAAGATAGATATGATCAAAGTGACCTGACCAATGTTGGTTCTTATTAGCCATTCATTTCTAAACAAAATTGCTAAAAAATATATTTCATTCTTAATGTTGTTATGTAGGCTTGCTTTCAACTCTTGTGGTGTGGCATTGCTTCAAAAAACCAACCAGTCAAATGAACGAGTCATGTTGGTCTTCCAGTTGTTCAGCCCTACAAGAAATATAAAAACTATATGGTGAGCTACTTATCAACTATTGCAAACACATGTTTTTTTAATATACACTAAGGGCATCTCCAATAGTTAGAGATAACTTTGTCTCTAACATATGCTACATTATCTTTAGAGACAACATCGTCAATTTATATTTTATAATTTTTCTTTGAAATGGGCCTACATGTCAACTAGAGTAGATTAATATATCATGCCTTGTTTCACGTGCACGACCGTCTCTTTAGGAAAAGACGACGTGTGCTCTTTCTCCTTCCCCTCTCTTCTCCACGTAGGATTTTTGTTGACGTGACATAGCTAAGAGATGACAATAAATACACTATTGGAGATGCCCTAAGCAGTATACCTGGATACTTGCGTCCACAATGACACGTCGTGTTGTTTATTCATTCTTGCTTATTCATTCTTGCTTCCCTTTTTTGGCACTTGATTGTCTAAATGAATATGCTTCTGCATATGCCCAAAATCAAAGGTAGACAAGTAAACTCACATACGATTTTCATGTAGTTTTGGCATAATATTTGCTTATTTTTCTCTATTCTATGAAATAGAAAAACTATGCCAGTCTGTGAGTTTGATTTGACTGGCTTGTTGTGCTGTGTATGTGAAACTTGTTGGGGTCCGACACTTGTGCCAGATAGCACTGACACCGAGCATGCAACAAGATCACCTTTTGTATTCATGTAGAACTAATTGTATTCTTCTTTGTGTCATATTTGTTTTCACTTTTGTATAATTCTTTTGAAAAGTTTGTCCCACATTTGTATGGGGGCATTTAGGAAGAATTGAAACACATTCAAGTTGAAATGTTAAATTGGTTCTATTTTTTAAAAATCATATGGACAACCTGATTTATCATTTATTAGTTTGTATTCATGTTTTAAGACAAGTGTCAACTGTTAACCACATCCAGACTGTATTGTTGCCCGTTGTAGTCATTTTAAATTTCCTCGATGTTATGTTAGGTGTGTAATGTTTGTATGCGTTCGATTGCGTGTACACTCAATTACTGGGGAAAACATCATTATTTTTTAAATGCTTCCAAGGTTTGATTTTGATGTTGTTTGCAGGGCTATTTCGTCCTAAATAGGCCATGGGTGTTTTTGTACAGTGCTTCAGAAAGCAAAGATTGAAGAAGATTGAGTCAAGACTCAAGACTGATCTGACTTTTGGTTTTGTTACTTTCTGTGTGGTTTTAAGTTTTGACCTTCCTCTAAGATTGCAAATTTGTCAAACCGTGTAGTTTACCATCCAGACATTTGCATGATTTAACAACAATAAGTGAAAAGTTATCACTTTCTTGGTGGTGGGTTTTAAGATGGATAAAAATATGGTTGGCATGGGATAGTTTTGACGTCCTTCATGCTTAAATAACAGGGATGTTCAATGTGTGTTCTGTTTTTGCTAAAATGTGGCAGGTATGCTATTCTGATTCTTAATACAATATGTTTCTCTGTTGGATATTCCGTAGCAACGCACGGGCATGTAACTAGTAACATAACAAATTACCAAGCCACAGCCCAGCCCACGAAACGGTTAAGTTTTAGCCTGGTTGACTCAAACCCACCACAGTAGAAATAATGCAAAAGGTGCACCCGCAATGTTTCAATACTGGAACCTGAGGCATGTCAGACGTGGTAACCAGCTGGACAACAGCTTTCTTTGTAAGTATGTAAACAAGAAACATAAATATGCCCATACAAAATTCATCTATAATTACTCGCCCACAACACCAGGATATATATACTAATAAAAGAAAAAGTTTCTTATGTCATGATATATTAAATATAGTTATGATGATATACTATGTGTGCATAAAACTATAATGGTACATCTATATGTGCATTTTTTAAAATGTAATATATGCAAAAAAATATTCCTTTTTGTATGCATGTACTATTTGGCTATATTATCCGTTTCTAACTTGATCCTTCATGTATCCATCCCAATGTTCCCGTGTCGGAAACTCTGAATTCGCATTCGTATCCTGGCCTTATCATATCCGACTCTAAACACGAGAAAAAAATATGAGTTAGGATACGGTATTAACAATGTATGTCTAAATCTGACCCCGTTTGCACCCGTAAGAATCAGCAATTATCTCTTGCTTGGAACCTTTCAGCTAACTGCTCCTCCATTAAGGCAAAACACAAATCTAGACTGTGATAAAAAATCATCTTTATAGGTTTGAAAGTTAGCATCGGTGTAACCATCCATTTACAATGAGCTTTTCCTCACATTCATAAACTAGGGACACATCCTTAGTACTTCTCAAGTACTTTAGGTGAAGGGATACGGGTAGGCTACACTAGCTGGCAATTCAAAAATTCTACCATGTAAACCAGGAAGTCATGCAAGTAAGAGATCATAGATCGTTACTACTAAACGCACAGTGTAGCATTTCGCAACCCCTACGTGTATTATTACACATATAGGAAACCATATTGATCTCAGGTCTAAAGATTATACACCATCATTACTTCATACCAATTTATGACACACAAAATCATAACAATCTCAATAGTCTCTCAAGGTGGATCAATCCAACACCATGTTCTCTAACATGTGTTCACATTATTGATTCGATATTCTCATATCCATGATCGGTGAAACATGGTCATCAATCAATACATGTGCTGGTCGCTAAGTCACCAGTGTCCCGACTAGTGACATCCGACCAGGGATACATTTAGAATGTCATCATATAACTTAAAGTGCTTCACCAACAAGTCACATACTTGTTAATCTTTAAAAATGATAATTCATCCAAGGAACATAATAACATTTATTTTATAACTCATAAACATAGACATGATATAATCATCACTATAATTGCCTCTAGGACATATAACCAACATTAGGATGTTCTTAACAGCTATCTAGTGACCTTCACCTGGATTTCACTTATATCTGCTCGTAAGACTTAAAGCATATGACACATTTGGTGTGTACAAAGCATGATGATATACATAATATACCCAATAGCATAATCATATGGAATCTTACTCAACTTGTCTCGCTCATCAAGTGTCGAACGACACTGACTCTTCTTGCTAAGACTAATACCATAAGACATGGGCAAGAAACTGTTCTTGGTATCCTGCGTGTTGAACCACTTCAACACCTTATCAACGTACGTATCTTGGCTTAATCTAATTAGCCTTTTAGACATACCTCTATACATAGTTATGTACAAAATATATGTTTCATTTCCTAAGTCTTTCACAGAGAAATTATTTCCTAATGAAGCCTTGACATATTCAAGCATAGGAATGTCATTTCCGATCGATAATATGTCATCAAAATATAAAATCAGAAAAACAAGTGCGCTCCTACTAGCCTTTTTGTAAACAGATTGCTCTTATTCATTCTTGATGATGCCAAACCCTCTGACTCCATCAAAATGAATATTCCAACTCTGAGACATTTGTTTCAATATATAAATAGATTTCTAAAACTTGCATATTTTTTAAGCATTTCGTGGGTCAACAAAACCTTCAGGTTGTGTCATGTACATATCCTCACTTAGGTTCAGGAAAATCTTTGGGCTGAAACCCTATTTTCGGCTGAGTCCATAGCCAAAGCCCAACCCAACTTCACTGGCCCATTTCCGCCCATGGCCCATTTTCTCTCTCCCGCTCGCGTGCGCGCCCTGGCCCCATCGGTCAGCTGCACGTGTGGGTCACTGCCACAACTTGAACTCCGTCGTCGCCCCGTTTCCTTGGCGTTCGTGCCAAGGGCTCTCCCGGCCGCCAAGCATAAAAGGGGGTAGCTCAAAATCTGCACCGCTGCTGCTCAAAATCCCGAACCCTAGCAGCCAAAATTGCTCGGAGTATAAAAGTCACCGCCGCAACCTTTGTCGTCGAGTTCCTCCGCCGTTAGTGCACCTCGAGCTTCATCATCACCACCGTCGAGATTGCAAGGAGCTGATCTACAACGTCGTCACCTCGAAGTTGCTGGAGCATCACCGGAATCCCACTTCCATTGACACCGTGCGCCTCTGCCGCTTTGACCTTGCCACCGACCAGCTCAGTCATCCCATCGTGACCATGAGTACATCACTGAGTTCACCGCCGCTCTAGCTACCCAATGCGCACCTCTGTGTCCACCGTTGTGGCCGCAATCGCCGCCGACCATCGGGACCCAAGCGCCACCACCATCACTATCGTCCACATCACCGCCCATGTCACCCCGTTGCTTGTGTGTCAGCCATGTCAGTGCCACCTTAGTGACACATGTGCCACGTGTCTAATCCAGCCACGTCAGCACCACCCACATTCCAACTGTAAACCAAAGTCGGCGTAGGATTGGTCAACGGTAGACCTAGCCACTAACATGTGGACCCCACCTGTCAGATCCACTTTACCATAGACCAGTGAGCCATAGACCCGTGAGCTAGAGCTATGGACTTGGTCCATAGACCAAGGGGCCCACCTGTCATCCTCTATTCCCTATTTTTTGAATTTTATTTTAATTCTAAAATTATTGCTGACATCATGCTGACGTAATATTTCAGGATTTACTTCAGAAAGAAATTCTAAAAATGCAAAATAGTGTTTTCTTTCCCTTTTTCTTCGATTTAAATCTTTTGAGAGTTAGTTCTTCCTCATACGAACTCCGATTGAACCCATTCAAGTTTCTAAATTCAAGCTCTACCTTCCTGAGATTTTTATTTATTTTTTAGTGTTTATTTATTGCTCTGTTTTGTATTTATTTGGTTTTTTGCTTTTGTTTGCGAGTAGACGTCGATACATCTAGAGCATTTGAGGGAGGAGGAGTTGATCAAGCTCAGGACCAATACCAAGACTTGTTTCAAGGCAAGTTGTACCTTTGACCATGTTGAACCCAATTTTCTAAAATTACTTTTATACAAATTATTACATGTTACTTCAATTATTTAATTCTTTAAATGTTTTGGGGTTAGTTATACACCCATTTGATTATATCCACCTTGCTTATTGTATTATTATGAACTTTTGTCACCCTAGCTTGCTTAATTATTAGTTGGTATTATCATAGCACTAACATGGGTTGGCTAGACACGAATAGTCTGCTTAGCCATGCAACGGGTTATTGATATCATTTTTAATTGCAAATCTAAACTTAACTAAGTGATTATGAAACTTTGTGTAAAAACTATGTGTTGTGTGTTGTTACTCGTTGCTGTCATGTGTTGCACTTAACCAATAGGGTGGAAAAAGATTTAGATTGAGACGTGTGGAAAGAATTATGATATGGTGGAAGTGTGTGCTTGGGAAAATATGAATGTGATAGTTGGTAGTAATTGGCAATCTCACCTTGGTCAATTAAGGACTTAACTTCGTGCGCTATTGAACCGAGCCATAATTATACGACCACATGCCTGGTATGGGACAGACCTAACTTAGTAAGCTACGGAATCTTGGCATTGACTACTCAAGCATTTAGGTTAGACTGTGTGCTAGGGTGGAGGTGTGTACTACTGTGTCGGGTCACACTTATAAGCGGTTCGTGTCTCAAGGTCCAATGGTGTGCGTTAGACCAAAGCACTTCGTCAGGGTTGGTACGACAGTAAAACACATCGGGAGGGTCAATTGTCAGGGTGAAGTTTCAAAAAAGTTTTGTTATGATTGGTGCTAACTACACTGGTTATATCTTATGGGTAAAGTGTATAACCCTCTGCAGAGTGTTAATAAATCTATTCGAATAACCACATCTGCGGTCATGGACATGCTCGTGGATGTCATATGAGGGGTAGAGTTTCATAAAATATTTGGGAAAGGACAGTTATATGATTTAAACTCATATGGTTGTGTGAAAGAAATTGATTAGGCTTTGTATCTTTGTGAAAATAACTGCTCAACTATTATTGTTTATTTGTTTTAAATTTCGCTTTCAATATATGACCTGTATTTAATTGCAAATGTTATCTTATTGCAAAATAACCATAGAAGTCATTTTCTTTAGAATAAATCATCATCTATAATTGCATTATATGGTACAACTTGTTGAGTACTCGGAGTACTCATTCTTGCTGCAATCATTCAGCTGAAGTGGAAGAGTCTTCGCCTACTTTCAAGGAGGAGTTTTATGAGGATCGTGATCGTTAGGTTCTGATTCCAGTCAGTTGCCTATGGCAAGTCGATGGGTTTCTGCTGGAGTTGCCTTCGTTCCGTTGCCGTCTCTTTATTTAGTGTCAGCCCGTGTGGCTTAATAGATGTAAACTCGACCATAAGGTCACAACTATAATTTATTAATCAAATTAGTCATTTATTCTTATATTCGTCTTGTGTGGAATGAGATCTATCTATGTTGATATTGTGTGCACTAGCGTGATCCTGAACTAGTGCATTATGCATAGAGGGTCCAGATTTGCATATTTGGGTCACGACAGAGGTAGTATCAGAGTCATATTGACTATAGATCTTGACCTTAATTAGATCGGCCATCCTTAAGAAGTTCAAAACTATTTTCTAAAGAAAAAATTAACTTACAAGTTTAATGAATTGCTTAACTCATCTTATCTCTCTCTTGGCTCGTCTATTGCTAAAAATCTCCTCTTCGCTAATTTTAAGTGGGCTCTTACCTTTTGTCTGTCTTTGTTAGAAAGCACAGGCTCAAACCTATGGAGAGCGTACCGGAGGTTTCGCTGCTGAGTTGTGGAAGATTCTACAAACATTTGGAGGAATTGAGAGAACACTCTACCAAGGCACCAACTGGATGGTAAACGGTCGGATTCATGGCGTGCTGTGTCGATTGACTATCTACGCCCGAAAGGATACTAAGTGTAACAGCCCCAAGTTTATAAACAGTAATAAAATGCTTTATGAACAGTAATGAGGTGCTGTTCATAGCATTACTGTTCATTTCTACACTTTGGGCAGCATGTTACAAGTTAAAAACCTTCCTTTTTAGTCAAAATCCTAAAGAACCATTCAAAGTCTTAAAGGAATACAAGATAAAACTTGTATTATGACTGAAGTATTTTTATTAAAGCCTAGATAAATTATCTTGGCTAAAAATGTTTTTGTTGCATTTTTAGAAATTATTTGGGCTTAAAGAAAATTTATTGTCCTTAAATAAATATTTTCTACTGAAATGAATATTTATGTATTTTACAAAGTGAAAATGTGGCTTATAAAATTTATCTGGGAAATATATCATCCCAAGCTTACAATAAAATTTCGTGATTTTATAAATTTATTTGCAATTTTTAAAAGCCCATCAAACCTTGGAGTATTTGAATAAGGTTCGTCAACTAAACCGGTTTGAATCAAACTCGATCATCAGAGCGACTCGAACCACGTGTCTTGGTCCAACCCAATCGTCTTGGTCCGGTTCGGTCACGTTGGCGCGAGCCCAACATCCACGCGTGATATGAGCCGTTGATCTTCAATCGAGCGAGGCGGCTTATAACACCATGCGAGCTGTCCACGTGTGCATTTTAATCTCCGCCGTTGGATCTTGATCTAACGAGCAAGATCCGTGTGTGCAATCGGACAACTCCGGATCCCTATTCAATCTCCACCGTTCGTTCTCGATCCAACAGCGCACCTCTTTTCGTTTTAAACTTAAAGGCGCGCTTTTATCTGAACCATTGGATTTAAATCCTACGGCTATTCCTTTTACCGCGTGTTATAAAGCCCGCACTCCTCTGGGCCGTTGGATCTTCATCGTGTGGTCCCGATTTGTGTATGCATTCGGACGACTCCGGATCCCCGCACAATCGTGACCGTTTATTCTTGATCTAACGGTGTCGTTTATCCCAATTTGAAATCAGAGGCGCGCGTTTATGCGGGCCTTTGGATTTCAATCCTACGGCACTTCCTTTTGACCGTGGGCCTTTAAAGCCCAAAATCGGTGGATCGTTGGATTTCAATCGTAAGGTCCATATGAGTGTATGCAATCGGACCATCCGGTTCAACTTTCCATCCTGACCGTAGCAATCAAATCCAACGGTGTTGCGCCATCGCACCTAAAGGAGGTGACGTGTATTCTTTTAGCTGAGCGTTGGATTTCAATCCAACGACCAAATTTGAAAGTGGATCTCAAGATTCCTTTAAGCTCCGTTTTAATCCCGATCGGTCGATCTAGATCGTGCGGTCCATATTAATTGATCTGATTCAAATCATTTAATCTCTCTATTTATCACACCGCCCATTTCCAATCGGACGGTGATATTCTTTGAGCTTTTGTGAGATGCTACGGTGAGAATGACAAAGGGGCCCACATGTCATATTTTGCCTCTCTTCTTCCTTATCTCTGCGCGTAGCCCATTTTTGTGAGCAGGGGAGAGGATTTATCCAAAGATTATGCACTAATTTTTGGGATGTTTAGCTAAATGGACACCTCATCAACTCTAGATCTTTCCCTCTTGCCTGTAGCTCAACATCCATATATAAACCCTAGCTTTTCTTTGTTGCCATTGTTGACCGGCGACTCATCCTCCATTGTTGGCGGGAGTTCTTGCTCTTGTCCCTTTGCTTATCCATCCTAAACTCGTTACACCTTGCCATAAAGATTGGTTATCTCTTGTAGGTTAAATCGAGTTTAATTCTCTGTTGTTCAACATCGGGTTTTGTAACCCTTGGCATATTTCTTCTCTGGTAAGCTAAAATCCTAGTCATAACATCTTGAGCATCTTAAGAGCCTTAGAAGCTACATGAATCATTCTTTCAAGCATCAGTAGCTTGATCTTGCTTCAAACTGAAAAGTTGTTATTCTAGTTTTTTTAGTCTTTTGTGTCATTTTTAAGACCTAGGGTTTCTCATGTCGACTTGTTATCCCAGTTAGGTCTAAACTAAACCCTAGTAGCTTAACAAGTTGTTCTTTTCATTCTTGTATCATCTCTTTAGATTGTTAGCAGAGATTTACCTCTTTCTTTATTGTCGGTTTAACCGACAATACAAATCTTCTTTAGTTTTGGTAGTCTAACTGATTTAGGTTAGATTGGGTTTAACTTAGGATGTTAATTATCCTAAAAGATCTTGCTGAGTTTCATTTTTGAATCTTTGCGTGATCTGGTTTCCTTTTTCCCCAAAATCTAGAATCTGTCCTGTTTCTATTATTTTCAAAATCTGAAAACTAGAACTTTGAACTAAACTCTAGTTTCTGTCTTTTGAAAACAGTAAGCTATATTATGGGTTATTATCACTATTAGGGTAAATATAACTTAAGCATGCTGTTAATCATGCATTTCTTTATTGATCATGCAATTTCTGATAATTTATACTAGTTGTCGTTTTTGGTATTTATTGGATTTTATTGCTTCTTTTAGAATCTGATTCTGCTGAAGCTTTTGATCATACTTCTGAACTGTAACATCCCCATTTTGGCTTGTGTTTCAAATGTAAGAAATTGAGAGTAAATTAAAACTTTTCTTACACCCTTTTACTCTTGAAACTTTTCTGAAATTCTTGTAAAGGAATTTTCGGAAATTAAAAATCAAAAGCCTCATTTATCAAGTCAACTACCTCCTTGGTCAAATCTTTTGTCAAACCCTTGGAAATAATTTTCCCTGGTTCTAAGGTTGCTTGGTAACACCTCTGAATTATTTCATAATTTTTGGAAATTATTTGAAATATTTTAGAGGCAAGTCAAACCTTGGTCAAACCTCTGAAATAACCTTCTGGAATTTATTGAGAAAATTCTAGTCACAAAAATCTCTGGAAATTTTATGGAAGGTTAATCATTAAGTCTAGAAGCCCCAGTTAAAATTTCATAAATTTTGGAGTTTATTTGATGCCTCAATTAAATCCCCAAAAGTTTCAGCTCAAAAATCAAATTCTAATGGGTTTGCACTGTTCATTGGACTCGAGTCAGACTCGGGCTCGAGCCAACCGACTCGGTCGAGTCAACTAACTGCATCCGGCGCTGATCGATCGGGCGCGCGCTCGACCGTTGGATCTCCATCGGACGGCTCGCGTTCGTGTATGCATTCGACAACTCCGGTTGCCGGATTCGCACCGTTGGATTTCAATCGGGCGGTCGTCGTCGCGGATGCCGCTTTCAACGCGATCGTGCCTTCTCGCCCTTGATGCGAATCGGACGGCCGCGTCGTCGTCCTCCTCTCGCTCGGCGCGCGCGCAAGGTCGCCGATGGCGAGCGGGCGTGGGTGTGCGCGCCGCCCACTCCGCGCCCCGCCAACGGTCTCCGCATTTAATGCCCGCCACCCACCGCCCGCTTAGTCGCCGCCTCACCGCCTCGCCGCCACGGCGATCGCGGCGGCGAGAGGACCCGTGGTGAAGCAACGGCATTTTCTTGCTTCTCGTGCCTACTTAAGCTCCCGGTCACCCCTTCGCTTCCTTTCCTCTCCCGCAGCTCCCTCTTGCATTCTCTAAGCACGAGCGAGCCCATACCACCCAGCGCCCATTTCCGCCATTGCCGAGCTTGAGCTCCTGTCCGACGGTGCTCCAGGTGGTTCTTTGGCTCCCTACTTACTCCTCGCACCTCCTCTCGCCTCGGTGGTGCTTAACAACCACTCCATTTCAGGTTGCTTCAACGGAGCACCGGATTTTGGATTTCCCAAATCGCCGCGAGCATCCTTCTTCGTCTCCAGCGGTGAGTGCTCCTTTTCTAATTCCTTTCTCGTGGAGCTTCTCGTGCTCTCTGGAACCCATCGTGATGACGCGGCGTGGTTGATTTTGCCCGTGCCGCCTTCCCGCGCCATCTTCCTCGTGTCCGTCGCGGAGCTTCGCCGGAGCTGCTCCGACCGCCTCTGCACGTCCGCGTCGGTCCGTAGCTCCTCGTAGCCCCTAGATGCTCGTGCACCGCCGAATGGTCCGCGCGAGCTCTTTGCCGCTCGTCGTCGTTGTCATTTTTCCCGCCGCCGCCGCGTGCCGCGCCGCTCGTCCACCACCGTCGGTGTGGGTGGTGCCGAGGGTGCGCAATGCTATTGCGCACCCATTCTCGGCATTCACTCGCGCCACCGTGCCTTTGGTCGCCGGCGTTGTGCGGCGGCGGCCGCCGCGCGTTGTCGGACGACAACGCTGCGGGAGCGACGTGGCCGGTCTTCGCCGTTGGATCCGAGATCAACGACCGAGCCTCCACGTCGGCCCTCTGTTCCGCGCGCGTGAGGAGTGTTTGGTCTGGTTCAATGTCGTCCGTTGGATCTGAGATCGACGGCTCTCATTCGCCCACGTCTCTGGGTGTTAGTGAAGTCCCGAAAGTGCTAAGTCCAGAAATCAGTATCACATTAGGGTCTTGTCATTTTCATATCTTTGTCATCTTAGCTCCAAATTAGATGATTCCAATTTTGTTAGCTTCCTTATAACTTGAACTTAAATATAAAAATAATTGTAGACCATGATCAAACCTGGAAAACCATTTTCAAAAATAGTAAACAAGTGAACATAATACTGTTTTTCAGAACTTTAGCAAACTTGTAAAGTGCATAACTTTTAATCTATAGATCCTTTTGTATGAATCCAATTGGAGTAGCTTCCACTGCTAATGTATTTGCTGGGAAAATTGGTTTCACAAATTTTACTATTTTTTTAAAAATCATAAGGATCATATTTTAGTTTAATACCCTAAACAATTTAAACAAATCATAACTCTTTCAATATAACTCCAAATGACCTGAAATTTTATATGGGTTACCACTATACCAGTAGGTAGCTACCATAAAAATTTCAGCTTCAAAACCTTTCTAGAAAATATTTTTGCTACAGTGCTATTTAAGTGTAGCATTTTGGCCGAAAATAGGTTTTTAGGGAATATCTTTTGCACCACAAATCCAAATTAAGTTTTTCCAGTTTCTATGTCTAGGTATATCCATATTCTACCTTGTGTATAAATTTCATCGCATTTGGATAATTTTTGCTTGTTTTTTTTTTATTTAAGTGTTGCTCGTCTTATTGGTTGTTTTCGCTCTTTCGCTTAGGATTCGATATTTGCGGTAACCCCGAGAACGACCCTCCGCAACAATTTGAGCCACAACAAGCAGGCAAGCAGTTTGATCATTTTCCATTTGATCCCATTACTTTTAAAGTCTAATATTTTGTTTAACTTCTATGTATGCATTGCTAATTTGTTGTTAAATTGATTAGTAATCCTCTAGTTGCATAATCTGTAGGTAAGTAATCATCCTCTACTACCTGAGCCTAGGTTATTTGCTGTGATTAGAGTTCGTTGGATGAGCTCTTGTCACTTAGTAGATTTCGAATGAATATTGCTTAGCCATGCCTAGTTATCGGTAGTATTGGGCGATCATCGACTTAGTCGGTGATCTTGATCATACTAATGCTATTATTATTCCATTATGTCCAACCCTTGTGTTTTACCAATTTGCAAATCAAAAACTGAAAACAAAAATTATATCTTGACTTGGGCACAATGGTATGTTGGTGTGATCTGTGGGCGTGATTGGAATGGTGCCTAAGTCCCCAAGGACCGAAAGTTACTTGTGTCACTAAGCCAGCGCTTATTGCGTGCTAACCACACGAGGGGATATGGAACCTCTCTTGACTAAGTACTTTGGAAGGTGTTAATTATGAGCTGGTCGGTGGGTGTGCTCTTGTGTGTGTGTTTTGGAGGAGCATTAGCGCACCTGTTAGGGCTGCCTAATGTGTCCTTCTCCGTGGGTTGCGGCTCTTAATTAGCATCGTCCATTGGAAAGCGTCTTGTTAGACTTAGCCATGCCTGCATACCAAAGGAAGTGTGTGCTAACCGTGGCTGGTGGAAAGGCGGTCTATCGTGTGGGTACATTGGTACACCCCTGCAGGGTTAAAACTATTCGAATAGCCTCGTCCTAGGTTATGGACATGCTTGGTAAGGTCGTGCAAGAACTAGACTACAACCTTTTAAAAACTTAAACTTGACACGGGTGGTATGAAGGGGTACTTCATGCTATTGTTGTGGTGGCTATGGGTTAGTCACTTCTAGGTTGGTGTTGTCATTTATCTATTGCTATATTTGTCTCTCTTTTATTTGAACAATAAAAGTTAATTGCAAACTTGCTTTGAATCTATTACCCTATTGCAAATGAAAACTTGCTTTATGCTAAAAATAAGTCCAGAGCCTCATCCACTTAAATAAAGCTTGCATGTAGTTAATTATAGTTCTGTTATCTCACACGTCAGTCTTGCGAGTACAAAAACAACTTTTGTACTCATCTACTTTGCTTAATATTAATTGTTGCAGAGGAAGAAGGTGAGTCCCGAGGGCCTCACTTTTGTGAGTTGTGTTGCGGCGCCGTCTGGGACGATTAGCTTGGCGGTCCGGTTGGTTGCCTTGTGGGTAAAGGCACACCGATTGGCTTTTGTTTATCGCCATCTTATGGCCATTTTGCTTCCGCTGTGTATTTACTTAATTGTATGACTTTTGGCCGGTCGGCCTCTCTTTTGTAATAACTCTTTTTATATTATCTATGTCTTTCAGTTGTTGCTTTTGCTTCGGCTCTATGTGTATGAATGGAATTGATGCATGATTTTGTAACGGGGTGTGTATACTGCAATTCTGGGAAGTATACATATCTCGAGGCTTGGTTTATTTGATTTGTACTGTTAGGACCAAGTGGATGGTTAAATAGTACAAGCCGAATAAACCGAGGTCCTCACAAAGTTGGTATCAGAGCCATTCCGACCGTAGTAACCCAAGCTTGGTCGTCCTTAGGATATTTTGGAAACCTTATTTTCAAAGTATCAAATGAGTTATGAAAGCTTAAGTAAGTTCTCAGATTTTATTCCTTACCTATCTTAGTTTTCTATCTCATCTTGCTCTAATTTGAGTTTTAAAATTTGTTCTCCTTTCCTTCTCTCAAAAGATAGTCATTATCGTTCAAATTGGGTTTTGGGAACCAATGAGTTTGGCAAATTGAAGTGTTAGCTGTTCTCTACAAGGTTTTGAAGCTTCCGAAGTTGAAGATTTCGGCTTAGGAGCTTGGATGCGAAATCTGGACAGCGAGCATTCAATTTCCGGACAGCAGGCTCAAAGGTTCTAAATAGGGTAGAAAATGAGAGGTTAATCAATTAAAACTTGTGGGAATAAAAGGGTAAGATGTGATACTAGTTAGCTAAGTATCTAACGTATGTTTATCGCTTTAACCTTGCTCATGAGTACTGTTAAACTTGTTGTAGTGCGCTGAAATTTTTATCTTCTCACACTATTACTCGTTCATTCAATACGGGTTAATGGCATTGAGAAGTTGAGCTTTGTTTGGAGTTTCCTTGCTGTTTTGGAGCTTCTTTGGAAATATTTAAAGTTTGTTTACTTGCTGTTTTGGCTTTCGGTTAGGGTGGTATCTCATTCCCCTAATCGTTAGCTTTTCGCTTTCATCAACTTCTAGTATTAGTGCTTTGGTTTCTAACCTAAATTTCTTCAATCAGGATGGCTGGAGGTACTCGTAGCGGCCGTGGTCGTGACTTTGGTTTGGATGAGGAGCTCCGCCTCCTCCGACCATGGTGAGGTCCTTCTTGAGATAGAGCGCAACTGCTCGGAGAGGACAGAGGGTCTGCTGGATGTTATTGCGCGCAACACCTCCGCCCTTGCCGGTGCCTCGTGATCCGGCGGCGGGTGGACATCGATCTCGTGGGGTTTGGCCGAGTTTCTTCGCACTCAACCCCACGTTTTCCGTGTCCGAGGACCCTTTGGGCGCAGATGACCGCTACGTCGAGTTGAGCGTAAGCTCGACGTTGCTCGCGCTGGACCAGACAAGGCACTCTTTGCCTCCCATCAGCTTCAGGGGGCAGCGCTCTCCTGGTGGGAGAACTTCTTGGCCATGCAGCCCGCCGCCACACCGTCTCTTGGGATGAGTTCCGGACGGCGTTCCGCCGAGCTCACATCCCCGTCGGCTTGATGAAGTCAAGAAGAAGGAGTTTCTCGCGCTCAAGCAAGGGCGTAAGTCGATGATGGAGTACCAGACGAGTTCAACCACTTGGCTCGTTATGCTCCATCCGAGGTGGCTACCGATGAGGCCAAGCAGAGAAGTTCATGGAGGGTTTGTCCGAGGAGCCGCAAGACGCTCTCCATTGTGGACTTTGTTGACTTTCGTGCCTTGGTGGACAAGGCCATTGTTGCCGAGCACAAGGCGAGGGCGCTGGCGAGTCCCGCATAGCGCAAGTGGGGCCCAATGGTCCGCACAGCCGGCCTCTCGCCGTCTCGTGTCGGGCCTACCCGGGGCCCGCTCGTGGCTTCACTACCACCGAGGCCGCCACCGACTCCTCGCCCTCCGCAGCCGTGCCCCGATCACGTGCGCTGCGAACCAGCCAGTGGCCCCGCAATCCGGCCGCCGGGTCACTTGCTTTTCATGCAACCGAAGGGCATTATGCCAATAGTTGCCCTAACAGATCGAGCGCCCTCGTCCCAATGGAGGACGCGGCGGGAGGTGGTCCTCCCGTGATCGAAGGTTGTCCCCGCTACCCAAGGCATGGGTAGTGGCCGCGTCAACCTCATCTCCGCGAGGAGGCACAGGAGGCACCGACGTCGTGTTGGGTACCCTTTCGGTTAACTCTTTCCTCGCTCTGCTTTTGTTTGATTCAGTGCATCTCATTCGCTTGTTTCGAGTCTTTTCTTCTGTGGGGAGGTCTTCTTTTACTCCATTGTTGGTCCCATCGCTCATTCGCTCTCCGGTTCGGAATTGAGAGCCGAGTCCGAGTGTAGGGATGTCCTGTTGAGATAGAAGGGTAGGATTCTTGGCAAACCTTATCCTCCTTCGATCGGCGAGCTTAGATGTAATCCTAGGCATGGATTGGTTGTCTCAAGACATGGGACAAATTGATTGCGCTAGAGGCTCATCTACCTCACCATCTGTCGTGGCGAGCAGTTCGCTTTTGGCGAAGCAGCGGTCCGCAGACTCTTCGCGCTCGGCGAAGCCCGCTCTAGATATTAGTGAAGTCCCAGTGGTATGTGACTTTGTTGATGTCTTCCCCGACGACCTTCCAGGGATGCCACCGTTCGAGACCTCGAGTTTGTCATTGAGTTGGTTCCCGCTACCGCCCCGATTTCAAAGAGGCCTTACCGGATGGACCCAATTGAGTTGGTGGAGTTGAAGAAGCAACTGAGTGAGCTTCAAGAGAAGGGTTTCATCCGCCCTAGCTCATCTCCTTGGGGATGCTCAGCAATCTTTGTCCCGAAAAAGGACAAGACGCTGCGCATGTCGTTGATTACCGCCCACTTAATGAAGTAACGGTAAGAACAAGTACCCTTTGCCCGTGTCGATGACCTCTTCGATCAATTAACGGAGCTCGAGTTTTCTCAAGATTGATGCGAGTGGGATATCACCAGTTCGGATTCGACTCGAGGATATTCCAAAGACGGCTTTTTCTACTCGTTATGGCTTGTACGAGTATACCGTCATGTCATTCGCTTAACCAATGCTCGGCCTTGTTCATGAACCTCATGAATTCGGTATTCATGGAGTATTTGGATAGGTTCGTTGTGGTCTTCATCGATGATATCCTTATCTACTCCAAGAGCGATGAGGAACACACCGAGCATTTCAAGCTTGTGTTGGGCAAGCCGCGAGCACAAGTCGTATGCAAAGTTCGGCAAGTGCGCGTTACGTTGAAGGAAGTAGCCTTCTTAGGCCATATTCTTTCGGCAGGGGCGAGTGTGGATCCTAGCAAGATCGCGACGTGCTTTCTCGAGTCACCTACTTGTCCACCGTTCGAGTTTTCTTGGTTTAGCGGGATATTATCGCCGCTTCATCGAGAATTTCTCCAAGATAGCGGCCGATGACGGAGTTGCTCAAGAAGGACAAGAAGTTCTCGTGGTCCGCTGATTGCGAGGAAGTTTCAAGCGCTTAGGAGCGATTGACCACCGCTCCCGTTCTTGTTCTCCCAATGTCCGTCAAAGCTTCGATATCTTTTGTGACGCTTCTCGCCGAGGCCTCGGTTGTGTCCTTATGCAAGAAGGCAAGGTAGTGGCCTATGCATCAAGGCAATTGAGACCTCATGAACTCAACTATCCTACCCATGACTTGGAGTTGGCGTGATTCATGCACTTAAGATTTGGCGACATTACCTAATCGGTAATCGTTGTGAAGTGTATTCGAATCACAAAGCCTAAAGTATTTGTTCACCCAACTGCACACGAACCTCCGGCAAAGGAGATGGTTGGAGTTGATCAAGGACTATGACATGGGTATTCACTACCATCCGGGCAAGGCCAATGTCGTTGCAGATGCGCTTAGTCGCAAAGCACATTGCAATGCATTGTTGCTTCAGGAGCATCAGCCCCCTCTTCTAGAGGAGTTTCAGCGTCTCAACTTGGGTTTGGTTGAGCATGGTTCCCTCACTGCCTTGGTTGTACAGCCAACCTTGGTGGATCGGATCAAGTCTGCTCAGCAGTCGGATGTTGGAGTGAACCGCATCAAGGAAAATGTCAAGAATGGGATAGCCAAGTGCTTCTCCGTAGATGAGCTTGGTGTCGTGAGGTTCGGGCAACGCCTCGTAGTTCCAAAGGACATGGAGTTGCGGGAGTTGATCCTCCGCGAAGCCCATGATTCTCCCTTGTCCATTCATCCCGGGGCCACGAAGATGTATCATGATCTCCGACAGAGATTTTGGTGGACCCGAATGAAGAGGAGATCGCAAGGTTAGTTGCCGAGTGCGACGTGTGTCGTCGTGTCAAGGCGAACATCGTCCGTCCGGCGGCGCCACCCTTACCAATTCCGGAGTGGAAGTGGGATTCGGTCGGGATGGACTTTATCACTGGTCTACCCCGGTCCCCAAAGAAGAATGATGCCATCTGGGTCGTCATCGATCGATTGACTAAGGTGGCTCATTTTCTTCCTGTCAAGACTGACCTTCGAGTAGGTCTTCTGGCGGATCTCTACATAGCCCGCATCGTGAGTTTGCATGGTGTACCAAAGACAATTGTGTCAGATCGTGGTTCGCTGTTCACGTCTCGATTTTGGCATAGCCTGCAAGAGGCTATGGGAACTCGCTTTCTTTCATTTCACTTTTCACCCCAAATGGATGGTCGACCGAGAGGGTCAACCAAGTTTTGGAGGACATGCTGCGAGCTTGTGTCCTTTCCTATGGGAAGCATTGGGAGAAGTGCTTGCCATTCGCCGAGTTTTCTTATAACAACAGCTTCCAAGCCAGTCTCGGCATGGCACCATTTGAGGCCTTATACGGGAGAAAGTGTAGAACCCCGTTGAACTGGTCTGAGACCGGTGAGAGACCTTTCTTTGGCCCGGACTCGATTAATGAGGCCGAGGGTCAAGTCCAGCTCATTCGTGATCGCTTACGCACAGCTCAATCCAGGCAAAAGAGCTATGCGGATCGCCGTCGTCGTGAGTTGAGCTTTGAGCCCAATGACTTCGTTTATCTCAAGGTTTCTCCTCTGAAGGGTCACCAGCGTTTTGGTGTCAAGGGCAAGTTGGCTCCTCGATATGTCGGTCCATACCGTGTTATCGAGAAGAAGGGAGCTGTTGCCTACAAGTTGGAGTTGCCTGCTGCACTTGCGGGGGTACATGATGTGTTCCATGTGTCCCAGCTAAAGAAGTGCCTCCGTGTTCCAACGGAGGAAGCTCCGTTGGAAACTCTTGATGTTCAGGAAGATTTGACTTATCGCGAGCACCCTGTTCGCATACTCGAGGAGGCTGAGCGAAGGACAAGGAACAAGACCATTAAGTTACTTAAAGTTCAGTGGTCAAACCATTCCGAGGACGAGGCTACTTGGGAGCGAGAAGATCGTCTCGTGCAGCACTACCCTCATTCTTTTCCGAGTGAACCAAATCTCGGATCGAGATTTTTGTAAGGGGGGGAGGTTTGTAACATCCCCATTTTGGCTTGTGTTTCAAATGTAAGAAATTGAGGGTAAATTAAAACTTTTCTTACACCCTTTTACTCTTGAAACTTTTCTGAAATTCTTGTAAAGGAATTTTGGGAAATTAAAATCAAAAGCCTCATTTATCAAGTCAACTACCTCCTTGGTCAAATCTTTTGTCAAACCCTTGAAATAATTTTCCTGGTTCTAAGGTTGTTGGTAACACCTCTGAATTATTTCATAATTTTTGGAAATTATTTGAAATATTTTAGAGGCAAGTCAAACCTTGGTCAAACCTTTGAAATAACCTTCTGGAATTTATTGAGAAAATTCTAGTGCACAAAAATCTCTGGAAATTTTATGGAAGGTTAATCATTAAGTCTAGAAGCCCCAGTTAAAATTTCATAAATTTTGGAGTTTATTTGATGCCTCAATTAAATCCCCAAAAGTTTCAGCTCAAAAATCAAATTCTAATGGGTTTGCACTGTTCATTGGACTCGAGTCGACTCGGCTCGAGCCAACCGACTTCGGTCGAGTCAACTAACTGTACCGCGCGCGTCGATCGGCGCGCGCCTCGACCGTTGGATCTCCATCGGACGGCTCGCGTTCGTGTATGCATTCGGACAACTCGGTTGCCCGGATTCGCGGCCGTTGGATTTCAATCGGGCGGTGCGCCGTTCGCGGATGCCGTTTCACGCGATCGTGCCCTCGCCCTGGATGCGAATCGGACGGCCGCCGTCGTCGTCCTCCTCTCGCCGCCGCGCAAGGTCGTCGATGGCGAGCGGGCGTGGTGTGCGGCGCCGCCCACTCCGCGCCCGCCAACGGTCTCGCATTTAATGCCCGCTACTCCACCGCCCGCTTAGTCGTCGTCTCACCTGCTCCCGTCGCTCACGGCGACCGCGGCGGCAGAGAGGACCCGTGGTGAAGCAACGGCATTTTCTTGCTTCTCAGGCCTACTTAAGCTCCCGGGTCACCCCCTTCGGCTTCCTTTCCTCTCCCCGCAGCTCCCTCTTGCATTCTCTAAGCACGAGCGAGCCCATACCACCCCAGCGCCCATTTCCGCCATTGCCGAGCTTGGAGCTCCTGTCGCCGACGGTGCTCCAGTGGTTCTTTGGCTCCCTCCTTACTCCTGCACCTCCCTCTCGCCTCGGTGGTGCTTAACAACCACTCCATTTCAGGTTGCTTCAACGGGAGCACCGGGATTTTGGATTTCCCCCAAATCGGCCGCGAGCATCCTTCTTCGTCTCCAGCGCCGGTGAGTGCTCCTTTTTCTAATTCCTTTCTCAGGGAGCTTCTGTGCTCTCGGAACCCATCGTGATGACGCGGCGTGGTTGATTTTGCCCAGGCCGTCTTCCCCGCGTCATCTTCCTCGTGTCCGTCGCGGAGCTTCGTCGCCGGAGCTGCTCCGACCGCCTCTGCACCTCCGCGTCAGTCAGGTAGCTCCCTGGTAGCCCCTAGATGCTCAGGCACCGCTGGAATGGTCCGCTGCGGAGCTCTTTGCTGCTCGTCGTCGTTGTCATTTTTCCCGCGCCGCCGCCGTCGCGCGCCGCTCGTCCACCACCGTCGGTGTGGGTGGTGGGAGGGTGCGCAATGCTATTGCGCACCATTCTCGGCATTCACCGCGCCACCGTGCCTTTGGTCGCCGGCGTTGTGCCGGCGAAGCCTTCGGCCGCGTTGTCGGACGACAACGTTGCGGGAGCGACGTGGCTGGTCTTCGGCCGTTGGATCCAGAGATCAACGACCCTGGAGCCTCCACGTCGGCCCTCTGTTCCGCGCGCGTGAGGAGTGTTTGGTCTGGTTCAATGTCGTCCGTTGGATCTGAGATCGACGGCTCTCATTCGCCCACGTCTCTGGGTGTTAGTGAAGTCCCGAAAGTGCTAAGTCCAGAAATCAGTATCACATTAGGGTCTTGTCATTTTCATATCTTTGTCATCTTAGCTCCAAATTAGATGATTCCAATTTTGTTAGCTTCCTTATAACTTGAACTTAAATATAAAAATAATTGTAGACCATGATCAAACCTGGAAAACCATTTTCAAAAATAGTAAACAAGTGAACATAATACTGTTTTTCAGAACTTTAGCAAACTTGTAAAGTGCATAACTTTTAATCTATAGATCCTTTTTGTATGAATCCAATTGGAGTAGCTTCCACTGCTAATGTATTTGCTGGGAAAATTGGTTTCACAAATTTTACTATTTTTTAAAAATCATAAGGATCATATTTTAGTTTAATACCCTAAACAATTTAAACAAATCATAACTCTTTCAATATAACTCCAAATGACCTGAAATTTTATATGGGTTACCACTATACCAGTAGGTAGCTACCATAAAAATTTCAGCTTCAAAACCTTTCTAGAAAATATTTTTGCTACAGTGCTATTTAAGTGTAGCATTTTGGCTGAAAATAGGTTTTTAGGGAATATCTTTTGCACCACAAATCCAAATTAAGTTTTTCCAGTTTCTATGTCTAGGTATATCCATATTCTACCTTGTGTATAAATTTCATCGCATTTGGATAATTTTTGCTTGTTTTTTTTATTTAAGTGTTGCTCGTCTTATTGGTTGTTTTCGCTCTTTCGCTTAGGATTCGATATTTGCGGTAACCCTGAGAACGACCCTCCGCAACAATTTGAGCCACAACAAGCAGGCAAGCAGTTTGATCATTTTCCATTTGATCCCATTACTTTTAAAGTCTAATATTTTGTTTAACTTCTATGTATGCATTGCTAATTTGTTGTTAAATTGATTAGTAATCCTCTAGTTGCATAATCTGTAGGTAAGTAATCATCCTCTACTACCTGAGCCTAGGTTATTTGCTGTGATTAGAGTTCGTTGGATGAGCTCTTGTCACTTAGTAGATTTCGAATGAATATTGCTTAGCCATGCCTAGTTATCGGTAGTATTGGGCGATCATCGACTTAGTCGGTGATCTTGATCACACTAATGCTATTATTATTCCATTATGTCCAACCCTTGTGTTTTACCAATTTGCAAATCAAAAACTGAAAACAAAAATTATATCTTGACTTGGGCACAATGGTATGTTGGTGTGATCTGTTGGGCGTGATTGGAATGGTGCCTAAGTCCCCAATGACCGAGTTACTTGTGTCACTAAGCCAAGCGCTTATTGCATGCTAACCACACGAGGGGGATATGGAACCTCTCTTGACTAAGTACTTTGGAAGGTGTTAATTATGAGCTGGTCGGTGGGTGTGCTCTTGTGTGTGTGTTTTGGAGGGGAGCATTAGCAGACCGGTTAGGTTGTCTAATGTGTCCTTCTCCCGTGGGTTGCGGCTCTTAATTAGCATCGTCCATTGGAAAGCGTCTTGTTAGACTTAGCCATGCCCGCATACCAAAGGAAGTGTGCTAACCGTGGTGGTGGAAAGGCGGTCTATCGTGTGGGTACATTGGTACACCTGCAGGTTAAAACTATTCGAATAGCCTCGTCCTAGGTTATGGACATGCTTGGTAAGGTCGTGCAAGAACTAGACTACAACCTTTAAAAACTTAAACTTGACACGGGTGGTATGAAGGGTACTTCATGCTATTGTTGTGGTGGCTATGGGTTAGTCACTTCTAGGTTGGTGTTGTCATTTATCTATTGCTATATTTGTCTCTCTTTTATTTGAACAATAAAAGTTAATTGCAAACTTGCTTTGAATCTATTACCCTATTGCAAATGAAAACTTGCTTTATGCTGAAAATAAGTCCAGAGCCTCATCCACTTAAATAAAGCTTGCATGTAGTTAATTATAGTTCTGTTATCTCACACGTCAGTCTTGCGAGTACAAAAACAACTTTTGTACTCATCTACTTTGCTTAATATTAATTGTTGCAGAGGAAGAAGGTGAGTCCCGAGGGCCTCACTTTTGTGAGTTGTGTTGCGGCGCCGTCTGGGACGATTAGCTTGGCGGTCCGGTTGGTTGCCTTGTGGGTAAAGGCACACCGATTGGCTTTTGTTTATCGCCATCTTATGGCCATTTTGCTTCCGCTGTGTATTTACTTAATTGTATGACTTTTGGCCGGTCGGCCTCTCTTTTGTAATAACTCTTTTATATTATCTATGTCTTTCGATTGTTGCTTTTGCTTCGCTCTATGTGTATGAATGGAATTGATGCATGATTTTGTAACGGGTGTGTATACTGCAGTGCAGGAAGTATACATATCTCGAGGCTTGGTTTATTTGATTTGTACTGTTAGGACCAAGTGGATGGTTAAACAGTACAAGCCGAATAAACCGAGGTCCTCACATGAACAACCTGAGCCTGCAACAGGGGTCTATTACTATCAAGGCAAGCATCCTCTTTGCACCATATTGATCCCAAATTTTATACATTAGATTTGTCTAAATTCAGTGACAATGTGCATGCTAATTTCTCTGAAAATACAAATTTTGATCTCATAGTAGTTAGCTATGACCAAACATGATGGATTACCTCAAATTGTCACCATACACTTAACCCTAGCTCAGTACTGTATATTATAACCTTTATTTTCAGATTTGGCTTAGACATGCAGTCTAGAGATTGTAGGGTTTGACAAGCATATCTTGTCGAACATGGGAATCACAACTGAACTCTTGTTATTTTTAAACTCTTTGTCCAGTTTCTTTAAATCAGTCTTGTATTTGAAATTCAAATTGATCTGGACAAGAGGAAGCTAGTGATGGTGCTTTTATGCACGAGATTGGGTTTTGTGGTGGACTTGTCCGGGTTAATTAAGGACCGAACTCTGACTATTCAGTTCAAGTCCCCCACGTACTTCCACATGCAGTGTATGGGCGCTGTTTGGTTAAGTAAAATGTTGAGACTATTGAGTTGGAAACAGGAGAGTAAGGATATGTGTATTGACCTTGTATGGCATAGATGCTTAGGTCCGAGGACTGCGTTTTATGCCATGTGAGCTTTGTATGTCGATGTCGATGTTCTTAGGAGGTGAGGCGTATATGTGCCTCGTCGCATATACGATACCTTAATGGTGCCGATAGCATTCTACTATGGGTAGGGAACCCAATTCGCATTAAATTGTTTGGATCGGCATTCATCGACGCAACATGTGTGCCCGGTTAGGCGGATGCTATCGATCGTTGTTTAAGCGGGATCGGTTCACACATGGGGTCCAACTCAATAGTGTTGGCTTGTTGAAAATACCAAATCTTAGCTTCCCGGTCGGCATACCAAAGGAAGTGTGTCATCATTCGTAGGCATCCGAAGGCAACGGGCTAGCTAAGTCATGTGGGTAAAGATGTACACCCCTGCAGGGTATAAACTGTTCGAATAGCCGTGTCCATGGTCATGGACGATAACTTGAATTGATGTCACCTGTATAGAAGTTTTAATTTTCAAAAATCTGTTTTGGTTTATTTTCGGTTTGCATGAGGGAATCATGCACTGTACTGTTTACTTTTATGTCATTTACTTACTGTTTTAAGCAAACTTTGATTTATTAAATTGCTTTATCAAAATTTAGCCTTTGTAGGTTAAGATGTATCGCTTTATGCAAATTTGAACCTTTATACCTTCCTGTTGTAACCTTATGCATGTAAAAACTCTACTCCTTTGAATAGGCCCTAATAACCACTTCCTTTTGTTAGTTTGTGTAAGACTTGCTGAGTACCTTCCGTACTCAAGGTACTATCACCTATTGTTGCGGTGAGGCGGTTTTCTTTATGAAGCACCCGTTAGCGCCGATCGGGTGACGCTAACGAGTAACGCTACTTCTTTCCTCCACGCAATTGCTGCGGTGGATGAGGCCATTGGTGGACATTTTCGTTTATTTTGCTTCCATTGATATCTTTGTTAGAGTGACCAAGTCACTTAATATTGTAGTACTAACAGAATGATGTAACCTTATGTTTAATTATATCAATGTATGACTTGTATGTGTTTGATGCAATGTTGATGAAGGATATATATGCAATGGTCGTTGATCCTGGGAACCATTGTGAATCATATATATCCGGGAATCCTGTTTACTGGATCTGTCACTTGTTAAATTTATATCTTTAGCATGGTGTTTAATAAAGGGGCAGTACTGTTCCTTCATTAACAATTGTGCTACAGTATGAATTTAATTAGTAACATTTCCATTAACCAGGGGTCCTCACACTAAGGCTAGTCGTCCCATGAACATCACTGTTCGATGGATCATCTTCGATGAAGGGATCCAGGAGTCTTCGCGTCTTTCCATCCTACGAGTGTGCAACGTCTACGCCAACGGGTTGAAGGGTTCTGTCTTTCGCCTTCATCCCCATGCCTTCGTAGTGGATCATCCAGCCCGATACCCATCCAACGATGGAGAAGAAGATGCTACTGTGGTTCACTGCTCACTTCGTTGCCACCCAAAAGGAAGCCTTGGAGACTACTACCGCAGAACTGCAAGGAAGCCTACGAGACACTTGTAACACCCCAGCTATTTGAAAGCCAACATGTTACCTAAATAATTTAACATACAACCATCAAGCAGAGGGTTTAAGCCATACTCATCTAAGGACTTTAGGAGTTCCAAATTTAATAGAACAGTGACATGAATAAAGAATAAATCCATACTAGCATATCAAAAGGGATGACCAAGTATCACAGGTAGAAATAATCAACCACATTTAACTTCATTTATTACAGCTCATCACTAAATGTATGAAAGGTAGAATCAAGTCTTATTATTGAAACTAGAATATGGTGAATGAGTGAATAGTGCGTATCTACTCCCTCCCAATAGAGTCATCCTTAACGATCACCTAAAATAAACAAACAAAACAAGAGTGAGTCCGAGACTCAGCAAGTACAATGTATAATTAAACATACAACAGATATGAATAAGACCACAACGTTAAAAAATATGAACATAGCACTGAATGTTTAATGAATGAATGAAATGAATGAATCTTTTGAATTGAATGGACTGCACTCCTGCTTATACCGGTATAGCTAGTGACACACCCGTCGGTGTTCACTTAAGCCCGTATTTAACAAAATACGGGGATCCAAATTACCGTATGAAGAACGTTTCATACGGGTGTCCAAACTGCCCACATTGGAATGGTGGGACTCACATGCCCATACTAGAATTGATGGGACTTTAGACTCCACTCCCGTGGACGGAACTTGAAAATAGATGCATGAATGAACTTATGAATAATGACTAACATCATCTCCAAACATGTGGATTTCACATATGAAAAGAATATATCATTGAAGCTTGTTACATATCAAATGAAAATACAACACGAACAACAGGCATCCAGTATTCACAAATCATATGCATGTCGATGTACTTGCCTTTCGCGATGCGATGCGTTAGGAGGCAAAGACGATGGGGCTAACCTCGAAGCCTCACCTCCTACACCATTAATTTACTCAATAAAAACCAAGACATCAAGACAGAACGCTCCTTAACTCATAACCCCAGTCCCCAACGTTTAATTACATATTTTTACTCAAATTGAACTACATTCCAGCAGGAAACCATAATGGCAGCAATACTAAAATTGACATAACGTTTTCTCTGAAATTCATAAAAATATAAACTCAGGCTTGTTTGAAATATAGCGATATTATCTACAACAACCTAGTTGATGGAAATCCCAAATTCTGAATGTACCTAACCCCAAAAGACCCATGAACACCCTCTGACAGAACTGCCCGACACTTCTAGGCAGCAGCACGAAAATGGCCATAACTTTTAATTGGCTAAACCAATCTTAGTGTTCTTTATAAATATCAAAAGCTAAGACCAAGGCCTACAATAACCTAGTTGGGTGAAAGCCCTGAATTTGCAATTAACTTGATCATATTTTAAAAGACATCTTGACAGTTCGTTCTCGTTAGGATTCTAGACAGTCAACTTTAAACCTGCATAACTTTTGTTCTACAAATCCAAATGGGGTGTTCGTTATCAATCCTGAAAGCTAATGAGATTAGCTACAAAAGTCGTTATGGGAAAGACTTCTGAACCATCCTCTAACTAGGTCATATTTTAACAATTATAGTCACTGCTAATTCTCGTCAGAATTTTGGGACAGCAGCAAAAAATTAATCATAACTTTTAAACCGTAACTCGGAATTGAGTAATCTTTATATCCACGGAAAGCTAAGAACGAACCTCACATAACTATAGGAGATGAGATCCTCTGATTCGGCCTCTAAGAACATGAAATCGGCCTCGCAACATTCTGGATAGAACTGAACTACTAGCAGCAGCAACTCGATCCAATCAACCTAATCGAATTCGCATATAATAAGAATAGAACAACAAAGAACGCCTTGCATTACCCTTGTAGAACCGCTAGAAGATGAAGATCAACCCCCACGAAAAAGATCTTCTCCCTCTCCTTCCTTTCTTCTTCGTCCCCCTCTTCTTCTCGCTTAGACGAAAGCACGCAAGAACAAGACGACAGCGAGGGCTAAGGCGGAGTACATGTGTAATATCCCGTTTGTCGTTACTGGATGCCATAAAAATTAGAGAGGGAAATAAGATAATTAAAAGAGAAAAATCAAAAATTGAGAGAGCAATGAGCCACACAGCCCATAGTCAAGCGGGGGGAAAAACAGGCATAGTGACCCATGGCCCATGAGGAAACCAAAAACCAACTAAAGGAGGAGGGGGAACCCTAGGGTGCTACAGTACCACCGCCTCCACTGTAGTATGGCTACTGTAGCAACCCTCTCCTCGATGGTGGTGCCCCCTCTCCTCCGATGCCTCTTCATTGTGGTGGCCGGCCAAGAAAAAGGAAGAAGAAGGAGAAGGGAGAAGGGAAGAAGAGAGGGAAGGGGAAGGTTCACGGGCTGCATCGTAGTCTACAGCGGTTCGTCAAGGGTAACCCCGGTTTGCCCCCGATTAGATGCACATTTAATTGTTGTAGCAATGTCGGTATTATGGTCTGCTCAGGACAGATTTCGTTAGACAGTCGTTTTGACATAGTTATGTGCGGATTTAGTTCTGGACATCTCCTAGAGTATTGTAGAGGACATCAATAGCTTTCAATGAAGTGCTAGGGATTGCATTATTTGGACCTCTTTAGCAAAAGTTATTAATTTATTTGTGTGACTATTCTGCGAATCTGTTAGTACTCTGACAGGTTTTAGTAATCTGACTTGAGCGATCAGATAAAGGAAGAATTAGAGGACCTCAGTATAACAAAAGTTGTATATAATTGTCGTAGCTTTTAGGGAAGCCTAAGAACGCGATATTTGGACAAACGAGCTGAAAGTTATGGTAGTTTTAGTGTACTGTCCAGAGGACCTAACGTGAAATTGATGTTCTGTTAATTAGCATGATAAGGATATTAGATGGCGGAATCAGGAAATCCCACCAACTAGGTTTAGTTGGGTAAATTGATAAACTTTCAATGAAGTGCAAGAACACCTCATTTGGACTCCTGTACTAAAAGATATGAATTTTAGAACGTGACTGTCCGCAGAGGGAACAGAACAACATCTAAGAATTTGAGTTGGGTTCGCGTTAAAGACCTATTGCAAGTTCGTGTTTGCTTTTATAGTTTGTGTTGTACATTACTGTTGTCTTAGTATGCTTTTAAATGAATTTAGGTGGGGGACTGGTCCCGGAGGCAGCACCCTCTTCACATCCTCAGTTCTCACGCGGTTAAGGCAAGTACTCTATTTGATAGAGTAATTACGAACTGTTTGACAGTGAGTCCTAGTGTTTTGATACATATTAGCTATGCTTGGTTGATAGTGTGTTATGTTGATTAATGATGGTAAATGCTTATCATATTGTTCGTGAATCGGAGTTTTCAATCAAAAGTTATGGCTAAAACAACAAAATAAATATTCTCGTACTAACTAGGAGCCCATGTTTGTTAGTTGACTGGCTACGTGTTTGTACTAGTTTGCTAAGATGACAGTAAATTCCTTCAAAAAAAAGGCCGTAGTAAACCTCTTGTAGTGCTCTAGTAAAAGCACATGGAGGTGGTAGTAAATCTGTTGTACATGTTTATTAAAAGCACAATGAGGTCGTAGTAAATCTTTGTAAGGTGCAGTAAAGTCATATGGAGGTTACAGTAAATCTCTTTCAGCGATGCAGTAAATGTATTTTAGGAAACGGACAAAGAGGTTTTATTGGCGAGACTTATATCATTTGGTTACTCTCGTCGTCACTAAGCTACCGAAAAATACCATTGTGAATCAGAGCTGCCAATCAAAAGTTATGGCTAAAACAAGAAAATCAACATTCTAGTACTAACAAGGAGCCCATGTTTATTAATTGGTTGGCTACGTGTCTATACTAGTTGGCTAAGATGACAGTAAATTCCTTCAAAAAAAAGGTTGTAGTGAACCTCTTATAGTGTTGTAGTAAAAGCACATGGAGATGGTAGTAAATCTATTGTACATGTTTATTAAAGGCACAATGAGGTCGCAGTAAATCTTTGTAAGGTGCAGTAAACACATATGGGGTTGTAGTAAATCTCTTTTTGCAATACAATAAATCTATTTTAGTAAACACACATAGAAGTTTTATTGGCGAGACTTACTCTTGTCATCACTAAGGTACCAAAAAATACCGTTCGTGAATCGGAGCTTCCAATCAAAAGTTACTAACAAGGAACACATGTTTAGTAGTTGGCTTGGTCCCCGTACCAAGTAGGTGCACACTGAGGTTGCAGTAAATCTCTTGTAGTGCTGCAGTAAAAGATTGCGTGGGACGGCACGGTTTTACAGTCGGTTATGTGTGGCGCGCGCAGGGGGACATATGGGACGTGGTTATGTCACGCGGGGGTTACAACCGGAGAGTAGAATAAGCGCTACCGTGTTTGTGTGTAATAATAATAATAATAATAATAATAAACTCACTTGGAAGTATGCCGAAGTTTGATTTTCCTCCTACAAGGCTACAACTATTTTCTTGCATTTTCACCCCATTAGAACAAAGTTTTTTTGCATTTTCATGTGATTTCTGATGGTGAGGTGGTTTTCAAGTATGGTATGAGGGACTTTATGTTAGGCATGACATAGGGGGAGGCAAACCATTTCCCTATTGATGTACTATGCGACAAACTCGTAGCGGCACACGATGGCACGAGATGACCAAGACACACCCACATTGCTTGGGTTGCCACCTCCAAACCCTAGGTCACCTCCTCCGTGTCACCTCCTCGCCACTTCCTTTCTTCTTCACATTAAACTAGTCGGGCTGGAGAAGAAAATGGTACCGATTCGTTAGGGTCAAACAAAATCATCACATTAAAGGGTCAGATTTTAACCATCTCGCCGTACTGGAGAGCTAGGTTTGCCATGTTAAATTAGTCTAACATAAAGTGGCCCATGTAAATTATAGAAATGGTTCTTGTACTTTGTGGTCTTAGTGTGATGGTTGCTAGACTAAAAGATTAAGAACCATGAGTTTTGAAATCCCTTTCCTGTCCCTTGCAAATGTTTAATTGTGTGCTAATTATAACATTAGTGTTATTAAGCATAATGTCACAGGAGAAATTACTTCTAAGCATCAACATAATATTCCGGCCACACCTGCATACATTTAAGCAAAGCATTGCTTCTTGGCTGCCTACGTGCATGTATTACTATCAGAGCCATGCTTTAGCACTTCATTGTAAGTAAAATGTGGAAGCTACAAGATCATTTAGCACAATTTGATTCAACCAGAAAAGGCAGCCTTTACTTGTGCTATATTGCACAAACCCACCTTGAGACATGCTAGTTTGATTGAAAAAATTTCATTTGAGCCCTTTATTTTTGCTATATACCCTTTTTCATATATAAAAGGAGTATATACACAGATTTTGGTATAAAAAGTCGATTTTCAAGAAAATTTTCATAGAATTCACTTTGGGGTATCTTATAATTATTATTAGAGTATACTCAAATTGATAACAAGGTATCATCATACGATTTAAGTGGTATATGAGAGGTGGGAGTACATACTCCTAGGAATACCATACCTCATATATATATGTATATGTATGTATATGTACCATACGATTTAAGTAGTATATGAGAAGCGGGAGTACGTACTCCCAAGAGTACCATACCATTTTCCTATATATATATATATATATATATATATTACATAAGGCACATCATGAACCGTCCGATACATGTGTATGATCTAAGAAAAATTTGAAGTTTGGGGTATGAAAATGTTTTATACCCTGATGTATTTATGGCAAGTGAGTTTTGAACTCTGTTCAAACTATTGTTTGAACTACTTATGAATTTAGTGCAATTGGAGTGATTATATACCATGAAACTAGCTCAAACTAGTTAAATTGAATATGAATTTAAATTTCTATATATATATATATATATATATATATATATATATATATATATATATATATATGTGTGTGTGTGTGTGTGTGTGTGTGTGTGTGTGTGTACGTATGTATGCATGTACGTACGTACATACCTATGTATGCATGTACATACGTACGTACGTAGATACATACATACACGTACATACCTATATACGTGTGTCTATATATATATATATATATATATATATATATATATATAATTGCAATCAAGTGCTGCCAAAACTGATGGCCATTACCATGCACGCAGGGGTGGACCTGCCATTATGGCAAGGTCTGGCATCTACCAGACCTCCTTCCTGTCGCCGATTCCCCCTACCCCCTAGTATTTTTGTAATACCCCAAATTAGAATTCGGGAAGAAACCTAGTTAAGAAAAAGGAAAAAAAAATATTACGGAGTTGGTTCCGGCGGAGGATTAATTAGAAATTATGTTTTAGCGGGAGAAAGAGGGGGGTTTTTGGAAGTTTTCGGCAACTTGGGCCTGGGCTTTGGCCCATAGTGGCCCATGTGTGGCCGGCCAAGGGGGGGAACACCCCTTTTCCTCCCCCTCCCTAACCCTAGCCGCCCCCTCCCTTGCCCCTCCACCCTTTGGCCGCCACCCCCCCCCATCTCCTGCCCCTCCCTCCTCTTGCGCAGCACCCCCTGGCCGACCACCTCCTGGTTCCCTCTTCCCCCTTGCGCCATCTTCAGCCCCGTGGTGCTCCTCTCGCCGCCGCCTTGGAGCTCCTTTGCCGGCCATAGGAGGAGGAAGAGAGGCGAGGAAAGGAGGTCATCTTCGCGGGGAGGATTCTTCTTCTTGCTGCGGTTCTTCAAGGGTAACTTTGGGTATTCTTCGCTGTTCGGATTGTATAAGTTGCTATGGTTGAAGTTTGGTATATCGAGTCCTATCATTTGATAGATCGCAATCTGTCCAGAAGTTTGGACGAGGATTTTCACATTGTTAGATGCAGAATCTGGAGACCCAACCTCTTAGAGAAAGTTGGGTTACGTCCTTAGCTTTCGGTGGCCGCCAAGTTCACCTAATTCCGACATACGGATCAAAAGTTATGAATTGTTTAGTGGGACTGTTCTGTGAATCAGCGGGTATTCTGACAGAATTTAGTAATCCGATTGGAGAGAGATTTTAAAGGGAAAATTAGGGGATCTCAGAATAACAAAAGTTGTGGGTAATTGTCGTAGCTTTCAGGGAAGGGCAAGAACGCGAAATTTGGTCAAACGAGTTGAAAGTTATGGTAGTTTTTATGCACTGTCCAGAAAACCTGACGCGAGATCGATGTTCTGTTAGGAGGCAAATTAGGGGAAGTTAGTGGCCGAATCAGGAAGTCCCACCAACTAGTCTTAGAAGGGGAATTTAATAAACTTTGAATCAAGTCTAAGATCACCTCATTTGGACCCCTGTACTAAAAGTTACGAATTTTACAATATGGCTGATTACAGGAGGGTTAATTCAGCATGTAGGAAAAGTGGAGTCGGGGTCACGTTTCAAGCTTTTGTTATCTCGTGCTTGCTATTATAGTTTATTTGGTATATTGCCATTGTCTTAGGAAGCTTTTAAATGTATTCTTAGGTGGGGGACTGGTTCCGGAAGCAGCACCTACTTCGCATCCACCGTTCTCAAGCGGTTGAGGCAAGTACCTTTTCAAGAAGAGTAACTATGGATGGTTTGACCATATTTTGCTAGTACGTGGTATTGATAGCATTGGTTGATTGATAGAGTGACATGCTTGTTAATGATGATAATTGTGCTTGATACATGCTATTGGCAATATGATGTGAATGCTACAGATGATGAATGTTTTGATACATCTGTTAGATGGTGTGAAATGATGGATAAATATGATGACAGATTATGATATGTTTGGTATGCACCATATACAGTTCTTGTATTGTTCATGCATCGTGCAATCATGTTAATGTTTATTTGCACCATTGGGCATACACAAGGATGCATGATTAAGATCCCCACATTCCTGGAATGTGGGCAGTTGAGGAGAGATCCCCATCGTGTAACGATGGGCAAAGATCCCCACACTTGCATGTGTGGGCTTGAGGTCCCCTATACTTGCGTAGTATAGGGCAATTGGTCCCTGTGCTTGCGAGCACAGGCATGGGCTCGTAGCGACGGTTGCTTGCCCCGCATTACCGGTGTAATGCGCAATGAGAGGAAAAGTGAAAAGTTGCATTGCATGCCCGCATTCATGCCCATGTGATGAAGTTTTGAGTAATTGTGTAGCACTGTAACTTGATGTTTCAATTATTAATGTGGTGTGATCTTATATGGTACTTGCTGAGTTCTTGAACTCACCCTTGTTTTCGTTGTGCTTTTAGGTACCGTTGCAAGAACGTCATGCATGGGGGGAAAGTAGATCCGAACTGGATGCACACATTGCCACTATCATTTAAGTTTGATTAGTTTACGGAATGATTACTAATAATTGAGCAAATTGTTTGAGACTGGTTTATGATTAGACTTCAGGCAATAGGTTTTGTAATAATGATGAGTAGCACTCCCTAAACTTTTGGTTATTGTTCTAGTTGTTAATCATACTTCTATTGAATAGTGATGATTTTTGGATGAATAGATTTGGAGATATGATTCATTAATTAATGTTGAAACCTCCGGCTTGCTTCTAATATAGGGAAGGTTCTGCCGAAAATTTTAATAAAGTGACTTAAGTTTTCAATTGTTTAGTATAGGTTGGTAGCATTCCAGGCTCACGTGGGCTGGGGTGTTACAGTTGGTATCAGAGCGGGCTGTAGGTCCGTGGTGACTAGAAATATATTTTTTTTGTTTATGGCTAATCAACTTAAAAATTTGACACACTGGTGCACAGTAGGATGGGGATGGGCAAAGCATTGCATTTACGTTTCCGCTTTATTTTATTGTCGATTGCTGATATGATCTGAGTATGACTGCTCAATAAGTGACTATATGATTATTATGTGTGAGGATAACCCATTTTGAGAGGTTGAGGTCGTGTTGTGGCCCTGGCTTTACTGTGCTACACCCGTTCGTAGTTTGATAATAAAGATTATCGTTCGAAGGGTTGTTCTCTTCCTTGAATTTAATTTGGTCACACTTGTCCAGTTGGGCTTGACGAATTTTTCTTCGGTTAGTAGTTTTATTCATGTCGATATGTTTCCATTGGCTTGATTTGTTCTGTAAAGCAATCATTGTTTCCCCCAACCGATGAGTTATTCTTGCGGCTGGTGAACTTGGTTGATTGTCAAGTTTGACCTTTAAACTGGAGATATACCTTTCTCATTGGAAAACTTGATCTATTTATTCGCTTGATGTTTTTGGTTAATGAAAGATTCCTTTTGCAAGTCCTTTAGTTCATGAAGGCTTTGACTCAATGTATCTCTCTTGGGTATTTTGAGTGTTGAAGATTAATGGTTGTGTTATGGGTTTCAAGTTGAGTTCGCAGTGTGTGCATGATCGATTGTAATTAAGGTCCTTATCAAGGGAAGTTGAATAAGTGGAGGTTGTCCTCTAGTAGTTCTTGATGAGCCGTGACGATGAGTATGACAATATTTAGTTGGAATCAATAGAGTTATCAAGAGGTGTGGTATATTGATGACTTGGTCTAATCGTTAGGATTGTGGAATCAGGTAGATTTATTGGATAACACGGAGTAATGTATCTGAATGGATTAGCCTACCCATTAGTGATGGTTATGTTAAGAATGTGTTTCAACGATGCCTCAGAGGATATCAAATTTGGAATTTTCATAAACTGGTTATTTGATGATCATACATAATAGCTAGATTGAAACATGTATATTGGATTAAACGAATGTGGAGGTAGAATGTTGTGAAACCCTGTTGTACAGGAGATGAGACTATTAAATGTTGACTTGGTGTTTATAGATGGTTATGTGACTACAAATAGAAGTAGGACCTTTTTTTTGCATACATGATTCATACAATTGACAATTGTTAATGATAGTTGGAGCGGGTGTGAGTAACACTAATGGTTGAGTGGATGAATGAGTAAGTGGCCTTTGATAGTGTGCTTTGCGAAATTATTATTTGATAGTATGAACTAGATAAAATAGGTTTGTTTCAACCTTGTGGCTTGTATTTTTTTTGGAGAAATTTATGATGGGATAAGAGGCTATGATGAGTCTCGTTAAGAGCGTATTGTTACATTACTAGTGCGATTGTCAGTAAGGGATTATGTTGATAATATTGAATGTTATGTATAAAGGGACTGGATTGCTCGCCAGATAATGATTAATTGAATATGTTTCTAGTTCGCGGTTGTGATCTTTCAGACCTCATGTTGATGTGATAGCTGAATTTGTTTAGAGCGAAGTGACGTGTTGAGAGGTTTTATTAGTTCCTAAGTGGATTAGGTGTTGTGATCTTCAAATACTCTTTGTCGGAATTGGCATGGTGATGCTGTAACCAACGAAAGTTGAGGGAAGTAGAAGTATTTGAGATTGAAGTAAAGTTTCGTAACTTGCAGATTATTGAAGTTTGTCTAAAACTTTTGTTCTTGCCCATAGGTGTTTTCACAAATTTTAAAAGCAGTGTTTTATTCTCGTTTGAGGTTTGATATTCTCTGCTTGTGGGACGTGCGCCCTCAACTTTGATCATATCTGTTGGTTTTCGAGAACAATTTTATCTGATCGTTTCTCTTGATCTTATAACTATTGTGAGGGGTAACGTTTTCCTTTGTGCTGAAATTTATTTCTTTTTGCCTCTTCTTCTAAGAAAGGGTTAACCGAACTGTATTGCAAAGTCTCTTCGGTTGTGATTTGGCATCTAGATAGTGGTGGTCTAGTAGATGGTTTGGTGAACCTTTAGGTGTCAGGTTGTCTAAGAGGCCTGGAGTAATAAATCGATTTATTAGAATAATCCTTGGAGAGGATTTGAGTTAAAAAGAATATTTGTCTTTGGAGCTAATAGATTTATTGTCGCAACTAGTAGAACCTATAGCGAGAAGTAGTCCAAGATTTGATGCTCTTTTTGATCGAACATTACAAATAGCAAGTATGGAAATCTGGATCAGTTTATTGAGTGTCGCAATTGGATACTTAGTAATATTGTGTAGAAGAATTTTGATGGTGAAATTAATGAGAGTAGCAGTGTAGAAAAAATCTATTAGTTGTGTTAATGATGGGATAGCAGGGATTGTTAAGTAATTGTCAAGTATGACTTGGTCTCAGTGATTAACCCTATGGGAGTTAGATTATCTCTAAAGATAGTTTGGTCAAGAACATAATCATTTATTGATGTTAGTAACTGAGTATGTTTGAATCTTGATCAATCGGTTAAAGTATTGTGAATGGGTATATTGTGGTTGTGTAGCTGAATTTAATGGATATGGGTTAGAGAAGGGCTAAGGTTGGTGAAATGAATTGCTTTAGGCGGTATCTGATTAGTGAGGAATGATGATATTAATAATTGAGGTTATTGATTGAGCTGGGTGAATTTTAGTAAACGAATTTGAGGATTTCCTATCAATCTTACTAGAAATTCATGGTAGGAGACTTGGAGGTTAATTTTGGGGTTTTGCATGTTATGCTAGGACCCTAGAGACCCCATATTATGTGTAGAGGTGGATGAACAGAAGCAAATTTTGAATGGTGTGTGATCTTTGATAGAATACTTTGGGTAAAGTAAATGAGTGTGGATGTGTTGAATTTCACATGGTTTATCCATGACAGATGAAGGTGATGTGATTGCGGAGGAAATCTATTTTTAGGTGTGTTGGGAATTATTTGTCAAAGTAATTCCTTTAGTAGAGAGGTTGAACAGAGTATGTTATTATGAATCGGAGGAGTATCTCTATCTAGGCGTGGATTTGCGTACAGCTTGAGCATAGCTTTGAGATGGCCAAATTACAAGAAACGAATTGGTGTGTTTATGCGATGATTTGGAGTCTCATGGTTTAAGAGAAAGTTAAGTTCTTAAAGAATGTTTGAGAAAAAGGTTGTATTTTCGAATGATGAATTATTCTCTTGGTTTATATTTGAGCTTGACTCTATGACAGATGCCAAATTATAAATGGAGTCATTTCTTCTTTCTGGTTTGCGTGGTTCTTTTCGGTTAAGACAAAGAAAGGGAATGGTTGTATTGGGCATACGAGTGATTTTTGCTTTGGGCTTTGTGGTGTTCATTGGCAAACTGCTTACTTGGAAAGTGGAAGAATTACATGTTGAATCTTTTGGTTTTTGGATTTAACTCTTTTGGTAAGGAGATGATAATGCATGTTGCGATGAGAATCTTTTATTTTCAGCTGAGTTCTGTTTTTAAACGAGATTGTTTTAAAACAAGTTCTGTTGTGCGTCTCGGGTTAACGGAGGTGCTCATTTTCAAAGTGAAGAGATCGAAAGATACAAAGAACAAGGGTTCTATATGTTATGCCCAGTTTTGTGGTTTGGTACCAAAGGAATGTTGGCCCAAGGTACATTGGTTGTTTCGAAGTCGCGGAGTTGTAGGAGATAGCGTATCACTAGGACCATTTGGAGTCCTGGCTTGTAGCATGGAATGTTTTGTATGACCTATTGTCGAGGAGTATTGGAGAAATGGAGGGTAAAGTTTCCTTAGAATAGTTGATCCACGGGTAAGACCGTGCCTTTGAGACGTGTCCATAGAGTGACTCTTGAGAGGTTGGGACAAGTAGTAAGGTGTAACGCGTCAGTACGTCAGGGTGGTTTTGTTGCCGCAAACCGAGATAGAGGCCACTTGTGAACTGGAGTCTCGCATGCGCGAGCTATATTTAGACTTGTTCACATCAGGTGTGTATTCTTGTTGCTAAGTTCCAATCTCGGATTTATCTCGGGAAGTTTGGCGTTTAGATTCGGGGTCGAATCCTGTGAAGGGGGGTAGAATGTAATACCCCAAATTAGAATTCGGGAAGAAACCTAGTTAAGAAAAAGGAAAAAAAAATTACGGAGTTGGTTCCGGCGGAGGATTAATTAGAAATTATGTTTTAGCGGGAGAAAGAGGGGGGTTTTTGGAAGTTTCCGGCAACTTGGGCCTGGGCTTTGGCCCATAGTGGCCCATGTGTGGCCGGCCAAGGGGGGGAACACCCCTTTTCCTCCCCCCTCCCTAACCCTAGCCGCCCCCTCCCTTGCCCCTCCACCCTTTGGCTGCCACCCCCATCTCCCGCCTCCCCTCCTCTTGCGCAGCACCCCGGCCGACCACCTCCTGGTTCCTCTTCCCCTGCGCCATCTTCATCCCGTGGTGCTCCTCGCCCGGCCTTGGAGCTCCTTTGCCGGCCATAGGAGGAGGAGGAGAGGCGAGGAAAGGAGGTCATCTTCGCGGGGAGGATTCTTCTTCTTGCTGCGGTTCTTCAAGGGTAACTTTGGGTATTCTTCGCTGTTCGGATTGTACAAGTTGTTATGGTTGAAGTTTGGTATATCGAGTCCTGTCATTTGATAGATCGCAATCTGTCCAGAAGTTTGGACGAGGATTTTCACGTTGTTAGAGGCCGAATCTGGAGACCCAACCTCTTAGAGAAAGTTGGGTTACGTCCTTAGCTTTCGGTGACCGCCAAGTTCACCTAATTCCGACATACGGATCAAAAGTTATGAATTGTTTAGTGGGACTGTTCTGTGAATCAGCCGGTATTCTGACAGAATTTAGTAATCCGATTGGAGAGAGATTTTAAAGGGAAAATTAGGGGATCTCAGAATAACAAAAGTTGTGGGTAATTGTCGTAGCTTTCAGGGAAGGGCAAGAACGCGAAATTTGGTCAAACGAGTTGAAAGTTATGGTAGTTTTTATGCACTGTCCAGAAAACCTAACGCGAGATCGATGTTCTGTTAGGAGGCAAATTAGGGGAAGTTAGTGGCCAAATCAGGAAGTCCCACCAACTAGTCTTAGAAGGGGAATTTAATAAACTTGGAATCAAGTCTAAGATCACCTCATTTGGACCCCTGTACTAAAAGTTACGAATTTTACAATATGGCTGATTACAGGAGGGTTAATTCAGCATGTAGGAAAAGTGGAGTCGGGGTCACGTTTCAAGCTTTTGTTATCTCGGGCTTGCTATTATAGTTTATTTGGTATATTGCCATTGTCTTAGGAAGCTTTTAAATGTATTCTTAGGTGGGGGACTGGTTCCGGAAGCAGCACCTACTTCGCATCCACCGTTCTCACGCGGTTGAGGCAAGTACCTTTTCAAGAAGAGTAACTATGGATGGTTTGACCATATTTTGCTAGTACGTGGTATTGATAGCATTGGTTGATTGATAGAGTGACATGCTTGTTAATGATGATAATTGTGCTTGATACATGCTATTGGCAATATGATGTGAATGCTACAGATGATGAATGTTTTGATACATCTGTTAGATGGTGTGAAATGATGGATAAATATGATGACAGATTATGATATGTTTGGTATGCACCATATACAGTTCTTGTATTGTTCATGCATCGTGCAATCATGTTAATGTTTATTTGCACCATTGGGCATACACAAGGATGCATGATTAAGATCCCCACATTCTGGAATGTGGGCGCTTGAGAGAGATCCCCATCGTGTAACGATGGCAAAGATCCCACACTTGCGGTGTGGGCTTGAGGTCCCCTATACTTGCGTAGTATAGGGCAATTGGTCCCTGTGCTTGCGAGCACAGGCATGGGCTCGTAGCGACGGTTGCTTGCCCCGCATTACCGGTGTAATGCGCAACAGAGGGAAAAGTGAAAAGTTGCATTGCATGCCTGCATTCATGCCCATGTGATGAAGTTTTGAGTAATTGTGTAGCACCGTAACTTGATGTTTCAATTATTAATGTGGTGTGATCTTATATGGTACTTGTTGAGTTCTTGAACTCACCCTTGTTTTTGTTGTGCTTTTAGGTACCGTTGCAAGAACGTCATGCATGGGGGGAAAGTAGATCCGAACTGGATGCACACATTGCCACTATCATTTAAGTTTGATTAGTTTACTAAATGATTACTAATAATTGAGCAAACTGTTTGAGACCGGTTTATGATTAGACTTGAGCAATAGGTTTTGTAATAATGATGAGTAGCACTCCTAAACTTTTGGTTATTGTTCTAGTTGTTAATCATACTTCTATTGAATAGTGATGATTTTTGGATGAATAGATTTGGAGATATGATTCATTAATTAATGTTGAAACCTCCGGCTTGCTTCTAATATAGGGAAGGTTCTGCCGAAAATTTTAATAAAGTGACTTAAGTTTTCAATTGTTTAGTATAGGTTGGTAGCATTCCGTGCTCACGTAATGGGTGTTACATTGGTATCGTGAGCGGTCAGAGGTCCGTGGTGACTAGAAATATATTTTTTTGTTTATGGCTAATCAACTTAAAATTTGACACACCGGTGCATGAGGATGGGGATGGGCAAAGCATTGCATTTACGTTTCCGCTTTATTTTATTGTCGATTGCTGATATGATCTGAGTATGACTGCTCAATAAGTGACTATATGATTATTATGTGTGAGGATAACCCATTTTGAGAGGTTGAGGTCGTGTTGTGGCCCTGGCTTTACTGGCTACACCCGTCGTAGTTTGATAATAAAGATTATCGTTCGAAGGGTTGTTCTCTTCCTTGAATTTAATTTGGTCACACTTGTCCAGTTGGGCTTGACGAATTTTTTCTTCGGTTAGTAGTTTTATTCATGTCGATATGTTTCCATTGGCTTGATTTGTTCTGTAAAGCAATCATTGTTTCCCCCAACCGATGAGTTATTCTTGCGGCTGGTGAACTTGGTTGATTGTCAAGTTTGGCCTTTAAACTGGAGATATACCTTTCTCATTGGAAAACTTGATCTATTTATTCGCTTGATGTTTTTGGTTAATGAAAGATTCCTTTTGCAAGTCCTTTAGTTCATGAAGGCTTTGACTCAATGTATCTCTCTTGGGTATTTTGAGTGTTGAAGATTAATGGTTGTGTTATGGGTTTCAAGTTGAGTTCGCAGTGTGTGCATGATCGATTGTAATTAAGGTCCTTATCAAGGGAAGTTGAATAAGTGGAGGTTGTCCTCTAGTAGTTCTTGATGAGCCGTGACGATGAGTATGACAATATTTAGTTGGAATCAATAGAGTTATCAAGAGGTGTGGTATATTGATGACTTGGTCTAATCGTTAGGATTGTGGAATCAGGTAGATTTATTGGATAACACGGAGTAATGTATCTGAATGGATTAGCCTACCCATTAGTAATGGTTATGTTAAGAATGTGTTTCAACGATGCCTTAGAGCATATCAAATTTGGAATTTTCATAAACTGGTTATTTGATGATCATACATAATAGCTAGATTGAAACATGTATATTGGATTAAACGAATGTGGAGGTAGCATGTTGTGAAACCCTGTTGTACAGGAGATGAGACTATTAAATGTTGACTTGGTGTTTATAGATGGTTATGTGACTACAAATAGAAGTAGGACCTTTTTTTTTGCATACATGATTCATACAATTGACAATTGTTAATGATAGTTGGAGCGGGTGTGAGTAACACTAATGGTTGAGTGGATGAATGAGTAAGTGGCCTTTGATAGTGTGCTTTGCGAAATTATTATTTGATAGTATGAACTAGATAAAATAGGTTTGTTTCAACCTTGTGCTTGTATTTCTTTTGGAGAAATTTATGATGGGATAAGAGGCTATGATGAGTCTCGTTAAGAGCGTATTGTTACATTACTAGTGCGATTGTCAGTAAGGGATTATGTTGATAATATTGAATGTTATGTATAAAGGGACTGGATTGCTCGCCAGATAATGATTAATTGAATATGTTTCTAGTTCGCGTTGTGATCTTTCGCACCTCATGTTGATGTGATAGCTGAATTTGTTTAGAGCGAAGTGACGTGTTGAGAGGTTTTATTAGTTCCTAAGTGGATTAGGTGTTGTGATCTTCAAATACTCTTTGTCGGAATTGGCATGGTGATGCTGTAACCAACGAAAGTTGAGGGAAGTAGAAGTATTTGAGATTGAAGTAAAGTTTCGTAACTTGCAGATTATTGAAGTTTGTCTAAAATTTTTGTTCTTGCCCATAGGTGTTTTCACAAATTTTAAAAGCAGTGTTTTATTCTCGTTTGAGGTTTGATATTCTCTGCTTGTGGGACGTGCGCCCTCAACTTTGATCATATCTGTTGGTTTTCGAGAACAATTTTATCTGATCGTTTCTCTTGATCTTGTAACTATTGTGAGGGGTAACGTTTTCCTTTGTGCTGAAATTTATTTCTTTTTGTCTCTTCTTCTAAGAAAGGGTTAACCGAACTGTATTGCAAAGTCTCTTCGGTTGTGATTTGGCATCTAGATAGTGGTGGTCTAGTAGATGGTTTGGTGAACCTTTAGGTCTCAGGTTGTCTAAGAGGCCTGGAGTAATAAATCGATTTATTAGAATAATCCTTGGAGAGGATTTGAGTTAAAAAGAATATTTGTCTTTGGAGCTAATAGATTTCGCTGTCGCAACTAGTAGAACCTATAGCGAGAAGTAGTCCAAGATTTGATGCTCTTTTTGATCGAACATTACAAATAGCAAGTATGGAAATCTGGATCAGTTTATTGAGTGTCGCAATTGGATACTTAGTAATATTGTGTAGAAGAATTTTGATGGTGAAATTAATGAGAGTAGCAGTGTAGAAAAAATCTATTAGTTGTGTTAATGATGGGATAGCAGGGATTGTTAAGTAATTGTCAAGTATGACTTGGTCTCAGTGATTAACCCTATGGGAGTTAGATTATCTCTAAAGATAGTTTGGTCAAGAACATAATCATTTATTGATGTTAGTAACTGAGTATGTTTGAATCTTGATCAATCGGTTAAAGTATTGTGAATGGGTATATTGTGGTTGTGTAGCTGAATTTAATGGATATGGGTTAGAGAAGGGCTAAGGTTGGTGAAATGAATCGCTTTAGGGGCGCTGGGCGGCGCCGCTGTGGACGGACGGATGGAGCACGGGCTCCGGGCGAGGCCGAGGCGTCGGGAGAGGGCTCCAGCTGTAACAGCCCTAAACCTAGGGTTTGTATTTCAAATGTAAATTATGAGGAGAAATAAAAACTTTTGATGCCTCATGAAATCATTTGAGAGTTTCTACAATTTCCCTAGTAATTTCCAATTTTTAGAATGTAATTCTTGTGATCGGAAATTGTGGTCAGCAAATTCTTAGCTTTCAAACTTGTGATCATCCTCTGAAATTATTTTTCCTATCATCTTGATCATCCTATCTACCTCCCTGAATTATCTCACAATTTTTAGATTTTATTTGCTATTTCAAATGGCCAAGTCAACCTAGTTTGAAATCTGGTCAAGCTTCTGTTCAGCAGCTTGTGAATTTTATTGGGAGAAATCTAATGCATGAAAACTCCTGGAAAAATTTCACAAGGTTTTCCTATGTTCCAGTAAGCTCCCATAAAAATTTCGGAATTTTTGGAGCTCTGGAACTACCTCTAACAATTCCTCAAACCCTCTCTGTCTTTTTAATTCAAATCTGAAATCACTGTTCCTCGGGTTCAAACCCCACTTGGGCTCGAGTCCGACCGCACCTAATGGACTCGGTCGCACCGCCTAGTTGCACCGCGCGAGCCCGATGGTCGCCACCGTCCGATGAAGATCGAACGGTCCACGTTGCTTGCCTCGTCGACTGTCCCAATGCATACACCAATCTCACCGCCCATCTCGGATCTAGCGGTCAAGACAATCTTGATCGAGTCAAACCAGCTCATCGCGCCGCATCGCACCTTGACTCGCACCGCTTTGTCACGCCACGACAAGTGGACCCTACCGCCGTCCGCCTCGTCTTCTCCGCACCTCACCGGAGCTCACGGCCGCGCAAGATGCTCGCCACGCACTCGTCGCCGCCACCTTTTTGTCCTCGTGTCACCGTGAAACATCGCCGGGTCTCATTTACCCACCGAGTCCATCCACTATCCTTCGCGTCCATTCTTGTGCCTTCTCCGCCCAAATTTCCTCCTCGGCCGGAGAAGAACCCGAGCGTAGTACCGCCTAATCGAGCCGCTTTGAGCCCGCGTCCGCACCATCGTGATCCACTCTACTCGCCCTCCATTTTGCCCATCCCGATCATCGCATCCGGTGGATCGCTGGAGCAACTTCATCGTCTTCGCCTCCGGCACCTCGGCCCGCAAGCTTGCTAGCGTTCGTAAGTCTCAAGCCTCGCGTGGTTCCACTTGATCGCAATGCTCCACCGATGCTCTCGTGGGTTCATTTCGTCTTTGATGCATCATGGAGGGTGTGCGCCCTTCTTCTCCAAGTACGGTGATTTGCCGCGCGGCGTTCCGCCACTTCCGTGCTCCATTGTCGTCTTGATCGTGGCGAAACCTTCGAGTCAAGGCGGCCGTGCGCACCTTCCCGTAGCTTCTCGGCTCGTAACGTCTTCTCGCGGAGGCCGCATCTTCTTCTCCGCCGCCGCCGCGTCGCCGCCGCGGCATCTTTGAGGTCCCGGTCACCGTCATCAAGTTCGCAAGGACGCGGTGAACCCGAAGGTACCACTCTCCCGCCCAGAAACCCTCTGGTTAGCTAGATCACCTGCACGGCCGCGCCGCCGTCCCCGTGCGTGCCGGTGAGCCGCCGGTGGAGTTTAGTTATCGCTAAACTTTGTTTAGTTATGTCGCTGACTTGTGGGCCCTTTCTGTTAATCGCGTTTAGAAATCCTTTAATCCAACCGTTATGTTATTCTCTTAGTCACTGCCATGTGGGTCCATGCTGTCAGTTGGGGGTTGTGCAGCTTGGATGCTACGTTTTCTCTGTGGGGAAACGTATTTCTCTATAAGTATATGTTAGAAGTACGCTTTGATAAGTCAAAGACGTATTCTTAGAATACGCCTTCGACGTCGCCGTTGGCGCTGCTGGGTCAAGTTTGACCTGGTCGCCTTTTTTTTCGTGCGGCCCCGCCTGTCTGTGTGTGTGGTTAGCTGATTGTCGGTAGGAAAAGGTTTAAATGCTTTAGTATTTCTGTAATGTATTTTTTGTTGCTCTGTTAATTCAATTAAGCTTAGAAAATTCATAACTAATTCAATTTTTATCTAAATCGCATGAATCCAGTGCTGTTAATTTTCATTTTAAATGTGGTATTTACTAAAATTAGTTTCAACCTTGTATCTGTAGTAAAGATCTGTTAATTAGTTAAAGGATGTTTTATGTATCTTCTAAATTAGAAAATGTATATCTCTTTCAATAATTGTCCAAATCCAGTGAAACCAATTCTGTAAAATTTCATTTTTAGTATACTAATTATCAGGATAGGTTTTAGATACTGTTTCTGTTCATGAAAATTTGTTAAGTAATTAACTAGTGTTTTGATGTGTTTTTAGCTTAGAAAATTCATAGAAAATTCTTTATAACTTAAAATGATTTGTTCTCTGTTTCTAAAATTTTGTTATATCTTGCTTAGGTTGCTGTGTGAGTTTGGTATGTTTTGTTGTTATTGTATGGTTGAGTTTTGTCGGTGTCATTCGCTCTTATTCGCTGTTATTTGTTCTATCGTTAGGCTTCGATATTTGCGGCAACCCTGAGAACGACCCTCCGCAACAAATTGAACAACAAAGAATGTGCAAGCGCTTTGATCATGATAATCCCGTATTTTAAAATCTAATATTTTGTTTCAAATTGTATGTATGCATTGCTTAATTTGTGTTAAATTGATTAGTTAAATCCGTAGTTGCATATCCTGTAGACAAAATATTGATCTCTACTACCGAGCCTAGGTTATTTGTCGTGATTAGAGGTCATTGGATGATCTCTTGTCACTTAGTAGATCCGGTCAATCGCTTAGACATGCTTAGCTATCGGTAGAATCAAGCGGTTATCGACTTTAGTCGGTAACCTTGATCACACAAAATCTACTATAACTTTATGTTTCAAAGATTTTTGCTATGTTTAATTGCAAACCTAAAACTGAAAACAAAAATGATTTAGACTTGGGCACAATGGTAAGACTGGTGTGATCATTGGGTGTGACCGAAAGGTGCCCAGTCGCTTAAGGACCGAGTTACTTGCGCCACCGTCTCGAGCATTTTGCGTGCTAACCACACTAGAGTATATGGGACCTCTCTTGACCTAGTACTTTGGCGTGTATTGGCTCCGGTCGCAGGAGGTCGCAGGAGGGATGGAGGTGGGAGCATGGTAGTTGTCCAAAAGCTTTTATCCTGAGTGGGTAGTTGTCTTTTCGGCTTTACCATGTAAGCGTATGGATTTCTATCCATACGAGCGGCTCGTAGTTAATACACAATATTGGAAAAAGTCTCGTAGGACTTAGCCGTGCAAAGATACCTTCTAAGTGTGTTTTGGCTTAAAGGCGGTGCAAGTGTGGGTATATTGGTACACCCTCGCAGGTTAAAACTATTCGAATAGCCTCGCCCTAGGTTATGGACACGCTGGATACGCCCCAAGAACTAGACTACAACATTTAAATTAAAACTTGATGGGTGGTACGAATCTGGGATTCGTGCTATTGTTGTGGTGACTATTGGGATAGTCACTTCTAGGATGTTTTATCTTTATTCTTTTGTATTATTATCTTTATTGTTAGTTCAACATTAAAACGAATTGCAAACTTGCCTTCAAACAGTATTATATTATTGCAAATGAAAATTGGCTTTATGCAAATGAAACATATGGCCTCCACTAAACAAGCTCGCTCTAGCATATGAATAGGTCTGCTAGTTCACACGCTCGCCTTGCGGGTACAAAGACAATCTTTGTACTCAGGTGCTTTGCTTAATGTCTTTGTTGCAGAGGAAGAAGCTGATCCCCAAGGGCCTCACTTCTGTGAGCTGTGTTGCCGTTTCGTGGACGACTAGACTTGGCGGTCCGGTCAGATGCCTTGTGGGTTGGAGGCACACTGATTGGCTTTGTTTTAGCCATCTTATGGCACTTTTTCTTCCGCTGTCTGTCTTATTTATTTGTGTATCTTGTGGCCTGTCGGCCTTTATCTGTAATACCTCTACTATTTGTTTATCTTCCGTTTGGTAGTGTAGTGTTTGGACTCTATGTTTGAAATGGAGTTGATGTCTAATTTTGTACCGAGATGTGTATACTGCTTTCTGGGAAGTATACGTATCTCGAGGATCAGTTTATTTGATTTGTGATGCTAGGACCAGGTGGTTGGTTAAGCATTACAAGCCAAATAAATTGGGGTCCTCACACCAGCCTCCAGGCGCCGCGCTGCCATTGACACTCCGCCTCCGCTCGCCCCCAGCCTCAGGCGCCGTCGCGCCCGCCGCGGGAGGGGTGACGTCGCGCTAGTGCTCTAGCCTCCAGGCGGCCGCGCCGGCCACTGGGGCGGCCCGCGGTCGGGCGACACCGACGCTACTCTGCAGCCTCCGCAACTCCTAAGCTCTACTCCTTCCACCTCCCCCCTGGCTGGCTGCTGCTGGTGAGCTGGTCGGTCTACGTCGGCGTTTGAGAGGCCAGAGGGGGCCGTATGGTAGTAGCAGTGATGGGTTGGTTTAGCGAGAATTGTTTTGTTGTGGGAACCTACTAACAGTGCTACTGACATCTTGATATGATTGTTGTAGTAATCATCATTTGCAAATTGCAACAATGCCATGAATAATTTCTTTTTCTTTTTCTTTTTTTGGTCTAGAGGAATTATTGATGACTTTATCGTAGTGCTATTGACACTCTCTTTATCTTGCAGTTCTTACCGATGTGGTGTGGGTACGTGGCAACGCTGGTGCTGGGCAGTAGGCGATGAGGCATGGGCGCAGCGTGGCGGCACACAAACGTTGGTGCCGGGCGGTGGGCGGTGCGGCGTGGGCACCGGGCGGCTCTGTTTTTGGGCAAATTGTTAAGTAACTTTATTAGTGAGGTATTTCTCAATGTCCTACCTTTATCTTCGCTTGTTGATATTATTTAGTGCCATATGTTCGTATTGGTGCGATTGCAATATAATTCGCATATGTGTTATTTTGCTTTTGGGTTATATGTTTTGGTTCGCGCTTCCGATGTCGCCATAGCTAAAAATTAATCCTGGTGCCACTGCATGCACGTAGGCAGCCCAGAAGCACTTCTTTGCTTAAATTTATGCAGGTGTGACCGGAATATTATATTGATGCTTAGAAGTAATTACTCCTGTAGCATTATGCTTAATAACACTAATTTTATAATTAGCACACAATTAAACATTTGGAAGGGAGAGGAGAGAGATTTTAAACCTATGGTTCTTAATCTTTTAATCATGCAACAATCACACTAAGACGTACAAGAACCATTTCTATAATTTACATGGGCCACTTTCTGTTAAACTAATTTAATAGGCTATATCAACAGAAATCGCATAAAACCGTCGAGAAGGGGAGTTTCAAACAAATGTGTACTTGTCGGGGTGAAAGTTCCACAAAAATAGTTTTAGGGTGAAATCAAACTCCGATGTACTTTCATGTGGGTTTTTGCAATTTTGCCTATAATAAATTTAGAAAAAAAAATCCACTTTTCAACCTTAAATTGTGCCCTCGATTCATATTTTTAATCCTAAACTTTGAAACCGTTCAAATCAAAACCTCTAACTACCAAAACCATCCACTTTGACCCCTCAACCCAACCTAGGTTGATTTTGTCCGAAGTGACACCGACGTGTCTATTTTCTACTGACGTGACATCTATGCTAGCATCTATGTCATCAAATTTTACCAACTCATTAGCCAAATCACCTCGTCATCAGTGCATAGTGGTGATCCTCTCTCTCGAAACAGAGAAGCTGGGCTAAGCTCAGCGCCGGCGAGGACAGGGTCGGCGACGCCTAGCGAGGACTAAAATGAGATGTCGCGGCCACGAAGAACTCTTGGGGGCGCCAGCGCGAGCGGAGGTGGTCTGTGGCATTTGCGAGACATCGCCCGCACTGGCCTCTGCAACCGATTTTGTCTCTCGCCCGTAGCCGCCTTCGTTTGTCGTTGCCGCTGCCGAGCTGGCCCATGGCCTCCCGTGGCACCTCCTCTATTTCTCCCTTTATCGTTCTTGTACACAGTGAGGTCCGTCTCTGTGCACTCCCACGCCTATTTGGACGGCTGCAGTGTCGCCGATTATGAGGAAGCCGCTGCGGGCTGGATGCTGGTAACGGTTGTCGGTGTTCCCTGCGTGAGGCCCAAGTGAGGACACCCATGAGTATGAGAAGAGAGATGCGCTTATGCTGACATATGAGGGCCATCTACTTCAGTCAACCAAGTCAACACACTTGTGCATTGGATGCCACGTCACAATACCATCGCCGCATGCCCGCATCACACGAAAACTAGGGTGGTTTTGGGTCAAAAGAATAAATGAGACAGTTTTGTTAGTTCAAGGTTTTCAATAGGACGGTTTCAATGTTCATGGTTACAAATGAAGACAGAGTTGAAAAGTGAACTTTTTCCAGTAAACTTATGAAATTAACTAATCGTCATTCGAATTTAGCATCCCCACAAAATTTACTGATTGGGACGGGAGCCATGTGCCCTCCAATTGGGGAATTGTGGTGGGGACAGTAGGATATTCCAGCCTCCGACCCTCCCTGTCGCCATCCCAACTGAATTGTTCAGAATTTACGAATTTCCATACGAGCAAATCACATATTTATTACTCATCCATAAGTAAACTTTGAACGGAATGTACAAGCGAACATTATTCATGCGGTAGATACGGTAATTAATAAAGCTAATGCTCACATCTTGTTCTTCTTTCACTTCGGGCTAACAGCTACTACTAGGTCTAGCACTGCCAAAACAAAGTCTGATTTTGTTCTTTCAATGCAACAGTTGTTTCCCAAAGAGTTGTTCTTTCAATGCAACAGTTCTTTCCCAAAGAGCCCAGCAATGGCTCTCCCAGGGTCTTCTTGCTTCACCAGGGATTCTCCTACCAAAATCTACAGCATCAACAGGCACGCTCAATTAGATTCAGTTCAAGGCATTCAAAAAATTAATACATTTAGACATGACAAACAAAGTATTCCTTTCAGTAAATGTACCATCGATATAGTTAAGCATTTTTATCATAACAAAAGGAATGTCATGCGGTTGTGTGATATTTCACTAGCACATATTTTGGGTTTTTGGGAGCCAAAACTGAAGTACATTGAATTTTGTCAACAGAAAAAAGCATGGAAATTGGAGGAAAACTGGCAGACATGTGTAAACAGCACTGTTAGAGATAAAAAAGGAAAATTAATATTTATTATTGAGTGATTCAACAGGTGTTCACAAAGCTTTGTAAAATCCACAAGCATTCAGAGAACTTACAGCAGAAACTCCAGCATTCTGCACATAAGCAACGTCATCCGGATTGAACAGCCCTGATTCGCCAACAACCTGAAAATATCATACAAGTTGGGGAAAAAACAATCAGCACAAAACTAATTATAAGCATTTCAGATTACAAAATCAAATGGCCTTTGTCTTCCACAAATCAAGGAATCAGGCTCAAGTCCGAAAAATGCTCGGGTTTTAGGTCCTTGCAATATGCAACATCACTACAACAAATAAAACTTCACATAATATTGAACTGTAACATTTACTTAGGTAATTAGTGTAGAGTTCATAGTCATAAATATGCGTAACAGAATTTGTTTCCTGTTTTGGTTTTGCTGTAAAACTAGTCTTTCAAATACATTCAGACAGCAATTGCAATAAATACAAGTTTATGGGTTCAACACATTGAAAAATATGATGTTCAAGTGAGTATAACGTTTGTGAATAAGTCAAATTGCTGAAAGTCTGTAACTATTCAGCTAAGCCTTCCAATATAGAGCACAAATAATAAGGAACTAAGCAATGTTGTTGAATAAAAAAACATACATGCATATACGACTAGCAAAATGCCACACATTAGCACCAGGATATTACCAATATTCCCTTCTCCCTGATGACATGACCATGCTTCTCCAGCAACATCTTTGTGTTTGAAGTATCCACAACAAATGTCTCTGCAGTATAAATAATTTTCAAGATAACACAAACAACTATTCACTCACCAACATTAATAAGGAAAAAACTCTTGATTTCAAGAAAATGCAAATGTGAAGTATTACCATTCCTTGCAATAATTAAAAAAAAAAACACCAAGCTTAAGATGACAACATATTTGCTGGAAAAAGTGAGCACCAGAGGAACCACATACCAAGGCTGCGGTTATTGATGCCAATAAGCTGAACACCATTTATCTTCAGCACACGCTCCATCTCCCTTTCATCATGAACCTAAAACAATACCCCACAACTAATATATTAGAGTTAAGCTTAGCTTTGTGCAGACTATTAGAAGTACAGTCACACTTAAGTTCTCTATTCAAGAAGTACAGGTTAACAAGGAATATCTGAAACATATTTACAAGCTCAGCATATGGAAATTGCAATAAGTTACACGATACATTTTCCTTGTGAAGATGAACATGAGAAAATTCAATCAAAGTTTTGACAAACTACTTGTTAAACATATGAAAAAAAAAATGTGAATGGGATGGATGGTCCTTACAGAGTTGCAGAAAAATGTCTTTTAACACCACATCGGAAGCATAAAACAAATTATTACCATTCTAGGCTGCAAACTAAAGTTTGACTTTCCTCTACAAAAAACTAAAGTTGAATTCTGTCACCTAGCATGATGAATATTCAAATCTGACAACCATCATTGGAAAAATCAATATCTACCTTATCATAACAAGATTGCTTCACCGCTACTCTAGTCTTGGTTTAACTCCCCTTTAAATTAAGTAAGCTAGTTTCTAATTAAATGAGACCTCCACAATAAAAATAATTTCATAGTATTTCATGATTGTTGCAGATAAAGCATATATTGAACCTCAATAAGAGCCGTCATTCCCAACTCCTTGCATATCCGAAGAAAGTACTTTATGTTGAGATCAGGTAGCACAGCAGCAATTAGCAGAATTGCATCAGCACCCTTTGAGCGGGCGTAATAGATCTGCCATTTATCAATGACAAACTCTTTGCACAGAAGAGGGCACTGCATTTACATAAGACATAATTGCACCTTGAGAAAATTTAGTAAACCAGAACCATCCTTCTTCACATTTAAAGGACAACATATGTGTATACCTTCACTCCTGAGTTGCGCACCTTCTCAAGATTCTCAAAACTTCCCTATACAATTGAAGAAATTGAGCTTACCCAGTAAACATAACATCTACCATCCCAATAAACACACACAATTCCAAACCCACCTGAAAGTGCTTCTCATCAGTCAAGATGCTCAAGCACGCAGCTCCATTCATTTCATAAGCTTGAGCAATTTTAACCTGCAACAATTTTTGCACTAGTTATGTAACCAATCTTTGAAAATGACCAGTGGTAATGACAGCTATGAAGCCCAGAACTCACAGGATTGAAGTTCTCCCTGAGCACGCCCCTACTTGGCGATGCCTTCTTGACCTCAGCAATCAACGCTGGCACCCCATTACGGTTGTAGGCTGCTGACAAAGCACCAAAGAAGTCTCTTGCAGGAGGAGCCTGCTCCGCAGCCTCAATGACCTCCTTCAGATGCTTCTTGGCATGCCCCTGCACAAGACCAGTAGCGGCCATCGGCCATCATATAAAACATAAACTACATGGAACCATATCCTCTAACGTTAGAAGAAACAGACAGAAGCATGCCATTTGGCACCTTTAGAGTCGAACTACACAGATTATGAAATATCCCCTTGCCATTAGAAGGAATGTCACAAGCATGACACTTGGCACGTTCAGAGTCATATTATCGTGTGTTGGACAAGATATCACAGATTGAGGCCGACAAAATGATTCAAGGACCTGAAATTACCCCCTCTCCGGGCATGTGCCTTGATACCAAGCATCCATAGTCAAATGCAGGGGCCAATCCAAAGAGGCCCATGGGGATGAACAGCACACCGGGTCCAATTTTGTTTTTCCACTGTTATAGCCCATGTACATGTAGGTGTGAACCCCCAACCCAAATCGAAGGACACCGGCCTGGCCCAAAGCAACCAGGCATCCTAGCTCCGGCCTCCCGCTACCCCACTCGTTGTTGGGCTAAGGACGATGTCGAGCATGGCCCAGGACGCTAGGAATGTGAGCGCAGCCTAATTACTTGGCCAGCCAAGCCACAAGCACACGACCATGCCCAGAAAACCCGCAGCCACACGCTCGCATCGCCCCAGACTCAGTTCGCGTCTCTTGACTACTTGCTCCATTGACCATCCCTCTCCAATCTCGCGCGACCTCGCCTACTCGCGGTTGCTAGTCGCCGAAGCCAAAGTCCTCGGCCGACGCATTCCGCGGGCTACGATGTCTCCTAGTCGTCATCGGTCGTAGATTGCCTCGCCAAGCACTCGGCATGGGCAACAAGGATCAAGTCGCGAATCGGCATAGGGTATTGCTAATTTCTCCCAATTCTTCCAATTGAAGCAAAGTGATTAAATTTGTGAGTTGGGGTTTCAATGTGACGATTGTGGGTTGATTTTTGTCAAATTGTAGGGTTAGGACGTAGGGTTTTAATTTGGGTTTTTGGAATGCTGGCCTAGTTCGTTGCAAATCAGAGGCAAAATTGAAGTCACCCTGATCCATGTGCCCATCTATGACAAAGCTTACTAGCTTGAGATACAATGTCAAGTAGGCTTCTAGATGTATGTTTCTACTCTATTGTTCTTGAACACATTACAATATCTAACTGAGTTTTCCTATTAAGGGCAAATGGCAAGTAAATTATGGAACGATTTCCGAAAAGGAAAGTGCCAGATAATGGTACTAATGATGAGAATTCACCTATTTTTTGTAGTCCGTTGAGGCTGGATGTTGTATTGTGCCGATGCTGACCATCTTTTGGTTGTAGTTTGGTCCTTCCTTAGCGGGTTTCTTGATTTTAGTAAGCACTTTCATTGCTACTTTGTTATCGTTGTACATTGCCATCGGTTATGTTGAATTTTTTATGCTAAAAATTGTCGAACACATTACTATTTAGTACAATGTCGTTTGAAAATTATACATGCGGTTCTATGTAGGATGCACTTGAATAAGCCGTTGGCACCCGGCTGTGCCTTTACCCCTATCCAATTTTTGGGCCAATTCCCCCTTCGTACTACCAAAAAATGAGATTCTTGCCGAATCCGAGCTTGCTGCTCCAACCATTACAAAACTAATACCTATTCTGTTTAGTACTTCATGTGCTTCTCTAGCGTATAATGTCAATCTCATAGCGAGTGAACTCGTTCCAGTCTTATGATGCGAAGATAACCAGTTAGTAACCTATAGGGGAAAAAACCAATGTTTTAAGGTGAGGTTCAAAGAATTGAGTAGTGGAGGAAAAAGAGGCAGCAAAGCAGACGATATCCTATACATACGGAGGAGAGCAAGACCTTAATTCAAAAGAGCATGCCTTCAAAGCCACGAGTAGAATACTTGGAATCAATCCCTTGAAACCCCGTTCATTTTTGTTCTGGTTCCACCCTGGTCAAATGAACAGCTCCCTATTATGCAATGTTCACCTAGACGCTAGGCGTTAGTCGGGCGGTGGACCGGCGCCTAGCGCCTAGGCGGCCGACTCAGGCGGAGGCGAGGGGGGGCAGAGGCGAGGCACAGAGGCGAAGGGGAGCAGAGGGAGGCGTGGAGGTGAGGGGAAGTAGAGGCGAGGCGCGGAGGGGAGTGGGAGCAGAGGCGAGGGGGAGCAGAGGAGAGGTTGCGCGACGCAGAGGAGGTGGCGAGGGGGAAGAAGAAGAAGCCGGTCGGCTCTCTCTCTCTCCCTCTCGGGCTCTCAGACGCCTCTCTTTTCTCCCACGTGTTCGCCGCCTAGCTCCGCCCAACCCACCCAGCAGCCGCCACGCCTTGCCCACCTGGGTCCGCCTTGGACCGGGGTTGACCGCCTAGGAGGGCCAAGCGCCTAAGGTGCCATTTCAGCCCGAATCGCGGTGGCTGGGCGCACGCTGGCGGCCGCCTAGGGGCTATTGTGTACTACTTGTTCCGTTTCATTGGCCAGGCAGGGGGATACGAATCCAAACTATACTGATTGTGCACTTGATTTGGGTTTATGCTTATCTATATACACGATTGCGAACTGTGTACCTCGGCTACTTCAATCTCCTTGTCCCAAATGATCTTCTCCAGGATGTTGCGGGGGGCTCCTAGCTCCTCCTCGATGTCCTTCAAGGGGTCACTGGGACGACAGTGCCGGCGGATTCGGATTCCCTGACTAGCCGCTATGTTGTTGATCGACTCGCCATTCTCGCACTGACCCAGCTCCACCGCGTTCAACATCTCGTCCCGCGCCAGCGCCTCAATAATGGAGTCCTAAAAGAAACAGAATCATCAGATCATCACAACGCGAAGACACATACTACCATGAAAAAGGTAAAACACAATAACAAGAAATTCTTTGAACGCAATCTTTTTAAGAAATAAATCGGAATTGAAGAAAGGGGGGCGGGAGGAGCAATCCTACTAAAGAGGAGCAGAGCTCCACAGAATACTGCCAGTATTGCAGGGTCAAACGCACACAATTCGAGTTCAAGAATTTGGGGGAAAGGACAAAATCCAAGAAAACAAAAAAAACTCCATGGATTATCGCCAAGATCAGACTAGAAAGGAGTCCTTAATCCAAGCAGAGAAGGAAATAGAAAACAAAGAAACCCCATCAAGGGCGTACCTTGGGGCTGCAGCGGATCGGGCGGGCGCGGGGGCCGGCGAGGGTTACGACCCGCGACAGTGACAGGGAACGGGCGGCGACGGCGGCGCCGGGGGCGAAGGAAGCCCTAAGGGAGGACGAGGCGAGGAGGGACTCCATTGCACGAGGAACACGACGTCGGTGAGTAGGTGGGGGTTGGTGGGACACGGGGGCACTGCCGATGGGTCTCGGGTCTCCTCGTCGCAGGGGAGGGGGTTTTTTGTTTTATAAGCGGCGGTGGCGGGGGCAGGAGCAGCAACGGTCCGAGGCGGGTGGTGAGTGCTGACCCGGAGCTCCCGTTCACAACTTGGCCACAGCTGCCGTCCTACCGCATTTTCCTCGTTTCCTTTCTTCTTTCCGTTTCTATTTTTTCCTCCTTGGTTTGATGGGTTTGCCAACTTTTGTTTTAGTAATGCTGAACTATTGTGTATCTAAAAAACAATTCTAAACTACCAAACCAGATTTTGTACCAACTTGACATCCACGTGGATGTGAGCTGACACTATAATGTCCCTGGCTCACACATACTCTGACGCCTTCTTAAAGGATTTGTGGAATGGAATGAGATTTGGAAATAATCTGGAGAAATCCGGCACACTGTGATGCAGCGGATCTTGTTCTATTTACTAGAACCCTGCACGCGCCTGGCGCGCGACGTGAACGTATAGGTATTTAGCAACTTCCTTTATAAAGGTTCATAAATCATAATTGATACGGGGGGGAAGCCCGATCTTCTCAGTGAGGAACCGTGGATAGTTGATGCGAAGTAGACGATGTCGCTAAGTGAACACTCGCGCCAATGCACGAACCCTCAACTCTTGAATCGCCCAAAACACCGGGTAGTTGTTAGTCGCGAGACCACGAGCAGCGAACGCCAAGTCCCAATTCCCAATGGAGCGACGGCTTGACCTTGGATTGCGAGAACAAAACAAATGGATCGCCTAATTCTCTCTCAAAGTCCTCGCATGAACTCGATGTTGAAAGAACAAGCAATAGCTATGTTTCAATCTTATGCATAAAGCGGTCTAATGGATACAAGGGAGGGCAAGGGTATTTAAGGCGCCTCCATGACTCACGCACGGCCTAGAATTCGGCCACATGCGAATCAAACTCTAACTCGGCTAAGACCTAAAACACACAAAAGAAAACCTAACTTAAGTCTGTCACATTGTTTCGCCATAGCGGCGCGACAGTAAGTCTTCTGAAGCTGGGGCCAAAACCATTGTGTGGGCCTTGGAATAAGCTTTCAAACAAGTCCAGAACACCCCAATCGGACTCAGTATGCAAAAGTTATGGCCTTTTATTACAGCCTGTTGGGCTGTCCCGAACGAATCCGAATTGAATTCTGAGTTGATTCGAGATGAATTTCAGTTGCACTTGTGGAAGATCCGAATTGGGCTTGAATTCTTGGGCTTTTCTCCTTGGTTGACCCACGTGAGCTTCTCCTCCATTGCTTTGACTCGGCCTCCCTCTTGGTTCCAAAGGCTTCACAATGTTCAAACACGAGAATGCACAAAACATTTGCATGAGGTAATACCCAATTCTCATCAATGACAATAGAAGATTCATTAAGAAACAAAAGCACTGTTGATTTAGAAGTTTAGCTCTTGCTCGTCGGTGGACCAATATGCATACGTACTTGAATTATTTGTGGCGTCACGTATGGCGTCCACCTTAGTATGTGTATGACCACCAATACGGAAAGATGTATAAGTGTTAGGGATGCCTCATCATCCTCCCCTTCTTGAAAAGGCGTCGTCTCGACACTGGATCATCACCACCAAAGAAAGGTGATAAATCGGCGACATTGAAAGTAGAGCTCACGCCATAGTCATCGCGGAAGCTCTATCTTGTAGGCATTGTCGTTAATCTTTGCAAGCACCTTGAAAGGTCCATCACCTCGTGGCGACAATTTAGACTTGCGGCGTTACGGAAAACGATCCTTGCGGTAGTGCACCCAAACCAAATCACACGGTTGAAAAATCATCTTCTTAGTTTCTTATTCGCCTTCTCGGCATAGGACTTGACCTTGCGCTCTATCTCCTCTTTTGTTTTGAGATGCAATTTCTTCACATACTCGGCTCGCTTGGATGCCTCCATATGAACACGGTGTTGACTTGGAAGTGGCGAGCAAATCAAGCGGCGTAAAGGTTTGAAACCATACACCACCTCAAAAGGACACAAGCTGCGTAGTGGAGTGCATGGCCCGATTATAAGCGAATTCAGCGTCGCGGCAAACAATCCTCCCACTCACGCAGATTCTTCTTGATCATGGTCCGAAGTAGCATCGAAAGTGTGCGGTTCACCACCTCCGTTTGACCATCGGTTTGGGGATGACAAGTCGTCTTGAATAACAACCGTCCCCCGATTTACCCCAAAGTGTCTTCCAAAAGTAGCTCATGAACTTCACGTCACGATCGACACAATAGTGCGTGGCACGCCATGTAGCCTCACGATCTCACTGAAAAACAAGTTAGCAATATCGCGCGATCGCCGCTCTTGTGGCACGGAATAAAGTGTGCCATCTTTGAAAAAGCGATCCACAACGACAAAAGCAGAATCACTCCCCTCTTAGTTCTAGGTAATCCTAAAACAAAATCCATACTAATATCCTCCCATGGTGCATTGGGAGCAGGTAGAGGTATACAAACCGTGTGGATTCAATTTTGATTTCGCTTTGTGGCAAGTAATGCACCGTTGCACATACCTCTCTACATCTCGCCTCATCTTAGGCCAATAAAAGTGATCGCTCGGCATAGATAACGTCTTCTCACGTCCAAAATGTCCCATCAACCCACGCATGTGATTCCTGCGATAATAGCAAGCATGCGGAGTGTCGAACGCATAATTTGTTAGTGCGAAACAAAACCCATCATGGATGTGAAATTTTCCCTCTTTGCAATGTGCATAGAACGGAAAAATCATGGTCATGAGCATATAAATCACATAAACTCTCTAAACCAGAACTTGCACTCCTAATTGAGTTAAGCACACTTTTCCTAGAGTGCATCGGCTACCACATTTTCCTTTCCTTCTTATATTTTACAATGTAAGGAACGACTCAATGAATTGACCCATTTGGCATGTCTACGGTTCAGTTTGCTTGACCCTTTAAATACTTTAATGCCTCATGATCGAATGAATAATAAACTCTTTAGGCCATAAATAGTGTTGCCAAGTTTCTAACATGCACGCACTAAAGCATAAAGCTCTTTGTCATAGACCGGATAATTCAATTGAGCACCATTTAGTTTCTCACTAAAATAAGCTACCGGTCTACCCTCTTGCATTAAAACACCGCCAATACCCAATCCACTAGCATCACACTCAATTTCAAAATTTTTAGTGAAATCGGGTAAAACAAGCAACGGTGCTTGATCAAGCGTTTCTTAAGTTCAAAGAAAAGCATTGTCTTGCGCTACCCCACACAAATTCAACACCCTTTTTAGTAAGTTCATTCAAAGGCAGCTATGGTGCTAAAATCCTTCACAAGCGCGGATAAAAACCAGTGAGACCATGAAAGCTCCTAATCGACTTACATTCCACGAGTTGGCCAATTTTTAATCGCTTCAATTTTAGACTCATCTACTTCAACTCCTGTGCGAAACAACATAGCCCAAAAAGATGACACGATCTTTGCAAAGGTACACTTCTCTAAGTTACCGAATAACCTAGCCTCACATAAAACTTGTAGAACTTGTCTAAGATGGTCTATGTGTTCGATTCACTGTTGTAAATCGAATATCATCAAAGTACACAACCACAAATTTACCAATCAAATGCCTTAAAACATGATTCATTAAGCGCATGAATGTACTAGGTGCATTAGTTAAACCAAAAGGCATGACTAACCACTCATACAACCCAAATTTTGTTTTAAATGCTGTTTTCCACTCATCCTTCATGCATCCTAATTTGATGGTAACCACTGCGCAAATCTATCTTAGAAAAATAATAGACACCACTCAATTCGTCTAGCATATCATCTAAGCGAGGTATAGGATGGCGATATCGATTGTGATATTATTAATCGCTCGACAATCTCGCACATACGCCATGAACCATCTTTCTTAGGAACTAAAATATGAGAATAGCCACGAGGGCTTAAGCTTTCACGTACATACCCTTTGGAGAGAAGCTCTTGTACTTGTTTCGAATTTCCTTTGTTTCCTCGGGATTGGTGCGATGCGGTGGTCGGTTCGGCGTCGACGCTCACGAATCAAGTCGATCTTATGTTCTATCCACGGGTGGTGGTAGCCCGGTGGTACCTCGTTTGGAAAGGCGTCAAAGTCTGCAAAACACAAGCAACACCACTAGGAAGAGAAGACAAGTCGTTAGTCGAAAGCAAGGCGTCTTTGTACAATAGTACAAAGTGCACCAAATTGGGATCTTCGCTGAATTCTCTCATTTCGATTTGGTAGCTAACATCACTAAATTCTTCTCTCGCTCTTTGGCGGTCTCAACGTGCATCTCAATTTACGCATTGAAGAATTCACAATGCATTGCGGTGTAAGGGCTTCAAGATGATATCCATATTATTCCATCGAAATGTGTAGCGATTTGTCGCCCATCATGAACAATGAGCGGTCATATTGCCATCGCCGTCCCAAGAGCAAGTGACACACGTCATAGGCACAACATCGCGATCCACGGTGTAGGTGTACTTCCCAATAGAAAGCGTCACTCGCACCATATAGTTCACCTTCACTTCCTCTTTGTCGCTCAACCATTGCACATGATAAGGGCGTGGATGCGGCAAGTACTTCAAACCCAACTTATGACACATCCTTGCTAGCCAAATTGTGACAACTTCCGCCATCAATGATCACTTTGCAGACCTTACCCTTATCAAGCCGCCCAAATGCGAAACAAATTGCACCATTTGTTCGAAAGTGACGGCGATGGCATCACACTAAGCACCTTGGCGTGCAAACAATGGAATCTTGCTCGGTGTTAGGAAACTCGAGGATCGCACTCACATTGTTCTATGTCATCGGTGTGCAAGGCTGGTTGCGCGTCGAGCGACTCGTCATCACTAGTCAAAACATAACCGCCATCCTCGGTGATAAGCATAGTTCGACATTTGGCGATCCCTGCGAAAATGGCCAACACCCTTGCACTTGTGGCAAATGATGTCACGTGAGCGACACATTGACCCCATAGGCGCAGTCGCACTAGCGTTAGCGCGCCGGTCGACGCCGGTGCCGGTGTACTCTCCGACTTCTTACTTGCGGATCTGCGCATTGCCGAATTGCTTCCGCCGAGTGCTCTTGTTTGGTGGGCCGTTGTTATATGGCTGTCTGGGTGGTGAAGGGCGTGAGCGGAGCGAACGTGCATCTTCAATCACTTGTCGCTCGGCGCGTGCTTGGTGCGACAACTCAATCATATCATTATAGGGATGGTGATTGACAATGCGCTTGCGACATGATTCATGCCGACTAGAAATCTCGCCATGGTGCATTCTTCATTCGCGGACATCGCATGTATCATGATAGTTTCCATCTCCTTATGATATTCATCAATTGACCTCATACCTTGTCGCGACCTGTCAACTTCTCAAATAGTGGCGCTTGTAGTGGCGAGGTACAAAGCGTGCGCAAATCTTGCTTCATCTGCTCCCGGTGATGTCGGCAACTCATGGCGCTCCATGCGCTTACGAATGAACTGGTCCCACCAATGTGTAGCATAATCATCCAAGCCATTGGAAGCAAGCAACAGCTTCTTCTCATTGGAATAGTTGTTCATTCGAAACAACTTATCCACCTTCGGCTCCCAAGTGAGGTATTGCTCCACATCTGTACCACACGAAAATATAGGAAGAGTAAATTTGGGCTTAGCGACAAAATCGTCGGCGTCGTCGTGTCGACGCTGCGTTGTTGCGATGGTGGCGCCTGTCGGTCATCGTAGTCGTCGACGGAAATCGTCATCCCATTGCTCGGCCTCATCGCCATGCTACGAGTGCACGATGCACACTCCTCCGTGGACACCGTGGTGCGCCTCCACCGGCCGCCGTTGCCTCGCCACGCCATGAGCACGGCGTGCGCGGCTGCCATCCGATGTTTGGCGGCACGCCATGCGACGCTTTGCCGCCGTCGTAGCTCCTCATCCACACGAATAGCATGCTCATCCTCGGTCTCATTGTGCCGCGGTAGCGGCCGAGGCGTGCACACTGTGTCATCGGCTTGCGCACCCACGTAGGTGTGTTGAGCGAACATGGCGCGTAGCTCGAGAGATTATTGTTGATGGCGTGCGCGGTGTGTGACCTCCTCCCGAGGTGTTGATCGATCACGAACTTCCCGAGTTCATCGTGCACGCCATTGTCACCATCTTGAAGTTGTTTTTGTAGCATCTCGCGCAACCGCAGTGTACTCGTCCCACGTGCAGCGCCTCGGATTAGGTGGATCCTCCTCGTGACGACATAGCAACAACTCACAAACAAGAAGCGAGGTTATATCCGGTTAGTAAAACAAAAGCTCTAGCTACTACGCTGCAACTCAACATCACGAAAACAAGACAAGCTTACCGTTCCAAAGTGAATCAAGGCGGCAAAGCAGCGATTGTGACGTGACGACCTTAACCGGTAATGTAGGAGCGTAACCAAGAGCAAGGAGTACACAAGCGGGTGTAGGTGGAGCTTGGGCGGTATGTGTATATCCTATGCAATCGATATTCAAGGTATTGTAAAGCTAAGTAATGATCCAAGCTAGAGTATTTTGCCTATGTCTTGATCCAACGAGTTTAAGCGAAGTGTATGAGCACACGCAGGATAAATGAGACTTAATGCAAACAAAGGATGAGCTAGCGAGCGAGGAAAGAGATGAAACCAGCTCGTTTTGCACCAAATCACGAGGATAGACGCTAGCCAATTGCAAAGGAATATACTAGGGCACAAGATTGCTCAATCAAAATTGAAAAACACAAGCTAAAAAGATGACCCGATCTGTAGTAGCTAAAAGTATGCGCGGATCAACTCGAAAAGGGATGTCGTCTTCACGGGTACCTTAGAATCACTGCAGAGGGCTCATCAATTTTGGCGAAATCGAGAAATTGGAATTTTCTCGGTTTGCGGGCCGTTTGAGGCCCTAAACGACCTTTTTGGGGTCGAAGTTTTCCGCACACGCGTGTGCTGGTGGCTTCTGCGGATATAAAGCGCCCAATTTTCCGGACTTCTTCTTTTTGGCTCTATTTTCCAACGGATCAAGAAACGCTCAATCGGAGTCGTATGCAAAGTTAGCGTTTATGTTTTTTTTTTTTTATGCCGGCTCTTTCTATATCTGTGCCTTTTCCTTCTTTTCCTCTGCTTTGCTCCCGTGGAAGCTGCAGCCCTCACAAAGCGACAACGTGTAATCAACTTGAATGAGCAGCCCTAGGTGCAATATCAATAGCTAGTCTCAAGATGAAAGGATATAAAAGGACACCAAAAGTGGTTCGGACGGCTATGATGTAGTGGCCGAAACTCAAGATGGAGCAATTGGACTCGGATTGTGTTTGAGCTAGAGGTTGATTAGGACTCTAGTCCCACCAAGGAGTTCGGATAAGGAAACAACACCGTCTCGGATTGTCTTTGGCAAGGCAGCGCTGCAGACGGATCGGATGATGGTTTTGGGTGCTAATTGAGGAGTTCAATCAAGCAAATTTTTTTTTGATAAAGATTAAGCTCACGCAATGGAAACACAAGGATCAGCACTAAAACAAAACTCTAATGGATGAAAACTTAACTAAGCGCACAAGAAATATGAGATTAAACTACGGTTTTGATGCGCAATTTTGGTTTATTATACGATAGGAAGAAAACGAATCTAACTACGGGTAAAGAAGTTCTCACGAGTAAACCTAGAATCGATACCACATGATACGGGGAAGCCCGATCTTCGATGAGGAACCGTGGATAGTTGATGCGAAGTAGGCGATGTCGCTAGCGAACACTCGCGCCAATGCACGAACCCTCAACTCTTGAATCGCCCAAAACACACCGGGTAGTTGTTAATCGCGAGACCACGAGCAATGACGCCAAGTCCCCAATTCCCAATGGAGCAGCGGCTTGACCTTGGATTGCAGAACAAAACAAATGGATCGCCTAATTCTCTCTCAAAGTCCTCGCATGAACTCGATGTCGAAAGACAAGCAATAGCTATGTTTCAATCTTATGCATAAACTGGTCTAATGGATACAAGGGAGGGCAAGGGTATTTAAGGCGCCCTCCATGACTCACGCACGCGCCTAGGGTCGGCCACATGCGAATCAAACTCTAACTCGGCTAAGACCTAAAAACACACAAAAGGAAAACCTAACTTAAGTCCGTCACATTGTTTCGGCCATAGCGGCGCGACCGTAAGTCTTCTGAAGCTGGGGCCAAAACCATTGTGTGGGCCTTGGAATAAGCTTTCAAACAAGTCCAAGAACACCCCAATCGGACTCCGTATGCAAAAGTTATGGCCTTTTATTACAGCCTGTTGGGCTGTCCCGAACCGAATCGAATTGAATTACGAGTTGATTCCGAGATGAATTTCGGTTGCACTTGTGGAAGATCCGAATTGGGCTTGAATTCTTGGGCTTTTCTCCTTGGTTGACCACGTGAGCTTCTCCTCCATTGCTTTGACTCGGCCTCCTCTTGGTTCCAAGGCTTCACAATGTTCAAACACGAGAATGCACAAAACATTTGCATGAGGTAATACCCAATTCTCATCAATGACAATAGAAGATTCATTAAGAAACAAAAGCACCTGTTGATTTAGAAGTTTAGCTCTTGCTCTCGTCAGTGGACCAATATGCACTTCTGTACTTGAATTATTTGTAGCGTCACGTATGGCGTCCACCTCAGTATGTGTATGACCACCAATACGGAAAGATGTATAAGTGTTAGGGATGCCCTCATCAATAATACTTATATATTGAGCCATTAATCCTAATTAAAAATATTTATTCGAGGTTCAACTCTAGATTTCACATGGATTTGAGAAGAGAAAAAGAATACCAACATGAGTAACACACTAACGTCAATAAATGACAATGGATTAGAGAGATCATGAAGGTGAAGAGAAGTACATTGCCATTACATGTGTACTAAAAGTCGAATTTCATTTATACAAATGTAGCCTATGTTGTTGGCCAGAAATGCCTCAACCGATTTATACTGCGTCAACCGATTTGTACTTTGGGAGAAGCTGATCAATAACTTGCTTTGTGTTGGTCAGAACTGCTTGAACTTCATCAGCCTGTATAACAGAGGAATAGACGGAATATTTTTTTTTATAGATTGTGAGTCCTCAAACTGTTTATAGATTCTCTCTGGGGTTTGCTTCGATACACCTACTTTACAAAAGTTTATAAATCTTAAGACAATAGTTAATATTATGTGATGGCAAAGTAACAGGAAACTTTTTCTAGTTCCTCCAATAATTTAAACCCTAATCACCAATCTCTAAACAGCTTTACTGTAAAAAAAATATTAAGAGAACTGATGGTCACCATAATTTTGTAAATGCAGTTCAACACAGATTAACCTATAATTTGTCAACTTGACATGAAATGCTAGGCATCACATTGTAGTCGCATTCTTTCTTTTTACTGCTTTCTTTGAAGGGCAAAAGTGTTACCTTATTGTTGACTCTAGGCGAAGATGGAGAGTGCCAAGTCAAGGAGTTCATCGACTGACAGTGTACAAAGCAAGAGTCAATAAAAATACCCCAGACCCTTTTCTGCCTAAGTTCACTTATTGCGTCATGCAGTTCTTTGCTAAAACCTGCAAAAGTTTGTTTTGGCATAGCAAACATGACTACAAATCCTGGAAACCAGATAAGTCAATTGAATAGTAAGATGCAAGGTGAATCAACCCTGGAGAATTTCAAGTTGGTTATAATTGCACTTGCTAATATCCAGCCTGCAGTCTTAGCCATGAATGTTGAGGATCAGATGCCTCTGGAGCCAACACACGTTGTGCCTGAAACCAAAATTTTAATTACTATATATGTTGATATTGATATTTTAACACAACAGTAGAATACCTATGATGGATACTGATAATGATACCTGCCAAGCAGCATACGCTGGATTAAGAAAAAATACTGGGGTATTGGTGTCTTTTAGAACTTCACGTGGAAAGAAACACTGGAACACAGTTAAAGGGGCAGTGCTTAGCATACCATAACTTCAGTGGTAGCAAGACTAATGATGTAATTGTGGCAGATGATTTGTTGGGAATTCAGAGACTAACCTGGCCCGGGTCCATGTTTGAACTGCAGTGCGAAAACCTTCTCCACAGATCCTAGAACAAAGCATTCAGAAAAGAAAACTTGAATATTAGAAATGGAGAATCTTGGAAGAGGGAGGGAACTGGGAAAGGGGCTTGAAGACGGACAACATCACTGTAGAAAGTCTGCATAGTCCTTTGCCTGGAAATGTCTTCTCTGTAATGGAGAAAAGAATGTAATAAGTTAGATAAAAGCTGACGACGATAGTAAAGCAGTACGATTTCTGTTCTCTAATGTTTTTGTTTATGACATAAAAAGGATCAAGGTCTCAAGGAACATAAGATATTGAAGATACTTTCTCATTTCTGACCTACAACAAGAGTCAAAAGTACATGCAATGTTTCTTCTTGCTGATGGGCAATATGCCTTGAAAGGAATAGTAAGCTAGGTGATGCCAGAGAGGAATTGTTTACTGTGAAGAAAACCAATCTGAAAAGTCAGAACTGGACGCACATGCACCACCACTGGTTGCTCCAGCAATGATTCATCTCAGAACTCAGGAGTTAGGACAACAAAATATCCTCTTTTTGAACAGTTTTAGTTTCTGAGTACTTTAGCTTAAGATTTCAATGTTCAGATGCTAAAAATGGTTTTTCGAATGTTTAAACCTTAAAGTGTTCTAGTTGACATTTGAATGCTGAGAGACGAAAGTACTTTAGAAGATAAGCAGGACATCGAGCAATTACTCCATGCATGCATTTGAAAAACGAAATCACAAAGCACATACACAGAAATCAACTAAAGAAAAGGAGGAATTGTAAAATGTATCCACAGCAGTCAAAGATGATTTGAAAACATACACATCAAGGAAAAAACCACCATCTGCAAGACACTTGACCCTAGAATCCTTTGGTAGCAGTGTACGAAAATCATCACAGTGAGTGTAAGCGGCTAACCCACCAGCAGAGCATCCTGTTAGAAAAAGCATGAAAGCTGGAAAAAGAATATCAGCATCACACCATCAGTACAATTGTCGAATTGCTTATATGGGCAAAGACAAGGTAATGAGTCTATCATATCCATATATACAGCTATCAATCATATCCAGTCATTTGTAAACTTTGTAAACATGCGAATACATACTGTGTAGCAAGAAAAACATCCGGAGAAACCGTCAAACAGTCCTATAGTAGTTCATAGACAATGATGAAAAAAATCACACAGGTAAACACAGAAGTAAAATGAGACTGCTATTGTTCATATGTAGTGGGTCCACATCATTTATTGATCACTGATTAGTGATGTAAATCAGTGCATATTGTGTTTCTTTGGAGACACTTTATATTTCAATAAGACAATATTTAACTGATATCCAAATAAACCAACCGAATAGATCCCTTGTGTGCTAACGATGCAAATTTCCGTATTTTATCCAGTTAACTTGAAATAAAAACACATATATACAAGTAGGACAAGAAAATAAGTGGACAGCATCTTTAAGATGGTTGATTGATTATTTGAATCATGTATACACTTAAAAATCAAAATAAGCAGTCTTGTGCTTGCAAGGAATGACCTGTTTAGCATGACCGAGCCCCTCAGTAGAAGTTCATTCATAACTTCTTCCCAGATACGCTGGCCTCTGAAAAAGAATTTTGTGCCATTCTGCAAAGACTCACAGGATACTTAGAATACTCAGAAAATTGATAATTACACGCGAGCCAGCTTGAAAATCTGTAACATAGCGAACATTCTTTTTTTTTTACCTCTAACCAGTTACAAAATATCCTGGCACATTTCAACAACTACCTTCTCAATGGCCTGCTCACATTCATAGTATCAGCACCTTGTGATTGCAGCCTCTGCCATCTTGCAAATCCTTCTGTTGATCAAGTGTCGCACACGATCGAAAGGCAGATTTTTTGCTCCGGGTACCATGAGTTAAAGGGTAACCTCTATAAATACCCAATAAAACAATAGCAAGCTAAAGTTTATCTATCATGTATGAACTGTGATAATAAGTGCAGCATCAATAGGTTCTCATTCTTATTCACAAAGGACCATCTCGCTTGCACCAGCCCCAATTCATTATTGTCCTGCAAAAGCCAAATGGATGAATCCACATTGGAATCCTAAACCACAGATGACTAATAACAATAAGTACAAAATTCCCCTCGAATTACCTTGAAATGTGGCACAGTGCACTTCAAGAAGTTCGGATTTGGTTGGAAGTCTGCGTCAAAGATGGCAACAAACTCGTAATCCTTCACATAGCTGCAACTCATTGCCGACTTGAGGTTTCCGACCTTGTACCCGTCTCTGAGCACACGGTGCTGCTACAAAATCCAAGCACCGTTCTGCTGCCACTTCGCCACCTCTTCTCTGATCAGTGGCTGCGTCGTCGGGTCATCGGAGTCATCCAACACCTGAACCAAGAAGTTGGACCTTGGCCAATCAAGGTTGCACACCGCCGCAATTGATTGCTGATACACCTGAACGAAACCAACAGCAAACAAAAGGTAAAAAGATTGCACGTTTGGTGATAAAAATTGCAACTCTAATAGCGATAGCAACAGCGCCAATCTCCTTCTAGTTGCACATTGGTATACGCCCACGAGATGAACGAACGATGAGCGTAAGACGGAGAGTCTGTCGATGAATTGGCGCGCCGTATTTCTTTCCCGACCAATCTTCTCCCGAGCAATTTAGTATTTCTTTCCTTTTTTTTACTTGCTCCTGTTAGGCGTGTTGGGATGAGCTTTATAAATGCTATTCAAGTTTACTTGCTCCTGTTAGGCGCAGTAAGGCACACTAATCACATATAAATGTAGTAAAGAGAAGCACCCGAAAGAAAAGCACCAGAAATAGGAATGGGATATAAATAAACGTTATGTAAAGGAGGAGTAAGATTAGCACAGACAACTAAGCACGAAGAAACCTGGGAGAAACCCAAAGGAAAAAAACCGAAAAACAAGCCACAAGAACAGAAACATGTATAGGAAGCTGGAAGCATAACCCTGTAAATACAAGGGGACGAAAAAAGCGGAAGAGCAAATACGACCAAACCTCTAGGAATGCATCTCTGAGCTGTAGACTGCATCAGGGACGAAATACAACCCGTAAAGAATGAATTAGATGCAGATCTGCGGCTCAGAAATTAAAGATCAAGCAAAAACATCCCAAGAACTCATGCATGATCGAAGAACCTCAAATACCAAAAGAAATAGGCAGACGAGCAAATCCAACAGAACCCATAGGAATGCATCTCTGAGCTGTATATTTCAGCAGGGGCGCCATACACCAAGGAACTGGCAGATGACATATTTGGACATATCTCTTCAGCAGAGTGAAAGATCAGGCAAAAAAAACACACCCAACAACCTGTACAGTAAGAAGAACCCTTTAAATGCCAAAATAAACAGGCGAAAGAGAAAATCCAACATAACCCATAAGGCAACAAGAAGGACGACGAAGCGAAAGGCATAGCATAAGGCACAGCATAGTCGAGGACAAATGACAGGATACCGAGCAGCAGAAGAACTAACGCAGTGCAGCATCACATGTGAAGGCAGAGGACCGCGATCATGTGGCAAGCCGAGAGCTAAGAACAACAGACGCAAAAGGGGAGGACTGATGAACAGAAATAGAGGCGCAGCAGAAGGAAGAAAGGAAGATAGAGAAGGAAGACCGAGCGAGAGAAGGGCGGAGCAAACTGAGCGACTCAGACAGCAAAAACAAGCATGACGCGAGAAGGACGACGAAGCAAAACGCACAGCATAGTCGAGGACAAATGACAGGACACCGAGCGGCGGAAGAGCTAAAGCAGTGCCGCATCACATACGAAGGCAGAGGACCGCGAGCACGTGGCAAGCTGAGGCTGCACCGTCCCACGCGACGAAAGGCCAGCACACACACGTGTAGAGGCATAACGAAAGCGCTCGAACCAAAGCCATCCAACGGCCGAGCGAACAGAGGGGCGTGATAAACGGGAATGCGTGCGGATCGCACGGTCGACAAAACACGGGGCGGCATCGCGCGGAGAAGAGAGAGACCAGAGCGATCGTACGTCCGGCAAGCTCGGCGGGGAAATCCAACGACGCAGAAGCACGCTGTCGACGTGGCCTGTCTGCCCTGCGCGGCTTTCAGCCTTCTTTTATATAGAGAGATTGTGTGCCTGATGATAAACAAGAACATCTGAAAATACAGAGTACATGCAGAACGTGAGCAACGAGAATTCCTCTCTGCCTTTCCTCCTTCTAACACCAAGGAAACAATGCAGATCACCCATATCTTTGATTGCAAAAGTTCAGCTGCTTGAGTAATTCTTCTATGGCCTGAACTGAGGGGCTGGCAATTATAATAGGGTGCTACTAAGAGCCGTACGTCCGATTTAGGATTAGAAATCGGACGCCCGGCATGACGTGAGATATTTGTAGATGTTGCGTTACGTGTAGAGATGGCTAGGGTACAAAGAGGTAACTGCAACTGCATCCACTAACCATATCAAAAGATGCTGCTCTCTATCTATATATCTCTCGTGCTTAGCGTGTAAAAGCATTCTTAAAGTAATCTCGAGGCCTTTTTAGGCAATAGCCTTTTGAACAACGATCTCTTGGGCGAACCAAATTGTTAATTGCTCTCCCTGATGCATTGTCCTCCACCAGATGCGAACAATGTGCATGCAGTTGTACTAGTACTATCAGTAATTAACTTAAGGTTGATATTAGCACTCGGACATCCGTTCTGAGGCTAGCATCAGACGCCTGGGTTCTCGTACGTGATGAGCACAAGATTTTCTCATCATAAGTGCGCACCGATTCACGTATGCAACATCCCCGAACAACGGTTGCAACATATCCTAGGACAATGTTTGCAACATCCCCGGACAATGGTTGCAACATCCCCGGACAACGGTTGCAACATCCCCCGGACACGGTTGCAACATCCCCGAACAACGGTTGCAACATCCTAGGACAATGTTTGAAACATCCTCGGACAATATTTGCAACATCCCCGGACAATGGTTGCAACATCCCCCGGACACCGGTTGCAACATCCCCGTACAACAGTTGCAATATCCTCGGACAATAGCTGCAACATCCCCGGATAATGGTTGCAACATGCTAGGACAAGGATTGCGATATTCCCGGACAACGGTTACAACATGTATGTATTCCTAATGGGAGCTTATCTGAGAATCCATTCTGATTCTGCTTGAGTGATCGGCATGATTCATTTTAGCACCTGCTACTCTGCTAGCAGGTATTGACAACGTAAGCTCTTTTATTTTCTTTCCTTCGAGATCTACAATCACGTATCCATACATACTCTGACTTTACTTGGAAATCGGGAGAAGTGAGATTTTAGACAAATCATTGCATTACAACAGGGGAGAAGTGGGCTGAGTCTACACATGGAGGCCCATGTGCCGACGGGAAAAGGCCAGGCCCATATTGTAGCGTCCCATCGCTTCGGACGTACTCACGATAGCATTACCCATTATAATATCATCAATATAAATTATAAATTTTTTAAAAATATATTATTAATTTAATAACAAATTACAAAATTAAATAGTCAGTTTTTTTTTTTACAAAACTAGGCTACTGTCGCCAGTTCATTTGGCAATAGGGTCCTGTCACCATTCCAATTGGCGACAGGGCCTACGGTCCTGTTATTTTTTTTAATTTGTGTGTACAGAATTCAGTCTAAAAATTTAGGAATTTTTTGGTAATATCTTTAAGTGTCCGCGTAAATCAGAATCCAAAATTGGAGAAGATAATGAAATATGAGGTAAAGAATACGAAATCGGCGGCACAATAACACAAACAGTCCCCCTTTGGAGCGAAGTGAAAAAATAATAATTGGGTTTAGGGCTGCCATGCGTGCTGTTGTTCCAATTGTATTGTTCGTAGAACCGAATCCTTTGGGAAATGATTACAAAATATTTAATAGTTGAAATATTTGGGGAAAGAGATTTAAGTTTGAAACACTTCATAATTTAATTGCAAATTACATGGCGCGCTAGGTTTGGTTACGTGCATTAGAAACGACAACATGCACGAATCAACAAACCGAAATACACCTACGATACGTGTGCGCCTTTTTGAAATAAAAAAGCTTGATTGAAACAAAGTTGATTAGTCCTAGTAGCCCATCGGTCCCTTCCCCTTGTCTCTAGACTGCCCGCGGCGGCGGTCAGTCTCAAAGTCAGCTATGTTATACGAGACAAGCTTGATGATTGAATGATGTGAGGATAGCAGAACATAGGGCCAAATCAATAACTAGGATGCAAATTGAACCTAACTTATCTCTTTGATATGGAGTGCGCCCAGGTGATGGGGAGCGCTAGGACAGCTGCCGATCTCACTAGCAGGAGCCTTCTCCTTGTCTGTTGCATGCTCTACCTAGTCGTACTCAACTTCCTGTTTCGGGGGTCCTCCACTACCACCCAGCTTTCCTAGGCTTCTTTGATGCCTTTTCAATAGGGTCAGATACGTAAGGTTTCCAGCGTTCGAAGGTCTTAGCTCGCTTCGCGTAGTTGAACGTGCTTCTGCCCGATGAATGCCCTATCGTACATGTCCAGGCCATTGATCCATTGGAAGAAGTTGCACTGCATCTCTAGCTGCCATTTATGTGCCCATGAAGTTAAGGATATGTGGAATACAACATAACATGTGAAAAATCTATAAGATTCGTTGAAGAGAATGTTCCCGCACGTGTAGTATGCCTGGGCGGTGGTCACCGAGTGTGTGGACTGAATGATCTTCGCACACACATTGCGGGTATGGGAACTACGGTGGTACCGGCGCATGTAAGGACTCGGGATTAATACCCCAAATCCTCTGTGTATAACTGAACTAGTCCCATGATCAATGGCTAGCTCACATAATAAACAAAGGTGGTAATAACCATAAACGCAAAACTCTACTAACAAACGACAGAGTTGATTACAAGAAAAGCTTACGAGCCGACAAACATAACACAACAGAAGACAAAAGCAAGTAGAAGGGCCTAGCTAATCTACCACAGGCAATCGACTGGGTAGCAACCTAGTCGTCGATATCTTCAACAGCGCAAAGTCCTTCTTCTCTAAACAACATTTTATTAAGCAAGAGTGAGCACAACAATCGTGCCCAGCAAGTTACACCCAGTAGCAGAACTATAATGCATGCAAGGATATAACAAGGAAGGCTTATAGGGTTGATTTTGCATAAAGCAATGTTTCTTTCCAAATACTTGTACTAAGTTCCAAGCAGTTATTCTATAGTTAAAATTCATTTTCTAAATCTCAAGTTTTATAGTTGGATAACATTCATCAACGAGTGGTGAAGGATACCCTCATATCACATGGCTACCTGCCCAATTCCCATTTGGATAGAAATCTAAAACCACTTGATAAAATCTTTTAAAATCAAAACCAACATCTAACTTGGAGTGGCTTTGCTAGCATGTCCATGACCGTGGATACGGCTATTCGAATAGTTTTACACTCTGCCGAGGTTATACAACTTTACTCACAAGAGATAATTTGACTTATAATATCTGTCTAACACACTGCCGAAGGTGTGCGACTAAGTCATTATCACAAAGCTTTTACAATGCATCATCCCACCGTAGTCTCGTCTCGCTAAGGTTTCGCCCAATTGGATAGAAACCCGCCAGGTTCAGGCCCCCTCTTGCGCCAAGTGGGAATACATAAAAGTAAGTCATAAAAGACACCCACGCAACCAGATGGCACGACCACGGTGAAATGCTACAAATTATTTAGCCAGATTCCCTCCCCTATTCTCAGGACATGTGGTAGTACGAGATGGCGTAGTAAGATGCGGCTCGAAGACCGGTCCTTAACTGACTTGAGCGACTTCCAAAGTAACCCTGGGCCTCGATCATAGAAATGAATTGATCCCGTGCATGAACATGCATGTAACAGCCCTAACTTAGGGTTTGTATTTCAAATGTAAAATTTTGAGAAGAAATAAAAACTTTTGTTGTCTCTTCAAATCATTTGAAAGTTTCTACAATTTTCCCTAGTAATTTCCAATTTTTAGAATTTAATTCTTGTGATTAGAAATTGTTGTTATCAGATTCTTAGCTTTCAAACTTGTGATCATCCTCTGAAATTATTTTTCCTAGCATCTTGATCATCCTATCTACCTCCTGAATTATTTCACAATTTTTAGATTTTGTTTGCTATTTCAAATGGCCAAGTCAACTCTGTTTGAAATCTGGTCAAACTCCTGTTCGAAATGGTGAATTTTCTCTAGAACAATGCAGTGCATAAAAGTTCTGGAAAAATTATACAAGGTTGTCCTCTGTCCCTAGTAGCGACCATAAAAATTTCAGAAATTTTTGGAGCTCAGAGCTACCTCTAAAAATTCTCCAAACTCTCTCACCTTTTTAAAACCCCAAATCGAAAAACAACATTCCTCTGGCCCAACCCAACTCGGGCTCGAGTCCGACTACGCACCGCTTGGCTCGGTCGAACCAACTAGTTGCACCGCGGCTCGATGGTGTCGGTAGTCCGATGAAGATCGAGCGATCCGCGTCGCGTGCGCAACCGACTGTCCGAATGCATACACCAATCCCGGCCGTCCGTTTTAGATCCAACGGTTGGTGCGATATTGATCGAGTCTAACCGCGGTTCGCGCGCGCTTGACTTGGGTTCGCGCCGCGATCGATGCTCGTCGACATGTGGGCCTCACTGCCGGCCGTCCTCGTCTTCAACGCGTCTCACGGAGCTCCGGCGCTCGTGCATGTGTGCCACGGCGCTGCGTCGGCGCCACGTCGTGGGCGCGTGTTCCTCCGGAGAATCGTCGAGTCCATCTACCCCACGTGGTCATCCATTCTTCCTCGCATTCATTCTCGCGACTTCTCCGTCCATCTTTTAGCCGGCCGGAGAAAAACCCGAGGCGGCACCACCACCTCCGCCGTTCGAACAGCGGCGACCCGCCCGTCGTGTTCCTCTTGCCTCGCCGCCTCCATTTTGCCCATCCAGAGCCTCGGTGTCGATGTATCGCGGGCGTGTTCGCGTCTCCACCTCCGGTGATCTCGGCCCCGCGAGCTCATCTGCGTTACGGTGAGTGTCTAGTTTCGGCTTTTGGTCCTTTAGGATCGCAATCGACCGAGTCTAAGCGTGACCTTGTTTCACTCTTTGGTGCTTCACGAGGCTTCGCGACGCTTTCTTCTCAAGCTCGGTGAAGCGCCGCGTGTCAATTCAGAGCCACCGTCCTCCCCATCATCAAGATCGTGGGCTTATCGTTCTGGTGTCTCCGCGATCTCGAGGAGCTCCTTCCGAAGCTTCTGCGTCGTGCAGAAGCGTCATCTCGCGCGTCGCACCTTCTTCTCCGCCTCCGCCGTCGTGAGCTCATCTCCGGCAACCATCGGGATCCGCAACACCGTCACCGAGTTCGCGAAGTCCTTGCGGGCCTCAAGGTATCGCTTCGCTCGTCTTGAAACCCACTAGGTCGCGTGTCGGCCGCGCGCCGCCGCCGTCCCAGCGCCGCGGTAAACCACCGGTGGTAATTAATTTAGCGCTAACCTGTTTTAGCCGAGTCAGCGACTTGTGGGCCCTCTCGTGTCGCGTCTAGGAAATCTTTTATCCGTCTGTTTCGTTGCACTCGAGTCAACGCCATGTGGGTCCATAATGTCAATTAAGGATTGCGTAGGTTTGAAATCGTTTTCTCTATTGAAGCGTATTTTCTTTGGGCATGTGTATTAGGATTACGTTACGTTAAGCCGAAGGCGTATTCTTAGAATACGCCTTCACGTCACTTTGAGCTTCTTTGTTTTGGTCGACATTTTCGCGCAGCCATTGTCGATGTGAGGGCTAGTGGCTGTGGAGTGCGAAATGGGTTGAGTGCATTATAGATTTGGAAATGATTTAGTATTTAGTTTATGTTTTCGTTGAGTCATAATTCAATTAAACTTGTAAAATGCATAACTAATTCAATTTTATCCAAATTGCATGAAACAGTCTTTATTAATTTTCATTTTGAATGTGCTATTTGCTAAAATTAGTGTCAACCTTGTCCTGTATCAAAAATCTGTTAATTAATTTAAATGTTGTAGAATGTAATCTCCAAATTAGAAAATGCATATCTCTTTTAATAATTGTCCAAAATCAATGAACCTAATTCGGTAACATTTCATTTTCAGTATACTAACTATTAGGTTAAGTTTTACACCTGTTTCATTCATGAAAATTGGTTTAGTAATTAACTAGTGTTTTGATGTGTATTTAGTTTAGAAAATTCTTGGGAAATTCATAATAACTTAAAGGAATTGTTCCTGTTTCTAAAATTTTGTTATATCATGCTTAGGCTCTTTGTGTGAGTTTTGGCATGTTTTGTTGTTGTGGTATGTTGGAGTTTCTTTGGTGTTATCCGTTCTTATTATTTGTTTTGTTCAATCGTTAGGATTCGATATTTGCGCAACCAGAAACGATCCTCGCAACATATTGAGCAACGACAACCGAACAAGCGGTTTGATCATGTTTATCCCAGTATTTTAAAGTCTAATATTTTGTTTCAACTATATGTATGCATCGCTTAATTTGTGTTAAATTGATTAGTTAAATCCGTAGATGCATATCCTGTAGTCAAAATATTGATCTCTACTACCGAGCCTAGGTTATTTCTTTGTGATTAGAGATCATTGGATGATCTCTTGTCACTTAGTAGATCCGGTCAACTTGCTTAGACATGCTTAGCTATCGGTAGAAGCAAGCGGTTATCGACTTTGTCGGTAACCTTGATCACACAAAATTTACTACAACTTTATGTTTGACATTTCTGCTATGTTTAATTGCAAAACTAAAAATGAAAACAAAAATGATTTGGGCGGGCACAATGGTAAGATTGGTGTGATCTTTTGGGTGTGGTGGAAAGGTGCCGGTCAATTAAGGACCGAACATCTTGTGAGTGAATTTTTATCGGGCATTTCGCGTGCTAACCACACTAGAGGGTATGGGACCTCTCTTGACCTAGTACTTTGGCGTGTATTGGTCCCGGTCGCGGGAGGTCGCGGGGAGGGATGGAGGTGGGAGCATGGTAGTTGTCAGAAAAGCTTTATCTGAGTGGGTAGTTGTCTTTTCGGCTTTACCATGTAGCGTATGGGTTTCTATCCATACGAGCGACGAGGTCGATACACAATATTGGAAAAAGTCTCGTAGGACTTAGTTGTGCGACATACCTTGGAAGTGTGCTTTGGCTTAAAGCGATGCGAAGTGTGGGTGCAGATGGTACACCTGCGGGGTTAAAACTATTCGAATAGCCTGCGTCTAGGTGATGGACACGCTTGGGTAAGCTTTTCAAGAGTTAGACTACAACATTTAAATTAAAACTTGATGGGTGGTACGAATCGGGATTAGTGCTATTGTTGTGGTGACTATTGGGATAGTCACTTCTAGGTTGTTTATCTTTCGCTTTTGTTATTATTATCTTTACGGTTATTTCAATCTTAAAAATGAATTGCAAACTTGCTTTTAAACTGTATCATTATTGCAAAGAAAGTTGGCTTTATGCAAATGAAACATATGACCTCCACCAAATAAGCTGCATGTAGCATATGAGCAGTGCGCTAGTTCACACGTCGATCTTGCGGGTACAAAGACAATCTTTGTACTCGGGTGCTTTGCTTAATGTTTTTGTTGCGAGAGGAAGAAGGTGAGCCTCGGGGCCTCACTACGTGAGTGTCTTTGTCGCCGTGGGTGACGACTAGACTTGGCGGTCGGTCGGATGCCTTGTGGGTTGAAGGCACACCGATTGGCTTTGTTTATAGCCATCTTATGGCACTTTGCTTCATTGTCTCTCTTTTGTTATTTGTGTATCTTGGCACATCGGCCATTATGCTGTAATACCTTTACTATTTGTTTATCTTCCGTTTGGAAGTGTGGTGTTTGGACTCTATGTGTGGAATGGAGTTGATGTCTAATTTTGTACAGGGTGTGTATCGCTTTAGGGAAGTATACATATCTCGAGGATCAGTTTATTTGATTTGTGATGCTAGGACCAGGTGGTTGGTTAAGCATTACAAACCAAATAAATTGGGGTCCTCACAATGCACCCATCCAAACATCCATTTCGCCCAAGTCCAAACCAATTTTATTTTATTTAACAATTCAAACCATTTTATAAATCTCTATGGTAAAGACAATACCATAGTAATTATTTTAAATCATAGTTGAATTTGTGGCTAAATTCCTAAAAGTAAATATTTTTTGTCTAAGTTCTGACTAAGTATAGTGTTTTTCCAACATATTCTAGTCATACTAATGTATTAACCAGAATTTTATTTAGGACAAGGAGTGAGGGTTCGATGTCCAAGAGTTGTCAATTCCAAGGCCAATAAGTGAACCATCAGTATTGTGATCATAATCCAATGATCCAATCTCCAGTAATTATGTAATCCTATACTCCAATACCAATTAGTCCAATATCCACAATATCAGCCTATTTCTATGATCTGACTTCCATCGATCCCACAATCAACAATACTCTAATTCTATAATTTGATGTCTATCAATCCATTATTCCTTAATAAATTATTTATAATAATTCAACACCCATCAATCCAATGATTATGTAATCCTATAATCCAATTTCTGATAATCCGATATCCATCAATAAGACATTTCTAGAATCCGAATATCCAATAATCATGTATTTCTAATAATCTAATATTCAACAATTTAATATCCAACACAATCTATTTCTATAATCCATTTCTAAAATCCGATATCAACAATCTGATCCTAATAATGATTTATTCTAATAATCCAGCAAAATATACCTGTATAATCCAACTGAGATATATTTCTATAATCCATCCAAGATATATTTCTACCATTCAACCAAGATTTATTTCTAAAATAAACTTCCATCAATCACTTATTTCTATAATCCGATCAAGCTTTATTTCTAATATCCCACCAAGATTTATTCCTATAATCCAATTTCCATCAATCATTTATTTCTATAATCCACATCCGTCAATATTATATTTCCATGATTTAATCTCATATAATTATTCGATCCTATACTTCGACAATCAATAATTGTATAATTCTATAATCAATATCCAAGAATCATGTATTCTTATAATCTAATATCCAATTATTATGTTATTTTATAATCCATTCAATATATATCTCTATAATTCAATCTCCAACAATTCCATCTTTGCAATATTTATCCATAGGCTATTTCTTTAATCCGATATTCAATGATCATGTGGTCTCATAATCCGATGTTTCCAAATTCTGACCCCAAGATACATCGCACTCCAAATGGTTCTTAGTATGGTCTATATCGACAATATATGGCTATACAATGGAATTGGGAGTAACTATAAAGCTTAAAGCATGTATTTAAATTACTTGAAATTAAATAAGCATGCAATAATAATTTAAAATGAATTTAAATAATTTAAAATATTGGGATTCAATATGATCAAATATGTAACTTGCCTTGCTTATTTAGTTGTTGTTCCTAAACGACGTCGAAATCCGGAGAAGCGTCGAAATCGGGTTCTCCGAAGTCGTCGAAATCTACACGCGAAAATAAGCCAAATTTAAATAAAATCCAAACATACTTCAAATGAACCCCAAATTAAATAATTTTTAGTATAGATACCTAGATCTTGAATTTAGAGGAATTTAGAAATTTGAATCACTTGAATTTGAGTTCGAACGGAGGAGATATGGCCTTCGGAAGTTTACAAATACATGAAATGATGAAGTTGGGAATTTCGGATTTTTCAAATTAAACAAAACAAAAGGAAAAAAAAAACTGAGTCGCTGACAAGTGGGCCCCAGGTCTCATGGACTGGGTCCACGGGGACACCCGGGTCCGTGGAGGACCGTGCGTAGGGGAGCATGGGCCACGCCACGTGGGCGCATCACACATGCAGCCACGCATGTGGGGCGGGTGAGGTGGCCATGATGTGGCGGCCATGTGGCAGCCACGTCGGCACCAGAGACAGCGGTGGCGCGGGCACGTAGCTCACTGGCGCTACGCGCCGTGGTGAGCCCGACGGGTGATGCCAAAAGGTGGAGGGCGGTGCACTGAACCTGATGCCCTCTTACGTGGCGCGAGAGCAGGGAGGAAAGGTCGGTGGCGAGAGAGATTGGCGGCGGCGGGGAGAGGGCTACGGCGGCGACGGTGGTCTGGTGGCTTTCAGGGGAAGTGGGTGTAATACCTCGTTTTCGATTAGGAAGTTTTCGTTTCGAAATTGAATTTAAAATTTCGCAGTTTCGGCGTTCGTTGTTTCTTCTGGCTTTGGGCCTAGGCCTTTGGCCAACAAGCCCAAAGGAGGCCTTGTGGGACAAGGGGCTGTTTGGAGCCCAGGGGGCAGCCGTGGGGCCCAAGCCCATCAAGGGGCCGGCCATAGGGGCCTTTAGGGGCGGTGAAACCTAGCCCCACTCCTTCCACCTCTCCCCTTTGGGCAGCCGCCACTACCACCTCTCCTCCATCTTGTGCGCCAAAACCAGCAGGTGCCGCCTCCTCCTCCCCAT